>OY728135.1:460439268-461689268 GCA_963277665.1 Viscum album
TCCTTCTAGAATATTCTATGTGAGACTTGAATATTGTCAACCAATCCATACAGAGGATTACATAATAGACATCAATATCAATCACTAAGAAGTCCCATTTTAAATTAGATCCATCAATAGTTATATAATATTCTTTATAAATGAAGGATCTACATTCTCTTTCCCCATGATGATTTTTAAGTTTTATCATAGAGGTCATAATGTCAACTTTTAAACATATAAATTCAATAGCATGAGAAGAAATTAAATAATTTGATTCCCTAGTATAAAAAAAACATGAATAAGGGTATAATTCAATAGAATTGTACCTCTCACCTTAGACTGTTTAGCCATATCATCCACAATCATCTACTCAACTCCATCAAACTATTTCATCACTGCAGTCTGCTCCTTGTTTCATTACTGATATTTCTCTTGTTGATGATTCATGGTGTTCATAGAATCTCCTGTAATATTTGGTTTCCTAGAACCAACTGGTTGTACTTTTATTACATGGACATTTAATATATTTAAATATTAAACATCTTATTACATATTGTTCATCGTTCTGCATGACTATGATGTAATAATGTCCTAGAGTATTTGTCGCATTGATAAGGTCATGAAAGTTCCCCACTATGATGAAAACATTGAAATGATATTACAATATTCTTAAATATTGTTCTATAATTGGATGACATACTATGATGGGACACATAGCATGCAGACTGTCAGGTGTGAGTACTCGTAAGAAGATGAAACTTCCTCTCTTGAAGTTCGCACTTGGTAATCTCCAAGATAGTAGATTTTGAGAACAGACCCACCAGTCGGAATTATGCATGTTTTGGTGTCATTGGATATTTCTATCTGTGAGAATGTGTAATGATCCTTAGACTTTAAGATTATCATTAATACGTGTCACTACTCGTGCACTTTTATTTACTGAAAAAAAAATTCACGCAGACAGTTGGCGGGAAGTAGGGTATGGTGGGGGCATCACAATTGTCATGTTATTAATGGATTAGTCAAGGAAGGATTTTTCCCTTCCATTTATGGAAGTTGATATCTCGGCCCTTTGATTGAAATTGAACTATCACGCGAAATTCCATGGCCATGGTGTAACAATGAGTTTATTTAGGTAGTAAAAAAATGACGTATCAAGCATAAACATTAATGACACTATCATGAAACCTGTTTGATGAGATATTGTGATAAAGGGATTATATTACACAATGAGCATTCGTATCTGGATGTTGTTTTTGAAACATTATGTTCATTCTCTTGGGTGTCTTGACCTGTTTCTAGATAGTACTCTTAATCTTTTGTCAAGCCCACCTAGTGCCAATGAGAAAGAATCCTAGAAGGTCACACACTAAATGTTTTTGGTGTTTTTAGTTAAATTATATTTGAATTTAATTAATGAAATAAATATTATTCTCAATACCGTGGAATAATTTTATTCAAGCTAAAATGATCACATAAATTAATTAAAACATATTTATTTATTTTATTGAACATTTAATAAATATTTATTTACTAGTTTGTAAACAAAATATTTATTTAACAGAATTATTTATTTATTTATTTATTCTGGTGTTCAATAAATGGAAGTGGAGTTCGAGCAGACCAAGGTCAGTCTGGTGGTAAAAAAATTATTTGTAAGATGGTAAATAATTATTTAACATGTTATCACAGGTTAAAAAAATAATGATACTTCTATTATTTAGTGACGTGGAATATTATTTATAATCTCATTTTGCGCTAGTTGGCACACCATAAATATTGACACGGTATTATTGTTATGAGCATGGGTTTTCTCTATGCTCATGAATGTATTTAATTATGGTTATTAAATTAAATATTGTAACTGAAGTTTCATGTATATAAATAGACAAGTACGCCTATTGCTCCCTACACCACACAACACCGAATCATACACCTGGTGAATTGAGAATTATTGAGCTAAAAATTTTCTCTTTCGAATTTTCTTCCCACCCCTCTCAAGAAAGAGATACATTATTTAAGGTTGAAGAATAAGCGATCAAGAACAACCGACACAAGACACTCACTTCACCGTGCTAGCACTCGGAGAATGAGTGGTGTCAATCGGAGGCCATCAGAGCATGTGTTGATCGCCGCTAGAGGGATTCTAGTTTGGATCCCTTCAAGGAAAATGAAATTATCCAGAAGGGTCATTCTGGATGATCTACATCATCAAAGAAAATACTAAATATCAAGGTATTATATTTCTTTTTGAAATTAATTAAATTAATTATAAACATGTTGTTTAAGATCCGCTCTAAAGGTTTCAAACATCTTCTCTCTTTATCTAAATATTTGATTTTATTACATGGAGACTGGCATTCATCATCATATTAATCCTGGAATAATCATTGATTATGGTAAAAATCAATGATGGGATCCATCCCAACCAGACTTGTACTGTGCCTAGAACCTTCAAGTGGTATTAGAGGGAGGTTAAATTATAGTTTATAATTATTTCAATATTTCGTTGATGAATAACACATTTAATAATTTATTTGTTTCAATTCAAGTTAATCATTCTACAAATCTGAATCTCAACATTTATTCCTCCTCTTTCATTTCTCGTTCACCTTACAGAAATGATCTTTTATTTTAATTTTGATTAATGTAAAACAGAGAATCTCATCTAGAGGTTCCAAATCATTCTGGACATAGAACTCCAGAACACACGGGATGCATTCAGTAATACATGTCGTATAGTCAAGATTCAATGCATCAGACCTGTCTTCCAAACCAAGCTGTGTTTTGGAGTCTTTATAAGGCTTAAATGACTTTGTGTGTTGACCAGGAATATGTGGAACATGGTTTCCTGATTACATGTTGTGTATTCCACTAAACACGGCATGTAGTTCCTTCTGGTTAGGGTTGGACCGTGTACCATGTACATGGCATTACCTGCTAGAAACCGTGTAATATGGATACTACATGGCATGTGGTCCACTGAACATGTTGTGTAATCCAAAGATTTCCTAAGTACACTCACACGCTGTTTCTCTAGGCCTGTACTTCATATGGACGGTGAAAAATAGTACACACTGTATAGTTGGAACTAGACACCGTGTACTCATCCAAATTTCACAGATTTATTAAAATTTATTATTATATTATACAAACCCTTGAGACATGTACCATCGTGTGGGTGTAAAGCTGAGGCACAACACCTGATAGGTGTTTTATATATATTAGTTTAATTTAACATCTTCATAATTTTCATTTCTACTCATTGGGTAGTTATGAAAAAGAATTCATCAGGTTGCGTCTAAGGTACAAGTTACATTCAAAGATAATTTTAAATGAAATTATTTATTTAAAATTATGAAGTATGATAATCTCAATGAAATTCAGAAAAGGGGTTTAAGATAAAAGGATTGATTAATTAGAGATTATAATTAATTTATTCGAGCGTGATTTTTCTTAAACAAGAACGATTAAAGAATTGAATACTAGTTTCATTTATGAATAAACATCGTTGCAGGAGTGGATGATCATGAGATAGACCAAGACCTTTGTATGTGGATGGTTTCTTTTAATTTATTTATTTAATTTAAATGTGTTGTCCTGTAAGGCATCGCTCCTCATTAATATGTAGGATCTGTGTGCCAAAAGTTTCTTTTATATAAAACCCCTTTTTACCCCTCACCTACATGTGAGTTAAACAAGTCATATGTAATGGATGGAACTCCCAAGCTAGTATAGTTGGTTCAAGCTGGAGCCAAGACAAAGAAAATCCTAGGAGATACAGAGGTGGAAAGGTGGAAAGCTATAAACACGAACCCAAAAGGTTCAAGATTTATCTCCCCTAGGTCAAGGTTATTTTATCAACTGATAGATAAACTAACCATTAGAAAATCTCATGATCATTCTATTTATTTTATTTCTTTCAGTTTCATGGTTTATCATTATGGATGTGTTGTCACGATCACATAATTAATGAATTAAACAAGCATGCAAGATAGAACTAAAATAAACCAGACTTATGCATTAATATTATCAAGACATGGTTAATCACTTAAGTAAGATTCACTTAATATTAACAAGAATGTGATAATGATAATAAGAAATTCATGAATAAGAAATAAAAATAACTCAAATAAAATATTAAGTCAAACCAAGCCATTAGTTACTTGATTAAGAGAAAAACTCAATAAAGCTATGTGATTGATCAACCCTTGTTGGGACGCATACTCTTATACAGAAATCTCTTATGAAATGTTTCGGGTTGACTTATCCATATTACATCAAGAGGAGTATCCATTACTAGAATTGGTGTAATATTGAAGGCAATAGTTGAGGAAATCCAAAGTCATGATTTCAGGATTGGGGAGTCCACTCAATAGATCAAGGATCTGCAAGCCCGCAGTTGTCAAAGCCCTGCCTACATAAATACCATATAATAGCTTGACCAACCCTTATTGGGGTTATGCGATGGGGAATATGGATCCTCTCCAATAGAATTTCACGGAAACTAGACATTATGAGTTCAATTTAGAGGGAAATTGGGACTTGATAAAATAGTTGGATAATTAATAAAATTTAGTATATCTTATAAAATGCAATCAAGAAAGTACTAATGATCTTCTATTTTAATTATAGAATAAAAATGACAAACTCATCAACCACACAATCCTTGCGATCAATTCTGGATAAAGACAACATCCTCACTAGTAGTAACTTTCAGTAATGGTTTATGCGCCTCTGGATTATCCTACGCCATGAACGAAAGTCTTACGTGCTGCAGTTAGTATTTCCTAATCTGCCTGACAAAAAGGTGAGTGAGGAGGATTTTTTGGTCTATGAGAAACATATGAATGATTTGGTCAGCATTTAATGTTTGATGTTGTCATCAATGTCTTGTGAGCTCATAAAGTCTAATGAAAACATGGATTATTATATCATTATTGAGCACCTCCATAGTATTTACCAGTAGAGAGAAAGACAGGAAAGGTTTTAGATCTCTAAGGCACTCTTTCAGAGTAATCTTGGAGAAGGTTCCCTAGATGGGCCTCATGTAGTCAAACTCATTGGCTATATTGATCCCCTAGATGTTATAGGGTTTAAAATCCCTGAAGAACTGGGAACCGATCTCATTCTCGTATGACTCCCTCAAATCTTCTCTAACTTTGTTGTCAATTTCAATATGAACAACATTGGGAAATCTATATCTGATCTTCTTATCCTCAATTTCCAAGTAGACAAAGATATGAAGTACGAAAACACTTCTATCTTTATGGTGAATAAGAGGAAAGGGAAGTAAAATAGATATAATCCCAACACTTCTTTATGACCATCCAATAAAAGGAAGATCAAAGGGGAGGCAAGGGAACAAGAGGTTTGTGTTTCGCATGTAGAAAGACGGGCCACTAGAAGAAGAACTGCACCCAGCCTAAGAAGCAAGGTAAAGCTTTAGGTGAATTTATTATCGAATGAAATTGATCTATCTCTAAAAATTGGGTATCAGATATAGCTTGTGGTGCTCACATATGTATCCAAATATAGGAACCAAGTAGATTCAGGAAGATTGACCGAGGGGAGGTAGATCTATGAGAAGCCAAAGAATCCAGACTTCCTGTTGTAGTTCTCAGGGACTACCACCTCATGTTGCCAACTAGGATGATCTTGGTGTTAAAGGGCTGTTATTATGTGTTGTCTATTACTAAAAAAATTATTTCTGTATCTAGATTAAATATATATGGATTTGTTTTCATGTTTAGAAATTAATGTTTCTTCTTTTACAAAGATAGCATTTGTTTTGGCAGGGCACATTTATACAATGGTCTTTATGTGTTAGATTACACAAACCAAGTAATGGTAGTTGATAACAAAGATACTTCACATGACTCATACCTCACCCAACTTTGTCATAACCTGTTATGTCATTTAAATGAGAAACACTTTAAAAAGTTACATCAATATGGAAATTTAGATTCTTTCGAACTAAAACCACTTGGTGTATGTCTTTCATGTTTACAACGAAAAATGACTAAATCTCCATTTAGTGGGAAAGGTGAAAAGACTAATGAACTTCTTTAATTGGTTCATACTGATGTGTGTGGACCATTTCTAGTTGATTCAAGGGGAGGGTACTCATACTTCATAACTTTTACTGATGATTTTAGTAGATTAGGATATATCTACTTAATGAGGTATAAGTTACATTCATTTGATAAGTTCAAAGAATAAAATAATGAAGTTGAGAGTCAGCTTGGTGAGAAGATTAAAAAACTCAACTCAGACCAAGGTGGAGAATATCTTAATCAATACATCATTGATTACTTACTAGAGTTTGTGATCCTATCACAACTCACTCATATATACAGACACCAGTGGAATGGTGTGAGAAAAATGAGGAATCACACCCTGTTGGACATGGTGAGATCAATGATGAGTCATGCGAATCTTCTATTATCCTTTTGGGGATATGTGTTACAAACAGGGGCACACATGCTAAACCAAGTACCAACTAAATTGATAAAAGTTATTTCATACTGTTAGGTCCACTGGGCTGAATACCCTGAGTGGGGGGGGGGGGGTGAATCAGGGTATGAGTAATTAAAAATTAAATCCCGTTCTGATCTTGGTTCGCTGTTAAGAAAAAAACTCTTCTCTCTCTTTCCTACTGCACAATATAAATAGAAAGTAAAGCAAGCACAGGACACAACAATTTTACATAGTTCACCGCTAAGGACTACGTCCAAGGAGCATACGCCGACAGGTTGCTGGTCGTACCAAGTCCACTAAACTTCACTGGCTGTGGATTACAATGTTCGGGCTAGATCACTTCTATGCCCAGGCTCACTACCTATACAAAGTTTAGGGTTAGCTCACTGCTTTCCAAAGGGTCACACCCTGTTTCTCTCTCTCTGGCTCACTGTCGGTGGAGAGGATCACCTTCTTCCTCTTCCTAAGCTCACTGCTCTTGGAAGGGAATCCAATCACAGTTTATAGACCTGTAGGTCTCTTCATTTCCATTAAGGAATGCATCTTTCTCTGTATGTAGATTCTCTGTTGAAGTTCAACTTTCATCCGTAGATGAATACCTCTTTTCCTCTGAACACTAGGCAAACTACCTTTGGAAAGACCTCCGCAAAGCACTCAACTTCGCTAGGCTCCCAATTTCGCGAAGCTCAACAAGCCTTCACGAAGCTCCTGCCTTTTCGCGAAGCTCTCTCGCGAAGCTCTCTCGCGAAGAACTCCCGCGACGCTCAACATATTGCAAAGCAACTTCTCTCGTGAAGCTCACTGAGCCAACGCGGAGCACACAACTTTCGCAGAGCAACAATAGTCGCCGCGAAGCTCCTCTTTTTCGAAGCACACTGGCTCCGCGAACTACCTTCGCAAAACGAGAGAAAATGATCTTCTATGAAAATGCTCTCTCTACTTCGCTCGAAGGGGTCGGCCTCTATTTTTAGGCGATTCCACCGACCCTCGTACCTTCCACGCGAAGTCAATACCATGCCATCTCAAATCACAAAGCTCCAAAGTTTCCGTCGGAATTCTGTCCAAATCGCGAAGCACCACGGCACTTTTCCATTCGTGGAGCTTGACGTAGTCGCGAAGAATCACCGTCAACATACCTTCGCGACTTCGCCACGAAGCTCCCTCGTGAAGCCCTTCTCCGCCGCGATGCGCTTCAGCCTCTGTCGTTCGCGAATCTTGACGTAATCGCGAAGCATCACCGCCTCCATTCTTCTGCTCTTTTGTACCGCCTTTAGACCGTCCTTTCCTTCGTCATAGTTCTTTGTAAACATGGAATGTCAACAACTTCTCGGGAACTCGACAATTCTCCATGGAAACCTTCTTTGTCAACAAACACAATCAACCCAAAAATACTGCAATGTTACCTTGAGGGATTTTTGCCCAACACATACGAGTTTGTTAGTGGAAATAAACCCATATTATTGAATTTACTTATGTGGGGAAGTGATGCGTTTTTTAAGGCCTCTTCAGGTAACAAACTTTCACCCAGAGTCACAAATGTACCTTTATAGGATACCCCAAGGAAACAAGGGGATATTACCTATACAACACCTCATAAAAAAAGGTTATAGTGGCCAGACACACCATATTACTTAAGTGGGAGCACATCTCTAAAAGAGAGAGTGGGAGCGAGATAGACATAGATGAAGTTGAGGCTCAAGGTATAAAAAAGTTGTTACAAGAACAGATTCCACAAATCCCCATGGAAGAAAGAACTATTCCAAAGACAGAAGAGCTATATAGGATTACAAGAGAGGTTATAGAACTAAAACGGTATAGTTTTCTAGTTACTGAGGATGGTGACTCATTATTATTTGATAATAATTATCCTCTAACCTATAAAGAAGCAGTAAGTGTAATAGATGTTTCCAAGTGGAAAGAATTCATTAATTTTAAAATGAATTCCATGTACCAAAACCAAGTATGGATTTTTGTAGATCCTTCAGTTGATGTAAATCCTATTGGTTTAAAAAGGATGTTCAAGAAGAAACTGGACATGGAAGGAAAAGTTAGGACCTATAAGGCATGACTGGTTACAAAAGGGTTCAAACAACATCAAGGAATTGACTATGAAGAATCTTTTTCACCATTTTAAATGTTGAAATCCATCAGAATTCTGTTGGCCATTGCCGTTTATCATGACTATGAGATTTGGAAAATGGATTTCAAAACAACCTTTCTTAACGGTAACCTTCGGGAAGATGTCTACATGACACAACATGAAGGTTTTATGACTCCAAAGGAAGCCAATAAGGTATGAAAGTTGCAGAAATCCATTTATGGATTAAAGCAATAATTCGGGTCATGGAACATTCATTTTGATGAAGCCATAACAAAATTTGGTTTTATCAATAACGAATGTGAAACCTGTGTTTAAAAATGGTTTAGTGGGAGTGTAGTCATTTTTTTAATTGTATATATTGATGACATTCTACATATTGGAACTGAGATACCAGTCTTACAGTCTATTAAGGCATGGTTGAATCAATGCTTCCCCATGAAGTACTTGGGTGAGGCAACATATATTCATTGGATCAAGATCCCTCATGATATATCTAAGAGATAGTTGGGCCTAAGTCAAAGTACTTACATTGATAAGATACTGAAGAGATTCATTATGGAATAATCCAAGAGAGGATTGTTTCCAATATCACATGGCATTCATATTTCAAAGAAAATGTGTCCTTGGACACATGAGGAATGAAAGATAATTTCAAGGACTCCATACGCATCGGTGACTGGGTCATTCATGTATGTCATTCCATGTGCTAGGCTGGATGTCACGCACGCATTGATTATGGTAGGTATATATCAATCTTACCTAGGTGAACACCATTGGAATGCAATTAATATTATCTTAAATCATCTGAGTCGTACTAAGGATATGTTACTAGTTTATTGAGGATATGAGGAACTAGTCATCAGAGGATATGCAGATGCTATTTTCGAGAATGATCAAGATGGCATGAAGTCGCAAATAGGATACATCTTCAATTTTAATGGAGGTGTAGTGAGTTAGAAGAGCTCAAATCAGTATGTGGTCACAGATTCTATAGAAGAGTCCAAGTATATCGTAGATTCTGAGGTAGTTAAAGAAGCAGTTTGGATGTAAAGCTTCATCTAGGATCTGGATGTGATACCTAGCAGTAAAGATCCCATCACATTGTACTGTGATAATACTGTAGCTGTGGCTCTTGAAAAAGCTCCAAGGTCACATCAGAGGATGAAGAAAATACATTAGAAGTATCATCTCTTGAGGTATTTTTCATAGAGAGGTTAAGTTGAAGTGAGCAGTATTTCCCCAGAAGACAATGTGGAAGAACCCTTGACTAAATGATTGACTTAGTAGAAACATGATCACCATTTGAGGTCTAGTGGACTGAAAGTCATAGGTAGTTGTCTCTAGTCCAAGTGAGAGTTTGTAAGAGTTGGTATCCTAGAACCAACTGGTTCTACTTTTATTACATGGAAATTTAATTTATTTAAATATTAAACATCTTATTATATATTTTTCATTGTTCGGCATGACTATGTTGTAATAATTTCATAGAGTATTTTTTTCATTGATAAAGTCATGGTAGTTCCGCGCTATTATGAGAACCTTGAAATGATATAACAAAATTATTAAATATAGTTCTATAGTTGGATGACATAAATTTATGGGAGACATATCATGAAAACCATCAGGTGTGAGTACTTGTAAGTAGATGATACTTCCTCTAATAAAGTTCACACTTGGAAATCTCTAAGATAGGAGATTTTGAAAATAGACCCGCCAGTAGGAATTCCAAAAGATTTGGTGTCATTGGATATTTATAATTTCGAGCATGTGTAATGATCCATAGAATTTAATATTATCATTAATATGTTTTATTACTCATGCACTTTGATTTACTGATGACAAATGTCACACAGACAGTTGGCAGGAAGTATGGTACGTTGGGTGTGTCAAGAGTGGCATGTTATTAATGGATAAGTTGAGGAGGGATTTGTCCCTCCCATTTATGGATGTTGATATCTCATCCCTTTGATTGAAATAGATCCTTAATGAAAAATTATATGGCCACGGATTAACGATGAGTTTATTTCAGGCAGTCAAAGAATGATGTATTAAGCATAAACGTTGTTGACACTATCATGAAACCTTCATGATGAGATATTGCGACAAAGGGATTATATTACACAGTAAGTATTTTTATGTGGATGTCGTTTTTGCGACATTGTTTTCTTTCACTTGGGAGTCTTGACCCATTACTTGATAGTACCCTTGGACTTTAGGCAAGCCCGCTAAATTCCAATGAGAAATAATCCTAGAGGGTCACACACTAAGTGTTTTTGGTGGTCTCAGTTAAATTCTATTTAAATTTAATCAATGAAATAAATATTATTCTCAAGACCGTGGAATAATTTTATTCAAGTTATAATGATCAAATAAATTAAATTAAATATATTTATTTATTTTATTGAATATTTAATAAATATTTATTTACTAGTTTGTAAATAAAATATTTATTTTAAGATAATAATTTATTTATTTATTTATTCAGGTGTTCAATAAATCGATGTGGACTTCGAGTGGACCAAGGCTGATACAGTGGTAAAATAATTATTTTCAAGATGGTGAATAATTATTTAACTAGTTAACACAAGTTAAAATAATAATGGCACTGCTATTATTTTGTGACGTGGAATTTTATTTATAATTTCGTATTGCGCAAGTTGGTGCACCATAAATAATGAAGCAGTATTATTTTTACGAGAATGGGTTTTCTCTAAGTTCATGAATATATTTAATTGCTGTTATGTAATTAAATATTGTAAATGAAGTTCTATGCATATAAATATATAAGTATAGATATTTTTCCACACACCACATGACACCAAATAATACACCAAATGAATTGAGAATTTTTGATATAAACAATTTCTCTCTCAAATCCTCTTCCCACCCATCTCAAGAATGATATATGCTCTTCAAGGTCGAAGAACAAGTGATCAATAATGATTGACATAAGAAATTTTCTTCACTTCTCTAGCACCCAGAGAATGACCGGTGTCGATCAGAGTCCATCAGAGCATGTGTAGATCACCGCTAGAGAGATTCTAGTTTGTATCCTTACAAGCACAACGAGATAATACAGAAGGGTCATTCCAGATGATCAACATTATCAATGAGGAAAAATACCAAAGATCTAGGTATTATTTTTCTTTATGAAGTTAATTAAATTGTTTATAAACATGATGTATAAGATCCTATCAAAAGGTTATAGGACTCTTCCTTCTTTATATAAATATTTGATTCTATTCTATTGAGACTGGACTTCATCTTCGTATTGATTATGGAATAATCATTGATGATTGTAAAAATCAAAGTTAGGGTTTCGTCCCAACCACACTTTCGATGTGCCCATAAACTTGATCCCCATGGCTAGCTCTGCTCTATTTACAAGACCGATTTTGATGCCCTTGTTTAGTCGAAGAATATGACGGTTGTGACACTTGAGAAGTGTCTTGAGCACCTAACCTTAGAGCACTGTGACAATAACACTTAAGATGTCACAAATTTTTTCAATTATTGCATACTCTATGTGGTGATGTACATTCTCACTTCATGTGGTCAAAGGATCCACATTAGAAACACACCACCTTTGTCGTGGGTCTTAGTAGAAGATTTATCAATCCATCTATCTGATTCTGGTTTCTACTCCCACCATAAAAATAGGCGTCCCTCTTCGGATTTCTCCCAGCTTTAGAGTTCCCACCATTCCCCATAGGTATCATCATATTTTCTCCTACCGTAGTTCTCAAGATAACATGTTCATCCAATGTCACTATGTTCACCATCTCTTTATAATCTTGGTTGTAGAGAAAAGATGTCTTCGAAAAAATCTCTTGACTTAGCTCTGATTTGAATATATGTTCTTTAAAGACCTCATTCTTTGTAACTTCTGATACAAAGTGCACTAAATTCATGAATTTTTTCATATATTCTGTGATATAGAAAATTACTTACATTAGGATAAAGAAGTATGTTGTTTTATGGATCTTGAATTTGTGAGGATAAAATTTTTTATTGAACAATTAACCAGAATCCTCCCAAATAAGGCATTGATCTAGTTTATCCTACACAAATAGTTCCCACCACTTGCGTGTAATATCCTCTATCATATAGGTTTGGATCTTGACCTTGAGCTCTTTTGGAGTGTTGATGAATTTGAAGATACAATTCATTGAGTTCATCTACACATCCACCTTTTCAGATTCAGAATCACCCTATAATATTGGTGGATTCTATTTCTAGAACAAGAAGGAATTTTCTGATTATCTTGGATCATCCCTCTGGTTCCTTGTATCCATAAGTTGGAATACCTAGATGATACTCTAAAACGGATATTAGTTCAATTATGGTTTAGTTGAAACCACATTCTCAATAGCTTTTTCATGTTTATTTCTATGAGCCTATCGGGTTTCATTTTCTAAACAAACTAAAAACTCTATAAGGATCCATATCTAGAAACTGAAGGTATATCATTTCAAATTCTATCATAAAAACAATCACAACATTACTTTCCAATTAAACCTTTTTCCAAGTTTAACAATTTTAAAAAAAATCCATTTTTTATTTTGAAAATAAACCCATTTTCAAAATGAATCAAACATGCTATTTTCAAAATCATCCATTTGAAAACAATTGAAACATTTTTCAAAAATTTAACCTTTGCACAAAACCATAATTCATTACTCAAAATGAAATATTAAATATTAGTGGGAAGTCATTCCTATAAAATGCATTTCGTACTCTTCTCATTGGTTAGACCCATGAAAATGAGATTCCAATATCCTATATGTGTATCCCTAACACTTTTGTTCCCAAAAACCAAGTAACATAAAGGTCAACATAAAAAAATTTGGCTACATCATTTTGTGCTCTACATTTCATGTCTTGAAAATCTTACACCTTTCTAAGATTCCAACCTAAGGAATAGATAAGAATGAATTTTTCTCCAAGTCCAAGAAACTAAAGATCACTTGTTAGGAATGTACCAAAAAAGATGATTCCATTTGTAATAAACCACTTATTCTCATTGTCTTGAGAATATGATGAACCATTAATTGGCCTTAAGAGACATGCCCAAGATACCAAAGCCTAGTAATAAATTCCAAATGGTTTCAATGCATGTGGGGAACGATTTACCCTTTATGAACTAAAACCATTAACCCATCACCATAACCAAACAACTCACTATATAATTCATGAATAAATGAAAGAAAAGTTAACCAAATAATTTATATCAAAACAAAACAAGAGTTTAAAATTTTTTAAGATAAAGAAACAATCAAATTAAATATCAAAAAGGAAAATAATAAACTCAAATATGACAACAAGACTCTCTTATCTCGAAGCTCAATACTCGAATCACTAAACAACCCATGTATTATGAGGTGGTGCTAAATACAGGTGATATTTTACCTTTTCCCATGCCTGGGAAGATAGCATCTTCAAAATCACTAATGTTCCCAAGTAAGGGTGAGTATAAAACTCATTAGGCTTTCTCCAATGACTCCCCTACTCAAACTGATAGGATATAAGATTTATCCACATATATATATAATAGTTTGTATAAAAAAATCCAAAACAATTTATAACTAAATTTAAAAAACATGTAAAACAATTAATAACTGAATAGAAACAAGTACTATATAAAAATTTCACAAAAAAAACCCCTTTATCAATGAAATCAACCAAATATGGCCTTGTCCCATTCTCCAATTTCCCTTTAGCATAACCAATCCATTCCACAAATCCACACTTCTGACCATGCACACTTCATTTTTAATGTTCAGTACTCATGAGTTGTCTCTTGTCGATCTACCATGTCATCACATGATAATTATGTCCCATGTTCCATTACACTTTTGGAACTGATCACTAGTTCATATTTTAACCAAGCCTTGTAAATAAAATATGAATACACACACAAGAATGCCCAACACCATTAACAAAACCAATGTTCCAAAGTAATTTCAATAAAACAACCATTTTTTAAAAACACATTTTATAACAATATATTTCACAAATACAGAAAATTCATATTTTAAAATAACCATTATAAAATAAATAACTAAATCAATTCTCACAATAATTTACCAAAATTCCATAATTTCACAAAAAACCCTAAATCATCACTAAAGTGGATTTATATCATTCTATTCACCATGATTTCAAAATAAATTTCAATCAATAATATCAATTTTCAATGAATCCAATAAATTCTAGAAAGAGGACCTGAGATTTTAGTCGATTACCTTTAAGGTTTTTATGAAAATGGAAAATGGATAAATAATGCTTACGAAACTGGGTATGAGTTCCACGAAACCACCTTATATCTCTTCTATTATCAACAAAGATACCAAATATAAACATATTTGGCATCCAAGATCTTATATCTACCCATAAATGGTGTGTCTATAAGAAACCAAGGGGGAGGAGAAGTATATCTAATCAGATCTAAGAAAACGTGACAAGAATGAAGAATAATGGAGATATACCCCTAGAATCAGGCTTCTAAACACCAAGAAAAAGATTCAGATCGATTCCAACATGCTTGGGAGAGGATCTCCAACCTTCAATAGAGAGTAATCTGAAATTAGGTCAACATAGGATGAAAATGTAAGCCTATATAGTCAAAAACGTGTGAGATTTACTTTTTTAGGATCTCACTTTAACCTTTTGCATGGTTTTGTTACACAATTAGACAAAATGTGCACTAACTATGCTTTATCTACATCCTTGGAAGACCCTCGCACGACCTCCTCAAATTTCCACCTTAACCGTGTTCCCACCATGCCAAATCTACTATCCTATATCTTCATCTCTACCTAGGTTCCCTTAGGATTACACATGGTTTAGATAAACCATGTGCATCATGTGCTCCACCCCTTTATCCAAAAAAACTCTCCAAATGTTCTCCAAACTCTATAAACATTCACCTTTAAACCATAAATTCAAGAAAATCATCAATAAAATGTTATGTACCTGAAAGTGGGGGTGTTATACATCTTGTTAGGAATCACATTTGGGAAGTCAAAACATTTCAATATACATTGGTTTTTTACATAGTTTATCATATTTCTTACCGTTGGATATAATAAATGGAAAATTAGAGATGGGTGATTTTAAAATATTAAACATACAAATGAAAATAAAATAACATTAAAGGGTTAAATTATAAATAACATGTATTTCCTTAACTTATGAATTTCTAGGATTCAATCTCTATTATCCATGATCTATTTTCTAACATAATATCTTATAGAAGTTTTGTTTCCTTAATAATGATTCATAAGGAAACAATGAATTTACCAAATAACATACCCCAGGAGTATCAAACCAGTTGTATAGTAAGGTCTATTTTTGTGCACCATGTGATGATCAAGTCTACATTAATGTGGAACTTTTACAATTATTACCCCTAGGTACTTGTGTGCCACAGCCACACCCACTTCTACTATCTAGAAATGGATTTAGATTCTTGTAAATACTTTGATCTATAATTTACCAATGCATAGGTATGTTTTCCAATACTTATAATTATACGTAATACTTTATATAGAGTTTTCTAATCCTAATATTTATAAATTACTATAGTTTCCATTGATATTAACTTTAAAAACCATAGTATTTATTAGACATTAATTCATGATTCATTAAAAATGAATACACATAATGAAACCCATAACATTGTGAATCCTATTTTCTTTGAGTACATATGTACATTACATAATAACTTATAATAGGTGGTACATCATAATTATTAAAAACTTCTTTAAATTCTCATAATATTCCATTGTTCTTAATATTTCATGGGATAACCTGGGGATATACATATAAAATGGATGAGATATAAATCCCAGTAAGGGAATAAACAAAGAATAACCTGAAGTAGTTATTACATGTTAGATAATAGTAATTTCAATGGGACATAAAATGGGTGAGAATCATAATTATCAAAAATGAATCATGATGTATCTTGATAACAGAAAGGTAACATGGGAATATGGAAACAACTTTAAAAATGACATCATAAACATAAGTCAAAGTTAACCACCAAGAAATAATAAAATAATGTGCTTAGGATAACCTCTCCTTCACTATATGTGGCATCTTAAGAGATTAAATCATTACCCAATTAATTGGAGTTCTATCTAGGGTAACCCTTCATAATCATATCATTTAAATGCATAAGTTTTCCACATATATCAGATAACATAAGAACATATTTCATTAAATTTAATCCCAAAATTATTTATTTTGGGTTACATATATGGAATTAAATAATAAATAAAGTATAGGTACAGTATAGTTAACACCCTTTAGAGTAAATGGTTATGTGTATACACCTTGTAAATGTTCATCTTGGAAAATTACATTGACATTTCGACAACGTAACAGCAGTGCATAGAGATTCATAAAATGGTTCAATGAGAGATAAAGGGGTCTCTGATCACAATGAATTAAAAATTAATGTATGGTGTAGTTATAATAACATAATTCAACCTGAAAATTCATGATATAATAGGAATAATACAATGAGTTTTCTTGAAAAAAACCTACCATGGAAAAATCATAGGTTAATTTCAGCAGCATAACAGGGGTATATAATGAATCATGGGTGGGATAAAAGAGAATTAAATTGGGAAATCATCACTTGTAAATCATAAGGGTAGTAATATATATGTGTAATATCATATCCCATTAATATTAATTTTAATAAAAATTGAATTACAAAAATACTAGAATAAAGTGGGTAAAGAGAGGATCCGTTACAAAATTTTGGCCTAGTAATGGCTTGGGTAATGGGTAAAATGAGAGGGGATAAATGATAAATCCTTATAATAACATTAATTGGATATTAATTTTAAATTTATGAATGCATGACAACATAAGAAATTGAGATTCAAATGGATAATGAAAAAGAAGGTGCTTGAAATAAAAATAAGATAACGAGCTCCCTTAATAAATTTTAATATAGTAATATCTAAGGTAAATGTTATAATAAGAGGGGATAAATGATCTATAATTATTGTTACATAAATTGTATAGTATAAGGATATTTTTAGATTCATTAAATCACAACCAAATTAGATTCAAATGTCTAATTAGAAATAATGTTCTTGAATGGAAAAGAAGAGAGGGACATCCCTTACCTTGTGAGGGTGATTCCAAAAGCTTGGGAGGAGCTTCATGAGAGTTTGGGGGAACCTTGGGAGGACTATACTAATGTTATATCTGATTAAAGTCATTATCCAAGGTTTTAGGGAATATTAATGGGATATTTTGTGGGTTTTTATGGGAAAATATACATGAGTTCTTTATTTATTCTCAAAATTAGGTTTTGGACTCTATATAATAAAATAATAATAAAAACTGTAATATGGTTTTTCCCATGATATCTAAAAAAATGTATTTGTTTTATTTATTTTATAATTCTATGGGACAACCTCAATTAAATATTACACATAGTGAAATTTAAGTAGGTCATGTATATAACAAAATGATTTTAAAACTTTAAAATATATTATATGTTTGGGAGGATTCTGAAAAGGCATTATAAAATTAATACAAAAACCTAAAAACACTATATTTCTAAGGGGAAACATATGTTCGGTTATGGATTCCATTTATAGAATTTATTACAACACTTTTGGGTCATTATGATGTCATAATACATACCGTATATTTATACCATATTTAATTTTTACCCTATAATTCAAATGTCTCAGAAAATTGTGAAAAATTTTCTATTTGACAATTTAATTGTTCAAATCATAGAAATAATATTTATTTTATCAAAACAATTTTTAAATATGTAAATTTTTACTTTTAAAATAATAATATACATTTATTGAGAAATTATTATTTTTGGATAATGATAGTTTTTGAACCCTTATAAAAATAACACATGACTTTATAAAAATTATATTATCATTTATATTTAATAAAAATTATTTAATTTTAGTATTTTATAAAAATTTAATTAATTTTTGAAATTCATGAATTCATCAAACAGCAATGTATTAAATGAAATTGCATATTACACAAAAACTTAATTTTTGTTTTATTGTATCAAATTCAAAATCATTTATAAAGTAACAAGAAATATAAATATTATTCTTCTAAATATAAAACATAAATATTAATTTTATTATAATCTTGATACATATCCATTTATTATACTAGAAAATAACCCTAAGAGTAAGGTGTGAAATTGTGATATTTTCCTGGGGTGGTCCGGCGTACATGGTATCAGTTGTGATCTCGATGAGCTTGAACTTCTCCCATGAATGGTTTCTCTCATTATTTATTTTTTAGATCTCAACATGAGAATGGTCAAGGGAAAATACTAGTTTTTTTATATCCCTTATGCTCTAATAAATGGGCTATATAGGGTACAATCTTGTTGGTTGAGGTCATTACTTCATTATCCTATGTCAGTTGGATGTATCATAACCCTATATTTATACTAATCATTTCACCATTGCTCAGTAGAAATTTATAGATGATTACGATGATTAAAAGTCTTTTAATTATGATTATATATAATAAAACCAAATAATTTAATGTATTTTATTTAACCATAATAGGGAATTTAATTCACCCATAAATGGAATTTTTTTTTAAAAAATCGGGTCCTTAAAATATTCCCCATCATAAATTTCACCCTCAAAATTTTCATTTCACACACTAAAATATATGAGGTTAATTCTATTTCATCACTTTCTATAGTTCCCACATCACTTCTTAAAACTTTTGGTTTATCTATATCACTTTGACCTAGTGTATTTTCTAATTTCATATAAATGTTTCTCTATGATCTGTGATCTTTATCCGCTTCTCCTCATATATGTGATCTTTCTCCAACATTATCACCTCTAGATTCATAACATATCACGGTTATAGTATGAACATCCTCTATAGGGATACAAATAACAGATCATGTAATTTAGATAGGTTAGGTGGGAGTGCTAGTAAATAGGATACTGCTTTGATGCGATCCAGGATCTCAAAGGGACAGATGTATCTCAGACTAAGATTTATCTTATTCCCAAATATCATGACATTATTCCATATAGATATATAGAGTGACACATTATATCTAACATAAATATCTGGGTCTCATCAATAATTTTCAATATATCTCTTTTTTCAACTCTGAGCATCTTTGATCTACTGCAGAATGGCCTTGACCTATTCCACCATTTCCTCCTCCATTTTAGGACCCAGTTGTTTGCGTTCCGCAAATTCATCCTAGAATAGAAGGGTTCTATATTTTTTACCGTAAATATATTAATAGGGATCAATTTGGATTCTTTATTGGAAACTATTATTGTATCAGAACTTTACTAGAGGAAGGTGTTATTCTCATCCCCCTTTAAGGTCCATTGAGTATGCTCTCAACAGTCCCTCGAGTGTCTAGATAGTATTCCCATATTAGAAATTATTTTTAGGGTGATAAGACATGTTGAAGTTCAAATCAATATTTTTTTATCATTTTGGAGACTCTTATAGGACTTGGACATAAAACTTGGTTCTCAATCAGATACAATCGATAGTTGTGTTACAAACATCCTCTCTGCTTCTCTAATGTATATCCTTGCATATTGATAGAGTGATAAGTCCTATAAAATTATAATTAATTTAGTATTATTTGAAAGATGGTCTACCCCATATAATAAAGAATTATCTACTCTTTATTTCTTTAGATGACCAGTGACAAAGTCCATTGTTATGTTTTCTTGTTTCGATGTAGGTATGGGTAATGGTTGAATCATCTACATTTATTTTTTCCTTTCATCCTTCACTTGATGAAATACATTAAACTTTTATGTATATTATATGATCAACTTATTAGTATTATTCCACCAATAGTTTTATTAGAGATCTCGATACATCATAGGGATCCTTGTATGTAAGAATAATTTAGATCTATGTTCATCATCCAAGAGCACATTATTTAACCCATGATTTTATGGTATACATAATCGTGACCCAAATCATACAACTCTATCATTAAATTTAGACTCTAAGGACTTCCATTTTCTTATAGCTTCCACCTTCCACTAAATTTTCACAACAACCCTTTAAGAATCCATTATCTTCTCAAGAAGGGATGGTTAATCAATCATTTGTGAAAGTATCCATGATGTTCCATCCTTTATTATTTCTATTTACATCCTTTTCAAGTCTACTAATATCATATCCTTCTCAATTATAATCAATTAAAAAACTCTCAGTTCTTTTCTAAATATAACATCTTACACTTTATTTGCTTTTCCATAGTGGTAATTGATTAATCAGTAATAGTATTTAATCATATCTAAAAATCTTCAATGAAGTATATTGGACTATTTCTTTTTGAAAATATACATTAGGAACTTATGATCTGTATATATTTAACACTTTTCCATAAAGAGATAATGATTCAAATTTTTCAATGTGATGATTATTGTAGCCAACTCCAAATCATGAGTTGGGTAGTTATTTTCATAAAAATTAAATTTCCTTCAGGAATAGGACCTGAATTTTTAATTATTAATTAGTAAATAGATTAATCCCTTCTTTGAAGCATTACTATATATAATAAAAATTTATCCACATGTGGGTAGAATATGTATAGGTATAGTGATAAGAATCATTTTCAACTACTTGAATATCTATTCGCATTAATTACTCCAAACAAACTGGATTCCCCTTTGTGTTACCTTGGTAAGAGCATTTTAAAATCATAATATATTTGTCACCAATCGATGATAGTTACCAACTAATCTAAGGAAACTATGGATTTTTTTCATAGTGGTTAGTCTTGTATGTCCATCAATTGCATCTATTTTTTAGGGGTCCATAGATATCCCTTTGATATTGATAAAATTCCCCAATAATGATAATTCCTTCGAATATTACTCATATTTTCTATACTTTTAAAAAATCTTCTACTTTTTCAAGTTCTTTAGTATAGTTCCCATATTCTCCTCCGAATCACCCATGCCTTTTTGAGTATATTAGAACATCCTGTAAAAATACTGACAAATATTTATTTAGTTAATCTCAGAAGACTCTATTCATAAAGTACATGAATATTTCTAGATAATTAGTGAGTTTAAATGACATTGATATGAATTTATAGTTCCCATACCTTATACTGAAATCAGTCTTTGGGATACCCTCTTTTTCCCCCTTAATTAATAATTCCCCGTATGAAGATCCATCTTGAAGAAGTATTGGGCTCTACACAGCTGATTGAACAAGTCATCAAGACATTGAAGAGAAAACTTATTATTTATCTTGATCTTTTGGATCTTATAATAACCAATGTAAAGGCACATTGACCCATCCTTATTATAGAAGAAGGACTAGTGCACCCCACGGTGAAGCACCTAGTCATATGAACCCTTCATCCAAACTATCATACTGTTTATTATTCATCTCCTCTAGTTCTACAACTTGAATTCTATATAGAGTCTTGGATATTTTTAAATAACCAGGTATAATCACAATTGAAAACTCAACCTCTTGTATAGGATTAAGACCATGAAATTATTTAGGAAATCTTAGTCCAAGATACAATGGTGCATTTGAGATCCTTGATCACATCATAGAGGTAGCCTATCAACTATCACTCTAACACAAACTATCTCAAGTACATTATTTGTTTAATGTATTACTATTATGTAAGAACATTACATACCCCTAACATATCCTAAATCTATTAGTGGAACCATTGGAGAATGATCATTCATACTAAGAGCATCTTGTGAAGATCTTAGATCATAGAGAATGTTCACCAAAATAAGATAATGAACTTGATCAAAGTGTTATACAGAAACCACAGGTATGAATAATTGACGTGGGAACCATATGAGGTTATTAAATAGAATTTCCCTCATCTATTTTAGTGTGTGAAATAAAAATTTTGAAGGTGAAATTTCTAAATGGGGAAGGTTGTAGTGACTTGAACATTATTAAATAAAATTCTTTTTATGATTGAATTAAATAACCTATTATATATTATAGTTATACAAAACACATGCACTTATTTTTCAATTATATCTTATCATGCGTGAAATACCATTAATAATCATAACCATTTATAATATAGTTGTTGAACAGTGATCATAATATTTTCAAAAATATATGGTTTTCATAAATCAAATTGACAGTGACATAGGAAGTGATAGAATTGACCAGTAGGATCATACCATATGAAACCCATTTATCAGAGCTTACAAGGGAGAAAAAATTTCTAATCTTTTACCATGACAAATAAAAATTCTATATCCATAACCACTGCATGAGTGAAACCATTTATGAGATGAGTTCGAGCTCATCATGATCACATCTCAAACCATGTATGTTAAGCCACCCCAAGAAATTATCAACATCATGAACTTTACCATCAAGGAATTTTATGGTGTAATAAATAGACATGTTTAAAGACTCTAGTAATATTAATATGTATATTTTATAGAATAATGAATATATTACCATCTTATTTTATTTACTTTGAAATTTTTGATTTATTTTTATATGATAAAAAAACAAATTTTATTTTTTGTGTAATATATAATTTAATTTAAAGTATTAATTTTTTGATGAATTTATTAATTTTAAAAATGAATGATATGTTAATAAAATATTATTTATTAAATGTAAATGATAATATAATATTTATGAATTATAATTTAATTATTATAAGGGTTTGAAAAATGTTATTGTCCAAAAAACCAGTATTTCTTAATAAATGTTGATTCCTGTATTAAAAGTATAAAACTGCATATTTAAAAATTATTCTAATAAAATAAATATTTTTTTTGGAATAATCACATCAAAATTATCAAACATTGATTTTTTCATGGTTTTTTATGAGAGATTCAAATTTTCAAGTAAAAATTAAATACTATCGAAATATACGTTGTGTATTATTAAATCTTAATGAAACAAATGTTATGTTATAAATGATAAAAATGGTTTCCCTGACCAAATCTATGTTTCCACATTAAAATAATGTGTTTCGAGGTTAGTTTACTAATTTTATAAAGCCCTTATGAATCCTCCAAAACCAATACTATTTCTAATTTTTTCATATCAAGTCTTTATAAACATGAATCACTTCCACATCACCAAGGGTAATATTTTATTATTCTCATCCATTGTAATTATAAAACAATTAAAACCACTCTACGTTTTCAAAAACCATGGGATGTTTTATGGTTTTTATTTCTTTATTATATATATTCCAAAACCTATACTTCCTAAATAATGAAGAACTCCCCTATCTTTTTCCGATATAAACCCACACAATATCCCATAACTATTCACTCAAAACAATGTATCATGCCCTTAATATTTCTTACTCTCTCTAGAGTCCCCCAAGGTTCCCTCAAGATCTCATGAATCTCCTCCCATGATTTTGGGATTACCTTTTCAAGGTAAAGGACCTATCTCTATCTTTTTCAATTCAAGCACCTTATATTTATTTAGTCTTTATAATCTCAATTAGTCATGTTTTCAAAACATTATAAATATCCATATACATTCCAATATATTTAATAATAATTAAATATCATTTATACCCTCTCATTATATAATTTCCCTAATCCATTACTATGATAAAATTTAGTAAGGGGCTCTCTCTCTTCTTTTCAATTCAAACACCCTCTTTGTAATTAGCCTTTGTAATCTCAATTGGCTATGTTTTCATGAATTTATAAATATACCTTGACTGTAATATTTATTTACCAATAACCAGATATCATTTATCACCTATAATTATAGAATTTCCCAAATTTGATACTATGCCATAATTTAGTAAGGGAGTTATCTCTCTCTCTTCTTTTCAATTCAAGAACCTTCTTTGTATTTAGAATTCTGAACCTCAATTGGTCATTATTTCATGACTTTATAAAGATAATCATATTGACCAATTTATGTTCTAATAATGATATTTATTTTATCTCAACTCATTATATATTTTACTTAAGTCCTTACAATGAAGAAATTTAGTATAGGGACTCTGTCTCTTGTTTTCAATTCAAGAACCTTCATCGTATTAAATCTTTTTAATCTCAATTTGTTCTTTTTTAATGACCTTATAAAGATTCCTCTATTGAAAAATTTAAGTTCTAAGAATGATATATCATTTACGACCTCTTATTAGATCATTTTCCTAAGTTGTTACTATATTGAAATTTAGTAAGGGGAAATCTCTTTCTACACTTTATTCAAGAACCTAGTTTGTGTAATTAACATTATCTTCAAATTAGTATAGATGGGATATGGTTTTACACATACCTATTACTTCCCATATTTTTTTTAGTTATGAGTGTCCCTAGTAACTCTCATTAATATTTTCTATGATTCCTTATATACCCTTGTTAAACTTCCAAAATTATCTTGTGATTTTTCCATAATTGGTTTTTATTTAAGAAACATCCTGGTCTTATGACTATTAATTCCCATTTTTGCTGGATTATATTCTTACCTATACCTAATACTTTAAATTTTTACTTCCAAATGTTGGGGGAAAAATTTATCTCTCATTGAACCTTTTTATTAATCTTCATATACTTATGTTAGTCTTTTGAAATGTCACTATGATTTTACATTCCAAATATTTATCAGGTGTATACCCATATCCATTTCCACTCAAAGGCATTCACCTAGTTGAACATATACTTAATTGATTTTTTAAATCCATTTATGTTCTCGTAAATCCATAATATTGGGATAAAATGTAATGAGATATATTATTATGTTATATGATCCATGTGGAACCTTATACATGTACATGATATGGTTATGATGGGTGCTTCCAAATAGCACTCTAATGCATTGGGTAATGTTTTAGTCTCTTGAGATTCCATGTTTTGTGCACGAGAAGTTATCCAAAGCACGTTATTTTATGATATATTGTTGTTTAACCTTAGATTATTCTTATGATGTCATGTTTAAAGTTGTTTACACATTCCCATGTTACCTTTGTGTTACTATACTATATCTTACCTCATTTTTCATTGTTATGATTCTCACACACTTTATGTCCCATTGAAATGAATATTGTATAACATGTAATACTTCATTGAAGTTTTTATTTTTTTATTTCCTTAATATAATTTATATCCCCCCCTTTCTTATGTATGTATCTAGGTTATCCCATGAAATTTTAATAATGATCAAATATTGTGATCATGTTATGGAAGTTTTCAATATTGGTGATGTACAAACTATTTTTAATTTGTTATTTAATGTACCTAATTACCCAAATAAACTAGGATTCTTGATATTATAGGTTGTATTATGTGTATTTATATTTAATAAATCGTTATTTTGTGTATAATAAAGACAAGGGCTTTAATATTTAGTATGAGATGAAATTATAGTAATTTTTTGCATTACTAATGGAAAACAATAGAGGAATCCTTAGTGGTAAGACTAAACATAAGAAAATATCACTAAATTTTGGTAAAGTATTGAGTAACTGGTTTCCAAGAAAATAAATCCATGTATGGATACTACAAATAGATGTGGATTTGGAATATATGTACCTAGGGGTAATAATCCAGAAAAGGGATCTTGAGCTGGACTAAATTGTCACTTGGTGCATGACAATAAGACTTGTTGCACACCTGTTTTGACACTCCTGGGGTGTATACTTTGGTAAATTCACATTCTCATTAGGAACTATTATTAAGGGAACAAAAATGACCGTAATGGTCTATATTATAAAATAGATAATTGATAATATGAATTAAATTCTATTAATTCATTAATTAAGAACATATATTTCATTTATAAATTACCTCTTTATTGTTATTGGATTCATATTTTTTTTGTTTAATAGTTTCAAAGTAAGGATCCATAATTTTCCCTTTATTCTATCCAATGGCTTGATATAGGAGGAACCAAGTTAACAACCAATGTAATGGGAAATGTGGTGACTTCCCAAATGATTTGTCTAACATGAAGGTAGTTCAAGTAAAAAATATCTTGATTATACAAAACCAGAAATCCAAAATCATAATTAACAACTAGAATATAGTTGAATGTCCAAATGCATAAAATTGGAGGAGGATGAAATCTCGAGGAAGTTAACATAATAATGGTGATAAAGGAAATAATATTAAATTTCTTTCTTGTCAAAAATGTTTAAAGAGGAACCAAGGGAAATTCCAAAAGGGAACTCAAAGGTATTTTAAGTGCGAAAAAGTAGTGCATAAAGTATCTATTTTCCACCCAAAAATAAAGGGTACAATGAAAGGGAATATATTACATCCTATTACACCCATTTTTGTTCAATATACTGTGTGTGTGGAATATGGTAATTATCCAAGTAAATTCCCTAATCAAATAGTTAAATCCTAGGCCAAATGAGTGATTATGATATGTAAATCATTGAAGTGTGAAGATTAAAGTTTTTATCTGTTGGTATTTGATAATTTTTTTGTATAAGTAATATATCAATGGAATTTTGGATATAATAATCCTGAAATATCTAAGGATATTTAAGTAGTAGTTTTTCTTTAATGATTTTAACATTATGTTGAATGGTATCGATAACTTATAAAGGTGATTTAGTGATAAGGTTATATTTTTTTAAACATGATTTAGGGATTGATAACCCTTAATATGTGTCAGATTTTAGGATAAACCAAATGAGTATTGGGATGATATGTCTCAGTATAATCTAATGTTTAAAATAATTGATACCACTTTTGAAGATTTATGTGATGTATGTTTAGCATGATAAATGATATTTTGGAAAACAAATTATATGATTACATATTTTTTGATTTCTATATGATTAATGATATTTTAGGTGATTTTTTATTGGGTTAAGTAATATATACCAATTAATTTTAATAAAAATGATTATTTGATAAGAATTATATTATGGTTATGGAGGTGTTTTTTGAAGGGTATTATACAACATTGGAGGTTAAAATATTCATTAATGTTTATATTATTAGTGTTATTTGGAATATGGGGGTATTTATTTGAGGAATGGTCCACATTAAAACTTTGGTATTTTTTTGAATTTTTTAGTTTAATGTAATAATGTTTATTCATTTTCAGTATTATCCTACTTTATGCTAACCATTTTGGATTTAGTAAAGATAGGAGTAATATCTTTTTATTCTTTGGTGGATTATGTGATCTATTATAAGCTTATTTTAGTGATTCATCCATAAAAATTATTTTGAGTAAGGATGATATTTTTGTATAAATTGATTAAGCTATGAAATTATACTTGTCAAGAGCATATATTTCCATCTTTTCCTAGTCTAGGGGGTAAATTAATTCCTTAACTCTAGGAAAATAATCTTGAAATAAAAATATTGTCATATTATGATTATTTATGATGGGTAGATGGCCCTTTCACCCATCATAAATTTATAGTTTTTTAGTCCTTGATATTTTTCTAACTATATTCTCCATCACTCTCTATTTGTTTCTAGGTGTTATCTTTTTTTCTTCCATTTCAATATTTTCACTTCTCACTAATGTTCTCATACTTAGAAACCTAGTTATGTGATTACCATCACAATTCCCTTTCTCTCTTTTCAAGTGGATTTTCTATTAACCCTTTTTAAAATGTGGGTTTTCAATAAATATATTTTTAAGTGTAAAAAAATTTATTTCCAAGATAAAGGTCAAATTTTCAAGGCCTGATTTATTAAAGGGTGTAAAAATGTGATAGATCGTGCTTTTAAAAATAAAAAAAATATGTTCGATAGTGCATATGATACACAACACCGAACCCAAAAAAAATTTCATTATTTAATTATAACCATTATAACATAAGAATTAAATTTGAAGTTATGAATAGTATTTACAAATTTATGATATATATATACACATGTCCCAGTAATGATAAATGTATTTATAAATTCAATGTATATAATCGCTCAATTTATTTCATTATCTTTTGGTTCTTTAAAATAGGTTTTCTTTAAAAAGAGTTTTTATTATTTTATAGAAAATTTATAAACTATATTATAAAATAATTTATTTATACAATCGTATAAAAAATATATTAGGGTGAAATTTTAGGATTTTTCAGAAAATATTTTTTTTCATAAGATGGTGAAAATATCCATTTAAAAAACTATCATTTTTTGAAATATTATATAATTTAAAAATATAATTATTATATTAATTATTATTAAAAGAAACATAGTTATTAAAGATTTATATTTAATCCAATTAATTTAATTTAAATCATATTTATATTGGATTTTAGAATAAGTTTCTTTTTAGGCCGAAAAACCCATCTTTCTAAAAAATGTTTTAAAATCCATAACAGTTATGTATTTTAAATAATTAAAAAGTAACCACTAGTGGGGAATGATTTAAAATAAATGTAAATATTAAATATATATATATATATATAATTATTAATTTATATTGATATAATTAATATTACTAGGTATAGAGTTAAAGTAAAATCATTATTTCCTTGAAAAATGCATTGTAAAAAAACACTTTTCATCACATTTTTTTGTTCTATTTTAAACTAAATTCTACAGAATATTTCAAATGAATTTTATAAAAATGGATCCATATTTTTAATAATCATAATTAATATTAGTTCATATGTTCAACTTAGATTTTGGACAATATGGATAGTAAATGTCATTAAATATTTATTACTACAGTAAAAGTCAAATAAGTTAATTAAGGTTAAAATAATAATTAAAATAATTCAGCATGGAAAAAATAAATCCTAATAGTATGAATATGTAAATTTTATTTTAAATAAAATAATTATTACATTTATTGCCTAATTTTTTACTTTATAAATAATTCATAAATGAGTTTGATAAAAAATCAGTTTTTTATATGACAAAACATGTATAACATTTTTCGGTAATATGAAATTTAAATTAAGATGTTCCTTTTGATGAATTCATGAATTTTTAAAATATGTTATATTTTAATAATATATTATTATAAATGTAATATATATTAAATTTAAATTATAATTTAATTTTAGGAAGTGAAATGGTAATTTTTATAAGGGTCAGAATACTGTTATTATCAAAACACCAACATTTCTCAATAAATGTTGATTCATGTTTTAAAAATGAAAATTCCAATATTTATATAGTTATTTTTATAAAATAAATATCATTTTTTAATCATCATGTCTAATCTATCCAATGGTGAATTTTTCATAATGTTTTGAGATTGTTGAATGCTTCGGTAAGAATTAAATACGGTATAAAATATAGTGTGTATTATGACATCATACAAGAACAAAATTCATGTAATAAATGACATAAAAGTTATTTAAAACCAAATAAATTTTTACCCTTCAAAATAGTTTGTTTTTAGGATATTTAATTATTTTTATAAGGAATTTATAAATCCTCCAAAACCTATATTATATTTTAAATTTTTAGAATCAACTCTTTTTAAGAATGAAACACTTCCACATCACGAAGGGTGATATTTTATTGAATTTAGAACTAGTAATTATAAAATAATTAAATACACTCATATTTGGAAGAAGCCATTGGTTTTTTATTTTTTTAGTAGTTTATTAGATATATTCTAAAACCTATGTTTATGAAATAATAAAGAACTCGAGTCTCTTTTCCTATATAAACCGACACAACCTGGAATTCCTATTCACTAAAAAAATATATTATTAAAACTATTCACTAACCTCTATATATTCCTCCCATGTTGTCTTCAAACTCTATATAATCTCCTACCATGCTTTTGGAATCACCCTCTCAAGGTAAGGGAATTCTCTGTCTTCTTTTCTATTAAAGAACCTTCTTTGTATTTATCATTTTGAATCTAAATTGGTTAATTTTTAATGACATTATACAGATAAAACTACTATAAAATTGATTTAATAATAATTATAGATCATTTATCTCATCTCATTATATCATTTACCAAAACCGTTACTATGCCAAAATCTTGTAATGGACATTTCACTCTTCTTTTCAAATCAAACACATTCCTTATATTTAGCCTTTTGAATCTAAATTAGGTATGTTAAAATGATTTTATAAATATATATATAATATAAAATTAAAGACATAATAAGTATATATAATTTATCCCCTCTTATTATAGCATTGACCTAAGCCGTTACTGTGCTAAAATTTTGTAAGGGACCTCTCTCTCTTCTTTTTAATTCAAGTACCTTATTTATATATATCCTTTTGAATCTCAATTATTTATGTTCCCATGACTCTATAAAGATCCATATATTATAAAATTTATTTCCTCATATTTATAAATCAATTATACCCTATCATTATAGCATTTACCTAAGACATTACTATGCCAAAATTTAATAATGGATCTTCTCTTTATCCCCTATATTCAAGCACCTTATTTTTTTAATTCACAGTGTCATCCAATTCCTATTGATTTGATATTATCTTTCATAAACCTTCTACTTACCTTATGATTTACAAGTTATGATTGGCCCCTTTCACCCTCATTATTTCCTCCCATTTTTTATTATGCACCACTATTATGTTTTAAAAATTATCATATGGTTTTTTCTATGACAAGTTTTTATTCAAGAAACCTGCTTTTATTATGCATATTAATTCCCAAATTTTCATGTTGGGTTATGTTCTTAATTTTTTTCAATAATTTCATTCTTACATTCAAGTTATGAGTGACCACTTTCTATCTCATTGAACCATTTTAAGAATCTTCATGTACCACCATTAAACTAACGAAATATAACTTCGATTTTTCATTCCAAACATTCACAGTGTGTATAACCATACCCGTTTACACTCAAGGTTATTCACTTAGTTGTTCCTATAATTAATTTATTGTGTAATTACATGTATTTAACCCATAATCATTAATCATGGGATTAAATGTGATGTCATATGTTCTTATATTATATGATATATGTGTTACAATTATCTATGTACATGATATGATTATGATGAGTGTTCCGAAATAGCACTCCAATGAAATGGTTCATGTTTTTGTCTCATGGGATTCCATGTCTAGATCATGGGAAGTTATCATAATAAAATTATTTTATGATTTATTCGTTGTTATAAATGATTAATTATTATGATTCCATGTTTAATTTTATTTCTATATTTTAATGTTTCATTTGTGTTGTCATGCAACATCATGCCGCATTGTTCATGTTTATGATTCTCACACATTCTTTGTCCCATTGAAATTTTTATTATCTAAAATTTAATCATTTTATCATGTTGTGATTTTTTTATTCCCTTACTAGGATTTATAGCTCAGTCCTTTCTTATGTATTTCCCTAGGTTAACCCATGTCATTTTAAGAATGATGGAATATTAAGAGAATGTTAAGGAATTTTTCAAAAATATGTATGTACCACCTATTTTTAAGTTTTTATGTAAAGTATCTAATTACTAAAATAATCTATAATTATCAATATTATAGGTTTTAATATGCGTATTATTATGTAATAAATCATGAATTGATGTGTAATGAATACTAGGGTTTTCATAGTTGGTATCATAAGTAAGTTTAGTTAATTTTAGGATTAGGATTAAAAAACACTAGTGAAAGAATTAGGGATAATACTATGTATAGGATAATATATCTATGTTTTTGTAAACAATATATTAAGTTGTTTTCCAAGAAAATACATCCATGTCTTGATACTACAAGTTGATGTGGATCTGGCACAGAGGTTCCTAGGGGTAACAATCCTAAAAAAGGTACATTGAGCTATACATGATCGTCACCAATTGAATGAAAAAGAGACTTGATACACACATAGTTTGACACTCCTATAGTATATTATTTGGTAAATTCAAAATCCCATTAAAAACCATTATTAAATGATTAAAAATTTCTATAAGAGTATATGTTAGGAAATAGATCTTGGATAACAAAGATTAAAGCCTATAAATTCATAATTTAAGGAACTAAATTTCATTTATAAATTATCCATCTGATGTTATTGGATTCATGTTTGTGTTTTTAATAGTTTAAAAGTAATCATAACTAATTTCCCTTCATTGTTGACAATGTCTGAAAATATGAGGAATAAAATACAAAATCCTTGTGAAGGGAAATGTGATGAAGGTCCAAATGACTTGCCTAACCCAATGGGAGAAATAATCACAAATATTATGATGATACTCTCTTAGTTAAATTGTGTTTTTAATATAAATACAATAAGTAGGAATGCCCAAATTTCCATAAGAAATAATAAGATATGGTTTTGAACTTTATGTGTAAATGGCCTCCAACATTAAATAGATCATATGGTCCCTTAATCGCAGAACAATGGATCAACTCCACTGAAAATATCTTCCCCATACAACAATGTTTTAATAAATAGATGGTTATAATTTATGTTTATATTATGGTTGAGGAATATAATATGTGTTTTACATTGATTAATAATAAAACCCATTAGAAAAAGATTTATGTGATGGGTTTGAAGGAATTCTATAAAATGTTTTTTTAATATTTAGCTTGCACTCTCTGACTAAAAATGGAATGGGATTTTCTTACCCTCATGAAAAATAGATGATTAATACTTTGGGTTGTGTGAGGAAAAATTCACAAAAATTTCATGATAAACCTCTATCTTTTTCGTTACACATAAATTAAAAGGTTACTTCTTCTTTGGGGGGTTAAAACCATGTCATTGAAAAACCCTAGCCATTTAGGACAATAAAAACTATGAAGAAATTGTTTAATTTTGACTCAAATTAAAAATTAATATCATTGAATATCAAGGGTCTCATGGTGATAAGTAGAAAAACATGCAATTCAATTCTGGTGGTGTAATGGATAAATTTAGTAGTGGAAATAAATTTAAACATCCCACTTGTCAAAATTGTGGAAAGAAGAACACTAGAAATTTCTTAAATGGGATGAGTAAATACTTTAGGATTGGAAAGGAAGGACACCTAGAAAGAGATTGTTGATGGGAGGAACCCACCAATATAATGGAATATAGAAATGTTCTATTCAACCCCAAAAACTATATTTTATTGTTTCTGTTCAAAGGAACAAGTATGTTATACAGACCATTTCCCTAAGATAGGGGTTTTCGAAGACAATAATCATCAAAAAACTATAAGGTATAAAGGGAGAGCATATGTCATCACAACCGCTAAGGCATATCCCAAAATTTATGTTGTGACAGATACACTAATTATTCATTCAAGAATAGTGAATGGAACTTTTGATTATGGTAATAAATACTCTTTCATATCACGTAAGTTTATTAGAACCATTCAAACACTACAAAAAATTATGGAAGTAGAACTATCTGTAAAAATAGAAAATGGTGAAATTATTGTATTCCGAGTATATAACTCCTCTCCAGTTAAAATTATCGGGCTAAACTTACCAACAAACTTTATGATACTTTCTTTAGTGTAATTTGATAAAATTATAGGTATTGAAGGGAATTACTTATTTATATACAACATAAATTAATATGAGTAGTAAATCACAATCTATATCATGAATCATCCTCCGATTCAGTAAAAGTAAAAGGAGGATTATGAATCTTATTTAACACCAACATATCATTAATTGATATTCTTTCACTATGAGAATGTGTATCTAGAATACATGATTGATTATAAGGAAACAATCATACTTTAATACATGGTTATTGTGAGGGAATACGCTCAGGGTTTTCCCAAAATATTCTTGGTTTTCCTCCCAACTGAGAGGTTAAATTTTAATTGAGATTATACATGGGGATATTTTTAATATCTAAAAAAATATAGAATGTTTTTTTGGAAATTAAGGAGTTTAAGAATTAATTATAGGATTACATAAATAAAGGGTTCATACACCTAATTACTTTATCATGGGGTGCACATGTCCTCTTTGTTATGAAAAAGGATAGGTTGATCTAAATTTACGTTGATTATAATGAGATCAACAGGATTAATATAAATAAAAAGTATCATCTACCATAGATTTATTACTTGTTCGATAAGATATGTAGAGCTCAATAATTCTCCAAGGTGGATCTTTGGTTGGGTAATTATTAATTAAGGGTGATGAAATAAGATATCCCAAATATTTCATTCCATACAAGGTACGAGCACTATGAGTTCAAAGTAATTCCATTCAGGCTCACTAGTACTCCAAAAATTTTCATGGACATGATGAATATAGTATTTAGATTTTACCTCCACAAATATTTGGTAGTATTTATAGAAGATATTATATTATACTAAAAAATAATGTAGGATCATTATGAGAATTTTTGAATGGTGTTAAGGTACTTATGAAATGAGAATCTTTATAAAAATTATAGTAAATGTGTGTTATAGTTAAAGGAAATTTTATTCATGGGGGCCATTATCAAAAGTAGTGGGATATATATGGAACCTTTGAGGATAGAAGTAATTGAATGATGGACAATACTAACCATTGTAATGGAAATCCATAGTTTCATTATATTAGATGGGTAATATCGTCAATTTTTGATAAATTTATCACAATTATCAAACCACCTATCTAAGATAACTTAAAATGGAGTCATGTTTTTTTGGAATATTGAATGTGAATAGAGATTCAAGGAGTTGGAAAAGAGTTTTATCATTACACTTGTACTTACACTGCCCATAAGTGGGAAAACTTTTTTTATAAACAGTGATTCAATGAAGAAGGTATTGGGTTTTTTACTATTGGAGAATGAAAAATTAATACATTATACCTTAAGGATTAAGAATTTTCCTTAATAGAACAACCGAACACATTATCTAGTGTGTATTTTAGTAATTTTCACATTGAAAAAAATGTCATAATTAGGTCTTTGGTTCAAAGTGTGAAATATATATGAATCATAAGACCCTTATGTATATATTCACATATAAAGAGATTAATATAATTCAATAAAGAGCTTAATATGAATCATAAGACCCTTATGTATATATTCACATATAAAGAGATTAATATAATCCAATTAATATGGTTAGTGTGGATTAAGGATTATGATTTTACAATACACTACCATTATGGGAATGGAAATAATATGGCAGATGATCTATGTAGAAAGGATCTTTAAATGTTATCATATATGATAATTGAGAAAGTTATGATATACTTAGACTTGAAAAATATTAACATGGGAATCATATACGAAGGAAATTTATCAATCCTTTCACAAATTATTTCCCAACCATCCCTTACGGAGAAGATAAAGGATGCTGAAATAGATGAATTTTAAATTCAAAGGATAAAGCTACGAGAAAAGGTAAATACTCATAGTTATAAATCAATTAAGAAATATTTTTACAATTTGGGTCATGCCTATGTGTACCATCAAGTCCTGACATAAAGGTGGAGTTGTTGGATGATGCACAATGGCTCGACCATCTCCATCCATCAAAGGAGAAAGAAGATATATCAAGATCTATGATAGCACTATTCCTGGTATAATATAAAGAATGATATCATGTAATATACATAAATGTGTCTTATATGTCAACAAGTGAAGGCTAAAATGACAAAATAAAATGGGATTATGCAACCATTGCATATACCTACATGGAAATGGGAAAACATAACCATTTCATTTTTTACTAGTCTTATAAAGGCATCAAGAATAAATAATGCTATATGGGTTGTGGTGGATCACTTACAAAGACTACTCAATTAATTTCAATACAATATGATTTCTAACTCAATCAATATAAATGGATATAAATTAGATTTGTGATGAGGTTTTGTGGAACACCACTATCGATTGTATCTGATCAAGATCCAATATTTACCTCTATGTTTTAGAATAGTCTCTAATAACCTATAAATAGTAAGTTGAAATTCATCATGGATTATCTACCACAAACTAACAGACAATCTAAGAAGACTATCCAGAAACTCATGGAAATTTTGGGAGCATGTTCAATTGACATCAATGTATGATGTGATCAACAATATCCTTTGTTCATGTTCATATAAAATAATAGTTTACAATAGATTATTAAATTTGATCTATATGAATCCCTTTATGATAAGTGATGGATAGAACCATCATGTTGGGATGAAGATGGAGAACATAAACTACTTGGTCCTGAAATGAGTAAGGAAATTGTGGAAAAGGTTAAAACCATTCATCAGAACGTTAGGGATGTTTAAAGTCAATAAAATATCTATGATGACAATCATATATGAGACCTATAGTTTAATAATGGAGATAAATTATTCCTATACATATATCTACATAAGAATATCATGAGATTTGGGATGAATGGAAATATTATTACAATATACATTGGTCCTTTTGGGATCCTTGATCACATCAGAGTAGTGGCCTATTGACTAGAAATACTACCTAACCTATCAAAATTACATGATGTGTTCCATTTATCCCACTTGAGGAAGTAAGTACCATAACCCTCAAATGTGAAAAATCCAGAGTTAGTATAATTATAGAATGATCATATATATGAATAGTGGTTGGGGAAGATATCAGATCATAGAGAAAAGGTTTTAGGAAATAAGACAATGCATATGGTCAGAGAGATATAGAGAAAGAAAAGTTTTAAGAAGAAATTTGGGAACTGGAGGAGGTGATGAAATAGAATAACAATCATTTACATTATTTTATGAAAATAAAATTTTGAGGGTATAATTTTTGAAGGCGGGAAAATTGTAACGAATTGAGATTTTATAAATAAAATTATATTTATGATTAAATTAAATACCCTATTATAGATATAAAAAACACTTATTTTATTTTATTATATCTTATTAGATTTAAATTACTATTATGAATGATAATAATTTATACTATAGTTATTGAACAATGATCTTATGAATAGTATTAATATAGTTTTTTCATAAATTCAATTGACATAGAAAAAGGAAGTGATATCCTAGACCAGTGGGATCATACCCTATGGATCCCATTTATCAAAGCTTCCAAGAGATATAGAATATATGGAATTTTCCCTCAACAAAACCCAAGTTGATATCCAAAAACTAAAGAACAATCAAAAATATTTAAAGGAGAAGTTCAATCTCATCAATACCATTTCCCAAACCATGTATACGGAACCACACCATGAAACTTTTACCATTACGCACCTTACCCTATGGTAATTTTATAATGTAATAAAGGGATACGTATCAAGATCCGAACAATATGAATATGTTTATTTTATAGAATAATGAATATATTTACTTCTTCTTTTTGTTACTTTGTAAATAATTTTTATTTTGATATGATAAAACACAATTTATATTTTTCTGTAATATGAAATTTTAATTATAAAAATATTTTTGATGAATTATTGATTTTAAAAATAAATGATATTTTATTAAAATAATAAAATTAAATAATTTTTACCAAATTTAAATGATAATATAATTTTTATGAAGTAAAATGTAATTGTTATAAGTGTTCAAAAACAATTATTGTTGAAAAACACATCATTTCCCAATAAATTTTGATTCCTATTTTAAAAGTGGAAATTCAAATATTTAGAAAAATAATTGTTAAAATAAATATTATTTTTGGAATCATCACTTTTATATTATCTAATAGTAAATTCTTCAAAAAAATGTCTTAGTGGAATTTTCTAGTAATAATTAAATATGTTATAAAAATATTGTCTGTATTATGACATCATAATATCCCAAAAGTGATGTTATAAATGATATAAATGAAAAAATATATGTTTACCCTTTAAAATAATGTATTCTTGATGTTATTTTGTCAATTTTATAAATACTTTATGAATCCTTCCAAACCAATATTATATTTCAAAATAATTTCTCCATAAACATAACTCACTTCCATATCCAAAAGTATAATATTTAATTGAGTTTGGACCTTTTACTTATAAAATGAATAAAACAACTCCACTTAGGTAGAAACCATTTTAAAAAAGATGGTGTGGTTTGATGTTTTTATTACTTTATTGTATAGTGTCCAAAGCCTATGATTTATAAATAATAAAGAAATCCCCTATTTTTTCTAATATAAACTCGCCCAATATCCCATTACTCTTCACTCAACCACCTTTGATCACATCCTTACTTTTCTCTTTTATATCCACAGTCCCCCCCAATGTTCCACAAATATCTCAATAACCTCCTTCTGTAACAGCCCAAGATTTTAAAAAAAAATATTCTTTTTAATTTTATTAATGTCTTGTGTTGTACGCTACACCAAAAGGAGCTTGCACAACACGCATCCTTGACTTGCCTTGCATTACACGCAATCGCGACCTTCCTCGATAGCGTGTGTTGTACGCAATACCGGGTTTTAATAAACAATGTTATATTATTATAATATTGTCATGAACTAGCCGTTATGAATAGTATTAACTAAATTTTGAATTTTATAACATTATTATTCATCTTACACATTTCTAGAACATGGTATAAGAACAAAATAAATTTTTCAGGTGAAATAAGTATTTTTCAAAAAATGCAGTTTTACCGCCTTTTGATGGCGCACCCACTTTAAATATAGTTTTTGACATGTTTATATGTTCAATTTGACAAAATAATATTCTTCTTTTGAATCAGGATGTAAAAATTTACATTAGATAAATTTTTGATATTTTTCCGATAACTTTCATATTTTAATGAATAGTAAAAACACGCTATATTTTAATTAAAAACAACTTTTTTCATCGTAATATCTTATGTGGTTAAATTATAATATTGAATGGTTTTAAAGTATATTTAGAATATATTTTTACCACTTAATATAATGTTGGTCATTGGACACAATTTTACAATTAAACCATACATAAACAAGTGTCAATCTTTTGATAGATATTGTTTCTTAAAAACACGCTATTTGTTTTAACGGCGGGATTTAATTATAAAATTAATTAATGCAACTTCTATGTTATGAATTTGGTAAAATAGACTTCATTTTTGAATTCGGAATATGAAACATAGCTTAGGATGAAATTTTGGCATTTTTCTGAAAACCTTCATTTTTTGATGAATAGTGAAACTACTAAGTGGTAGTTAAAAAAACTGAATTTTTCATAAAACTTAATTTTACCGCTTTTGTGAATGGAATTTCGAAAATCCGAGAGACACGGTTAATATCAAGGACTAAAATGTGGTTCAATGAGATGAAAATAATTTTTGGTGAATAGTAACTTTATACTTTTTTTTACCGCGGTTAATAGTAAATAGGGTAATTAAGGGTAAATATGATATTAATATTACCCTAACACATGTCCTAATCCTATTGGACAAGTGTATTTCGACCAAAAACAAACTTAGGAATAAAATATGACCATTTAGGCCCACTTGGATTAGATTAGGACATTTATTATTAATTTATTTAAAGAAGGGTTAAAATAGTTAAAATCAACGTTTAATAAGTAAATCATTTTTAATATGGGGTTATACATAAGATAAATTCGATTGTAAATATTCATTAGAAAGCTAAAAAGATTTCCTACATGATGGTATTTTATTTGTAATTTTTAGACATCAAATTATTTAATTTATTTATGACACAACGATGATGCAGTAATTATCTTTTTAATGAAATATTGACATAATTGATGTTATAAGCACCAAAATAAATGTAATTTGAGATTTTTTATGAATTCCACTAATTTTCTAGGTTACTATGATATATTAATGTTGATTTAATCAACTTGGTTCGAACATTTAATTCTGTTATGACTTTCACAAAAATCATATATCAAATAGTGTCAAAATTGACACAAAATAGTTTTTAAATCAAATATTATATTATTAATTGTTATTGTATTCCTAAAAATCTAAGGTTCGGCCAAATGACTTAGATAAGGATATATATATTAATAATAAACAATTTGGGGTTCGTTTGGCATGTTATAGTAAGTTTATTAACCATATAGTGAAAGAAAACAAAAAGACATGGTAAAAGTTAAATTATTTAACTTAGAGTTAAATTTAATTGATAAGGTTAAAATAATATCCTAAACTTGTCTAAATTCTATTGGTTGATAGGATTTCGACCTCTCCCAACCTTATCTTCGAAATAAGACCCTTTGGAACCATTATAAACCGATTTTGACTATAATATAAAATAATATTTTGAGATATTCCTAAGGTGCCCCTCTCCTCCCTTATAAAAGGACACCTCCTCCCCCTCCTCCTCACACCAATTTGAGCACTCAAGCTCGGCCAACCCCTGCCCAAATCCCTTCTCCACTTCCCTAGCAACATCCTAGAGGTTCTGGTCTTCCTCAAAGACCAATTCTAGTGCCCTAAGAGGAGGTCTCAAAGAGGCACTTCAAAGAAGAGGTAATTACCGTTACCAATTCTTTCATCTTTATTTCTTCTTCCACTTCTTCTTCTTAGGTTGTTTCATTATGAAGTAATAACATCAGTATCACTCATATACTGATATGTTATTATAAGTATGAAACAACCCTATTTCACCATCTATCCATCCTACGGAAAAAGAAATCACCGCGCGTGCGTACGTACGGAATACCGTCTCCACGCCGTGGTGTAATCTATTTTCCACCACCACCTTACATGGATGGGTATAATGGTGTAAAGAATAACTATACATAGTTATTACAACATCATATTGATTCTGATATATTGTATAATCCACTCCAATTCAATTCAATATTTATAGAAATGATATCATCGCTCGTGCGTACGTACGGACTACCGTCTCCACGACGCGATGAGATTCATTCTCCATTTTAACCATTTAAGAATGATTATAATGTATATATAAGAAATAATAATGAAATATATGACATTATAAAGCTACTGGATTTATGTATATATATACATATGTATGTCATCTACTTACTTCCATTTCAAGACAATAAGGAAAGGAAAACAGCGTTCATGCGTACGTACGGACTACCGTCTCCATGAACGGTGTTTTTCATTTTATTTATCTACCTATTATATATATATATATACTGAATATATATGATATATAAATCATATTTTATATTCTGGAAGTAAGTAAATCATGATATAAGTAATAATGATGTCAAGAACAACAAGTCAAAACACCTACGATAAATGAAACGATTTTACCCAAAACGCTTCTTTAACATAGAATTTACAAAAGAACGGGTAATATAATGTCATAAGTGAACCATATATGATATCATAACAATGAATATGATTCTTTAATAAGTCAATAACATGATTTAAATCATTATACAGGAGGTTCGGACACTTACAAAGCAAGTCGGACCTAAGGTAAGGGAAAATACCACAATCTCATTTTTATCCGAGATTGTTTATTCGTAAGTATTTACTGGGGTGTATTTTATCATCCACATCCATGTTCCCTCAATATGTAATGTTGTTTCCATCCACTTACAATAGTTTAAATCCAATTTTACCCTTAGGTGAGTTTTTAGTAAAAGATATGAAAGGAATCTTTTGCCGTTTTTTTGTACGAGGTACTTTTTGACTTTTCCGACAAAAGTACGAGAAGAATGTTTTTTTTAACTTATACGGCACGAACGGATTTTTACGGTTTTATAAAGCCTTATTTTCATGAACCTTCCTCCAAAATATTTCATGACAATTTTTAATAAAATCTCTTTCTTTTAAAATTGTATGATGTTTTGTGAAAAGAAATTCATTTTGAAGAAGAAAGGATATTTTCCTCAAGAATTCATTTCAAGTGTTTTATCAAAATTATTTTCCATATAAGATAATAAAGGGTTCTGTTTCTATCCATATTTTTACATTGATTTGACTATGTTGTGATGGAATTATGTTTATGAATTCCTTTATCTTATATGAATGGTTTTATGATGTCATGTTGTTTAAGAATCCCATTTTTATTACATGGGTTATGCAATGATGTATGATTTATGATTTTGTGGCACACATAAGAAAGGATTCATTAAGAGATGGGTGGGACCTATATCTCCCTCCAATGCATTGGGTAAAGATTTCATATCTCATGAGATAGACATGGCTGGAATGGTAGGTTATACCGGTTCAGTGAAACAGGACTGAAACGAGGATTACTCGATTCAGAAAGGGACTTTGTCCACTAAGATAGTCTTGGCAATGAGTCTTGACTAACAAGAAATGATTCTCTATGATTATGTGTGTATTCCACAATGAGTAATGTTTTAAGTAAGGGTTTCATTTTCACTACTATGACTTATCCCATGTTATGAAATTATGCTCTCTTCTGCAGGTTAAGATTTCCAAAAATGTTATGTTCTTATAATTATGTGATTGATATTTCTTTTGTTTACCCTTACTGAGCATTTGAGCTCACCCTTTTATGTTTTCTTTTCCCCAGGATATAAAGAAAGGTTTTAGGTAAAAAAAAGATCTTTATGGGAGATGTTGAAGATCTTTCACCACGTTTAGAAGATTACGTTCCGAGTTTCCAAAGACACTAAACTATTACGATCCTTGTGTGTGTGTTTTTGTTATGTACTAAGTATTCCGCAAAAGTAATGTAATGTCCATGTACGTCAAGATACGGGTCTCTACAGTTGGTATCAGAGGAAAGGTTTAGTCAACCTTTGGAAACTAGGATGCGAGAACTTTAGTGAGATCCCTAGAGATATTTTTAAGGTATGTCTAGGGATGTCCCTAAGGATAAGTATACGTATAGGATATATTCATAGAACTATGGTAACGATCTTAGAATTTAACCTAATATGTTAGATATTGAGGGTGATCCCCCTTTACTATGTTGTCTTCCCTAGCATGATTTCTCCTCTCACAAAATTCTTTTTGTGTTTTAGTTAATGGAGGGAACCAGAAGGAATTCGGTTAACATTGAATCCAATGGACAAATTTGTGACTATGAGCAACAAAATTGTGTGATGCCTAGAGATAAAGATATTGTGATTATGCCGAATCAGTCATCACGATATATGATTAACAAGGTGAAATTTAGTGGTATGACTAATTCATCAAAGAAGAGGAAGATAAACTATTATGCATGTTCGCATGTTGAGGATCATAAAGAAAGGAAGATTGAGATTTCTAAAGAAGGGAAGAAGAACCTTGAGGAATACCTCAAATGGAGGGACCGATGTTATCTGTGTGGAGAAAAGGGTCATAGAGTGACAGATTGTTATGGAGTTCAATGTCTTATTTGTGGAGAACATGGGCATTACCCAACTCAATGCCCTGACCTAAAAAGATACTTCTAAATCAAGGAAGGACTTATTCCAGGACAGTCATTGAAGTTGATGGACTGATGTATTGGTATTCAAGAATAATGTTGTTGAGGTACTTTTATGGTGTATTGGAATATTTATGTATTGCTCTAATGTGGTATTCGAAGTGATTGAGGTATTTTTGGAAAAAAGATGATATGCGCATAATGAAGGGAAAATAAGAAAATGAAATATTTGACAGTATTCATGAGCTCATGATTGATATAAGGACTAAGTGATATCATGGTTTGAGTATATAGAATTTTGAGGATTTTGGTATTTGGAAAGTGTTAACTTTTAACTGCACTCATGTTTTCACTAAGGTATTCAAGAGAATACACGATTAAGGACTTTGAATGTTTGGAATGTGACCAAACAAGACATATCTTATGATATGTGGGGATCAATGACAGTATTAAATCTCTGGTAATCGATGTCACTATATTATGAGAGTGGACTGCAGTATTATGTATAAGCCTAAAGATTAGACTGGATTATGTTGGACATAAGTTAGTATTGTTTAAGGATAGAAGATTTTCGATATTATTGATGGGATGTTATAGTAACGTAGTTTTAGAAAAAGGACAACCTGCAGGACGGGCGACAACCCATCGCTTCGAACAAGGCTGTAGGAATCGAACCCACAACCGAAGTGCGACTGGCCTTTATCGCCTACCACTAGCCTACAGGAAGTCCCTGTTTAGTAGAAACTAGTTTTATTATATTAAGCAGTATGATATATGAAGTATAAGCCCATTTTAGGAACCATATGTGATTAATCTCACTATAGATCGACTTATGTATATAATTTTTGCTAACCTTTTGTTTGAGACAGATGGAATGACCCATCATTCTATCACATGATCTGCTAACACTTCACGAATAACAAATTCAACTTCATTTATTTAAGAGATGAAGTGGAAATTGTTAAAGGCACGAACAACAGTGAGATTGTACCAAAATAAAGTAAGTATTTATTCTAATTCAAATTCTTTAACTTTAGGGAAATGATCTTGAAAACCAAAAATGTTGTCCTAGTGATCTTATACCTGATGAATCAGATGGTACCTTAGATCGTCACGAATTTATGGATTTGTGATTACTGGCTTTTCCATAGCCATGTTCTCTACCACTCTCCATCAGAACATGATGGTTAGATTTCTCTTCCATATCCATATTTTCACCTATGTGGAAACCCAGTGATTAGTTTATTTGGGTAATCGTTACATTTCATACTTTAGTTTTTTTAAAGCCAAGTTTTGGTATTCCCTTTTACGATGTGGGTTTCTATTAAAGAAACTTTCAAATAGTAAACCATTTATAACCCCGACGAATTTCGAGGGCGAAATTCATTTTAAGGGGGGTAGAATGTAACAGCCCAAGATTTTAAAAAAAATATTCTTTTTAATTTTATTAATGTCTTGTGTTGTACGCTACACCAAAAGGAGCTTGCACAACACGCATCCTTGACTTGCCTTGCATTACACGCAATCGCGACCTTCCTCGATAGCGTGTGTTGTACGCAATACCGGGTTTTAATAAACAATGTTATATTATTATAATATTGTCATGAACTAGCCGTTATGAATAGTATTAACTAAATTTTGAATTTTATAACATTATTATTCATCTTACACATTTCTAGAACATGGTATAAGAACAAAATAAATTTTTCAGGTGAAATAAGTATTTTTAAAAAAATGCAGTTTTACCGCCTTTTGATGGCGCACCCACTTTAAATATAGTTTTTGACATGTTTATATGTTCAATTTGACAAAATAATATTCTTCTTTTGAATCAGGATGTAAAAATTTACATTAGATAAATTTTTGATATTTTTCCGATAACTTTCATATTTTAATGAATAGTAAAAACACGCTATATTTTAATTAAAAACAACTTTTTTCATCGTAATATCTTATGTGGTTAAATTATAATATTGAATGGTTTTAAAGTATATTTAGAATATATTTTTACCACTTAATATAATGTTGGTCATTGGACACAATTTTACAATTAAACCATACATAAACAAGTGTCAATCTTTTGATAGATATTGTTTCTTAAAAACACGCTATTTGTTTTAAAGGCGGGATTTAATTATAAAATTAATTAATGCAACTTCTATGTTATGAATTTGGTAAAATAGACTTCATTTTTGAATTCGGAATATGAAACATAGCTTAGGATGAAATTTTGGCATTTTTCTGAAAACCTTCATTTTTTGATGAATAGTGAAACTACTAAGTGGTAGTTAAAAAAACTGAATTTTTCATAAAACTTAATTTTACCGCTTTTGTGAATGGAATTTCGAAAATCCGAGAGACACGGTTAATATCAAGGACTAAAATGTGGTTCAATGAGATGAAAATAATTTTTGGTGAATAGTAACTTTTTACTTTTTTTTACCGCGGTTAATAGTAAATAGGGTAATTAAGGGTAAATATGATATTAATATTACCCTAACACATGTCCTAATCCTATTGGACAAGTGTATTTCGACCAAAAACAAACTTAGGAATAAAATATGACCATTTAGGCCCACTTGGATTAGATTAGGACATTTATTATTAATTTATTTAAAGAAGGGTTAAAATAGTTAAAATCAATGTTTAATAAGTAAATCATTTTTAATATGGGGTTATACATAAGATAAATTCGATTGTAAATATTCATTAGAAAGCTAAAAAGATTTCCTACATGATGGTATTTTATTTGTAATTTTTAGACATCAAATTATTTAATTTATTTATGACACAACGATGATGCAGTAATTATCTTTTTAATGAAATATTGACATAATTGATGTTATAAGCACCAAAATAAATGTAATTTGAGATTTTTTATGAATTACACTAATTTTCTAGGTTACTATGATATATTAATGTTGATTTAATCAACTTGGTTCGAACATTTAATTCTGTTATGACTTTCACAAAAATCATATATAATTTATGTTTATATTATGGTTGAGGAATATAATATGTGTTTTACATTGATTAATAATAAAACCCATTAGAAAAAGATTTATGTGATGGGTTTGAAGGAATTCTATAAAATGTTTTTTTAATATTTAGCTTGCACTCTCTGACTAAAAATGGAATGGGATTTTCTTACCCTCATGAAAAATAGATGATTAATACTTTGGGTTGTGTGAGGAAAAATTCACAAAAATTTCATGATAAACCTCTATCTTTTTCGTTACACATAAATTAAAAGGTTACTTCCTCTTTGGGGGGTTAAAACCATGTCATTGAAAAACCCTAGCCATTTAGGACAATAAAAACTATGAAGAAATTGTTTAATTTTGACTCAAATTAAAAATTAATATCATTGAATATCAAGGGTCTCATGGTGATAAGTAGAAAAACATGCAATTCAATTCTGGTGGTGTAATGGATAAATTTAGTAGTGGAAATAAATTTAAACATCCCACTTGTCAAAATTGTGGAAAGAAGAACACTAGAAATTTCTTAAATGGGATGAGTAAATACTTTAGGATTGGAAAGGAAGGACACCTAGAAAGAGATTGTTGATGGGAGGAACCCACCAATATAATGGAATATAGAAATGTTCTATTCAACCCCAAAAACTATATTTTAATGTTTCTGTTCAAAGGAACAAGTATGTTATACAGACCATTTCCCTAAGATAGGGGTTTTCGAAGACAATAATCATCAAAAAACTATAAGGTATAAAGGGAGAGCATATGTCATCACAACCGCTAAGGCATATCCCAAAATTTATGTTGTGACAGATACACTAATTATTCATTCAAGAATAGTGAATGGAACTTTTGATTATGGTAATAAATACTCTTTCATATCACGTAAGTTTATTAGAACCATTCAAACACTACAAAAAATTATGGAAGTAGAACTATCTGTAAAAATAGAAAATGGTGAAATTATTGTATTCCAAGTATATAACTCCTCTCCAGTTAAAATTATCGGGCTAAACTTACCAACAAACTTTATGATACTTTCTTTAGTGTAATTTGATAAAATTATAGGTATTGAAGGGAATTACTTATTTATATACAACATAAATTAATATGAGTAGTAAATCACAATCTATATCATGAATCATCCTCCGATTCAGTAAAAGTAAAAGGAGGATTATGAATCTTATTTAACACCAACATATCATTAATTGATATTCTTTCACTATGAGAATGTGTATCTAGAATACATGATTGATTATAAGGAAACAATCATACTTTAATACATGGTTATTGTGAGGGAATACGCTCAGGGTTTTCCCAAAATATTCTTGGTTTTCCTCCCAACTGAGAGGTTAAATTTTAATTGAGATTATACATGGGGATATTTTTAATATCTAAAAAAATATAGAATGTTTTTTTGGAAATTAAGGAGTTTAAGAATTAATTATAGGATTACATAAATAAAGGGTTCATACACCTAATTACTTTATCATGGGGTGCACATGTCCTCTTTGTTATGAAAAAGGATAGGTTGATCTAAATTTACGTTGATTATAATGAGATCAACAGGATTAATATAAATAAAAAGTATCATCTACCATAGATTTATTACTTGTTCGATAAGATATGTAGAGCTCAATAATTCTCCAAGGTGGATCTTTGGTTGGGTAATTATTAATTAAGGGTGATGAAATAAGATATCCCAAATATTTCATTCCATACAAGGTACGAGCACTATGAGTTCAAAGTAATTCCATTCAGGCTCACTAGTACTCCAAAAATTTTCATGGACATGATGAATATAGTATTTAGATTTTACCTCCACAAATATTTGGTAGTATTTATAGAAGATATTATATTATACTAAAAAATAATGTAGGATCATTATGAGAATTTTTGAATGGTGTTAAGGTACTTATGAAATGAGAATCTTTATAAAAATTATAGTAAATGTGTGTTATAGTTAAAGGAAATTTTATTCATGGGGACCATTATCAAAAGTAGTGGGATATATATGGAACCTTTGAGGATAGAAGTAATTGAATGATGGACAATACTAACCATTGTAATGGAAATCCATAGTTTCATTATATTAGATGGGTAATATCGTCATTTTTTGATAAATTTATCACAATTATCAAACCACCTATCTAAGATAACTTAAAATGGAGTCATGTTTTTTTGGAATATTGAATGTGAATAGAGATTCAAGGAGTTGGAAAAGAGTTTTATCATTACACTTGTACTTACACTGCCCATAAGTGGGAAAACTTTTTTTCTAAACAGTGATTCAATGAAGAAGGTATTGGGTTTTTTACTATTGGAGAATGAAAAATTAATACATTATACCTTAAGGATTAAGAATTTTCCTTAATAGAACAACCGAACACATTATCTAGTGTGTATTTTAGTAATTTTCAAATTGAAAAAAATGTCATAATTAGGTCTTTGGTTCAAAGTGTGAAATATATATGAATCATAAGACCCTTATGTATATATTCACATATAAAGAGATTAATATAATTCAATAAAGAGCTTAATATGAATCATAAGACCCTTATGTATATATTCACATATAAAGAGATTAATATAATCCAATTAATATGGTTAGTGTGGATTAAGGATTATGATTTTACAATACACTACCATTATGGGAATGGAAATAATATGGCAGATGATCTATGTAGAAAGGATCTTTAAATGTTATCATATATGATAATTGAGAAAGTTATGATCTACTTAGACTTGAAAAATATTAACATGGGAATCATATACGAAGGAAATTTATCAATCCTTTCACAAATTATTTCCCAACCATCCCTTACGGAGAAGATAAAGGATGCTGAAATAGATGAATTTTAAATTCAAAGGATAAAGCTACGAGAAAAGGTAAATACTCATAGTTATAAATCAATTAAGAAATATTTTTACAACTTGGGTCATGCCTATGTGTACCATCAAGTCCTGACATAAAGGTGGAGTTGTTGGATGATGCACAATGGCTCGACCATCTCCATCCATCAAAGGAGAAAGAAGATATATCAAGATCTATGATAGCACTATTCCTGGTATAATATAAAGAATGATATCATGTAATATACATAAATGTGTCTTATATGTCAACAAGTGAAGGCTAAAATGACAAAATAAAATGGGATTATGCAACCATTGCATATACCTACATGGAAATGGGAAAACATAACCATTTCATTTTTTACTAGTCTTATAAAGGCATCAAGAATAAATAATGCTATATGGGTTGTGGTGGATCACTTACAAAGACTACTCAATTAATTTCAATACAATATGATTTCTAACTCAATCAATATAAATGGATATAAATTAGATTTGTGATGAGGTTTTGTGGAACACCACTATCGATTGTATCTGATCAAGATCCAATATTTACCTCTATGTTTTAGAATAGTCTCTAATAACCTATAAATAGTAAGTTGAAATTCATCATGGATTATCTACCACAAACTAACAGACAATCTAAGAAGACTATCCAGAAACTCATGGAAATTTTGGGAGCATGTTCAATTGACATCAATGTATGATGTGATCAACAATATCCTTTGTTCATGTTCATATAAAATAATAGTTTACAATAGATAATTAAATTTGATCTATATGAATCCCTTTATGATAAGTGATGGATAGAACCATCATGTTGGGATGAAGATGGAGAACATAAACTACTTGGTCCTGAAATGAGTAAGGAAATTGTGGAAAAGGTTAAAACCATTCATCAGAACGTTAGGGATGTTTAAAGTCAATAAAATATCTATGATGACAATCATATATGAGACCTATAGTTTAATAATGGAGATAAATTATTCCTATACATATATCTACATAAGAATATCATGAGATTTGGGATGAATGGAAATATTATTACAATATACATTGGTCCTTTTGGGATCCTTGATCACATCAGAGTAGTGGCCTATTGACTAGAAATACTACCTAACCTATCAAAATTACATGATGTGTTCCATTTATCCCACTTGAGGAAGTAAGTACCATAACCCTCAAATGTGAAAAATCCAGAGTTAGTATAATTATAGAATGATCATATATATGAATAGTGGTTGGGGAAGATATCAGATCATAGAGAAAAGGTTTTAGGAAATAAGACAATGCATATGGTCAGAGAGATATAGAGAAAGAAAAGTTTTAAGAAGAAATTTGGGAACTGGAGGAGGTGATGAAATAGAATAACAATCATTTACATTATTTTATGAAAATAAAATTTTGAGGGTATAATTTTTGAAGGCGGGAAAATTGTAACGAATTGAGATTTTATAAATAAAATTATATTTATGATTAAATTAAATACCCTATTATAGATATAAAAAACACTTATTTTATTTTATTATATCTTATTAGATTTAAATTACTATTATGAATGATAATAATTTATACTATAGTTATTGAACAATGATCTTATGAATAGTATTAATATAGTTTTTTCATAAATTCAATTGACATAGAAAAAGGAAGTGATATCCTAGACCAGTGGGATCATACCCTATGGATCCCATTTATCAAAGCTTCCAAGAGATATAGAATATATGGAATTTTCCCTCAACAAAACCCAAGTTGATATCCAAAAACTAAAGAACAATCAAAAATATTTAAAGGAGAAGTTCAATCTCATCAATACCATTTCCCAAACCATGTATACGGAACCACACCATGAAACTTTTACCATTACGCACCTTACCCTATGGTAATTTTATAATGTAATAAAGGGATACGTATCAAGATCCGAACAATATGAATATGTTTATTTTATAGAATAATGAATATATTTACTTCTTCTTTTTGTTACTTTGTAAATAATTTTTATTTTGATATGATAAAACACAATTTATATTTTTCTGTAATATGAAATTTTAATTATAAAAATATTTTTGATGAATTATTGATTTTAAAAATAAATGATATTTTATTAAAATAATAAAATTAAATAATTTTTACCAAATTTAAATGATAATATAATTTTTATGAAGTAAAATGTAATTGTTATAAGTGTTCAAAAACAATTATTGTTGAAAAACACATCATTTCCCAATAAATTTTGATTCCTATTTTAAAAGTGGAAATTCAAATATTTAGAAAAATAATTGTTAAAATAAATATTATTTTTGGAATCATCACTTTTATATTATCTAATAGTAAATTCTTCAAAAAAATGTCTTAGTGGAATTTTCTAGTAATAATTAAATATGTTATAAAAATATTGTCTGTATTATGACATCATAATATCCCAAAAGTGATGTTATAAATGATATAAATGAAAAAATATATGTTTACCCTTTAAAATAATGTATTCTTGATGTTATTTTGTCAATTTTATAAATACTTTATGAATCCTTCCAAACCAATATTATATTTCAAAATAATTTCTCCATAAACATAACTCACTTCCATATCCAAAAGTATAATATTTAATTGAGTTTGGACCTTTTACTTATAAAATGAATAAAACAACTCCACTTAGGTAGAAACCATTTTAAAAAAGATGGTGTGGTTTGATGTTTTTATTACTTTATTGTATAGCGTCCAAAGCCTATGATTTATAAATAATAAAGAAATCCCCTATTTTTTCTAATATAAACTCGCCCAATATCCCATTACTCTTCACTCAACCACCTTTGATCACATCCTTACTTTTCTCTTTTATATCCACAGTCCCCCCCAATGTTCCACAAATATCTCAATAACCTCCTTCTGTAACAGCCCAAGATTTTAAAAAAAAATATTCTTTTTAATTTTATTAATGTCTTGTGTTGTACGCTACACCAAAAGGAGCTTGCACAACACGCATCCTTGACTTGCCTTGCATTACACGCAATCGCGACCTTCCTCGATAGCGTGTGTTGTACGCAATACCGGGTTTTAATAAACAATGTTATATTATTATAATATTGTCATGAACTAGCCGTTATGAATAGTATTAACTAAATTTTGAATTTTATAACATTATTATTCATCTTACACATTTCTAGAACATGGTATAAGAACAAAATAAATTTTTCAGGTGAAATAAGTATTTTTAAAAAAATGCAGTTTTACCGCCTTTTGATGGCGCACCCACTTTAAATATAGTTTTTGACATGTTTATATGTTCAATTTGACAAAATAATATTCTTCTTTTGAATCAGGATGTAAAAATTTACATTAGATAAATTTTTGATATTTTTCCGATAACTTTCATATTTTAATGAATAGTAAAAACACGCTATATTTTAATTAAAAACAACTTTTTTCATCGTAATATCTTATGTGGTTAAATTATAATATTGAATGGTTTTAAAGTATATTTAGAATATATTTTTACCACTTAATATAATGTTGGTCATTGGACACAATTTTACAATTAAACCATACATAAACAAGTGTCAATCTTTTGATAGATATTGTTTCTTAAAAACACGCTATTTGTTTTAAAGGCGGGATTTAATTATAAAATTAATTAATGCAACTTCTATGTTATGAATTTGGTAAAATAGACTTCATTTTTGAATTCGGAATATGAAACATAGCTTAGGATGAAATTTTGGCATTTTTCTGAAAACCTTCATTTTTTGATGAATAGTGAAACTACTAAGTGGTAGTTAAAAAAACTGAATTTTTCATAAAACTTAATTTTACCGCTTTTGTGAATGGAATTTCGAAAATCCGAGAGACACGGTTAATATCAAGGACTAAAATGTGGTTCAATGAGATGAAAATAATTTTTGGTGAATAGTAACTTTTTACTTTTTTTTACCGCGGTTAATAGTAAATAGGGTAATTAAGGGTAAATATGATATTAATATTACCCTAACACATGTCCTAATCCTATTGGACAAGTGTATTTCGACCAAAAACAAACTTAGGAATAAAATATGACCATTTAGGCCCACTTGGATTAGATTAGGACATTTATTATTAATTTATTTAAAGAAGGGTTAAAATAGTTAAAATCAACGTTTAATAAGTAAATCATTTTTAATATGGGGTTATACATAAGATAAATTCGATTGTAAATATTCATTAGAAAGCTAAAAAGATTTCCTACATGATGTTATTTTATTTGTAATTTTTAGACATCAAATTATTTAATTTATTTATGACACAACGATGATGCAGTAATTATCTTTTTAATGAAATATTGACATAATTGATGTTATAAGCACCAAAATAAATGTAATTTGAGATTTTTTATGAATTCCACTAATTTTCTAGGTTACTATGATATATTAATGTTGATTTAATCAACTTGGTTCGAACATTTAATTCTGTTATGACTTTCACAAAAATCATATATCAAATAGTGTCAAAATTGACACAAAATAGTTTTTAAATCAAATATTATATTATTAATTGTTATTGTATTCCTAAAAATCTAAGGTTCGGCCAAATGACTTAGATAAGGATATATATATTAATAATAAACAATTTGGGGTTCGTTTGGCATGTTATAGTAAGTTTATTAACCATATAGTGAAAGAAAACAAAAAGACATGGTAAAAGTTAAATTATTTAACTTAGAGTTAAATTTAATTGATAAGGTTAAAATAATATCCTAAACTTGTCTAAATTCTATTGGTTGATAGGATTTCGACCTCTCCCAACCTTATCTTCGAAATAAGACCCTTTGGAACCATTATAAACCGATTTTTACTATAATATAAAATAATATTTTGAGATATTCCTAAGGTGCCCCTCTCCTCCCTTATAAAAGGACACCTCCTCCCCCTCCTCCTCACACCAATTTGAGCACTCAAGCTCGGCCAACCCCTTCCCAAATCCCTTCTCCACTTCCCTAGCAACATCCTAGAGGTTCTGGTCTTCCTCAAAGACCAATTCTAGTGCCCTAAGAGGAGGTCTCAAAGAGGCACTTCAAAGAAGAGGTAATTACCGTTACCAATTCTTTCATCTTTATTTCTTCTTCCACTTCTTCTTCTTAGGTTGTTTCATTATGAAGTATTAACATCAGTATCACTCATATACTGATATGTTATTATAAGTATGAAACAACCCTATTTCACCATCTATCCATCCTACGGAAAAAGAAATCACCGCGCGTGCGTACGTACGGAATACCGTCTCCACGCCGTGGTGTAATCTATTTTCCACCACCACCTTACATGGATGGGTATAATGGTGTAAAGAATAACTATACATAGTTATTACAACATCATATTGATTCTGATATATTGTATAATCCACTCCAATTCAATTCAATATTTATAGAAATGATATCATCGCTCGTGCATACGTACGGACTACCGTCTCCACGACGCGATGAGATTCATTCTCCATTTTAACCATTTAAGAATGATTATAATGTATATATAAGAAATAATAATGAAATATATGACATTATAAAGCTACTGGATTTATGTATATATATACATATGTATGTCATCTACTTACTTCCATTTCAAGACAATAAGGAAAGGAAAACAACGTTCATGCGTACGTACGGACTACCGTCTCCATGAACGGTGTTTTTCATTTTATTTATCTACCTATTATATATATATATATACTGAATATATATGATATATAAATCATATTTTATATTCTGGAAGTAAGTAAATCATGATATAAGTAATAATGATGTCAAGAACAACAAGTCAAAACACCTACGATAAATGAAACGATTTTACCCAAAACGCTTCTTTAACATAGAATTTACAAAAGAACGGGTAATATAATGTCATAAGTGAACCATATATGATATCATAACAATGAATATGATTCTTTAATAAGTCAATAACATGATTTAAATCATTATACAGGAGGTTCGGACACTTACAAAGCAAGTCGGACCTAAGGTAAGGGAAAATACCACAATCTCATTTTTATCCGAGATTGTTTATTCGTAAGTATTTACTGGGGTGTATTTTATCATCCACATCCATGTTCCCTCAATATGTAATGTTGTTTCCATCCACTTAAAATAGTTTAAATCCAATTTTACCCTTAGGTGAGTTTTTAGTAAAAGATATGAAAGGAATCTTTTGCCGTTTTTTTGTACGAGGTACTTTTTGACTTTTCCGACAAAAGTACGAGAAGAATGTTTTTTTTAACTTATACGGCACGAACGGATTTTTACGGTTTTATAAAGCCTTATTTTCATGAACCTTCCTCCAAAATATTTCATGACAATTTTTAATAAAATCTCTTTCTTTTAAAATTGTATGATGTTTTGTGAAAAGAAATTCATTTTGAAGAAGAAAGGATATTTTCCTCAAGAATTCATTTCAAGTGTTTTATCAAAATTATTTTCCATCTAAGATAATAAAGGGTTCTGTTTCTATCCATATTTTTACATTGATTTGACTATGTTGTGATGGAATTATGTTTATGAATTCCTTTATCTTATATGAATGGTTTTATGATGTCATGTTGTTTAAGAATCCCATTTTTATTACATGGGTTATGCAATGATGTATGATTTATGATTTTGTGGCACACATAAGAAAGGATTCATTAAGAGATGGGTGGGACCTATATCTCCCTCCAATGCATTGGGTAAAGATTTCATATCTCATGAGATAGACATGGCTGGAATGGTAGGTTATACCGGTTCAGTGAAACAGGACTGAAACGAGGATTACTCGATTCAGAAAGGGACTTTGTCCACTAAGATAGTCTTGGCAATGAGTCTTGACTAACAAGAAATGATTCTCTATGATTATGTGTGTATTCCACAATGAGTAATGTTTTAAGTAAGGGTTTCATTTTCACTACTATGACTTATCCCATGTTATGAAATTATGCTCTCTTCTGCAGGTTAAGATTTCCAAAAATGTTATGTTCTTATAATTATGTGATTGATATTTCTTTTGTTTACCCTTACTGAGCATTTGAGCTCACCCTTTTATGTTTTCTTTTCCCCAGGATATAAAGAAAGGTTTTAGGTAAAAAAAAGATCTTTATGGGAGATGTTGAAGATCTTTCACCACGTTTAGAAGATTACGTTCCGAGTTTCCAAAGACACTAAACTATTACGATCCTTGTGTGTGTGTTTTTGTTATGTACTAAGTATTCCGCAAAAGTAATGTAATGTCCATGTACGTCAAGATACGGGTCTCTACAGTTGGTATCAGAGGAAAGGTTTAGTCAACCTTTGGAAACTAGGATGCGAGAACTTTAGTGAGATCCCTAGAGATATTTTTAAGGTATGTCTAGGGATGTCCCTAAGGATAAGTATACGTATAGGATATATTCATAGAACTACGGTAACGATCTTAGAATTTAACCTAATATGTTAGATATTGAGGGTGATCCCCCTTTACTATGTTGTCTTCCCTAGCATGATTTCTCCTCTCACAAAATTCTTTTTGTGTTTTAGTTAATGGAGGGAACCAGAAGGAATTCGGTTAACATTGAATCCAATGGACAAATTTGTGACTATGAGCAACAAAATTGTGTGATGCCTAGAGATAAAGATATTGTGATTATGCCGAATCAGTCATCACGATATATGATTAACAAGGTGAAATTTAGTGGTATGACTAATTCATCAAAGAAGAGGAAGATAAACTATTATGCATGTTCGCATGTTGAGGATCATAAAGAAAGGAAGATTGAGATTTCTAAAGAAGGGAAGAAGAACCTTGAGGAATACCTCAAATGGAGGGACCGATGTTATCTGTGTGGAGAAAAGGGTCATAGAGTGACAGATTGTTATGGAGTTCAATGTCTTATTTGTGGAGAACATGGGCATTACCCAACTCAATGCCCTGACCTAAAAAGATACTTCTAAATCAAGGAAGGACTTATTCCAGGACAGTCATTGAAGTTGATGGACTGATGTATTGGTATTCAAGAATAATGTTGTTGAGGTACTTTTATGGTGTATTGGAATATTTATGTATTGCTCTAATGTGGTATTCGAAGTGATTGAGGTATTTTTGGAAAAAAGATGATATGCGCATAATGAAGGGAAAATAAGAAAATGAAATATTTGACAGTATTCATGAGCTCATGATTGATATAAGGACTAAGTGATATCATGGTTTGAGTATATAGAATTTTGAGGATTTTGGTATTTGGAAAGTGTTAACTTTTAACTGCACTCATGTTTTCACTAAGGTATTCAAGAGAATACACGATTAAGGACTTTGAATGTTTGGAATGTGACCAAACAAGACATATCTTATGATATGTGGGGATCAACGACAGTATTAAATCTCTGGTAATCGATGTCACTATATTATGAGAGTGGACTGCAGTATTATGTATAAGCCTAAAGATTAGACTGGATTATGTTGGACATAAGTTAGTATTGTTTAAGGATAGAAGATTTTCGATATTATTGATGGGATGTTATAGTAACGTAGTTTTAGAAAAAGGACAACCTGCAGGACGGGCGACAACCCATCGCTTCGAACAAGGCTGTAGGAATCGAACCCACAACCGAAGTGCGACTGGCCTTTATCGCCTACCACTAGCCTACAGGAAGTCCCTGTTTAGTAGAAACTAGTTTTATTATATTAAGCAGTATGATATATGAAGTATAAGCCCATTTTAGGAACCATATGTGATTAATCTCACTATAGATCGACTTATGTATATAATTTTTGCTAACCTTTTGTTTGAGACAGATGGAATGACCCATCATTCTATCACATGATCTGCTAACACTTCACGAATAACAAATTCAACTTCATTTATTTAAGAGATGAAGTGGAAATTGTTAAAGGCACGAACAACAGTGAGATTGTACCAAAATAAAGTAAGTATTTATTCTAATTCAAATTCTTTAACTTTAGGGAAATGATCTTGAAAACCAAAAATGTTGTCCTAGTGATCTTATACCTGATGAATCAGATGGTACCTTAGATCGTCACGAATTTATGGATTTGTGATTACTGGCTTTTCCATAGCCATGTTCTCTACCACTCTCCATCAGAACATGATGGTTAGATTTCTCTTCCATATCCATATTTTCACCTATGTGGAAACCCAGTGATTAGTTTATTTGGGTAATCGTTACATTTCATACTTTAGTTTTTTTAAAGCCAAGTTTTGGTATTCCCTTTTACGATGTGGGTTTCTATTAAAGAAACTTTCAAATAGTAAACCATTTATAACCCCGACGAATTTCGAGGGCGAAATTCATTTTAAGGGGGGTAGAATGTAACAGCCCAAGATTTTAAAAAAAATATTCTTTTTAATTTTATTAATGTCTTGTGTTGTACGCTACACCAAAAGGAGCTTGCACAACACGCATCCTTGACTTGCCTTGCATTACACGCAATCGCGACCTTCCTCGATAGCGTGTGTTGTACGCAATACCGGGTTTTAATAAACAATGTTATATTATTATAATATTGTCATGAACTAGCCGTTATGAATAGTATTAACTAAATTTTGAATTTTATAACATTATTATTCATCTTACACATTTCTAGAACATGGTATAAGAACAAAATAAAATTTTCAGGTGAAATAAGTATTTTTAAAAAAATGCAGTTTTACCGCCTTTTGATGGCGCACCCACTTTAAATATAGTTTTTGACATGTTTATATGTTCAATTTGACAAAATAATATTCTTCTTTTGAATCAGGATGTAAAAATTTACATTAGATAAATTTTTGATATTTTTCCGATAACTTTCATATTTTAATGAATAGTAAAAACACGCTATATTTTAATTAAAAACAACTTTTTTCATCGTAATATCTTATGTGGTTAAATTATAATATTGAATGGTTTTAAAGTATATTTAGAATATATTTTTACCACTTAATATAATGTTGGTCATTGGACACAATTTTACAATTAAACCATACATAAACAAGTGTCAATCTTTTGATAGATATTGTTTCTTAAAAACACGCTATTTGTTTTAAAGGCGGGATTTAATTATAAAATTAATTAATGCAACTTCTATGTTATGAATTTGGTAAAATAGACTTCATTTTTGAATTCGGAATATGAAACATAGCTTAGGATGAAATTTTGGCATTTTTCTGAAAACCTTCATTTTTTGATGAATAGTGAAACTACTAAGTGGTAGTTAAAAAAACTGAATTTTTCATAAAACTTAATTTTACCGCTTTTGTGAATGGAATTTCGAAAATCCGAGAGACACGGTTAATATCAAGGACTAAAATGTGGTTCAATGAGATGAAAATAATTTTTGGTGAATAGTAACTTTTTACTTTTTTTTACCGCGGTTAATAGTAAATAGGGTAATTAAGGGTAAATATGATATTAATATTACCCTAACACATGTCCTAATCCTATTGGACAAGTGTATTTCGACCAAAAACAAACTTAGGAATAACATATGACCATTTAGGCCCACTTGGATTAGATTAGGACATTTATTATTAATTTATTTAAAGAAGGGTTAAAATAGTTAAAATCAATGTTTAATAAGTAAATCATTTTTAATATGGGGTTATACATAATATAAATTCGATTGTAAATATTCATTAGAAAGCTAAAACGATTTCCTACATGATGGTATTTTATTTGTAATTTTTAGACATCAAATTATTTAATTTATTTATGACACAACGATGATGCAGTAATTATCTTTTTAATGAAATATTGACATAATTGATGTTATAAGCACCAAAATAAATGTAATTTGAGATTTTTTATGAATTACACTAATTTTCTAGGTTACTATGATATATTAATGTTGATTTAATCAACTTGGTTCGAACATTTAATTCTGTTATGACTTTCACAAAAATCATATATCAAATAGTGTCAAAATTGACACAAAATAGTTTTTAAATCAAATATTATATTATTAATTGTTATTGTATTCCTAAAAATCTAAGGTTCGGCCAAATGACTTAGATAAGGATATATATATTAATAATAAACAATGTGGGGTTCGTTTGGCATGTTATAGTAAGTTTATTAACCATATAGTGAAAGAAAACAAAAAGACATGGTAAAAGTTAAATTATTTAACTTAGAGTTAAATTTAATTGATAAGGTTAAAATAATATCCTAAACTTGTCTAAATTCTATTGGTTCATAGGATATCGACCTCTACCAACCTTATATTCGAAATAAGACCCTTTGGAACCATTATAAACCGATTTTGACTATAATATAAAATAATATTTTGAGATATTCCTAAGGTGCCCCTCTCCTCCCTTATAAAAGGACACCTCCTCCCCCTCCTCCTCACACCAATTTGAGCACTCAAGCTCGGCCAACCCCTGCCAAAATCCCTTCTCCACTTCCCTAGCAACATCCTAGAGGTTCTGGTCTTCCTCAAAGACCAATTCTAGTGCCCTAAGAGGAGGTCTCAAAGAGGCACTTCAAAGAAGAGGTAATTACCGTTACCAATTCTTTCATCTTTATTTCTTCTTCCACTTCTTCTTCTTAGGTTGTTTCATTATGAAGTAATAACATCAGTATCACTCATATACTGATATGTTATTATAAGTATGAAACAACCCTATTTCACCATCTATCCATCCTACGGAAAAAGAAATCACCGCGCGTGCGTACGTACGGAATACCGTCTCCACGCCGTGGTGTAATCTATTTTCCACCACCACCTTACATGGATGGGTATAATGGTGTAAAGAATAACTATACATAGTTATTAAAACATCATATTGATTCTGATATATTGTATAATCCACTCCAATTCAATTCAATATTTATAGAAATGATATCATCGCTCGTGCGTACGTACGGACTACCGTCTCCACGACGCGATGAGATTCATTCTCCATTTTAACCATTTAAGAATGATTATAATGTATATATAAGAAATAATAATGAAATATATGACATTATAAAGCTACTGGATTTATGTATATATATACATATGTATGTCATCTACTTACTTCCATTTCAAGACAATAAGGAAAGGAAAACAGCGTTCATGCGTACGTACGGACTACCGTCTCCATGAACGGTGTTTTTCATTTTATTTATCTACCTATTATATATATATATATATACTGAATATATATGATATATAAATCATATTTTATATTCTGGAAGTAAGTAAATCATGATATAAGTAATAATGATTTCAAGAACAACAAGTCAAAACACCTACGATAAATGAAACGATTTTACCCAAAACGCTTCTTTAACATGGAATTTACAAAAGAACGGGTAATATAATGTCATAAGTGAACCATATATGATATCATAACAATGAATATGATTCTTTAATAAGTCAATAACATGATTTAAATCATTATACAGGAGGTTCGGACACTTACAAAGCAAGTCGGACCTAAGGTAAGGGAAAATACCACAATCTCATTTTTATCCGAGATTGTTTATTCGTAAGTATTTACTGGGGTGTATTTTATCATCCACATCCATGTTCCCTCAATATGTAATGTTGTTTCCATCCACTTACAATAGTTTAAATCCAATTTTCCCCTTAGGTGAGTTTTTAGTAAAAGATATGAAAGGAATCTTTTGCCGTTTTTTTGTACGAGGTACTTTTTGACTTTTCCGACAAAAGTACGAGAAGAATGTTTTTTTTTTAACTTATACGGCACGAACGGATTTTTACGGTTTTATAAAGCCTTATTTTCATGAACCTTCCTCCAAAATATTTCATGACAATTTTTAATAAAATCTCTTTCTTTTAAAATTGTATGATGTTTTGTGAAAAGAAATTCATTTTGAAGAAGAAAGGATATTTTCCTCAAGAATTCATTTCAAGTGTTTTATCAAAATTATTTTCCATCTAAGATAATAAAGGGTTCTGTTTCTATCCATATTTTTACATTGATTTGACTATGTTGTGATGGAATTATGTTTATGAATTCCTTTATCTTATATGAATGGTTTTATGATGTCATGTTGTTTAAGAATCCCATTTTTATTACATGGGTTATGCAATGATGTATGATTTATGATTTTGTGGCACACATAAGAAAGGATTCATTAAGAGATGGGTGGGACCTATATCTCCCTCCAATGCATTGGGTAAAGATTTCATATCTCATGAGATAGACATGGCTGGAATGGTAGGTTATACCGGTTCAGTGAAACAGGACTGAAACGAGGATTACTCGATTCAGAAAGGGACTTTGTCCACTAAGATAGTCTTGGCAATGAGTCTTGACTAACAAGAAATGATTCTCTATGATTATGTGTGTATGCCACAATGAGTAATGTTTTAAGTAAGGGTTTCATTTTCACTACTATGACTTATCCCATGTTATGAAATTATGCTCTCTTTTGCAGGTTAAGATTTCCAAAAATGTTATGTTCTTATAATTATGTGATTGATATTTCTTTTGTTTACCCTTACTGAGCATTTGAGCTCACCCTTTTATGTTTTCTTTTCCCCAGGATATAAAGAAAGGTTTTAGGTAAAAAAAAGATCTTTATGGGAGATGTTGAAGATCTTTCACCACGTTTAGAAGATTACGTTCCGAATTTCCAAAGACACTAAACTATTACGATCCTTGTGTGTGTGTTTTTGTTATGTACTAAGTATTCCGCAAAAGTAATGTAATGTCCATGTACGTCAAGATACGGGTCTCTACACCTTATAATCTTTTTGAATCACTCTTTCAAGGTAAGGGGCCTCCCTCTCTTATTTTCACACTAATAGAAAAAACCCTATACCAACAGTTTGGAACCATTTTTATAGGTCTCCAAACCATTTTTATATCCTATACCAATATTTTGGAGGTTCTTTGGTTTTTAGGGTGTCATTATAAATAATATTAAGAACTTATACCAATGGTTTCATAAAATTGTTGGTATAGGTAATGTAAAAAATAAAAACCATCTTGGTTTTGATCCCAGAACCTCCCCTTTATAATCCAAAAACTTAACCACTAACCTAAGTGGACTTTTGTGAATATAATTTCATAAATATATTTTTATATGAGTGTATGTGTGTATTCATAAGTATTTTAACTTTTCATTTATTTAATGATATTTGAAAAAAGAATCCATAAAAAATATGGGTGTCTATACTAATAGTTCTCAAAACTGTTGGTATGGGTTATTTTATTTTTTTATCTATAAAACTATCCCATTGGTTTTGGAAAAATCGTTGGTATATGTCTTAATTAGTCAATTATACCAATGGTTTTAGAGAAAATGTTGGTATAGGGTGTCTATAATATACCTATACCAACAGTTTTGTCCAAAACCATTAGTATAGGGTCTCTCCATGGTACCTATACCAATGGTTTCTCTAAAACATTGGTATAGGTTCTCTTTAAGGTACTTATACCGATGTTTTTGTACAAACTATTAGTATAGGTATATTGGTATAGATCATATTTCTAGTAGTGTAAATTCAAGCACCTTCTATGTACTTAGCCTTTTGAATCATAATTGGATATTTTTTCATGAATTTATAAACATCACACTACTATAAAATTGATCTCCTAATAATTAGAGATCACTTATACCCGCTCATTATATAATTTACCGAAGATTTTACTATGTTGAAATTTAGTAAGGGATCCTCTCTTTCTCCTCTTTATTCTAGCATATTATTTATTTAATTGACTTTTTCTTCCAAATAATATTGATGGGATATGATCTTTCCCATACCTCTTATTTCCCTTATGATTTAAAAGTGATGATTTCCCCATTTAAATCTCATTAATCCCTCTTATGATTTATTATGTACCCTCTTTATGTTGTTGAATCCTCCAAAACCTATATTATATTTTATGGTTTTAAAATCACTTATATATAAACATGACTCCATTTCACATAACCAAGGGTAATATTTTATTCATTCCAGCCTTTGTAATTTTAAAATAAATAAAACTACTCCTTCTTAGAAGAAACTAGTCTAAAAATCATGGTAAGGATTGTGTTTTTTATTACATTATTATAGTGATTCAAAACCTATGTTTGTGAAATTATAAAGAATTATCATGTGTTTTCATATATAAACCCAACCAAGATCCCATTATTCTTCACTAAAAACCCATGTATAATTTCCTTACTCTTCTATCCCCACTCTATATTCCTTAAATTGTTACTAGATGCCCTCAAGAAGCTCGTCCCATGATTTTGGAATCAACCTCTCATGGTAAGGTATTTCCCTCTCTTTTTAATCAAAACACCTTATTTGTAATTAGCCTTTTGAATCTCATTTATCATATGTTTTAATTACTTTATAAAGATTCATATAATTTCAAATTTATTTAACAATAATGAGATATCATTTATTCCCACTCATTATATCATTTACCTAAGTGTTTACCATGCCGAAAGTTAATAAGGGGCCCCTCTATATTATTTTATATAAATGCACCTTATTTGTATATATCCTTTTGAATCATAGTTTGTTATTTTGTAAATAATTTACAATGATCCATCTAATAGAAAATTTATTTCCTAATAATTTTATATAATTTATCCACTCTCATTATATAATTTACCTAAATCATTGTTATGATGAAATTTAGTAAGGTATTTCCCTCTCAACATTTAAATTCAAGCATTTTATTTGTAATTATACTTTTAAATATCATTTGGGTGTGTTTTCATAGCTTTATAAATATAATTTTACCATCCAATTTATTACCCAATAATTACAGATCATTTATACCCTCTCATTATTTCATTTACCAAAGCTGTTACAATGTAAAAGTATGGTAAGGGGACCTCTCGCTTATATTTATTTTCAGAACCTCCTTTGTATTTGTATTTTTGAATCTCAATTAATTATATTTTCATGACTTTATAATAATCCAAATAATTTATAATTTATTTCCTAATAATTATATATCATTTATCCCCTCTCGTTATTGAATTTACCTAAGATATTATTATTAAAAAAATTAGTATGAAGTCCTCTCTTTCTCTTCTTTATTCAGGAACCTTATTTATATAACACACTTTGATACCAATTAATATTGATTATATATTCCCTACCACAATAATATTAGTTACATTATGATTTAAAATTTATTAGTTACTCTTTTCATTATCACTAATCCCTATCAAGATTCATTATGTACCCCTATTACACTATTGAAATTATCATGTGATTTTTCTATGCCAATTTTATATTCAAGAACCCTACTTATATTATGAATATTAATTCCCAAATATTATTCATGTATTTTGTTCTTAAAAATAAAACATAGCTTCATTTTTAATTCCATGTGATGATAAACCCTTTATCTCTCATTGAATCATTTTTTGAATCTTTATATAATGTCGATGCACTGTAAAAATGTCACTATGATTTTTCTTGGAGAACATTTTTGAGGTTTATAGCTATAACTATTTCCACTCAAGAGTATTCACATAGTTGTACCTATACTATATTTATTGTTTAATTCTATGTGTTTAACCCACAATCTTTAATTTTGGGATTAACTGTGATGAAATATTTTCTTATGTTATATGATCTATGTAGTACCCTTATGAATGTGCATGATATGATTATTATGAGAGCTACCATATAGATCTTCAATTAATTAGGTAATGTTTTAGTCCCATGATATTCCTTTTATGATTCATTGGAGGTTATCCTAAGCATGTTATGTTATGATTTCTTAGTGGTTAACCTTGAGAATGATTTTATCTTCTCAGACTTGAAAATGATGGACATAGGATTCGTAAAGGAAGAAACATCATCTATCCTTTTACAAATGATTTATCAACAATCCCTTATAGAGAAGATAAAGGAATATCTAAGAGAATATTTTGAATTTTAGAAGAAGGTTTAAGATATAATAAAATGGAAATCCAAAGATTTTAAAATTAGTTAATTAGGATTTGTAATATTTGGTTCATGACAATGTGTACCATCAAATACTTGGTTAAACAATAAGTTATTGGATAATTCACATTGGTCGATACTGTCTATCCATCTAGGGAGAGAAAAAACATATCATGATCTTAAAGAGAACTATTTTGTCACAATATGAATAAGGATATCATGGAATATATGTAAATGTGTATTTTATTTGATTAGGTATATCTTCAAAGGAAAAAATCCAATGGGATAATGAAAAGATTACCCATACCTACGTGAGAATGGGAAAACATAGCCATGGAATTTTTTAAAAGACATCCAAATACATAAAAAGGAAAAAATGATATATGGGTTATGTTGGTTCATCTTTCAATGACTAGTCACTTCATCGAAATATGATAGGACTTCTCACACGATCAACACGCAAAGATATACATTATAGAAGTGGTGAGACTACACAGAGAACCATAATCAATTATATCAAATCGAGGCCTAAGGTTTACCTCCATATTCTAGAAGAGTCTACAACATAATCAGAATATTAATTTGAACTTCATCACATCTTATCATCCTAAAACTAATGGAAAATATAAGTATACAATCCAAAAACTCAAGGACGTGTTTAGAGCATTCTCAATGTACTTCATAGGAGGATAAGAATAAAATATTCCTTTGTTCGAGTTCTCATACAATAAATGTTTCCACTGAAGAATATAAATGATTCCATATAAATATTTTTATGTTAAGTGATGAAAAAAACTTGCATATTGGGATGAATATAGATAATCAAAACTTTTGGTTCTGGAAATGGTTGAAGAAATGGTCGAAAATAACAGGACTATTTAAGTGCACATCAGGGATGCATAGAGTAGAAAAAGAGATATTCTAACAATCATCAAAAAATCTGGAATTTGAGGTTGGATTTAAGGTATTCCTACACATATCTCCATGTAATAAAGTCATGATATTTGGGAATAATGTAAATCTTAGTCCAAGATACAGTTGTACCTTTGAGATCCATGATCTCATCAGAGAGTTTGCCTATCGACTAGCAGTCCCACTTAACCCATCTCAAGTAAATTATATGTTCCATATATCCCTCCTAAGGAAGTACATATAATACCCTTCACATTTTCTAAATCCATATGTGATACCATTGAGAAATGATCTTTTATATGAATAGTTTCCAATGAAGATCTTAGATCATAGATAAAAAAATTTATTAAGCAAGACAATGCACCTAGTCAAAGTATAATGGGGAAACCAAAAGATTGAGAAAGTGATGTGGGAACTAAAGGAGGCAATGAAAAATGATTAACCTCATCTATTTTAGGGTATTAAAAATTTGAGGGATAAATTTATGAAGGATGTAAGACTGTAACAACCCAAAATTTTATAAATAAAATTCCCTTTATGATTGAATTAAATGCCTTATTATGGTTATAGAAAACACATGAACTTATTCAGTTTTTTATATCCTATATAATTTAAAATACCATTAAGAATCATAATCATTGATAACATATCCATTTAATAGGTGTCATATGATTAGTATAAATATATGGTTATGATAAATCCAATTAACACAAACAAAATAAGTAATGGAATAAACTAGTGGGATGATACCTTATAAATCCCATTTATCATAGCTTCCAACGGAGATATAAACAATGGGATTTACCATGGCAATTCCCAATCTAGGACCCACCAACCGAATTATGATTAAAACTGTTGGGATAATTTCATGCTCATCAAGATCACATCCCAAACCATGTACGTCGAACCACCTGATGAAAATTTCACCATCATGCACCATGATCCTAGGGTGTTTGTTAGTGTAATAAATGGATATTTATCTTGACCCAAATAAATTGAATCTTCATATTTTATATTTAGTAGAAGAATGGTTATATTTAATTTTACTTTATAAATGATTTTGATTTTGATATGATAAAACACAAATTATTTTTTTGTGTAATATAAAATTTCAATAAGACAATAATTTTTTATGATTTATGAATTATAAAATAAAATAATATAATTAAATAATTTTTGATTAAGTATAAATGATAATATAATTTTTATGAATTCAAATGTTATTTTTATACGGGTTTAAAAACTGTAATTGTCAAACAAAACACATTATTTCTCAATAAATATCTATTATCGTTTAAAAAATGAAAATTAACAAATTTAGTTAATTATATGGATAAAATAAATATTTTTTTTGTAATTATTGCATCAAAATTATCCAATTGTAATTATTTCATAATTTTTTGATACATTTGAATTTTCGAGTAAAATTAGATATGGTATAAATATAATGTTTGTATTATGACATCATAATGACCCAAAAGCGATGTAATAAATTTTATAAAGGGTATACATGACCATATATATTTTTCCCATATAAATTAATGTGTTTTAAATGTTATTTTATTAATTTCATAAATCCTTTATTAATCCTATGAAACCTATATAACGTTTTAAGGTTTTAAAATCAATGTTTTTATAAACATGACTCACTACAACATAATGAAGGGTAGTATTTATTAATTTTAGCCCTTGGGCTGATAAAATAATGAAAAAAATCTATTACCAGAAACCATCGGAAAAAACCATTGGAAGGATTTTGGTTTTGATTACTTTATTATATAGAGTCCAAAACCTATATTTGGAAAATAATTAGAAACTCCCCTCTCTTTTCCTATATAAAACCACCCAATATCTCATTCCTCTTCACTAAAAAACATTTTATAACAACCTAAATGTTCCATCCCTTACGTATATTCCTCCCAAGGTTCCCACAATCTCTCAATAAGCTCCTCCAATGAATTTGGAATCCCTCTCTCAAGGTAAGGGACCTTTCGATCTTATTTTAAATTCAACCACTTTATTTTTATTTAGCCTTTTGAATCTCAATTGGTTATGTTTTAATGACTTTATAAATATCCCTATAATTCCCAATTAATTTCATAATAATTAGAGATCATTTATTCCTTCTCATTATATCATTTACCTAAGTCATTTCTATGCCAAAATTTAGTAAGTGGTCCTCTTTTTCTCTTCACTATTCAAGCACCTTATTTATGTAATTCACATTGTCCTCCAATTCCTATAGATTATATATGATATTATACATACCTATTACTTATCTTATTATTTAAAACTAATTTTTGACCCATTTAACTCTCATTAATCCCTCCAATGATTCATTATGTACCTTCGTTATGTTGTCGAAATTATCCTATGATTTTTACACGTTATGTTTTTATTCAAGCACATTCCCTTTGTTCTGTATATTAATTCCAAAATTTTACTACTTTATTGGGTGATTAAATATCCCTAATATTATAAATTTTTCATCAAAGTGATGATATATCCCTTTCTACCTCATTGAACCATTTTATAAATCTTCGTGTATGGTTTTTATCCTGCTGAAATGTCACTGTGAATTTCCATAATGAAACTTTATGCGATGTATATTCGTACCAATTTACACTCAATTGTATTCAACTAGTTTTAACTATACTTCATTGATTTTTTGTTTCCCTTTATGTAACCCATAATCCTTAACTATGGTATTAATTTTGATGAAATGTGTTCTTACGTTATATGATATATGTGTACGTGATATAATTATGATGGGTGCACCCAGATAGTGCTCCAATTCATTTTTTGATGTTTTAGTCTTATGAGATGACATTTATAGTGCATGGGAGGTTATACTAAGCATAATATGTTCAAATTACTTGGTCATTAACCTTCACTTTTTCTTATGATGTCATGTTTAAAGTCGTTAACACATTCCCATATTACCTTTATGTAATCATGATACATGATGCCTCGTTGTTCTTGCTTATGATTTTCACCCCTTATATGTCCAATTGAAATGCCTATTTTTTAACATGTAAAACTTTCTTCATGTTATGTTTTGTTTATTCACTTACTTGAATTTATAGGTCCCAAATTTCTTATGTATTTTCCCAGGATATATCAAGCATTTTTAACAATGTTTGAATATTATGATAATTTTCATTAATTTTACAATAACTCTGATGTACTAACTATTTTTTAAGGTGTTATTTAATGTACCAAATTACCTAAAGACGCCTAAAAAATGTTTGGCATGTAAAATCAGAGTGGCATTTCAGATGTGTAACAGAAATACATAAAGATTCATAGAATTGTTTAGTAAGAGAGAAAATGGACTATCATCACTTGTAATTAAAAATAAAAAAATTACGGCTATTTAATAACATAATAAAACATTAAAATTTAATAATTAATAGTCATAAGAGTAGGGGGTCTTGAATAAAAATTGGTATGGGAAAACCGCATGACAATTTCGGTAGTGTAATGGTGCTACATAATCACTAATGTTAGGGATTAATGAGATTGAAAGGGGTCACACATCACAATTTAAATCATAAGGCGACTAATTGTAATGTATAATATAATATATCATAAATAGTAATTGGAAGTCAAATTTTATTATATAAATAAGGTTCTTGAATAAATAGGAGAAAGAGAGGATCCCTTACTAAATTTTGGTATAGTAATGACTTAGGTAAGTGTTTTAATGAGAGGTGATAAATGATATACACATATTAGGACATAAATTTAACAGTATATGGATCTTTATATGTTAATGGTAACATATCCAGTTTTGATTCAAATGGAAAAATATAATGAAGGTGCTTGAATTGAAAAGAATAGAGGGAGGTCTCATACTAAAATTTGATATAGAAACGGCTTAGGTAAATGATATAATCAGAGAGGTTAAATTATATATAATTACTAGTAAATAAATTGTAAAATATAGTTATATTTATAAATTTGTGACAACTTAGCCAATTGAGATTCAAAAGGCTAAATAAAAAGAAGGTGCTTGAATTGAAAAGAAGCGATAGTGGTCCTTTACATTGAATGGGTGATTCCAAAAGCTTGGAGGATCTTCTTGAGAGCATAGGGGACCTTGGGATGAGTCTAGAGAGGATATAGTGGAGTATTAAGTGATCCAAGGTTATTTAATAAATAGTAATGGGATATTTGGTGCGTTTATATAGGAAAAGATATGGGAGTTATTTATTTTTTCCCAAACATAGGTTTTGGACCCTATATAATAAAGTCATCAAAACCACAAACATTCCCATGTTTTATTACCATGTATTTTTGAAAATACTAGTGTATTTAATTATTTTATATATTATAGGTCCTAATTCAGTAAAATATTACCCTTTGTGATGTGAAAGTGATTCAAGTTCATAAAGAATTTATTTTAAAACTATAAAATATAAATTTGGTTTTGGAGGATTCATAAAGGGATTATAAAATTAATAAAATAAACTTAAAAACAAATTATTTTTAAGGGGAAACATATATTTGGTCGTCTATACCTTTTATATCATTTATTACATCACTATTTATCTTTTATAATTCCATAATACAAACTGTATTTTATACCATATTTAATTGATACCCAAAAATTAGACTCTCTCTGAAAATTATAGAAAATAAACCTTTAGATTATTTCAACATGATTATTAAAAAAATATATTTATTTTACTATAATAATTTACTAAATATTTTCATTTTCATTTTTAAAACAATAATCTATATTGATTGAGAAATTATGGTTTTTTTACAATAATAGTATTCTGACCCATATAAAAATTACCTTTCACTTAATAAAATTATATAATCATTAATATTTAATATATAAAATATTTAAAAATAATCTTTTTTTAAAATATATTCTATTTAAAAATTCATTAATTCATCAAAGGAATGTATTAATTGAAATAACATATTACACAAAAATATAATTTGAGTTCTGTCTTATTAGAAACTGATTCTTTATCAATCGCATTTCTTAATAATTTATAAATTAAAAACAATAATGAATAAATTTAATAATTATATTATTGAAAGTAAAATATAAATATTCATACTATTAGTGTTATTTTTTCCCTTGTCCAATTATTATTACTATTATTTCACCATTAATTAACTTATTTTACTTTTACTACGGTAATAAATATTTATCTACGGTTACAATCAACATTTTCCTAAAATTAAGTTGACATTATTACCTATTATTAGTTATGATGATTATAAATATGAAATTATTTCTAAAAAAATTAATTCATATAATTAATTTACTTTAATTTAAAATAAAACACACAAGCGTGATGAAAAGAGATTTCTTGAAAGAAATACATTTTTTCAAAGAAATAATGATTTTACATTAACTCTATAACTAGTTATATTAATTTTTTTAATTCCAATTCATAATGATTGATATATAATATAGAAATTTATTTTAAATAATTTCTTGATATTTTTTTAATTAATTAAAATGGAGAAATATTGTTCATTTTAAAATAGATTTCAGAATAATTGGTTTTCAGGCCTAAAAATAAACTTTTTCTAAAATCTTGTACTAAGGTGATTTAACTATAAATAATTGGGTTCAATACAAATCATGAATAATTATGTTACTTTTTTAAAAAATATTAATATTAATATAAATTTTAAATTAATTAGTTTATCAAAAAAATGTCAATTTTTTTTAAAAATGGGTATTTTCACTATTCACTGAAAAATAAATATTTTTTGAAAAATCCAAAAAAAAATCCCCCTATGTTAATTTTTATATGATGATATCAAAATTTGTATTCATTGTATCAAATAAATTTTCTAAATGTGCTAGAAAATTGTAAAGAACACTTATTAGAATAACATATTTTGAAGAACAAAACGTCATTAAAAAACTGAGTGATCATTTACTAGAAATTTATCAATACATTTATGTTGAGTAGGATATATATATTTATATAATAAAATTTTAAAACCTATTCATACCAGAAAATTTAATATCTAGGGTATAAATCCAATTTAGGGAATAAAAAATACATAACCTGAGGAAAGTATTACATGTTAGACAATAGACATTTCAATGGGACATAATGATGTGAGAATCATAAAAAAGAATAATAAGTCATGATGAAGCATGATAAAATAAAGGGAACTTGGGAATGTGGAAACAACATTGAACATAACATCATAATCACAAGTCATGGTTGAACACCAATACATTATAACATAATTTTATTATAATAACCTTCCATGCACCATACATTTCATCTCATAAGACTAAAACATTACCCAATGTATTGGAGTGTTATATGGTAACCCCCATCATAATCATATCATGTACATGCATAGTTGTCCCACATAGATCATATAACATAAGAACATATTTAATCACATTTAATCCCATGATTAAGGATTGTGGGTTACATAAATTGAAGTCCCCAATAAATGAATTATTGGTAAAACTGGGTGAATTGCCTTGAGTGGAAATGGGTATAGTTATACACTACAAAAATATTTTCCATGGAAAATCACAATGACATTTCAGCAGCATAACGACAGTACATGATGATTGTAAAAATTATTAAATTATTGATAAATTGGTCTCTCATCACTTAGAAGTCAAATGTAAAGTATGAGGGACATGTGAGAACATAATTTAACATGAAAATTTTGGAATTAATAGGCATAATACAAGGTGGGTGCTTGAATATATACTTGGCATTGAAAAATCGCAGGATAATTTCTACAGCGTAATAGGTGTAAATAATGAGTCATAGTAGGGATTAATGAGATTGAAATGGTTCAGTAATCATTTTTAAATAATAATTACAGTAATGGGGATTTCAAATATCATATACCCTAAATATAAATTGTAATACAAGGAGTGTTACATAAATAAGGTTCTTGACTAAAGAGGATAAATAGTAGACCCCTTAATTAATTTTGGTATAGTAACTCCTTAGGTAAATGATACAATGAGAATGGATAATTGATATCTCATTTTTATGACTTAAATTAGATAGTATATTTATTTTTATAATTTCATGGTAAAATAACCGACTGAGATTCAAATGGTTAAATACAAAAAAAGCTTCTTGAATTGAAAAGAAGAGATAGATGTCCCATACCTTGATAGGGTGATTCAAAAATCTTGGGAGGAGGTCCCTAAGAGAATGGGGGATCCTTTGGAGGACTCTATAAAGGTTAAGTAATAGTAAGGAGATTATGAAATGTTTTTTAGTGAATAATAAGGGGTTATTGGGTGGGTTTATATAAGAAAAGTGAGGGGAGTTCTTTTTTATTTCCCAAACATAGGTTCTAGGCACTATATAATAAATTAATCAAAACCACAACCCATCTCATGGTTTTTTCAATGGTTTCTTACAAATATGAGTTGTTTTATTTTTTTTTTATTAAAATTTTTTAAATCAATAAAATATAACCCTTTTTGATGTGGAAGTGATTGATGATTAATAAAAATCTATTTTAAAACATTAAAATATATTATAGATTCAGGAGGATTTGTAATGTATTTATAAAATTAATAAGAAAACCTCAAAAACACATTATTTTAATGTTTAAACACATATTTCATCATTTATACCATTTATGGGATTTATTAAATCACTTTTGGGACATTATGACGTTATAATACACACTGTATATTTATATTGTATTTAATTGTTACCCAAAAAAATTGATTACCTTTGAAAGTTATAAAAAATTGATTATTAGATAATTTAAACACTATGAATCTAAAAATAATATTTATTTTATCAAAATAATTTTATAACTATATAAATTTTATTTTTTAAAAAAAAATTATTTTTTATTTTTTGAGAAATGATGGTTTTTTCAACAGTATAAGTTTTCAAACCCTTATAACAATTACATTTGAATTCATAAAAATGGTATTATCATTTATATTTGATATATATTATTTTATTTTATTGTATTTTTATCAAATAATTTATTTTTAAATTTAATCAATTCATCAAGAAGAAACATCTTAATTGAAATTTCCTATTGAAAAAAAATACAATCTATGTTTTATTGTATCAAAATAAAAATTATTTACAAAGTAACTAAAATAAGATGTAAATATATTCATTATTCTATAAAATATACATATTAATTTTATTATGTTCTTAATAAATATCTATTTATTACACTATAAAATTTCCTAAGGATAAGGTGTGTGATCGTGATATTTTCATGGGGTGGTTTGACACACATGGTTTGGGTCGTGATCTTGATGAGGTTGAAATTTTCTTGTAAACGGTTTCAATCATGATTTATTTATTGGATATTGACAAGATATTGGTCATGAGAAAAAACTAGTTCTTTTATCTCCCTTATAAACTTTGATAAATGGGTTTTATGGTGTATGATCTTACCGGTCGATGTTATTACTTCCTCTATGTGTCAATTGAATTTATCAAACTCCTATATTTATACTAATTATATAATCACTATTTAGAATCTGTATTATCAATGGTAATGGTTCTTAATGTTATTTTAAATCTGATTGGATATAATTTTTCACATAAAAGAAAAAATTTCATTGGTTTTATATATCTAATTGGGAGTTTAATTCAATAAAAATGGATATTTTATCTATAAAAGTTCAAGTTGTTACAATATTCCCCCTTCAGAAATATCACCGTAAAACATTTAATTTCGTAAGCTAATACTAATTAGGGTGATTCTATTTCATCACCTCCTTTAATTTATATTTTTCTTGTTCAAACTTTTATTTTTTTTCTTGTAACTTGAACCAGGTGCATTATCTTTTTTCATAGATCATTTCCTCTTCTAGTTAAGTAATTCACCAGCTACTCCTCATATGAATGATCATTCTTCAATGGTATCGCCTATGTATTTAGAACATGTGAGGGTTTTGGTGTATAATTATTCAAGAGGAATACATAGAACACATCATTTACTTGAGATAGTTTAGGTGGGTGTTCTTGTTGATAGTCTAATTCTATGATGCGATCAAGGATCTCAAAGAGGATAATTTATCTTGGATTAACCTTTCCCTTCTTCCCAAATATCATGAGTTTATTACGTGGATAAATGTAGAGGAATAACTTATCTCCAAACTCAATCTATAGGCCACATTGATGTTTTTTATCATAGCTCTTATATTTAAACTAAGGAACTATGATGTTCTGCTGAATGGGATTTTCCATTTCCATCATTTTCTCAACCATTTCAGGGCCCATAAGTTTTTATTCAACATCATCATCCCAGCATGTAGGTTTTCTATATCTATTATCAGAAATGTATTCATAGGGATCCATTTGGATACTTTAGTGGAAAATTTTATTGTATGAGAAATCGACCAAAGAATGATGTTGATCCCATCATTCTTTGAAGTCCATTGAGCATGTTCTCAATATTTCCTCAGGTTCATAGATAGTTTCATCATATTTTCCATCTGTTTTATATTCCAAATCCATGATTAAGTTCAACTAAATATTTAGTGAATGTTGGAAACTCTTTCAGAACTTAGAGGTGACTCTTGGATCTTGTTCAGACACAATTGATAGTGTGGTACATAATGACTCCCCACTTCTCTAATGTATATCCTTTCTATTTTATCAGATTATAAGACCTATCGAATTGTAATGAAGTGACCTGTATTTTAAAGACAATCCACCACAATCCATATAGAATTACTTCTTATTGATGTCTTTATAAGACCTTTGAAAAATTCCATGGTTATTTTTTCCTATTTCCACGTAGGTATAGGTAATGGTTGAATCATCCCCTAGTATTTTTTCCATTAAACCTTCACTTTATAGCGTACATAACACCTTGATTTATAATATGTATTATAATTCTTCATACTTTCCCATCAATAGTTATCATAGAGATCTCAATACATATTCATGCTCCCTAGATGGATGGAAAAGTTAGATATATGTGCATAATCAAATAATACTTTCATTAAGTAAAGATTTTATGGTATATGTACTCATGACCCAAATTTTATAAATCCTTATTCATTAATTTTTAACTAATAGGATTTACATTTTCATATAGTTTCCACCTTCTTCTAGATTTCCACATAATATCTTTGATCATCTTTTATCTTCTCTATAAGGGATGGTTGAGAAATCATTTGTGAAATCATTGGTGATGTTCCTTATTTTTTTATTCCAATGTTCATAATGTTAATGTCTAAGAAGATAAGATCCTTCTTGATTCTTATAAATGATAAAAAAATTAGATCCTTTCTTCTTAAAGTGTCTTCCACTTTATTTACTTCCTCGGTATGGTAGTTCATTTAGAAATCATAGTCCTTAATCATTTGTATCCATCATCATGGATGCATATTCAACTCTCTTTTTTAAATATATAATTGAGGTTATTATGATCTATATTGACTTCACCCTTCTCCCTAGAGAGGAAATTTCACTATATTTTCAATATAAAGATTAATATAGACAAAACTAGATCATGAGTTGGGTAGAGTTTTTCATGAAAATTCAATTTCCCTATGTCATGGGCTATCACTTTTTCATTATTCATTAGTACATAGCCCCACACAATATTTGAATCATCCTTTTATACCATGAATAGTTTCCCACTTATGGGTAGAATAAGTATAGTTTTAGTGATAATACTATTTTTCAACTTATAAAAGATCACATTACATTAATTATTCTAAACCAACTTGACTCCCTTTTGAATTATCATGTTTAGAGGGTCTGACAATCATGAGAAACTTTTCATAGATCGATGATAGTACCAAACTAATACAGGGAATCTATGGATTTGTATAACAATTTCTGGTAATAGGAATATTTTAATTTCCTCTATTCTTTAAGGTTACAAATATATATATTTTATACTGATAACATCCCCTAATAATGTTAATAGTTCTAGTAAAGGTTTCAATTTGAACTCAATGAATTGTTTAGGAGGGAGACCAAGAAATTCTTCTAAAAACATATCAGTGCATTCCCCCACAATGGGCATGTATTCAATTGGGATATTTTCCATAGTATAAATCACTTTAATTTGATAAGATTACTCATAGATCAATAATATATTGATATTATGATACCGAAGAATATTCATCCTCCTCCTTGCAATTGTATATAATAGAAGGTTAATTATTGATATAGAAGCTGGATTCCATCACCCATCAATTTATGTTGGCTTTATAAAATGAAAATTGTTCCATAACAATGATAAAATCAATTTTCACTAAATGTAGATAGATAATATTTTCAATAATAACATTCCCAAAAACATCAACATGTGATAAAAAATCATATAATTTTCCCCAATGATATCAAATCATTTCAAGTGGTTGATTGATGATATTACAAAACATAAAAGATATTCTAATAGGTAATGAATTAAAATACCACATAAAATACCCAATTATAATGTAGAGGATACATGTACATCCATCATTATGATTCATCTTAGTAGATTAATTTCTGTACTTCCTTATTCTCGAGGATTTTGATGCTCATAATGCTTTTCATCCCTTGGAATATATCATTCTCTTTGATAATTTCCCAATTCTCTACATTTATGAAATAAAAATGTATAAGGTACCTTATATTGAACTTTATTTCTATTCATTACATTATCCAGTTTTCATGTAAATTGGATACTTTATGCCTTATCTTTCTATTCATTAATCATCTATCAATTCCATTGTAAAATTTCCCATGGTAGCTCTTTCCACACTTTTGTAATAAATGATATTGGTCCTTATTTACTTTGTCACCTTTATCATATTAACTTACTTGAGATGTCATAATCCACTTATTTTATGTCTTTGGAAATTCAACTATTTCCAAGTATTAATAATGATTTTAGATAGAAGGTTTCGAATAACCCTAATATATTTTACTTGAGCTCCAATCATGTTAGGAATCTCATTCCAACACTCATCAAATTTCCCTTCACATTGGTTGTTTACATGTTTACTCATCCATCCATCCATTGGATAGAATAAAGTGAACATTAGGTATTAGTACCTTTAAACTATTTAACACACAAATAAGAATCCAATAACATTATAGGGTTAATATATAAATAACATTTACTCCTTAACTTTTTAATTTCTATGATTAATTCTTTGTTATCCATGATATATTTCCCAACATAGACTTTGTGGGAATTTTTTTTCCCTTAGTAATGGTTCATAAGGAGCTTGTAAATTTACCAAATTATATCCATTACGTGTGTTAAAATAAGTGTGTAAAAGGTCGGTTTTCATTTACCAGGTGATGATCAAGTCCATCTCAATACACCCTTTTCTGGATTATTACCCCTTGATACCTCTGTGCTAGATCCACATCCACTTGTAGTATCCATAAAGGGATATTATTTCTTGTAAACCACTTACTCTATACTTTACAAAAACATAGTTATGTTTTCTTATAAATAGAAATATCATAAATTCTTTTACTATAGTTTTCTAATTCCTTCCCCAAAAATAACTAAACTTCCCTTTGATACCAAATATGTTAACCCTTATATTTATTAACATAAATTCATGAGTCTTTACATAGGAATACACATAATAAAACCTAAATACCAATAATCCTAGTGTATTTGGGTAATTAGTTACATTACAAAACCACTTAAAACATGGGGGTATATTATCATTATATAAATCTTCCTTAACATTTTAATAATTTTTCATCATTCTGAAAACTACATGAGACAACCTGGGGACATATATAATAAAGTGTTGTGCTATAAATCCCACCAAAATAATAAATAAAGAATAACATGAAGAATATATTACATTTTTTAAAATAGGAATTTCAATGGGATATAAAATGGGTGGAATAATAAGAATGAATAAAGAGTCATGATGTGCCATCATAACATAATGTCAAAATGGGAATACAGAAACATCTTTAAACAAGACATCATAATCATAAGCCACGGTTAACCACTAAGACAACATAACACTATGTTCTTGTGATAACCTCTCATACACCATACATTGAATCTCATGAAACTAAAAAATTACCCAAAACATTTGTGGGGTATCTAAGCATACCCAGTCATATCATGTGCCTTCATATGTGTGTAAGCTAAATCACATAACATTTGAACATATTTCATCACATTAAATATGACAATAAAGTATTTTTGTTTAAATAAATAGAATTCATGAATAAATGAATTATTGGTACAACTAGGATAATACACTTGAGTGTAAATGGATATATTTATAGACCTCACAAATGTTTGACATGGAAAACATTGTGGCGTTTTCACAGTATAAAGAAAGTACATGATGATTCGTAACATGGTTTAGTAAGAGATAATTTGGTCTCTTAAAACTTTGATTTAAAGGTTATATTAATAGGGATATGTAATAAAATAATCCAACATGAAACTATGTGCATTAATATGAATAAGATAAGGAAGATTATTGAGTAAATTCTTAGCCTTAAGAAATCATATGATAATTTTGGAAGTGTTACGGGGGTACATAATAAATCATGGGAGAGATTAATGATATTAAAAGGGGTAATTCAAAGATTAGTAATCATAAGGTAATATGAGGTATGTGTATGATCAGATCCCATTAATTGGAATTTCAATACAAATTTCATTACACAAATAAGGTTCTTGAATAAAGAGAAGAAAGAGAGGATCCCTTACTAAATTTTGGCATAATATTGGCTTGATATAATGAGAGGGGATAAATAATATCCAATTATTAAGAAATAAATTTTATTTTATAGGGATCTTCATAAATTCATGACAATATAACCAATTGATATTCAAAAGGATAATTACAGACAAGGTTATTTAATATAAAAGAAGTGGGAGATGTCCCTTAACATGAGAGGGTGATTTCAAAAGATTTGGAGGAGATTATTGAGATCTTTAGGGAACCTTCGGGAGAATAAAGATAGGTTATGGTATATTAAGGATGTTTTCCATGTTTTTTGAGTGAATAGGAAGTGTATATTGAATGTTTTTATATATAAAAAGAGTATGAAGTTTTTTTCACAAACGTAGGTTTTGGACTATATATAATAATGTAATAAAAACTACTATCCTTACCATAGTTTTTCCCATAGTTTCTAAGAAATAGGAGTGGTTTTCTTTATTTTATATTTCCAAGGTCGAAACAAAATAAAATATTACCCATGGTGATAGGTAAGAGAGTCATGTTTATAAATAATTTATTTTAAACACTTAAAATATAGTATTGGTTTATGATGATTCATAAAGGCTTTATAAAATTAATAAAATAACTTAAAACACATTATTTTAAAATAGGGCCATATATTTGGTCATGGATACCCTATATAAAATTTATCATATCACTTTCGGTTCATTATGATGTCATAATACACACCACATATTTATACTGTATTTATTTCTCACTCAAAAAATTGATTGTCTCAGAAAATTATAAAAAAGTCGTTATTGGATAATTTCTACATGTTGATTCAAAAAATATTTTTTTATCAAAATAAATTTCTAAATATTTGAATTTTCACTTTTAAAACAAGGGTATTTATTTATTGATATATTTTACCCTTATAACAATAACATTTGAATAAATAAAAATTATATTATCATTTATATTTAACAAATATTATTTAATTGTATTTTTTTATTAATACATATCATTTATTTTTACAATAATTTAATTTTTGTAAAAGTAACATCTTAATTTAAAATGTATATTACACAAAAATACAATTTCTACTTTAAAGTATCAAAATTAGAATCATTTACAATGTAGGGAAAATAATATTTAAATATATTAATTATTTTATACAATAAAAAAATTCAAACTATTATGGTCTAGATACATATCCCTTTATTACTCTATAAAATACACTATGTGTAAGGTATGTGTGGTGATATTTTAATGGGGTGGTTCAGAATACATGGTTTGGGCCCTAATCTTGATAAGATTTGTATTCTCCCATAAATAGTATCATTCAAGCCTTAGTTGTTGCATATAATCTTGGTTGTGTCCATGGAAAAAGACCAATGTTGTTATCTCCTTGGAAGCTTGGATAAATGGGATTCATAGGGTACGATCCTACTAGCTGAGGACATCACTTACTCTATCTATGTCAATTGTATTCCTCAAAACCCTATATTTTTACTAATAATATTATCACTATTAAACAACTATATTATCAACTATTAATAAGTGGTAAATTATCATTATTGAAAAATTCATTAACATTCACAAAATATTCTATCATTCTTAAAACTGCATGGGATAACCTGAGGACATACATAAGAAAGTGGTTAGCTATAAAGAAAAATTATGAAAATAAATAAATAATAACATGAGTAAATTATGAAATGCTATAAAATTTGAATTTAAATGGGGCACAAAAGGGGTGATAATGAGAAACATGAACAATGATCCATGATGTATCATGATACCATAAAGGCAATATGAGAATTTGAAAACATATTTAAACATTACATCATAAGAATAATTCATGGTTAACAACCAGGGAAACATAACATAATGTGCTTAGGATAAAATCTTTTTCACAAAACATGGAATCTTGTGGGACTAAAACATTACCCAATGCATTAGAGAACTATCTGGGCACACCCATCATAACCATGTCATGAACATACAAAAGTGTTCCATATAGATGGTATAATATAAGAACATATTTCATCACATATAATCCCATGATATAGGATTGTGGGTTACATACATGGAACCACAAATCAATGAAGTATGTTTATAACTAGGGGAATACCCTTTAGTGGATATGGGTCATGTATACACCTCACAAATGTTTGGCATGGAAAATCGCAGTGACATTTTGGTAGTGTAATGGTAGTTGATTAAGATTAATAAAAATTTTCAATGAGATATTAATGGATATATAATAACATTAATGTAAAAAATTAAATTAAAATGGATATTTAATAATATAATAAAACATTAAAATTTGGGAATTAATAGGCATAAGACAAGGAGGGTTCATGAATAAAGACTTTCCATGGAAAATCGTAGGATAATTTCGACAACATAACGGGGGTACAAAATGAATCATGGGATAGATTAATGAGAGTGAAAGGGTGATTCATAACTTATAAATAATAATGTTACTAAGATGGATTTTTAATATTATATCCTTTAAATAGGAATTGTAAAGAAAATTCATTATATAAATAAGGTTCTTGAATAAATAGGAGAAAGAAAGGGCCCGTAATTAAATTTTGGCATAGTAACGACTTGGGTAAATGATAAAATTATATGGGATCAATGATAAATCGTTATTAGAACATAAATTGGATACTATATTGATCTTAATAAGTTCATGAAAACATAACCAATTTTGATTCAAAATCCAAATTCAATGAAGGTGCTTGAATGAAAATGAGTAGAGAGAGCTCCCTTACAAATTTCACCATAATAACAGCTTCGGTAAATAAAATAACGAGAGGGAATAAATGATTTATAATTGAAATTAAATATATTATAAATTATATGTATCTTTATGAATTTATTAAATCATAACCAATTGAGATTAAAAAGGATATATACAAATAAGGTGTTTGAATTTAAAAGAAGAAATGTAGGTCCATTAAATTTTAGAGGGAGATACCAAAATCCTAGTAGGACCTTCTTGAGAGAGTGGTGGAACCATAGGAGGACTTTATAAAATATAGGGAAGATTAAGGATGTAATCCAAGATTTTTTAGTGAATATTAATGAGATCTTGTGTGGGTTTATATAGGAAAACAGAGGGGAGTTCATTATTATTTCTCAGATGTTGGTTTGGAACTCAATATAATAATGTAATAAAAACCAAAAACATTCCCATGTTTTTTGCTAATAGTTTCATAAAAATAGGAGTATTTTTATATTTTTATTATAAAAATGGAATAACTCAATAAAATATTACAGTTGGTGATGTGGAAGTGAGTTATTTTTATAAATAATTGATTTCAAAAAATTAAAATATAATATAGGTTTTGGAGGATTCATAAAGGCTTTATAAAATTAATTAAATAATATAAAAACACATTATTGTAAATTATAAACACATTTTTTTATCATTAAATCCCTTTATACAATTTATTGAAACACTTTTGGGTCTCTATAATGTCATAATACACACATTATATTTATATCATATTTAATTTTTACCCATGAATTTTATTATCTCAGAAAATTATGAAAAATTCACTATTGGAAAATTTTGGCATACCAGTTTCAAAAAAAAATATTTATTTTATGATAATTATTTTATTAATATGTGAATTTAAAATCATAAAACAATAATCATCATTTATTAAGAAATTATGGTTTTTTTAACAATAATAGTTTCCAAACCCTATATAACAATTACTTTTTATTTCATTAAAATTATATTAAAATTTATATTTAGTAAATATTATTTATTTTATTTTTATTTTAATATATTAATTATTTTTAAAATTCACTAATTCTTCCAAAATGAATATATAAATTGAAATTTCATATAACAAAAAAATACAATTTTTTGTTTTATCATATCAAAATCAGAATAATATAAAAAGTAATGATAATAAGAATTAAATATATTCATTATTATAAAAAATATACATATTCATATTATTAGGTTATTGATACATATCACTTTATTAAAATAGATAATTATTTGAGGGTAAGGTGCACAATAGTGAAATTTTCATGGGGCGGTTCGGCGTACATGGTTGGGTCCATGATCTCAATGAGATATAACTTATCTTGTAAATGGTTTTCCTTATTCTTTACCTGTTAGATATCAGATTTTCATAAGTTAAGGTCCAAGAACAGTGATTCTATCTCCCTTAAAAACTATGATAAATGGGTTTTATAGGGTACAATACTGCTGGTTGGGGCTATTTATTCATTTTTATTTGCCAATTGGATTTATCCTAAACCTATATTTATAAAAATCATATGATCACTATTAAACAGATATTTAATCAGTGATTATGATTATTAAATGTCTATAATTTTTAATATGATATAATAAAACCAAATTAGTTCAGTTGTACCTATAACCATAATAGGGAATTTAATTCATTGACAAAGTAAATTTTAACTATAACATTTTGGATCGTTTCAATCTTCACCACTTTAAAAGTTGTTCTATCAAAGTTTTTATTACACACACTAAAACTAATTAGGGTACTTCTATTTCATCAGAGACTCCATTTCCCATGACGCTTCTTCAAACTTATGGTTTCTCCATATCACATTTACTTGTTGCATTTAATTATTTTATATTACTTTGTATCTATAATTTAAGATCTTCACCAAATGCTCTTTATATAAAAGATCATCCTCCAATGGTACCGTATTTGGATTCATCATATTTAAGGGGTATGGTATGTACATTCTCAAGAGGGATACATGGAACACATCATGTACTTGAGATAGATTAAGTGTGAGTTCTATTTGATATCCACTGCTCTAATGGGATCAAGGATCTCAAAGGGATTGATGTATCTTAGACTAAGATTTCTCTTCCTCCCAAATCTCATGACATTTCTCCATAGAGATATGTGGAGGAATACCTTATATTTAATTTCAAACTCCAGGTCTCATTGATGATTGTCAACATAACTCTTTTTTCAACCCAAAGAATCCCTAATGATATTCTAAATGGTATTTCCCTTCTACACCATTTCCTTAACTATTTCAACATATAGTTGTTTATGTTCACCAAATTCATCCAATCATGTAGGTATTTTTCATCTATTTCCATAAATAGATTTATATGGATCTATTTTGATGCTTGATTGTAAATTATTATTATATGATAACTCGTCCAAAGTAATATGTTGATACCATCCTCCTTTGATGACCGTTGATTATGCTCTCAACATGTCATCAAGTGGTTATATAGTCCACTCATATTGGCCACCATTTTGAGGTTGAAAACTATGCTGAAGTTTAACTTAGTATTTAGATCATGTTGGAGACTCTTCCTAAGCATAGAGGTAAATGTTATATCTTGATCATATACAATTTATTGTGCTGTTTCATGAAGTCTCACCACTTGTCTAATGTAAATAATTATATGTTCATTAAGTGATAATTCCTCTCAAATTGAAATGAAGTTATCAATTGTTGTATGATGATCTAACACAACCCATATAGTAATATTTCCTCTTCATTTATTCGGAAGACCAATCTCAAATTCTATGTTTATTTTTTACCATTTTCATATAGGTATGGGTAATAGTTCTATAATCCCTTCATATTTTTTCCTATTCATTCTTCACTTGATGACATATAAGGCACCTTGATGTATGTTCTGGGATCTTCTTATTCATATTGTCCCATTACCAGTGCTCTCAGATATCTTGATACATCTTGTTTCTCTCTATATGGGTGGAGAAGGTCAAGCTATGTGCATCAAACAGAAACTCCTTCTTTAACTAATGATTTTATGGTACACATATTCATGACATAAATCTTACAATTCATTCATAAATTTAGAACTCTAATGATTTAATATTTCTTATAGCTTCCACCTTCTATGAATTTCCACATTGTATATTTTATAATCCTTTATCTTCTCTAGAAGTGATGGTTGATAAATAATTTGTGAAAGGATTGATGTTTTTACTTTATAATTCACATTCTATCCTTTTCATGTTTAAGAATCATATCCTTCTCAATTATTAGGAATGATAAAATTATTAGATCCCTTATACTAAGACTGTCTGCTACTTTATTTCCTTCCCTAGGATGGTAGTGGATTAAGAATGCATAGTCCGTAATCAGCTCTAACTATCTTTTCTAGAACATATTCAAGGATTTCTATGAGAATATATACTTGAGGATCTTGTGATACATATATTTTTCACACTTTTACCCAAATAGATAATATTACCAGACTTTCATTGTGGATATTACTCAATCTAACTCCTTATCATTTTTTGGGTATTTCTATTCAAGAAATTTCCATTTTCCTGTGGCATAGGTTATACATTTTTCATTCTTTATTACTAAACATCCCAAGAACTTCCTTAAATTATTGTTGTACCATAAAATGTTCTCCACCTATGGGTAGTGTAATTACATGGGTAGTGATAAGCCGAATTTAAAATACCTTGAATCTTTGTTCACATACATTACTCCAGATAAACTTAACTACCTTTTGTTTTCTCTTGGTCAGAGGTTTTTATAATTGTAATAATTATCTTGAAAATCAGTGGTAATACCCATGTATTAAAAATTAACTATGTATATTTATCAAATATGTTGTCATTTTCCATCCTTCAATTGGTACATTCTATGAAGGATCCATATATATCTCATTACAATTGATAAAATTTATGAATAATGAGACTTCTTTCAACCATAACTCACATTTTATATACTTTTCATAAAGATAGACCTTTCATAATGTCTTTAGAATAGTTCCCAATTGATCCTAATTATCCTCATTGATTTTGGATTATATTAGAATATCATCTTTAAAGTCTACCAAAAAAAATTTAAGTTAAACTCTAAAGACACTATTAATTAAGTCCATGAATATTTTTAGAGAATTAGTGAGTCCAAATTTCATCACAATGAACTTATAGAGATCTTAACTTTTTAAAAAAGTAGTCTTCAGGATATCCTCTATCTTTACCATTACGTGATAATATCCCAACCAGATATCCACATTTTAAAAGTATTGGGATCCATCTAGTTGATCGAACAAGTCAACTATCCATGGAAGAAGACAAATTTTATTTATCATGATCTTGTTGATCTCATGATAATTAATGAAAATGTTCATGGAACCATCCTTACTATTAACAAAGAGTAATGGTGAACCCCATGATGGATCACTTGGTCATATGAACCCTTTATTCTAATTATTGTATGGTTTCTTCTTCAACAACTAATGTTCCACAATAGCCATTCTATACAAAGTCTTGAATATTCACAAATCCATAGGTATAATATCGATTGAAAATTCAAATTATCATCTACGAGAAAGACCCAAAAATTCTTTGCAAGAACATTAGTATATTCCCTCATAAATGGGAATGTCTCAAAGATTGATAGTTTCCTTAGACTCAATCATTTGTTATAGACACACATGATCTCATAGAAATAATATCTATGCTTGAGATATTGGTACTAAACATGATTCATCCTCAACCTTGAACTTATGAAGAATTGAAGGATGATTTTTAATATGAAGATTGATTTCCTTCTACTTGAAATTTATTTTGACTATATATAAGGAAATCCAATACATACCTAGAATTTCATCAAATTCCACTAAAGGGAGTATCATAAGGTTTTATGGGAAATTCATCCCATAAATTTAGACAAGGGAGTATCAATGGTTGTGATGTAATATGCTCACCCTTGTTAGATTTGAGGTTTTTGGTGTTGATTGTATCAAAAAACCTTGCTTTAGGTTAGTGTTTTTTATAGTTTCCCTATTTTTTGTAATTAAAACATTGTATAATAGGATAAGGTTTGACGGTAGAATTCCTCTCTTCTATTACATTATTGGGTTTCTCCCATCAGTAATTATTAGTTAGGTGACCATAATTTCCAAACCTAAATCATTTCCTCACTGCCTTTATAAAATTTACAGGGTTCTTCTTTCCACACATTTGACAATTGGGTTGTTGCAATTTCTTAGAACTATTAGATTTCTCCATCACACTTCCCTACTCCACATTCCTCATCTTACCTCCATGAGACCCTTGAGATTATTTAGTATTCATTTAGACATTGAGGGAACATCGGAAAATTTCTACATTATTTTTAAAGTCCCAAATTTATAGGTATTTTCATAGAATTTTTTGTATCACATCATTAAAGCTTTCAACTTTTCATTTGAGGGTAAAAATAAATCCAGAGGCATGTCGTGCAAATATTATGAAGTTTATTTTTTACACTTTGATGGATTCATCATATTTTTTAGGGAAATGAAATCCCTTTACAATTTAATTTGGAGAGTGTGAGGAAAATATTAGTTGAAAAAAAATTCTAGAATTCCTTCCACCCCATTGCTTTGAGCTCTTCCTCAAGCTTCCTATTATTGATCATTGTCCATCACTAATCAAAATCTCCCTCCACATGATAAACATTGGTTACAAACTTTTCTTTCTCATAATATTGAATAGTAGGGAAGATATTATAAATGGAGTTAACCCATTAATTCATGAATAAGGTATCAAATGATCTATTGAAATTTGGAGGCCTTTGTTACATTAAGGTTTCATTTACAGCTTGTTTTTTCTTAGGGGTATTTGGGTGTTTCTCCTGATTCAGGTTTCTATTAAAAATATGTGTCAACTAAGAGAGTATCATTAAACAATATGAAATTCCTACTCACCATGGATTGGAAACAAAATTATGAAATATTTACATTTCCCAACAAATTAGTTGTTTCCTCAGTTCCACTTATTTCTATCCATCAGCTAGAATAAAGTCAAGAATGAGAGGATATATTTCTAAATTTTGGCATAGTAACGGCTTAGGAAAATTATATAAAGATAGGGACTAAATTATATCTCATTATCGGGAAATTAATTGGATATTATAAGTATATTTTTAAATTCATGAAAAAATAAGCAATTTAGATTCAAAATGATAATTACAAAGTTGGTGTTTGAATGGGAAATAAGATAGAGAGGTCCCTTACCCTAAGGGAGTGATGCCAAAAGCATGGTATGAGATTCTTGAGATATTTGGTAACCTTAGGTGGAATATATAGATATGGGGGTTGAGTAAGGAAATTGTAAAGAATTTTTTAGTAAAGAATAACAGGAGTTTGGGTTGCTATATATAGGAAAAGAAGGGGGACTTCTTTATTATTTCCTAAACATAGGTTTTGGAATCTATATAATAATGTAATAAAAAAAACATACCATGGTTTTTCCAATGTTTTATGAAAAAGTGTTTTGGTTTTATTTATTTTATAATTACAAATTCAAAACTCAAGAAAATATTACCCTTAGTGATTTGGAATTCAGTTGTGTTTATTAGTAATTGATTTTAAAACCCTAAAATACAAAATAGGTTTTGGAAGATTCATAAATGATTTATAAAATTTAAAAATTAATTTTAAAAATCATTATTTTAATGGTAAAACATAAATTTATTCATGGATACCATTTATATCATGTATTAAATCACTTTTGGGAAATTGTGATATTATAATACACACCGTATATTTATACCATATTTAAATTTTAACATAAAATGGAACTATCTCCGAAAATTTTGTAAAATTTATAGTTGGATATTTTTGACTTGTCAATTCCAAAAATTATATTTATTTTATCAAAATAATTTTTTAAATAAGTAAATTTTTACTTTTATAATAATAATATACATTTATTGAGAAATGATAGGTTTTTAAACAATAACAGTTTCTAAACCCTTATAATAATTACCTTTTACTTCAAAAAATTATATTATTATTTATAATTAATCAATATTATTTAATTTTATTATTTTATTAACATAACATTTATTTTTAAAATTCATGAATTCATCAAAAAGAAATTTCTTAATTGAAATTTTATATTTTACAAAAATGCTTTTTTATCATATAAAAATCAAAAATCATTTACAAAGTGATGACAATAACAAGTAAATATATATTTTATTATATACAAGATACGTATTCATATTTTTAGGGTCTTGATACATATACATTTATTGCACTAAAAAACTCCCAAATAGTAAGGTGTGTGATTGTAATATTTTCATGGGGTGGTTTATCATACATGGTTTCGGTCATGATATCAATGATCTTGAACTTCCCCCGAAAACGGTTTATATCATGATTTGGTTATTAGATAAAATATTTATATAGGTCAAGGGAAAATCCAAATTATTATATCTCTCTAGTAATCTCTGATAAATGGGATTTATAAGGTAAGATCCCAGTGGTTGAGGTTGTTACTTCTTTTTTATATGTCAATTGAATTTATCATAAAACTATATTTATACTAATCATATGATCATTGTTTATTTTATATTTTATCAATGGATATGATTCATAATATAATCTTAAATCTGGTAGGATATAATAAATCTAAAGAAGTTCATGTGTTTTCTATACCCATAATAGGTCATTTCATTCAATCAAAAGTGGAATTTTATTAATACATGTTTGGGTAGATACAAGAATAGAGTAGACAAAAATAAATGTTAGTAACCATAATAGATACCTACAATTTGAGTTTTGAGATAAATTATTCCTCTACATATCTCCCTGGGATAAAGTTATGAGGTTTCAGAAGAAGAAAATTTTAATTCCTAGATACATCATCCCCTTTTAAATTTATGATATCATTAGAGTTGTAGCCTATTTCCTTGAACTCCTTCCAACCATGTATCTTATAAATGTTGTGTTTCACATATCCCTCTTGAGAAATATATAATTGATTCCTCACATATACTGAATCTATATGTGGTAAATTTTTAGTATGATCTCTCTTATGAGGAGAAACAAGTAAAGATATTGGACTAAAAAGAAAAATTTCTATGAAACTAGACTAATAACCTAGTAAAAGTACTATGGTGGAAGAAAAAGTACAAGTAAGCGGAAAAAGAAACAGAAGAAGTAATAAAATATAAGTTCCCTTATACATTTTCATCTTTGTGGTTAAAAAAATTTCTTGGGTGAATTTTTTTAAGGGTGGAAGAATGTGAAAACCAAGAATTTTTTTTCATAGAATTTCCCTTTTGATTTTATAAAATTTTCATATTTAGTAATGTGATATTAGATAAGAAAAATAAACCACATCATAGAAACAATAACATTTTCTTATTTTGACTTGAAAATACATTTAGAGAATAAATATATCTATATGAATAAAAATTGGTACAATGGGACCAAAAAAATAGAAAATAAGGTAACTATAATATGAAATTTTGGATCTAATCAATCCAATAAATTGATCGTACTCACTAAAAAAACTTTATAAATGAAACATAATATTAGTAATTCAATATTAAATTTAAAAATGAAAATATATATTACAATGATAAAACTAAAAGTGATTGAATAATGAATGAAAATGAGGTATTTATAGAATTTAAGGAACTCATATGACCATTAGAAATATAAACATTGAAATAGTAATATGACCATTGGAATAGTTAAGGTGACCCAAGCATTTCATATTTATATATTATTTCATTTTAGATGAATATTCAATATATATCATAATAAGACACCCCCACACAACTGTAAAGGTTTAGAGTCTCTAGAGATTATATATATAAATCATCTTATTTCAAGAAATATCATCAACATTTCCAAAACATTTCTTCCTGTATAGTAAATTTCATATATATTACTTACTTAAAACCTTTATTCCTAGCCTTATAAAATGAAATATAAGAAAGGGTGAGCTCGAATTCTCATTAAGGGTAAACATAAGAGATATCATTCAATGATGATGTTTGAGCATAAGATAATCATAAGGGTGTGATAACATGATCATATCTTATAAAAATAATAAAACCTAATTATTCGAAGATCATTAATTATAAGTCATAGCATAAGGATTTCTCCTAACAAAAGACATATGTCATAAGTGTGTGTGTAATTATCTATAATAAATCATGATCCATGAGATCATATTTTTAGAGTAAGACATATGTTTATGGAATACACATAAGCATAGAAAATAATTTTATAAGACAAGGATCAATTCCAAATCTTTCATAATGGATTGGGTTCACTCCTCATTCCATCATTTCTTTAGTAAAGGTTCAATATCATGACTAGAATAGTAGATAATTTCCGTTACTCAATTGGGTTCAATATCCATTCTAGACCACATTAACTCGTGATATATACATATTTACACAATGAATTTGAGGGATATACAATTTCATCCCACCTGTATCATAATTAAAATCATTTATATGTGTTCCAAAAGATCATAATTTATTCATAATATCATTATATCATATCCCATGGAAAGGAAACATGAATCATAAACATTTCATCATTGAATAACCTAATGAATAGAATCATGTTTCACAAAGGTTTCATCATGAATTAATTAACCCATGATAATGAAATGGGTTTCATAGAATCATTATTAAATTATCATCATAATAATACATCCAATCAAAGAAATTGTATTGTATCATAAGATAAATACTCGGTTAATTATAACAACTGTTAAAGTATTTTTACATAGAAGAAAAATACATTTAAAATATCATTCGAACCTTTCTTTGAAAATATAAGAAAATATAATTTTATTTCAATAAAAATTTAAATAAAAAATCATATAAAAATGTGAAAATACTTCTATTTTAAAATAACTAAAGAATATTGTAAAGTAATATTCATTTAAAATAACATTTATGTTGATGGGATAATATATTCATGAAATATATATTAAAATAACACATTTTTTAAACCTTTTTAAAAAATTCAAAAATTACTTATTAAAAGAAAATATTCTTTAAAAATATTCATTTTTAAACAATTGAAAATAAATAAAATTGTAGTGAAAAGGGAATTTTAAAAAAAATGTTATAGGTAATAAATTTCATAAATTTTTTTATGGTTATTGAAATATAAGAAATATTTCATAAATAAAAATGTAAATAAGTTCAAATTGTATTTGAAAACATTTTCTCAATAATTTTAAGTTCCAAAGAGAGTAAAATGGTTCCAATACATAAAAAAATAAAATAAAAATAACTATAGGAGAATACAATATATGGGTTCTAAAAGAAAATATCCATTTAATTTCTCTTATTGTAAATTCATGAAAAAACAACCACAATTAAAATGATATTGAAACATAAATCTCCCACTTCAAGATAAATCTTGATTAATACAAAATAAAATATAATTTATAATAAATATAGATTTATTAAAAATATATTCAAGAAAAATATTCTTTCATAAATTAATATTTATCATTCTTTTATAATTCTGAATTATCATTTTATTAGTAAGTACATCATTAAAATGAACTTCTGGGTGAAAATTGCTTCCTTTTCCTGGAATGTTTCAGTTCGATGGTTCTAATATATTCAACTTGGTCCTGGTTTAATCATAAATTGAATATTAGTCAAGAAATAAGTATCATTTTTTCATTATATAAACTTTTTTAATTATTTATATAAATCAGTGATGCGTAATGACTCATGTCATTTCATGGAGGCGGTAGTCCATACTTACACATGAACGATTCTTTTATTTACCATTTGATGGAAATTAGGTGAAAATTTTCAGAATCGTCATCATAATAATAATTTAGTGTCTTTAATATATGGTATTCATTATTTAAGAATAGATACTATATATTTAAAGTGGGTAGAATAAAAAATAAATTTAAAAGTACTCAGCAAGATTTATAACTATTTATTGAGAAACCCCTTTTAGAATACAACTTTGGCTTTGAATGGGTGGAATTATAATCAAAACAAACCTCAAGGATGTGGGGAGGGATGTTAGGGAGGGAATAAGGAAGGCCTTGACTGAGATATAATTCTAAATAAGTATTTATAAGATAGGATATATGGTATCCTTTAAAAAGGGATGGAGAGGACATACTTGGAGTTTTTCAAAAGATCAAAAATAAAATAATATCTTACTCAATTCAAGTGGTGAAAAAATAAATAATATTTTAGGTTAGGAAATATAAGGTTTAAATAAAATCAAACAATCAAATTAAATCAAGTTTTGTTTTAATAATTTAAACCTTATCTCTTCAGTTAACCCCAGCTAAACTCGTTCTAACTTTAATAATAGTGACACATTTTTACTATTTATACTATTCTTTATGACAAAATATTGAGTTTAACTTATTAAATTATAATAATTATGATTATCAAAAATATTTAATGAATATTAAATGACTAAATTTCTATAAGTGGCGTAAACATATTTTAAAATTACTGCACAAAATGCAATGAAAATTATTTTTTGAAAAATTAATTTTAGGTAAAAAATGGAGTTTACCTTAAATCCATCCCATGTAAAAACTATTAGATGAATGTAAAAATACTTAATTTAATATATTGTCTAAAAATTGTATTAATATCATTCAAAAAAAGTTATTAATTTAATATATTAACATAAAATTACACTATGTGAATTAAATTTTTTTTTTGAAAAACATCTTTGTTTACCATCATGTGATTTTATTTAAATTTATAATGAATTGATAACCAAAGAAATATTTTTATACATGTATAGATAATAAGTTTTCCTAATTTAGTAAGTGTTATTAACACCCTCCATTCTAACTACAAAGCAATAATTGTCACATAAAATAATAATATTTTAATAGTCTATTGGGGTTCGTTTAAACTCGATGTTGTGTATAAAGGAATATATTTTAGAAATAAAATTTATTAAAGATAAATATAATGTATAATCATGGGATGTTACAATAGTGGTCTGAACATTAAGAATAGTAATGTGTCTATTATAATAGTAACGCCAAATATGTAATCATAAAATAATATTTATTTTTCTTATAAATTGAAAATATATAAAATTTATATCATAATGAAAATAAATTAATTCATTAAAAATGATAAAATAAGTGTTTTGATTTTAATAAAATACATATGTTTTATTTTCTTTTTTATGAGAAATGCCCAACTTTTGAGGAAATTTCATTTTAATTAAATGTGTTTATATATTAAAATTATGTTTAATTATAATGATAATATAATTTTATGTGATAATAATAAGTGTTTCCAAAGGGGTGGGAAAATAATATTAATTTTAAAAAAAATTACTTTTTCAAATAAATAATAATTTTAATTAAATTTTAAAATCTACATATTTATAAAATTATTTTCATAAAACAGATTTTATTTTATGAATCTAAAGTTTAAAAAAAATTCAGTGATTTTTCTGTATTTTTATAAAATAGTTAATTTTTTTGTGAATAGTGAAATATAGTAAGATATGGTATTTAACATTATAAGCTAAATTTATGAATTAATTAGTCCTGACTAATATAAGAAACCATAATTTTGAACTCACATGAACTAATTACAATATATAGGCACAATATTCATCACTTTTTATAGTCTTGGGCCAAAATAATAAACTAATCAATATTATATTCCAAAACAACCCCTCTTCCCCTTAAAAATAGAACCTCTTGCCACTCCTCCCTTCTTCCCCTTATAAATAACACCACTCATCACTCCCCCTAATGCCTAATAAGGCTTATAGAGAACCCAAACTCTACCCATATCTCTGCCAAAACCTCCTCCCCAGGTCCAAGGATTTCCCATCCTACCAAAGCATCATTATCTGGATCCTTATGGGGAGGCATAAGAGGAGACATCCAAATGGGAAGGTAATACCCTTAACTAAGAATTTCATTTTTTTACCTTCCTCTTAATCCTAGAAACAAATTCTATCAAACATGACTTTATGACATGGATTTCATAAATGTACTAAAATATTAGTTTTTTAATAAAATATCCATTATCCAACCTCTTCTATTTTATTCTAAAATAAAAATGTTGTTCACAATATGGTCGGTTCACCACCTCCAAAAAAATAATACATTGTTTTTCAATACTACCTTCAAGGATAGTTTTAATAAATTTATGGTGAATAACTATATAAATTATTATTTTAGATTTTCTTTCATTGTCTGGAATGTATATATAGATTTAATATTAAAGTAAACCCAAAAAGTTCTTCACGGACAGAAAAACTAACTTAAATGAACTAAGATTATAGAAACAAAACCTATACTCTGTGAATAATTTTAATTATAAAATATGATATGATACTAAGAACTTTTTTTACTTCTATAAACACATTAAATCTATACCATTATTATTTTAGAGTTATGAAACAATTCACTACTAGATAATTGGGCTATGTCCCCATAGTTTAGGCTATATCCGCAGTTTTAAAAAAACCATGGCCATAGGTGTGGTCAATACACATGGTTTTCTTAAACCATATCTATAGATAAATTTTCCAAAGGTTATAGCCACAATTCTTTAAAACTAGGGTTATAGCCTAAACCGACATCCACGGTTTGTGAAAAAATGTGGCTATAGGTTTCCAACATTAATGCCAAAAAAACTGTGTGAGATTATGGAGGGAGGACCTATTTCCATGATTATTTTCCCTTTTAAATTAGTTTTTTTAAATTTATATATAACAAATTATATATTAATATACATTAAGTTACATCTGGTGTAGTGGTAACATGACTGGCTACTTGTGATGGTTGTATGGAGATCAAATCCCGCTGGAGACAATTTATTTTCTATATATTACCATGGTTTATATGTGTTATAAACATGGTGGAAAATTGGGTTGGTTATTTCCATAGTTTCCAAATTTGTGGCTATTGGTGTTGTTACCACTGTGGAAACCATGGAAATAGCTCATCAAAATTGTGGCTATAAGTTTTAGCTATAGCCACGCAAATATGATCCATAGATCATTAAAAACGTGGCTATAACATATATCCATATATTTTACCCCTATTACCATGTTTTTTAACCATGTATATAGCTAAATTTTCTACTTTTGAATTCATAATGAAATTTCATAATTATCCACAAGTGATGCGACGTCAAAACTAAGAATTGAATAACCTTGGGACAATGAATACCAAATCAATATCTCAATTAAATGACTCTAAAATAACATAAAATATTAATAAAAAATAGAATATTTTTTAATAAGGATCTCAATAAAATTTTCCCCCAATCTAATTTTATTATTTAGGAAATTAATTGAAAGTAAATAATTTTTCTAATCCTATGGTAAGGTATCTTTTAAACTCTCTTCTTTTATTTTAGGTCATGTATTTTCCTTCTATATAAAAATACTATTCTCATTTATTACTTTAATATTATATATTTTTTTTCCTCTAAATTATATAACTATATATCATGACCATTATTTGTTTGGGATAGATTTGTTTTTAAGGTTTCCCGCTCAATTAAATTCTTTAAGAAAACCAAATTAAGGGGAACTTCTCTGTTTCTTACATGATTTCAATTTCCATTCTATAAAACATTTTAAATAATCCATTATTTCTAAAATTAATCATTTTATTATGTAAATACCTTTTTTGTTCATTTTTGGTTTTATGAAAATTAATATTCTATTTGCCCATTTTATGGACTCATTTTCATTTTCCATAAAACCCTACATAAGAGGTATATTACCAAATATACCTCTCCACTATATTTCATATTATCAGTTCACTTAGACATTATGTTTCATGGAATATGATTATTTTTTACCTATAAACATAAAATAATATTTTAATCCATTATTTCATGGAAACCATTATGATATGTCATCATGTTATTCTATAAGACCTGATTATCTAAATCATTCTTTTCATGAATAATTCTTATGTTTATGTATAATGTTTAATTAACATTTTTGGCACAAATATTAGTGTACTTGTTATGATGGTTTCACCCATATATAATTTCAATGCATTGGATAGTGTATATATATCATAATGTGAAATGTATGGGACTGGAGAGTAAAACTAATCCATGATGGTACTCTATCAACCAAGTTATATTTTCTTAACAGTCAACGGTAGATTATTCTTATTCCATGTTTTATATTATTACCACATTTCTATTATTCCATGATCCTATGATTCTATATTCTTTATTACAAGATTCAATAATATTAATCATGAGAATATCCTTTTATGATATCATGTTATTCCATTTGACTCATATGTTATGCTTCATATAGCACTACAATGTGTTGGGTAGTGTTTAGATCTCATAAGATGATATGTGTGGGATTATAGAGTAAAACTAATCCATGATGGTACTCTTTCCACCATGATATTTTGGCTTGGTAGTCACCCTAGCTTATTTTTGTGCCATGTTTTATATTTTTACCACATTTCTATGATTCCATGTTTTATATTTTTACCACATATATATGGTGCTATGATATTTTGATTCCATATTCTTTATTACATGATTATATATGATTAATCATGATAAATTACTTTTATAATATCACATAATTAAATTAGAATCATAGGTTATGCTACATAGTCATGCACATTCCCTTACTGAGATTTATATCTCACCCCTTTTTTTGAATTTGTCGGGATATCCTCTTTAGTTTTATAATCTCAAAGGGATCTAAGAGAACATTTTGTATTTTAAAATAAAAATGTTTTATTTTATATTCATGTTTTTGTTTTATGAACATAGTCTCTCAAAGACACTAGGTCTATCGATATTTAGATTGTGTTAATTGGATATTTATGTTAAAATTCATGTAATACTATGTGTAAGAGGTTTGTATCACTAGATGTGCGGATCGAGTTAGTTCATGAATTGGTATGTTCTAGGATGCACCACCATATGGTGAATGTAAACATGTCATGGTTGTATTCATGGAAATTAACATGATAAGAGATATTTCATGGCTTCACTTTCTTCTTCCACTAAAGTTATCGTGATATGTCTGAATCATCATATGATTATGGTTTGGGGAGTTTGATCATCGAGGATTAATTTTTTAATAATTAGAAAAACATTATGAGGATTTAATTGTATGCTTCAAGGAGTATTAATTTTTGAACATTTTGAGAAACACTTCATCAATATGTATAAATGTTTTTGAATAAAATTGGGTACTTGGAAGGGTATCTATATGGGTTAAATCATTAGTTGATTAAGAATTAAAACTGTGGTTGAGACACTATTAAAACTCCTCTAAATGAATAAATTTGATGATATTATTATATTATATTCTTTAAATAAAAATTTATTGTTGGGTGTGGCTTAAAGGAGGTCATTACTAAGTATAGGGAGATTCAAAATACCTCATGGATACCCTTGGTGGAAGGATCTAAGTGAAATAATGGTCATGTTAAAGAGATTAAAAATATTTAAACCATTATATAATAAGTTATGTTATTATTTATTTATTTTTATATATTCCAAACATTAAGATATATTTTATGATATTTGGGTTTAGAAGTTTTCCTTCAATAACATTTTAGATTATAGTTATCACTTTGAAACCTATTATTAATTCCAACTTAAGATATTCAATTTTTTTAATCAAAATAACCATTATCATACATAATTAAATTGATTTAAGATCCAGAAGTAGTGTTAGATAAAATCTCCCCACCTAAATATAAACTTTCATCATCCTTCTAAACTCAAGGCAGATCATCCTACACCTGAATTAATCCCCCATTCCATGACAGTTTCTTATAATTATTCCCAAAACATATTCTCATACCATAAATTAATCTAAAACCTTCCATAAATTTCCAAGTATAAATCCTTATTTCATTCCCAATGCAGGGTCTCAATAGACCTTTAACTGGATCTTAGTTTTTCATAGACTCTCACATTGATTCCCCAATATAACCATTTATCTAAATATATATACTATTTGTAATGGCATGAATGTAACCATCCCATAATCACATGATCTATTATAAATATTACATCACTTATATTCCCAATACCTCTTTGGTATACAATTTTTGATAATTAGGAAAATATATTACAAAAAAAAACTCATAATCTTTTTATCAATGAATTTTTTTCCCACAAATCTAGTCTCACTAAATGATACACCTTCTTCATTCAATACTAAAATCATTGTAACAGACCAAACATTAATCTATGGAAATTTAACTTCTTATAATTATATCATATAACACATAAAAAGCATATAAATCCAAATAAAAACATTATTCCCATATCATAATAATGAAATAAGATATATTTAAAGAAATTAAGGAATATGTACCAATGGAATAGTGACAAAACATTTCGAATAGTAATTTTAAAATTATGAATAGTAATATTACAGATAGAATAGTAACCTCACCTATAAAAGTATAAATAAAATATTGGTATCACATAAATTAAAATATTAAATATTTATATCTTGGATTAAGTAAATAAATCTTTCAAAAATGATAACTTAATTATATGTTTTTTTGTAAAATATAAATGGTTATTTACAATTTCATAATCAATATAATTATTTAAAAGAAAATATATTATCATAAAATTTATTAATAAATTAATATTTTTGGTCTTAATATTATAATATAAATTTATTATACCTTAATTTGTTTTTCAAAGTGTCATAAAATTGGTTATAATTTTAAAATCGGCATTTTTCTAATAAATTATGACTTTAATTAAAAATTAAATTTCTCATATTTAAATTTTTTTTATGAAAACATGAGTCTATTTTGTAATTTATACAAATCAAAAAATTATTAGAGTAAATGTTTACTGTTTTTCTAAAAAAAATTTAGTTTTTAGTGAATAGTGGAATATGATAATTTACAATATTTTCTAAATAAATGAATTATTGAGTAATGGATGATGTTTAGATGATTTAAGCACCATGGGTTCGAACTCACATGTAGTAGATACTATACATAGTCACAACAATCAGCATTATTCATTATCTTCAACCAGTATAATAAAAAATGATTAAAATAATCAAAAAACACACCTCTCATCCACTATAAATAGAATCCCACACAATATCATCTCCTCACACCTTAAAATACATAAATATTGTACAAATTTTTTCTAATCCTCCTCCAAATTAACTTACCCACTTCTAAAAGGCTATATTCTCAACAAAATACCAAAAAAAATTCTTTAAGGAGGTTCTCAAGGTGATGAATTCAAAATGTAAAATCCTCTTTCACTTTCATTATTTTATTTTCTTTTCTTATACCCTCCTCACATACTCAATAAAAAAATAAATAATAAATCTAGTATCATATATAAATTAAATTTTATTTTATTAATGTAAAATCCACCATCAAGTCTCTTTTCCTTTTCATTTTATTCATAAAATGAAAATATCTTCTGTGAGTGTTGATTTATCACCTTCGAGGATGAGAAGCTTCCATTTTCTTTTACCAACATAAATTATGGAAATAAAACCATTATAAAGGTTGTAAAATATTGTAACATTTATTTTATAACCCTTTTTTGTTCTGAAAGTACATTTTATACAAAATAGAGTGTAATGAAAAAAACTAGTTTGTGATGATCAAAAAATAGACAAAATAATCTAAATGATTGTTACTAACATATTATATAATGATTCACCAACACCATAAATAACCAAATTAATTATGTAACCATTTAATATTCTGGATTTCATTAATAAAAAATAACTTCAATTCCGGATATCTATTCGCATTTTACATGATCTTTCATACATTTATTCAAGTGAATCAATCATGAAAACAAAGGAAGTGAACACCCCAGAATGATGAAATTGTATCTTATAACTCATCAAAAAGGAAATAAATTAACATAATACAATTATAATATATCAAATATATGTATAAAATGTTCTTAATTAATTAATTAGTGTATTTAATTTGATTATCCAGGACATTATGATCATGCGTAGAACAGTTTCAGACATAAGGTAAGGGATTCTTTATAAACCTCCAATTTTCCTTCGGGTTATGCTTTCTATATCTTTATAACAATGTAATTATAAATTAATATTATGTAATAATTATAAATTATATGTTTCTGTTTCAAACAAATGTCATTATCTCTCTTTATTTTATGGGGAAGTATATTTTTCATAAGGTTCTCTTCCCATTTCCTCCTGATAAACAAGCCTGATTAAAGGGAAAATCTCAAATTATTACTCATTTTCAATTACCGTAATTAATATATTCTAAGTCTCCATTATTTTTTAAAATCACATGTATTATCATTGAATAAAATCTTGGTTCATTTCTGGTATTATACAAACAATTATTACCTTCCTGTTTTGATGACTCTTTAACGTTTTTCCTAAAACCGTACTAAAGTGGCTCATTTCTAAAGTTTCCTAAACACTATTTTTAAATTTTTTCACATAATTTGGACATAATTTATCATTATAAATTCCTATTTTCATTTATTAATGTCCTTTTATTATTTAAATCCATTATTTCATGAACTCTTTTATGATATTCCCTTTTGTTATGCCTTATGACATGTTTATGATACCCAATTCATTCATTGGGTAACCCTTGTGTTTACACCTCATGTTTGATTTTTATCATGAAATAATAGGCATGGACATGTTATTATGGGTTCACCTACTTAGATTTATAATTCATTGGGTAGTGTTTAGTTTCATGAGATGTCATGTTGGCATATGGAGTGAACCTGATTCCTTCATGGGACTTTGTCCACCATGTGAAATCATCTTGAGAGTTAGACTTAAATCATGCTTATGTCATGTTTTCTACTATTTATACATTATTTTTATTCCATGTTTACATTTACCCATTCCCTATATGTTATTATTCATTTCCTTTATTCATGATTCATGCCTTTTTATGTCATCGTGTTATTCTTTCTAACCCCTGTTCTTTGCTTTATTCCTATTTCTATACCCTTAATCAGATTTTTAGCTTGACAATTTTGTTCATTTATTCCCCAAGTTATCCTTGAATATGTAGGAGAATTATGGAAGATATGATCTCTTAATAGATGATTAAAATAAATAAGTTTAATTATATTTCCATTTTTTTAGTTTTATGTACATAATCTTCCAAATACACTAGACATTATGATCCTTGGTTGTATTTGATGGTTAATTATACATAAAATCATGTAATAATAAGTGCACAAGGATAGGGTCACTATATTTGGTATCAGAGTAAGGTCTATTTATTTTTTGAGATTAGGAATAGAGAACTTTAGTATGAACCTTAGGGATAAATCTATCACCTTGTATAACCTATAATGAAACATATGGAGTCATAAGTTTGGATATACTTTTCATTTAAATGTTTAATGTTCTATAACCAAAGTTAATTTTTTATATACTTATTATATAAGTATTCAACCCCCCCCCCCCCCCCCGCCCCACCAATTGTATTTATTTATCTTTGTTAATGGCTCTAAATTGGACAACTCATGCTAATAATCAATTTGATAGGCAATGCGATGATTTCCCTAATGAAATGTCAAATTTGATGGAAACAGGAGCCCAAAACTTCATTAAATTACTATCAAAAAATGATAAAGTTATGAATAATAAATATAATCATGTGGAACTCCCTACTTATCCTAAGAAATAGAAATTTGTAGTTAGATCCTTTAGGGGAAAAATGTCTACCATATTTAGTGGATATTATGATCCACTCAGTACAGAACAATGGATTAACTCTATTGAGATGATATTCTTTTTCCTCCAGTGCTCAGAATAAGAGAATTTAATTTAATATTGTGTATCTTTGATGGGGAAGCTGATCTATGGTGGACAGTGATCAAGAACATGAATTAAAAAGAGTAAATTTATTCCTTGGAATGGGAATATTTGAAGAAAACAATTTAGTAAATATTTTCCCTAAATTATTCCTCTTAATATAGAGATGGAGTTCCTCTGAATGAAGAGAAAAAAGGACGAGTCTTTTAGGGTGTAAGAAGAAAACATTAGAAGAATTTCAAAATACTCCCCTATATTTTCATGAACACCTACAGTAATGTGGATTTCTTCTTCAGTGGGATAAAGTTGAGTCTATGAAAATTGTTGGCGATTAGAGACTTTTATAGCTATTAGGGGATTGTTTTTGTGCCCTTAAAGTTGAAATGGAGATCGTAGATTATCAGTGGTATCATGAGCAGGGTGAAAATAATATAAAAATGGATTTTAAATTGGGTGGAAAAACATATAATCCCCTTGATATAAAGAATACTAAACATCTAACATGTCAAAATTATGGGAGGAATAATCATGTAAAATGATAAAAGGAATATAAGAGATGTTTCAAATGTGAAATAGAGGTGCATATGGATAATAACTACTAAAGGGATATGAAAAATACCACTAATGTGGAATAAGAAAAGAATTATTAAATCAACACTCATCTGGTAGTATAATTTTTCAACTATAAGAAACATGGGAATTATGTAAACCATTTCTTTAAGCCAAGGGTTGTTGGAGGAAAGCAAAAACAACAACCTCAAAGGCAAAAAATAAGGGTATATTCTATCAATACTACTATGGTGGAACCTAAAAATGATGTGGTAAAAAATATGTTGGTTATTAATTAAATAATATAAAACATAATATTTGATTCTATTTCTAATGATTATTTCATATCTTGGAAGTTTCGTAGAACTATTCAAATACCACCTCAAAATATGGAGGTTGAGTTATATGTGAGAATAAAAAATAAGAAATTTATTATATCCAAATTATATAACTCCTCATAGGTTAATGTTTATGGACTGAACCTCTAAGAAAATATTTTCTTACTTACTTTGGTGTTGTTTGATGCTATATTGTGCATGTATTTTCTATCTTTATACAAAGATAACATCAACTGTCGGGAAAGGGAGACCACTCTTCACATCTCAAGACATCCTCCAATTATATCCAAGTGTCAAGAGGAAGATTAATCTCCTTTAGAATAAATGTATAAGTTGTGGATATGTTTTCCATATGAGAAATTTTACCAATCTCAAATGATTGATACAAAGGAGATAATCATGCTCGAATATATTCCCATTTTGAGGGACTACACCGATGTGTTCCCTAAATAATTGATTTGTCTTACTTTTTATCGATAGGTAGATTTTTCGATCAAAATTATTCATGGATCTCTACCTATATCAAAAAAATATTATGTAAGGTACACTATTGAGTTGGAAGTACTTAAGAATCAATTATAGAAGAATCTAAATAAGGTTTTTATATGCCTGAGTGATTCACTAGGGGTTCAACCAGCCATCTTCATCGAGAATAAGGATATATCAATGCATATATGTATTGATTATCATTAGATCAAAAACAAATGATAAAAAACATGCATCCCCTTCCATATATAGATGAATTGTTTGATCAACTATATTGGGAATTTATTTCACAAAGGTGGGAATTCAGTCAAGATATCACCAATTAATTGTGAACAAAGAATATTTTCACAAGACTACCTTTCAAATGAGGTATGGACATTGTGTGTTTTATTTTGATGCCCTTAGAACTCACTGATGCTCCATAAGTATTCATGCACTTAATGAATATATTCTTTAGAGATTACCTAAAAAATTGGTAGTATTTATTAATGATATTTGATATACTCCAAGATCAAGGAATAACATGTGGACAATTTTAATACTATTTTAAAGACTTTATGGAGGGATAAACTTTAGGAAAATTACAAAAAAATTGAGTTTTTGATGGAGTAAGTATCATTCTTTGGGAATGTTATCACCAAAAAAGGAATATTTGTAGACCCTTCCAAGACAAAGGAAATTTATGAGTGGCCCAGGGAAACATTTGTAATAGAGATCCATATTTCCATAGTCTAGGTAGGTATTATAGATGATTTTTGAATAACTTCTCATGATTTTTAAAACTAATTACCAAGATGACTTGGAAGGGAGTGAAGTTTTTCTGAAAAATTGAATGTCAAGACTACCTCAAAGAGTTGAAAAAATGTTTATCATTGCACCAATGCTCACACTTCTGACAAGTGGGGAAATCTTTGTGGAATACAGTGATTCTTCAACAAATGGATTTGGCTATACGATAATTAAAAATGATAAATATATAGCCTAAAACTCATGGAAATTAAAAATTCATAAGAAGAACTATCCCACACATGATTTGGAGTTTGCAGATGTGATCTTCACAACGAAAATATGGCGGCATTATATCTATGGGGGGAAGTGTGAAGTATATACTGATCATAAGAGTATAAAATATATATTCACAGATAAGGGATTAATATACACCAACAAATATTGTTATATCTCTTTAAGGATTACAGCAAATCAGTCCACTACTATCCTGGTAAATAAATTGAAGTGGAAGATGCTATAATTAGTAAAGATCCTACATCTTTATCAATTATGAGAATTAAAGGATCCAATATTCTTATATTTTTAAAATATGGACATGGGACTCATTAAGGTAGGAACATCATCAATACTTGCTCAAATGATTTCTCAACCATCCATTATTGAGAAAATAAAGTATTCTCAAAGAAATTATGTGGAAATTCCAGAAAAGGTAGAAGCTATCAGAAATAGGAAATCCTTAGAGTTCCAAATGGATGAGGAAGGAGTCCTGAGGTTTGGGTCATGACTATGTGTACCATCTAATCTCAATATAAAGAAATATATTTTAAATAACGCACATAGTTCAACTTTTTCTATTCACCCATGAATCATAAATATGTATCAAGATCTCTGAGAGAACTATTGGTGGAAAAATATGAAGAAGAAGATCATTGAATCAACATCAAAGATCATGGTGTGTAGAAAAGTGAATGAATAAATTAAAAAAGGTCTAAGGGGATGATGAAACCATTACCCATAACAATATGGAAGTGGGAAAACATCACCACACACTTTGTCACTAGTATTCTGAATACCTCTATAGGAAATAAAGCTATATGGGTTGTTGTGGATTGTCTCACAAATATATCTCACTTTATCACAATTCTAGAGGTATTATCCCAATATCAACCTATATTAATATACATCATATAAGTGGTAAGGTTTCAAGAAGTAACACTATCAATTGTATCCTATCGAAATCAGATATTTACCTCCAAAATCTGTAAAAGTGTCCAACGTATTCTAACCACTATGTTGAACTTCATTATGGCCTATCATCCTCAAAATGAAGTCCAATCTGAGCAGACTATTCAGACATTAGAATATTTGTTGAGAGTATGTTTTATGGAATTATATAGAGGATGGGACAAACATATGCCAATTGTAAATTTCTCTTACAATAATAGTTTCTGCTCAATCCTCTAAATGGCTTCCTATGAAATCCTTTTTTGGGAAATGATGTAGAACACTGGAATATTGGAATAAAGTCAGTGAATTTAAGCTTATAGAACATAAAATGGTCAAATAAATGGTATAAAAGGTGAAATCCATTCAAAATCACTATAAGGAAGCCCGAAGTCAGTATAAGATTTATGGTGATTATTATCAATGGGTCCTAGAGATTAAGGTTGGACACATGGTATTCCTCTGCATATCTCCATGGAAGAGGATCATCGGATATTGGAAGAAAGGAAAGCTAGGTCCCATGTACACTTTTCCATTCAGGATTCTTCATCATGTTAGAGTCGTGGCCTATTAACTAGTACTTCCATCAACCATATCATAATTACATGATGTATTCCACATATCCCTCTTGAATAAGTACATACTAAATCCCACACATGTACTAAATTTAGAAGTAATATAGTTGGAAAATGGTTTCTGTTATGTGGAGAATCCAATAAAGATCTTAGAGAATAGAGCTGAATTTCAATGCAATAAGACCACTCACCTAGTCAAAGTACTATGTGGAACAATAAGTATTAAGAGGAAACATGGGAAGTGGATGAATCAATTTAGGAGAAGTACCCTAACCTGTTTCCCCCTTAGTTTGTAAAATGAAATTTTGAGGGAAAAAATCTATAACGGGGGAAGAATATAATGATCCAAAATTTTATCAATGGAATTTTACCTTATTATAATTATTTTATATAACACAAACATAGCATATAAATCTCAATAAAAACATCATTCCAATAAATTATTGATGAAATAGGATATATTTAAAGAATTTATGGAACTTATACCAATAGAATAGTAACCTGATCTTGAAATAGTAATGTTGCCATTAAGAATAATAATATTACCAATATAATAGTAACATCACTTATAAAAGTATAAATAAAATTTTATATTCTCATAAATAAATATATAATATACTTATATCTTGGATTTATTAAATAAATGTTTTAACATGGATAAATTAATTGTTGTTATTTTTGTAAAATATAAATATTTATTTACAATTTTTTAATCAATATAATTACTAAAAGGAAAATTTATTTTCATAAAATATATTCATAAATTAATCTTTTTGTGTCTTGTAAGATAATTTTATGAGACATTTATTAATTTTTTAAAGTGTCAAAAAATCAGTTATAATATTAAAATCTGTATTTTTATAAAAAAATTATTATTCTAGTTAAAAACTAAATTTAGAATATTTAGAATATTATTTTTGAAAAATGGAGTCCATTTTTTAATTCTACACATCAAAAATTATTAGGATGATTTTTTGTGAATTTTCTAAAATAGTTGAATTTTTGTAACAGTGAAATACAATAATTTATGATATTATCTAAATAATTTAATTATAGAGTAATGGGTGATGTTTGGTTGATGTAAGCACCATTTTTTCAAACTAACATTCACTAGTTACTATAATTAGTCAAAATAGTTCACACTATTAATAGTGTTGAGCCAAAATAATAAACAAATAGACAAAATAATTAAAAAACACACCTCTCCCCCTGCGGCGCCTCGCGGCCGCGCACCACCATCAGACCAACCAAGCTATGATTTTTATTCGTTATATATACATATATATGCTTATATATATTAATATAATTTATGTTGGGTTTTTAAATTTAAAAAATGGGGTTACGGAGTTTTGAACCCGCACCTCCGGCTACACCTCGCGCAAGCACCCCACGACGGACCCACCGAGCTATTAATTGTATTTGTAATACATGCATATATCGGCATATATATATTAATGTAATGGTGGTATTTAAATTCAAAAATCATGGCCACGGGGATTAGAACTATCCTCTTCATAATCCACCTCAATGCCGCTTTTCACTAAGGTACCAACCGAGCTAACATTTTTATTTGATTTATATGTATTCATCTGCCTATATATATTAATACGGTTGTGAAAAAATCTCTTCTCAACAAATTTTTTTTCGTGTCCCACCTAATGTTTTTTCCTCACCATAACACAGGAAAGTTATACCCACGGTTCGGGAGAACCGTGGGTATAGGTCTTTAAAAAACCCGCAATACCTACGGTTTTGAAGAATTGTCGGTATAGGTCTTCAGAAAATACCCTATACCCATGATTTTCTCCAAAACTGTGGGTATAGGTCTTAAAAGAAAAAAACCCATGTTTTTTGGCACAACCGTGGGTATGGGTGGCCTATACCCACGGTTTTGGAAAACCGTGGGTATAGAGGTACCCTATACCCATAGTTTGTTGCAAAACCGTGGGTATAGACCTATTTTCTAGTAGTGTATCCTAAAAACACAAAATCCCTAAAGCCTATAAAATTTTTTCCCAATACTCCTCCCATGTCTCTTCCCCATGTACAGGAGTTTTTTTTCACAACAAAAGACCAAAACCAATTTCCCTAAGGAGGTTCTCAAGGGGAATAATTCAAGAGGTAAAATCCTCTTTTTCTTTCTTTATTTTCTTTTCACTTTCTTTTCTTTTCTTATACTATCCCTACCTATTATTTAAAAAAATTAATGATAACTATATTATATTATATATACTATAAAATTATTATTTTAATGTAAAATCAACTATTAATCTTCTTCTCCTCTTACTTTTATTCTAAAAATAAAAATAACATCTGTGATGTGTTGATTTATCACCTTCGAGGATGAAATTTGTTTGTTTTAATTTACTACCTTCAAGGATAGACATAAAAGAATTATATTTGATATTAAATATTTTAAATTCTATTTTATATCCCATTGTATGTTTTTAAACTAACTTTTAATCACAATAACGAATAGTGAAACAAAACTAGTTTTTGATGATCTAAACACCGCCAAAATAATCTAAATGATTATCACTAACATATTATCTAATGATTCATACTCAACCCAAATAAAAAATACTTATATAAAAATTTTATCTTTTGGATATCATTAATAACAAATAACTTCAATTCTGGATATCAATTTCCATTTTACATGATCTTTCATACATTTATACAAGTGAACTAATAATAAAAACCAAGGAAACGAAAACTCTAGAACAATGAAATTGTATATTATAATTCATCAAAAGGCCATAAATGAACATAATAAAATTATAATAAATAAAATTAGTGTATAAAAGGTTTTGAATTAATTAATTAATTAATTTAATTTTATTATCCTGGACAGTATGATTAAGTTCATAACAGTTTCAGATATAAGGTAAGGGATTCTTTCCTAACCTCCATTTTTTCTTTAGGTTATGCTTTCCCTCTCTTTATACCAATGTTATTATTAATTATTATTATGTAATACTACTAAAATATGTGTTTATATTCTAAACATATGTTTTTATCCCTCTTTATTTTATGGTAAATACATGTTTTATAAGGTTTCCTTCACATTTCCTCTCAATAAGCAAGACTGGTTAAACAGAACATCTCAAATTCTTACTCATTTTCAAGTATATCCATAATATGTTTTAAGATGCCATTATTTTTTGAAAATCATTCATATTTTCATAAGGTACATTATTTTGTTCATTTCTAATTTTATACAACCAATTATGACATTTCCATTTTGAAGACTCTTTAATCTTTTCCCTTAAACTGTACTAAAACAACTCATTTCTAAAGTTTCTTAAACACTCCTTTTAAATGTTTTCATATCATTTAGACATATTTTTCCATTATATATTCCTCTATTTCTTTATTAAGTCACATTTATTGTTTAAATCCATTCATTCATGTATTATTTTATGATATGCCCTTTGGTTATGCCTTATAACATGATTTTAATACCCAATTCTTTACTTGGGTAACCCTTATGTTTATACCTCATGTTTTATTCTTATCATGGAACACATATTATTGATTTTTTTTGATTTTTGTGACTAGATAGAACTCTAATGCATTGGGTAATATTTAGTCTCATGAGACGTCATGTTGGGATAGGGAGTGAACTCAGTTCCTTTATCGGACTTTGTCCGCCATATACAATGGTCTTTCCAGTTAGCATTGACTCATTCTTATTTCATGTTGTGTATTGTTTCCAAATCGACATGATTCCATTATTACATTTCCCAATTCTCTATATATTATGATTCCTTATGTTTATTCATAATTTATGCCTTTTTATGTCATTATGTTATTCCTTCTAACCTAGGTGCTTTTCTTTTTTCATATATTTATACCCTTATTAGCCATTTTAGCTCATCCCTTTCTTCCATGTATTATATAGATTATATTGTGTATATTTATGAGCTCAATAGAATATATTATCTCTTTATGGATGATTAAAATAAATATTCTTAACTCTATTTCAATGTTTTTAGTTTTATGTACCTAATCTTCCACAAACACTAGACTTTATGATCCTTGGTTGTAATTGATGGTTAATTATACTAAAAATAATATAATAATATGTGTAAAATGATATAGTGTATATAATAAAATATTATTAGATATTAATTATAATTGATCCTACTCACCTTTAAAACCTTTGAAAAATAACATGAGAACATGGGATGATAAAAAAAGCATGATAAGGTGTGTAAACAAATATGAACTAATTACCCATTAGAGTACTTAAACCTCCTTAAAAAACTACCTTTATAAAAATAAATTTGAACTTTTAAATAAGGATAAACTTATTTATAACTTGAAATAAATTCATTTTCCCAAGAAATATATATAGAAAACACATAATCAATCATAAGGGAATTAAATAATTTTGAAAGTTCCTTACAAAATTGAGAACTTATGAAAATGTTCAATATACAATAGATAATAATCATTCCTTCAAATACAAACATTTTCCATTAAAAATATCAAATACTTACCTTTTCCCATAAATTCATCATCTTGTTTTTTTTAAAAACATTAATACATCATGGGACATTATATTTATATAACTATAAAAAATCACCTATATAATGAAATAACTTCATTAGATAATTCCAATATCATTTACTTATAGATTAAATCATTACCCAATTCATTGTAGGGATATATCATACCAATCAAATTTAATATATAATTTTCAATAATCATAACATAAATAAAACACATATTTGATTTTATATCACTAAAACATGAAACAACTAATAAAAACATACTTTTCAACCCATTATCACAAACTCATAAGTTAACTAATAAAATGAAAATGATTTAAAATAATTGGTAGACCAATTACCTATGGAGATTTAAATGGAATAAAAACAAATAATACTTATTTAAATCAATAAAAATATGAAAAAAATAATGTTATTCTAGAAAATTAGAAAAATGGAGTTGAGATAATGACTTTAAAACATTAAAAAAGGTCTAAAAGAAAACCCCTTACTTATTTAATAAATTTTGTTTTAAATGAAATAATTTATAACCTAATGTGAATAAAAATAACTTTATAAAACCATGAAAACATATATATTATGATTTATAAATAAATATGAAAAATATTATAGGAAAATTAAATCATGCATAAAACATTTAAAATTACATTTGCTTCAGAATTTTGTAAAAAAATAGAAAATGACCCCTGAGGAAAAAATTTAAAAAGGTATTTATTTTATTACCAACATAAAAATTCAAGTCTAATAAAAAAATAAACTTATGTGATCATAAAATTATATAAAAGGACATTTTTTCACAAAAAAATATTATAAACATGAATTATAAATATTTGAGAGAAATTCATCAAATAATTTAATAAAAATGATTAAAAGATAAACCTCTTTTCTTAAGTATTCACTCACCTCATACGTCTTCTACCCTCCTAAATAATAATGATGTATGGTATAGATTTTATTTTAACCATTTTAATGATGAATTTAAATTATTAATTCCCCATTATTTTTCATTTTAAGGGAAATTTAACCATTTCTATAATTTTGATACAGTTTGGTTATTATTACAAAAATGGATCAAATCTAGGTTTTTGGGATTTTTTATTCATATTTTTAATTATTTTTATAAAATTTGTATTATTTTTTGTTTCTATAAATTTTTGGGAAAAGAAATTCTGATGTTGAAATGGTCATAATTTTTATGAAGCCTTGAATGCATATAGTTTTGATCCTAGATGTGTAACATTATTTCTAAAAAAATATTGAAAATTCAACAAATGTATGGATCCATAACTTTTATTTGACATGTGTAACATATTTTTCTCTATATAGGGTCATGTCTAATTTATTTTAGAAATCCAAGGGACTTTGTAACAAATTTTTGGTAGTGATTCAGAGAAAATGGAAAATTAAATCATTTGTAACATATTTTTGAAGAGAAAAATTCAATGAATAACTTAATATTTGGATAAATAAAGTAGATATGTAATATAATTTCCAGGATTGAATTTATTTGAAATATTGTTTTTTTCATGGAGAACATTTTTTCAATAAGTAATAGATTTTTTAGAATGCGAATGATATTTTACTTAAGCAGTTGAATTAGAAAATGTTATGCATCATATAATATCTTACACATGGGATACGTGAATATATAGCTAATTAAAACAAGTTATGTTTGGATTAAATTTCTATCCCTATTGTAACACCCCGACCCGAGTTACCCAGAGTCGGTGCATTATTACATAGCATTGGCATGATCACAAAGAAATCATGTCCCGAAAGACAGATTAGTTTAGTATTATTGGAAACAAGATTCATACATAAGTTCAACTTTACAAATTGAAAAGAAATACAACACAAATTTATTCCATCAGAAACATCAAATCCTCCTAGATTATGCCTGCAAGTCACTCATAATTAACTTCTTGATATCCTGGGAAAATGAAACATAAGAAAGGGGTGAGCTCAAACACTCAGTAAGGGTAAGAAATACAGTGGAAGATAACATAAATATTAATCATGGTGAATAATTGAAAACTCATGCCTTTACAAATAATAAACATGAACACTTTTATGGATGAAATATGAGCTGAGTAAATAATTCCATAATAAAACAAAATAATGGGTATACTACTAGTCAAATGACCAAATGAACCATCAATATTATTTTCATAATGAGGGAATGTATAATGATGGACATTCTGAAAAAATATGTCAAGGTCTCATCCAAGATATCTAAAAATTATTAAGGCCTCGTCCAAAACCATATATCAAATTGGGAAAGGCCTCATCCAATTCCACATATAGTTGTCTCTTGAGACTTACCGATGCATTGAGGAGCTATAGCAGGCTCCATCCATCACTTAATAAGTCCAATACATTCCTCATATGAAATGGTTGAAATATAACATAATCATTCGTATTAAAACTAGGATATGAAATTTCAATACTTTAACCATAAACCATGAATGGTATAAAAATAACACATCCACAATAAAACATATCACAAAACCTTCAATACAACATGGAATATTTGTATCATAATTAATTGAGATCAAATAATTATAAAATCCATCAAAGGAAGTTGACATAGATGAAATCAAGACTATTTGAGTGAAATATATCTTTCTTTATTTGATATCATTTAAAGTTACATAATTATAAAATAAAACATTTATTTTGAAAATATTCTTATAAGATTGTAAGGGAAGCTTTGACGATGTTATAACAGCGGAGAATAACTGCACCCATCTTATAATTTAAAAAAGACATTATTACCTTAATTTTGGCGAAAAGGTCGTAAAGTAACTTGTTTGGAAAACGACTAAAAGATTCCTTTTGAAACATATAAGTTCAAATAAGGGTATAAATTAATTTAACCCATTGTCTAGTAAATAGTAAATAAAATTTTAAATACATTTTTAAGTAACATGGATGTGGATGATAAATAGGTCCCAGTAGATACTTACATAAAAACAACCTCAGATAATAAAGAGATTATAGAATTGACCCTTACCTTGTAATTTTCCTTGGTTGAGGGTACGTTAAACTCTTGTATAATAGTTAAATCATTCTTATTAAATTATAAAAGAACCATATACATAATTACGATATTATATATGATCTTCTAATAATGCTTTGTTAATAATATTTTAGTATTATCGTCATTTCGGGTGGTAACTGATTCGTTTTACTTTATATTCTTTGTTACGTGGGTCATGTTTTTTATGGATGGGATTTATCTTATTCATGTCCATAATTATATCAACTCTTTAAACATTATTTTTAATAATCAAATAAAAATTAGTCTTGAATGGTTACGATGAGGAATGAACCTCATCACATTCATGGAGACGTTAATCTGTACGCATGTACGAGTAACAATATCATTAAAATAGTAGGAAAATAGATGTTATATCATATATACAGAATCATTAACATGTTATATTTATTATTTACATCAATTATACATCATTATTATACCCATCTAAAAATAATGTATTGAATAACAACTACACCACGATGTGGAGATGGTAAGTTATACGTATGCATGTATGGTGACTTTGTCATTCATATGATGGATAAAATAATGAATATGGTTGTACCATTTTTATAATAAAATCACAGTATATAGAAGATATTGGATTTATTATTTTATAATGGAAACAACAAAGAAAGAGGAATTGGATGAAGAAAAGAACTTGAAAGAGGTGATGAAATATTTACCTCTTCTTTGGGTTCTTCATTTTGATTTGATCAAAAGGGATACTTAGGTTCGATTTCTGATCAAAATAAGTCCTCTAGGATGAAGCAAGGACAGTTGAGAGGATATATTTATAGGGTTTGGCCAAGCTAAATGGCTTTGACGGTGTGAATTTGAGAGAAGGGGAAGTTCCCTTTTATAAGAGAGGTGAGGGGCGCCTTAGAAAAATATTGAAATATTATTTTATAATAAAATCATTTTCGGTTTATAATGGCTCCAAAATGATTTATTTCGGGGATAAGATGTGGATGGGTCTAAATACACTCAACCAATAGGTTTTAGACAGGTTTGGGTCACTATATTAACTTTATATTTTATATTTTACTCTTAGTTAAATAGTTTGGAATTTACCATGTCTCTTTGAATTTTTATATTATATGGTTAATAAACATACTATAAACTTAAAATCTATCCCCAAGTGGTTCATTAATGACATATATAATATTATTCAAGACCTTTTTCTGAACCTTATATTTTTAGAAATATTATATCAACCAATAATATAGTATTTGTTTTAAAACTCAATTATGTCAATTTTGACATTATATAATAAATGATTTTTGTTAAAGTCCTAAAAATTTTATTACTTCAAAATAAATCCATATGTTTAATCCTAACATGTCATATTAACCTATAAAATTAGTTTAACTCATCAAAATTCATAAATTACAATAATTTGGATATTTATTATATCAATTAGTTTAATATTTCATTATTAAGGTAATTAATGTGTCATCATGTTGTCATAAATAAATTAAATTATTTAATTTCTAAAAATTATACGTAAAATTTAATTATGTAGTAAATCGTTTTATATTTCTAATAAATATTTGTAGTTGAATAAAGCTTTTGTATAACCCTATATTATAAATGGTTTAGTTATTAAACTCTGAATTTAACACATTTAACTATTCTTTGAATTAAATAATAATAAATGTCCTAATCTAATCCAAGTGGACCTAAAGGATCATATTTACTTAATAATATTTTTTTGGTATAATTACACTTATCCAATAGAATTATGATATGTTTTAGGGTAAGAATAATATCATTTTCACCCTTAATTACCCAATTTACGTTTAACTATGGTAAATAAAAGTAAAAAGTGACTATTCAACAAAAATTATTTTCATCTTATTGAAAAAACTTTTTCTTACTGATATCAACCATGACTCTCAGATTTTTGAAATTCCACTCACAGAAGCTGTAAAATTATGTTTTATGCGAATTTGCAAATTCTCCTAGGAGGTGGGTAAAAGAAGATGAAAAGTTCAATAAAATTTTATACATCTAATATTATTAAAAAAATGACTCTAATCAATTACATTGAACATATATATGTATTATGTATCTATTTTTACCTCAAATAAATTTAAATAAAATAATTATTTATTTAAATAAAATTCGGTTTTAAACAATAATGCATTGTTTTTCACTATTCATCAAATATTTAATGTATTCAGAAAAATACCAAAAATTCACCCTAAGATAATTTCAATATTCCAAATTCAAAATTGAAGTACATTATGAAAAATAAAATTTTTAAAATTTTAAAAAGTGGGTATTACTATTCATAACGGCTTGTTTGATTGGTCGCGATGTGGTAGAACCTCGAAGTTTCGTACAATGCAAGCTATTGCATTATTAAAAAGGAAACGTACTGTGGAAGCTTGAGGTGTTACATTCTCCCCTCCTTCAAATAATTTCATCCTCTAAACTTATATAATATTACCGCATAAAACGATTCGATTGGTTCTTCATCATAAGTTCCTCAAGATCCCACGTTGCCTCTTCCATCTTATGGTTTCTCCATTGAACTTTTAGCAGACGAGTCGTCCGGTTTCTCAACACTTGTTCTCCAGTATCAAGAATTTTGTCAGGATCTTCATAAAAAGATAGATCAGGTTCTAATTCAATTTCCTCATAGGTGAGTACATGTCTTGGGCCAGGCATGTATTTTCTCAACAGTGATATGTGGAACACATCGTGAACTTTAGAGAGACTTAGCGGCATTTCCAAATGGTAATCTATAGCCCCAATTAATTCTAGAATTTCGAATGGTCTAATGTACCTAGGACACAATTTACCCTTCTTACCAAATTGTATAATTCCCTTCCATGGAGATACCTTCAAGAAAACATGATCTCCTACCAAAAATTCCAAATCCTTCCTTCAGTTATTAGCATACATCTTCTACCTATTTTGAGCTGCTTTGATGTGGGTTTGGATTACCTTTACCTTTTCCATCATTTTATGAAAAAGTTATGGGTCTATGAGTTTTCATTCACCAACATAATCCCAACAAGTTGGTGTGCGACATCTCTTTCCATATAACGCTTCATATGGTGCCATCTGAATACTTGAATGGAAGCTATTGTTATAAGAAAATTCTACCATAGGTAAATATTGATCCCACATACCTTGAAAGTCAAGTGACCATGATCTCAACATGTCTTCTAAGGTTTGAATAGTCCGTTATGATTGTCCATCAGTTTGAGGGCGGTAGGCAGTGCTCAAACGAAGTTCAGTATTCAGGGATTTCTGAAGACTTTTCCAGAATCATGATGTAAAACAGGGATCACAATAAAAAACAATCAATAGGGGTACACCATAGAGTCTTACAACTTTATTAATATATAGTCTTACTAAACATTCAAGTGGTAAATATTCTCTTATAGAAAGAAAATGTGCTGACTTGGTAAGATGATCAACAATGACCCATATTGTATCATTCCTTCTAGGTGTCTTTGGTATCCACATGACAAAGTCCATCGTAATATTATCCCATTTCCACTCAGGTATGGGGATAGGTTGCATGACTCTTCCAGGATGTGGCCTTCCAGCTTTCACTTGTTGACAAACCATACATCTTGACAGAAAATCAGCAATCTCCCTCTTCATGTTGTCCCACCAAAAATGTTCCTTCAAATCTCTATACATCTTAGTGCAATCAGGGTGTATAGAGAAATTTGGAGCTATGAGCATCATCTAAAAATTCCCTTTTCAGATTAGGTATACAAGGAACACAAAGTCCCTTCCCAAATTTCAAAATTCTATCTTCATATATAAAGTCACTAAATCTCCCATTATTCATAGCATTAATATTCTTTTGAAACTCCTTATCATCAGTCTGAGAACTCTTTTTCCTTTATAGTAAATATGGTTTGGCAACCATTTGAAAAAGCATTGATGTTTCACAGTCCATGGTTATTCCCATATCAATATTTACTAGATCAATGTATATAGGATCCTTTTCAACTCTCAACTTGTTCAAAACTCCACGATCTTTTCTACTCAAAGAATATTACACATTATTTTCCTTCCGGGGGTGGAAGTGTATAGTGCAATCATAATCATTGAGTAGTTAAATCCATCGCCTTTGCCGCATGTTGAGTTCTTTCTGTGAGAAAATATACTTCAAACTCTTTTGATCCGTATATATCTCAAATGTTTCACCATAATATCTCCATATCTTCAATGAAAATATTACATCTTATAACTTGAGATCATGATTACTAGAGTTTTTCTCTTGAATTTTTATTTTTTGTGATGCATAGGCAATAACCCTATCATTCTGCATAAGGACTCAACCAAGTCCTTTCTTTGAAGCATCACTATAAATAACAAACACATCATTCCAAGATGGTAGAGTCAAGATAGGAGCATTGACTAATCTTCTATTCAGTTCTTCACAACATTCTCCACAATCTTTTGTCCAAACAAATTTAACCCCTTTACGTGTGAGCTTTGTTAATGCGTTAGCCAACTGGGCAAAATTCTGGATGAAATGTTGATAATAACCTGCTAAACAAATAAAACTGTGTACCTCAGTTATACTCATCGGTGTTTTCCATTCTTGGATTTCCTTGGTATTTGAATGATCAACAGATATTCCATCTTTAGAGACAATATGTCCAAGAAAAGAAATCTCTTGAAGCCAGAATCACACTTTCTAAATTTCCCATATAATTCATTTCTTCTAAGAGTCTTTAGAATAATGCGCATGTGATTTTCATGATCATCGTAGCTTTTGGAGTGTACCAAGATATCATCAATAAATACCACTAAAAATTCATCAAGATATTCCTTGAAAACTCTATTCATTGGATCCATGAAGACAAAGGGTGCATTAGTCAGCCCAAAAGGCATTCAAGTAAACTCGTAATGCCTGTACCTGGTTTGAAATGTTGTTTTTGGAATGTCTTCCTTCTTCACACACAACTAATGGTATCCAGATCGAAGGACAATCTTTGAAAAATATTTATCTCCATGAATTTTGTTGAATAAATCATCAATGTGAGGTAGGGGATACCTGTTATTTATCATTATATCTTTGATCTCCCTATAGTCAATGCACAACCACATATCTCCATCTTTCTTCTTAACAAAAAGGAAAGGGGCTCCCCATGGAGAAACACTAGGGATAATAAATCCATTATTACTCAATTCCTCTAGTTTTTTATTTAGTTCCATGAATTCCATAGTGTCCATTATATAAGGGGTCTTCGATATAGGCCTTGAACTAGGAATTAAATCAATAGAAAAATGAATTTCTCATTCTAGAGGATGTCCAGGTAAATCTTCTGGAAACACATCAACATATTCTTGCACAATAGGTACATCCTCTGTTTGAACATTCTTTTAATTGACCACACTTATTCCATTATCTTCCTCCCCAATAATTGAATTTAGTTGAACTACTGGGGGTGGATCAAGATAAGAATGAGGTAGTGACGTTTCTGCTCTAAATATAAGGTGTTCTTTATCATCATCATCAAAAATCATAACATCCTTCTTCTTACAATAATTTTTTTCATCCTGGTCCAAAATCCAATCCATGCTAAGGATTATATCAAATTTAATCATGGGTATAACAATGAGATCAATAGATAAATAACATTTATGTGCCTTAATAGGTACTAATTCACAAAACTTTGTTGCAATGATACTTCGCTTATGAGTTTTTACTGACAAATCCATTGCTAAATCAAATTAGAAATATCTAATTTTATTAGAAAACTGGGAAGATATGAAACAATATAATGATCCAGAATCAAATAAAGCATTGTCTAAACTTGAGGAAACCATTAAATTACCTACCACCACATATTTCGGAGATTCAACCTTAGCAGTAGTGATCACATAATCTTGGCCTTGATCCCTTGGCCTTTTCTGAGGTAAGTTTTCCAGACTCTTAGGATGTTCATTGGCATAATGTCCCATCTCCCTACAATTATAGAATTGAACATTGGTCTCTTCTTTCTTTCCCTTACAATCGCCAACAAGATGGCCTTTCTGTCCACATTTGTAGCATACTCCATTTCCTTTTAGATAGTCACCAGGGTACTTCCATCCACAATTTTCACAGGGTGGAAATTCAAATCTTCCCTTCTTCCTTGTTTCCTTATTTCCTTTCCCATAGTGTTTAGCAGATCTCTTCTTCTCTTTCTTTTCTTTAAAGTTGTAATACTTACAGAATTCTTTTTCTGTCTTTCTAGCCCATGAGACAATATCCTTGTATGATGGGAAGGATTGTGATATTAATGCTCGATGAAGAAATGGTTTTAATCCATCAAAGAATGATCAATATTACTCCTTGGGTTATGTATATAATTAGCTGCATGCCTTTCTAACCTCTCAAAATTAGATTCAAACTTTGGGACATTCTCATCCTCTTTTTTCCTCAGACTCAGAAATTTCCTTTCTATATCCACTCGATGGTCACGAGGAAAGTATTTTTCTAAGAAAACCTCTTTAAACTCCATCTATTCCATGTTTGATACATCATCATCTTCCTTTGTGTTTTGAATAAATTACCACCATTCATCTACATCTCTCATGAGACAATAAACTTCCATGATAACTTTTTCCCTTTCGATACTCCCTAGAGCATTAAATATTTTCACTAAATACTTTATCCACTACTCAGCTACTAAGGGATTTGTACTCTCATTGAATTTTGGTGGTTTTTTCCTCATGAAGCATTCTAGAATTGATCCTCCGCATTTTGGATCACGGTGATCCATACGGGTAAGGTTATTATTCATAACCTGTGTGAGTTATCCCGATATGGTGATAAGCTGATCAGCACCAGTTACTTCATCAACTCCACTATAATTATCTCAAGAAGGGGGGAGGTCCCTACCCAGATTATGTGCATTGATACATTTTCCATTCCTTCCACTAGGAACCATTTCTAAACAATGGCATACACTATATTAGTTTATGAATCACAATACATAAATCCAGACTTGTAAAACACTTAACATAAATTGAACAGTTTATGGATATAATCCATAATCATAAAAATGTTTTCTTTGAGGAAGTATATACTCATAAACCCTTCATCATTGTTTGTAATAAAAATTATAATTATCCTAACCATATCCCACGAGAGTTTCATAACCAAGAGTGCAGCAAAACCCATTGTCGTGCACCAGTTCCCGTTCGAGTCTTGCTCAAAGAGGTGTTTTCAGGTATTACTCCTAGGTACATCTATTCCAGAGCCACCTCTACCAGCTCGTATCCAGATAGGGATATATTGCTTGGAAAACTCACAAAATCTCTACAATACCAAAATTCATGGAAGTTCTTCTATACTAATCCTCAAATTTTATCATAGGGTAATGTTCTATAATTAGTGTTTTCTAAATCAAGTTTCCATGGTTTGTACTAAACTTCCTCTGATACCAACTGTAACGCCCCAACCCTAGTTACCCAGAGTTGGTGCATTATTACATAGTATTGGCATGATTACAAATAAATCATGTCCAGAAAGACTGATCAGTTTAGTATTATTGGAAAAAAATAGTCATACATATGTTCAACTTTACAACTTGAAAAGAAATAAAACACTAATTTATTCCATTAGAAACATCAAAGCCTCCTAGATTATGCCTACAAGTCACTCATAACTAACTTCTTCAAATCTTGGTAAAATGAAACATAAGAAAGGGGCGAGCTCAAATGCTCAGTAAGGGTAATCAATCTAGTGGAAGATAACATAAATATTAAGCATGCTGAATAATTGAAAACTCATGTCTTTATAATTAATAAGCATGAACACTTTTATGGCAGGAATATGATCGGAGTAAATAATGCCATAATAAAACATAATAATGGGTATTCTGCTAGTCGAATGACCACATGAACCATCAATATTATTTTCACAATGAGGGAATGTATAATGTCAGACATTCGGAAACATTTTTTCAAGGCCTCGGCCAAGTCATCTAAAAATGATTAAGGCCTCGGCCAAAACCATATATCAAATTGGGAAAGGCCTCAGCCAATTCCATGCCTAGTTGTCTCATTAGACCTACCTATGCATCAAGGAGATATAGTGGGCTCCACCCATTACTTACTAAGTCCAATACATTCCTCATATGAAACGGTTGAAATATAACATAAACATTCGTATTAAAACAAGCATATGAAATGTCAATACTTTAACCATAAACTATAAATGGTATAAAAATAACACATCCACAATCAAATATATCACAAAACCTTCAATATAATATGGAAGATTTGTATCATAATTAATAGACTTCAAAAAAGTATAATATCCATCAAAGGATATTGGCATAGATGAAATCAAAACTATTTGAGAGAAATATCTCTTTCTTTTTTTGGAATCATTTAAAGTTAAATAATTATAAATGAAAACGTTTATTTTGAAAATATTATTATAATCTTGTAAGGGAATATTTGATGATGTTATAATGGTGGAGAATAACTGCACCCACTGTATAAGTTAAAAAAATACCTTCTTACCTTAATTTGTCGAAAAGGTCATAAAGTACCTTGTTTGGTAAAAGTCTGAAAGATTATTTTCATAACATATAAGGTCAAATAAGGGTATAAATTAGTTTAACCCAATTTATAGTAAATATTAAAAATGTTTTGAAATACATTTTTAAGAAACATGGATGTTGATGATAAAGAGGTCCTAGTAGATACTTATGTAAAAACAATTTCAGATAATAAAGAGATTGTAGAATTAACCCTTACATTGTACTTTTCCTTGATAGAGGGTACCTAAAACTTCTGTATAATAGTTAAATAATTTAATTAAATTATACAAGAACCATATAAATAATTATGATATCATATATGATCTTCTAATATTGCTTTGTTAATAATATTTTAGTATTATCGTCGTTTCGGGTGTTAACTAATTCGTTTTCATTTATATTATTTATTATGTGAGTCATGTTTGTCATGGTTAAGATGTATAATATTCATATCTAAAATGATATTAACTCTTTAAACATTATTTTTAATCATTAAATAAAAATTATTCATGAATGGTTACGATGGGGAATGAATCTCATCGCGTTTGTAGAGATGGTAATCTGTACGTACGCCCGAGCGACAATATCACTAAAATAGTAGATAAATAGATGGTATATCATATATAAAGAATCATTAACATGTTATATTTATTATTTATATCAATTATACATCGTTATTATACCCATCTCAAAATAATGTATTGAATAACAACTAAACCATGACGTGGAGATAGTAAGTCATACGTAGGCACGTATGGTGACTTTGTCATTCATATGATGGATAGAATAATGAATATGGTTGTGCCATTTTTATAATAACATCACAGTATATAGAATATACATTAGTTATTATTTTATAATGGAAAAAACAAAGAAATAGGAAGTGAAAGAAGAAAACAACTTGAAAGAGGTGATTAAATATTTACCTCTTCTTTGGGTTCTTCCTTTTGATTTGATCAAAAGGGCTCCGAAGGTTGGATTTTTTATCCAAATAAGGCATCTAGGATGAATGGATTATAGTTTATAGGATATTTGGGTAGGTTTTGGCCGATCCAAATGGCTTTGAAGGTGTGAATTTGAGAGATGGGGAAGTTCCCTTTTATAAGAGGGGTGAGGGGCACCTTAGGAAATGATTGAAATGTTATTTTATAACAAAATAATTTTCGGTTTATAATGGATCCAAAATGATTGATTTCTAGGATAAGGTGTGGATGGGTCTAAATCAACTCAACCAATAGGTTTTAGATATGTTTGCGTGACAATATTAATGTTATCTTTTAGATTTTACTCTTAGTTAAATAGTTTGACATTTACCATGTCTCTTTGAATTTTTATATTATATTGATAATAAACTTTATATAAACTTCCAAAATAACACCAAGTGGTTCATTAATGAAATATATAATATTATTTTTCCATTTTACTAAACCTTGGAGTTTTAGGAATATTATATCAACCAATAATATAGTATTTGTTTTAAAAATTCAATTTTTTCAATTTTGTCATTATTTAATAAATGATTTTTGTTAAAGTCATAAAAACATTATTAATTCCAAATAAATTCATATTTTAAATACTAAAATTTCATACTAACCTAGAAAATTAGTGTAATTCATAAAAAGGCTTAAATTAGATTAATTTGGATATTTATTATATCAATTATTTTCATATTTCATTATTAAGGTAATTACTGCGTCATCATTGTGTCATAAATAAATTAAATTATTTAATGTATAAAATTTATAATTAAAATTTCATTATATAGGAAATATTTATAGATTTATAATGAATATTTATATTTGAATCTATCTTTTGTATTACCCTATATTATAAATGGTTTAGTTATTAATCTTTGAATTTAACACTTTTAACTCTTCTTTGAATTGAATAATAATAAATGTCCTAGTCTAATCCAAGTGGACCTAAAGGATCATATTTTATTCCTAAGGTTGTTTTTGTTGAATTACATATATCCAATAGAATTATAACATGTGTTAGGGTAATAATAATATCATTTTTACCCTTAATTACTCTATTTACTTTTAACCGTGGTAAATAAAAGAAAAAAGTTACTATTCACCAAAATTTATTTTCATCTTATTGAACCAAATTTTTTTAACTCATATCAACCGTGTCTCTCGGATTTTTGAAATTCCACTCACAGAAGCGGTAAAATTTTGTTTTATGTGAATTTGCAAATTCTCCTAGGAGGTGGGAAAAAGACGGTGAAAAGTTCAATAAAATTTTATATATCTAATATTATTACAAAATGACTCCAATGAATTACATTAAACATATATAGGAATTATGTATCTATTTTTAACCCAAATAAATTTAAATAAAATAATTATTTATTTAAATAAAATTCGGTTTTAAACAATCATGCAGTGTTTTTCACTATTCATCCAAAATTGAAAGTTTTCAGAAAAATACCAAAAATTCACCCTAATATAATTTTGATATTCCTAATTCAAAATTGAAGTCCATTTTTTCAAATAACATTTTTAAAATTTTAAAAAGTTGATATTACTATTCATAACGGCTAGTTTGAGTGGTCACGGTGTGTTAGAATCTCGAAGTTGCGTACAATGAAAGCTATTACATTATTCAAAGGGAAACTTACCGTGGAAGCATGGGATGTTACATTCTACCCTCATTAAAATAATTTTATCCTCTAAATTTAGAGAATATTACTGCATAAAAAGATTCATGTGGTTCTTCATCATAAGTTCCTCGAGATCCCACGTTGCCTCTTCCATCTTATGGTTTCTCCATTGAACTTTTACCAGACGAGTCGTCCGGTTTCTCAACACGTGTTCAATGGTATCAAGAATTTTTTCAAGATCTTCACAATAAGGTAGATCATGTTCCAGTTCAATTTCCTCATAGTTTAGTACATGCGTTAGGTCAGGCATGTATATTTTTAATAGTGATATGTGGAACACATCGTGAACTTTGGAGAGACTTGGCGGCATTACCAAATGGTAATATATAACCCCAATTCATTCTAGAATTTATAAAGGTCTGATATACTTGGGACATAATTTACCCTTCTTACCAAATTGTATAATTCCCTTCAATGGAGATATTTTCAAGAAAACATTATCTCCTACCATAAATTCCAAATCCTTCCTTCAGTTATCAGCATAGCTCTTCTACTTACTTTGAGCTGCATTGATGTGGGTTTGGATTAGCTTCACATTTTCCATCACTTCCTCAACAAGTTATGGGTCTACGAGTTTTCATTCACCAACATAATCCCAACAGGTTGGTGTGCAACATCTCTTTCCATATAACGCTTCATATGGTGCCATCTGAATACTTGAATGGAAGCTATTGTTATAGGAAAATTCTACAAGAGGTAAATATTGATCCCAAATTCCTTGAAAGTCAAGTGACCATGATCTCAACATGTCTTATATGGTTTGAATATTCCATTCTGATTTTCCATCAGTTTGAGGGTGGTAGGCAGTTCTCAAACGAAGTTTAGTATTCAGGGATTTCTGAAGACTTTTCCAGAATCATGATGTAAAACGGGGATCACAATAAAAAAAATCGATAGGGGTACACCATGGAGTCTTACAACTTCCTTAATATACAGTCTTTCTAAATGTTCAAGTGGTATATATTCTCTTATAGCATGAAAATGTGCTAACTTGGAAAGATGATCAACAATGACCCATATTTCATCATTCCTTTTCGGTGTCTTTGGTAGCCCCATGACAAATTCCATCATAATATTATCCAATTTCCACTCAGGTATGGGAAGAGGTTGCATGACTCTTCCAGGCTGTGGCCTTCCAACTTTCACTTGTTGACAAACCATACATCTTGACAAAAAATCAGCAATCTCCCTCTTCATGTTGTCCCACCAAAAATGTTCCTTCAAATATCTATAAATCATAGTGCTATCTAGGTGTATAGAGAAATTTGGAGCTATGAGCATCATCTAACAATTCCCTTTTCAAATCAGGTATATCAATAACACAAAGTCTCTTCCCAAATTTCAAAATTTCATCTTTATATATGAAGTCACTAAATCTCCTGTTATTCACAGCTTTAATCTTCTTTTGAAACTCCTCATCATCGGTCTGAGAACTCATTATCCTTTATAGTAAATATGGTTTGGTAACCATTTGAAAAAACATTGATGTTTCACCTTCCATGGTTATTCTCATATCCAACTTTACTATATCCATGTATATAGGATACTTTTCAACTCTCATCTTGTTCAAAAATCCATGATTCTTTCAACTCAAAGCATCTTCCACCTTATTTTCCTTCCCCGAGTGGTATTATATAGTGCTATCATAATCCTTGAGTAGGTCAAGCCATCGCCTTTGCCTCATGTTGAGTTCTTTGTGTGTGAAAATATACATCAAACTCTTATGATCGGTATATATCTCAAAAAATTTACCATAGAGATAATGTCTCCATATCTTCAAAGAAAATATTATAACTAATAACTAGAGATCATGAGTAGGATAGTTTTTATCGTGATTTTTTATTTGTCGGGATGTATAGGCAATAACCCTATCATTCTGCATAAGGAAAAAACCAAGTCCTTTCTTTGAAGCATCACTATAAATAACAAACCCATCATTCCCCGATGGTAGTGTCAAGATAGGATAATTGAGTATTCTTATCTTCAGTTCTTCAAAACATTATTCTCACTCTTTTTTCCAAACACATTTAACCCCTTTATGTGTGATCTTTGTTAATGGGTTAGCCAACCGAGTAAAATTCTGGATGAAATGTCGATAATATCATGCTAAACCAATAAATCCGCATACCTCAGTTATACTTGTCAGTGCTGTAAATTCTTGGATTAACTTGGTCTTTGATGGATAAATAGATATTCCATCATTAGAGATAATATGTCCAAGAAAAGAAATCTCCTCAAGCAAGAATTCAAACTTGCTAAGTTTCCCATATAATTCATTTCTTCTAAAAGTATTTATAATAATGCGCAAGTGATTTTCATGATCTTTGTATCTTTTGGAGTATACCAAGATATCATTAATAAATACCAATAAAATTTCATCAAGATATTCCTTGAAAACTCTATTCATTGGATCTGTGAAGATATAGAGTGCATTAGTGAGCCCAAAAGGTATTACTCTAAACTCCTAATGCACGTACCTGGTTCAAAATGATCTTTTCAGAATGTCTTCCTTCTTCACACATAACTGATGGTATCCAGATCAAAGGAAAATATTTGAAAAATATTTATCTCAATGAAGTTGGTTGAATAAATCATCAATACGGGGTAGTGGATACTTGTTATTTATCGTTATAGCATTGATCTTCTTGTAGTCAATGAACAACCTCATTTATCCATCTTTCTTCTTAAGAAAATGGACAAGGGCTCCCCATGGAGAAACACTAGGGTGAATAAATCCCTTATTACTCAATTCCTATAGTGTATTATTTAGTTCCACTAATTACATAGTTTCCATTCTATGAGGGGTCTTTGACATGGGCCTTGAACCAGGAATTAAATCAATAAAAACACAATTTCTTGTTCTGGAGGATGTATAGGTAAATATTCTAGAAACAGATCAATATATTCTTGCACAATAGGTACATCATCTATTTGAACATCCTTTTCCTCACCCATAGTTATTTCATTCTCTTCATCCCCAATAATTGAATTTAGTTGAGCTACTAGGGGTGGATCTAGATAAGAATGAGGTGGTGACATTTCTGCTCTAAAGATAAGTTTTTCTTTATCATCGTCATCAAAAATTATAACTTCCTTCTTCTTAAAATAAATTTTTTTATCATGGTTAGAAATCCAATCCGTGCCAAGGATTTTATCAAATTCAATCATGGTTATGACGATGAGATCAGTAGATAAATAACATTTATGTGCCTTTATAGGGACAAATTCGCAAAACTTTGTTGCAATGATACTTCCCTTAGGAGTTTTGACTAACAACTCCCTTGTTAAATCAAATTGGAAATATCTAATTTTCTTAGAAAACTGGGAAGATATGAAACAATGTGATGATCCAGAATCAAATAAATCATTTTCTAAACTTGAGGAAACCATTAAATTACCTGCCCCCACGTCTTTCAGATATTCAACCTTAGAAGTAGTGATCGCATATGCTTGGCCTTGATCCCTTGGCCTTTTCTAAGGTAATTTTTCCTGAATCTTAGGAAATTCATTTGCATAATTTCCCATCTATCTGAAATTTTAGCATTGAACATTGGTAGCTTCTTTATTTCCCTTACAATCACCAATAGGATGGTCTTTCTGTCCACATTTTTAGCATAATATTTTTCCTTTTAGACAAGCACCATGGTGCTTCCTTCCATAATTATCACAGGGTGGGAATTTAACTCTTCCCTTATTCCATGTTTCTGTATTTCATTTCCCAGAGTGTTCAGAAGATCTCTTCTTCTCTTTCATTGCTTTAAAGTTGTAAGACTTAGAGAATTCCTTTTCTATCTTGATAGTACATGAGACAATATATTTGTATGATGAAAAGGATTGTGATACTAATGCTCGATGAAGAAATGGTTTTAACCCATCAAATAATTGATCAGTATTACTCCTTGGGTTATGTATATAATATGTTGCATGCCTTTCTGACCATGTAAAATTAGATTCATACTTTGTGAAATTCTCATCCTATTTTTGAATCAGACTCAGATTTTGTCCTTCCATATCAACTTGATAGTCACAAGGAAATTATTTTTCTAAGAAAATAATTTTAAACTCCCTCCATTTCATGTTTGATACTTCATCATCTTCCTTTGTGTTTTGAATCAATGACCACCATTGATCTTCATCTCCCATGATATGATAAAATGCCATGATAAATTTTTCCCTTTCGCTACTCCCTAGAGCATAAAATATTTTCTCTAAATAATTTATCCATTGCTCAGCTTCTAATGGAATTATACTCCCATTGAATGTTGCTGGTTGTTGCCTCATGAAGCGGTCTAACATTGATCATCCACATTATGTATCAGGGTGATCCATAGGGGTAAGGTTATTATTCATGACTAGTGTGAGTTATCCTAGTATGGTGATAATCTGATCATCACCAGTTGCTTCACCAGCTCCACTATACTTATCTTGAGTAGGAGGGCAGTCCCTACATGGATTGTGTGCACTGATATGGTTTCCATTCCTTCCACTAGGAAATATTTCTAAATAATGGCATACACTAGATTAGTTTATGAATCACAATACATAAATCCAAACTTGTAAAACACCTAACATAAATTGAACAATTTATGGGTATAATCCATAATCATAAAAATGTTTTCTTTGAGAACGTATATACTCATAAACCCGTAATAATTGTTTGTAATGAAAATGAGAATTATCCTAAGCAAATACCTCAGGAGTGTTGTAACCAAGAGTGCATAAAGGCCCATTGTCGTGCACCAGTTCCCATTCAAGTCTATCTCAAAGTTGTGTTTTTGGGTTTTACCCTTAGGTACATCTATGCCAGAGCCGCCTCTTCCTACTCATATCTAGATAGGGGTGTATTTCTTAGAAAACTCACAAAATCTCTACAATACCAAAATTCTAGGAAGTTATTCTATACTAATCTTCAAATTCTATATTAGGGTAATGTTCTCTAATCAGTGTTTTTCTAAATCTAGTTTCCACGGTTTGTACTAAACTTCCTCCGATACCAATGGTTATGCCCCGACCCCACTTACATAAATTCAACGCATCATTACATAGCAATTTCATGATCACAAGGAAATCATGTCCCGAAATACCAATAAGTTTAGTATTATTGGAAACAAGATTCATACATAAGTTCAAATTTACAACTTCAAAAGAAATAAAACACTAATTTATTCCATTAGAAACGTCCAGGCCTCCTAAATTACGCCTGAAATTCACTCATAACTAACTTCTTCATATCCTAGGATAATGAAACATAAGAAAGGGGTGAGATCAAATTCTTAGTAATGGTAAGCAATACAGTGGAAGATAACATAAATATTAATAATGGTGAATAATTGAAAACTCAATACTTTACGAATAATAAAGATGAACACTTTTATGGCAGGAATATTAGATGAGTAAATAATGCCATAATAAAATATAATCATGGGTATTCTACTAGTCGAATGACCACGTGATCTATTGATATAATTTTAGAATGAGAGAATTTATAATGTTGGACATTCTGAAACATTTTGTCAAGGCCTCGGCCAAGAATTATAAAAATGATTAAGGCCTCAGCCAAAACCATATACCAAATTAGGAAAGGCCTCGGCCAATTCCACATATAGTTGTCTCATTATACCTATCGATGCATCGAGGAGCTATAGAGGGCTCCACCCATCACTTACTAAGTCCAATACATTCCTTATATGAAAAGGTTGAAATATTACATAAATATTCATTTTAAAACTAGCATACAAAATTTCAATACTTTATCCATAAACCATGAATGGTATAAAAATAACACATCCACAGTCAATCATATCACAAAACCATCAATAAAATATGGAATATTTGTATCATAATTAATCAACTTCAAACAGGTATAAAATCCATCAAAGGATGTTGACATAGATGAAATCAAAACTATTTGTGAGAAATATCTCTTTCATTTTTTTGAAATAATTTAAAGGTACATAATTATAAAATAATACATTTATTTTGAAAATATTCTTATAAGTTTGTAAGGGAAGATTCGACAATGTTATAATAGAGGAGAATTACCGCACTCGACGTATAAGTTAAAAAATACATTCTTACCCTAATTTTGTCGAAAAGGTCATAAAGTACCTTGTCTGGAAAACGACTGAAAGATTACTTTCAAAAAATATAAGTTCAAATAAGGGTATAAATGAATTTAAACCATTTTCTAGTAAATTGTAAAAATGTTTTGAAATTCATTTTTAAGAAACATGGATGTGGATGATAAAGAGGTCCCAGTAGATACTTACCTAAAAATAACCTCGGATAATAAAGAGATTGTAGAATTAACCCTTACCTTGTAAATTTCCTTGGTCGAAGGTAAGTTAACCTCCTGTATAATTTTTAAATAATTGTTATTAAATTTTACAAGAACCATATACATAATTATGATATCATATATGAACTTCTAATAATGCTTTATTAATAATATTTTAGTATTATCGTTGTTTCGGGTGTTAACTGATTCATTTTCCATTATATTATTTGTAATGGGAGTCATTTTTTTCATTGATGGGATGTATATTGTCCATATCCAGAATTATATCAACTCTTTAAACATTCTTTTTAATCATCAAATTAAAATTAGTCTTGAATGGTTACGATGGGGAATGAATCTCATCGCGTTCATGGAAACGGTAATCCGTACGTACGCACGAGCGACGATATCTTTAAAATAGTAGATAAATATATGTTATATCATATATACAGAATCATTAACATGTTATATTTATTATTTAAATCAATTATACATCATTGTTATACCCATCTGAAAATAATGTATTGAATAACAACTACACCGCGACATGGAGACGGTAAGCCATACGTACGCACGTATGGTGACTTTGTCATTCCTATGATGGATAGAATAATGAATATGGTTGTATCATTATTATAATAACATCACAAAATATAGAATATATTGGAGTTATTATTTTAGAATGGAAAAAAAAAAGAGGAAGTGGAAGAAGAAAAGAACTTGAAAGAGGTGATGAAATATTTACCTCTTCTTTGGGTTATTCTTTTTGATTTGATCAAAAGGGCTCCTTAGGTTTGATTTATGATCAAAATAAGACCTCTAGTATTAAGAGAGTATAGTTTATAGGATATTTGGACTGATTTTGGCCGAGCCAAAGGGTTTTTAAGGTATGAATTTGAGATAAGGGGAAGTTATTTTTTATATGAGGGGTGAGGGGCACCGTAGGAAAAGATTGAAATATTATTTTATAATAATATCATTTTCGGTTTCTAATGGCTCCAAAATGATTTTTTTTTTCTAGTATAAGGTTGGTATGGGTCTAAATCCACTCAAATAATAGGTTTTAGAAAGGTTTGTGTCACTAAATTAACCTTATCTTTTAGAATTAACTCTTAGTTTAATAGTTTGACATTTACCATATCTGTTTGTATTTTTATATTATATAGTTAATAAACTTACTATAAACTTCCAAGAGAACCCCAAGTGGTGTATTAATGACATATATAATATTATTTGAGCCCTTTGGACGATCCTTATATTTTTAGTAATATTATATCAATCAATAATATTTTTTTGCTTTTAAAAACTGAATTATGTCAATTTTGACATTATTTAATAAATGATTTTTTTGAAAGTCCTAACAACTTTATTACTTCTAAATAAATTCATATGTTCAATACTGACATGTCATATTAACCTATAAGATTAGTGGAATATATCAAAAGTCTAAAATTACATTTATTTGGATATTTATTATATCAATTATTTTAATATTTTATTATTAAGGTAATTACAGCGTCATCATTGTGTCATAAATAAATTAAATTATTTAATGTCTAAAAATTTTAAATAAAATTTAATTAAGTATGAAATCTTTTTATCTTTATAATTAATATTTATAGTCGAATCTATCTTATGTATAACCCTATATTACAAATGTTTTAGTTATTAAACCTTGAATTTAACATTTTTAACTCTTCTTTGAATTAAATATTAATAAATGTCCTAATCAAATCCAAGTGGAAATAAAGGATCATATTTTATTCCTAAGGTTGTTTTTGGACGAATTACACATATCAAATAGAATTAGGACATGTGTTAGGGTAAGAATAATATCATTTTTACCCTTAATTGCCCAATTTACTTTTAACCGTGGTAAATAAAATTAAACAGTTACTGTTCACCAAAAACTATTTTCATCTTATTGAAAAACAAAATTCATATTGATATCAACCATGTCTCTCGGAGTTTTAAAATTACACTCACAAAAGTGGTAAAATTTAGTTTTATGCGAATTTCCAAATTCTCCTAGGTGGTGGGTAAAAGACGGTGAAAAGTTCAGTAAAATTTTATATATCTAATATTATTACAAAATTACTCCAATGAATTTCATTGAACATATATATGTATTATGTATCTATTTTGACTGAAATAAATTTAAATAAAATAATTAATTATTTAAATAAAATTCAGTTTTAATCAATAACGCAGCGTTTTTCACTATCCAATAAAAATTGAAAATTTTCATAAAAATACCAAAAATTCACCCTAATCTAATTTCGGTATTCCGAATTAAAAAATGAAGTCCATTATGAAAAATTAAATTTATAAAAAATTTAAAAAGTGGTATTACTATTCATAATGGCTAGTTTGATTGGTCGCGGTGTGTTAGAATCTCGAAGTTGCATACAATGCAATCTATTGCATTATTCAAAGGGAAACGTACCGTGGAAGCTTGGGGTGTTTCACTTATAAATATTTATCTTACATATTATATTATATGATTTTTTTCTTATGTAATTATGATTGTTTCTTACATGTCTTTTGGTCTAGAATTATTTCAAAGGAAAAAAACATTAATTATAGTGTATTTTACATTCATAATATATTTTTCTAGAATAAAAAATGGTATGTGTCAAGTGGGAGTGGAGAATATGTTACATATGGATATAATTTCATATGTATTATGCAGCCCATAATTTTTCTAATGGAATTTTCTTATGTATTAATTTTATTACAGATGGAGTAATGTAGGATATTATACTTTATAAAATTATCAGAGACTATCATGTGAAGTTATACACTTTTAGTCTAATATAGAAATCAGGTGTTTCACTATGAAGTAACATAAAATAATTTAGGATCCAATACCATTTTAGATTTTCTAATGTCATGGTGATTCCAATTTCACCACAAAAGATAAATAAAGTACAGATAATTATATTGGATAATATATTGAATTAAATTGGAGAGATGTATTGGATATAAAATCCTAGTAAGATTCCAAATATGAATTAAATACTAGGTTTCCACATAAATACCCTATACAAGGTTTCCATTGAAATAAACCTAGAAGACTTTTGCTTCAACCATAAATTAAAAAGGATAAGATTAATTGCATGTGTGGAAGGTTCTATGGGAGAGAATAAAATCATGTTTCCATTTCAAAATTACATTAAATCTATTATAAATGATATAAATATATTTTTTTCTAATAAATAGTGGGGTTAGAGATCAAAAAAATTCAATCATCATCATACAAACACATATGTAGGACCTAGAGTAGCTGCAAATAAAGGAATGGAATAAGGAACTTGTTTAGCTATGTCAGGATAAACTCAGTATAGGTTATGAGTAGTATTACCACTTAGAAAACTTATTTACAAGACTTTCTCATCAATTAATATATCCTATAAAATTAGTCTAGAAATTAAATTCTTAAATAAAAATAGTAGTTTTGTTTTTGAATGAAATTATATTCTAATAAGTTTTGAATGGTTATCCAATCTTTGAATTAAAATAATTGATTTCATTGTTTAGATTTCTTATGTGAGATATTTATTAAAAGTATAGTGATTTTAGTTAGTTTTAACTACTTGGTGGTCTTTGAGTAGTTAAATATCTTCTTTAGGAGGGGAAAATCATACTAAGGTCTTTGTATGATGTTTATGAAATATTTGGTGTACACTTTTATATCTTGAAGTGTGAATTGAAAAATTATATTAGGACACATTTTTTAAAATGAATAAGGGTGTGTTCATAGGTTGAATCTTGTTCATATGTGTTTTTATAAATCATATTTCACACACCTCTTCAATCTAATTCTATTTTTCCTTCAAAAAAATCTTTCTCAATTAATTTTAATTAAATCTGTTTTAGTTCTCTTTAACTTTTACGTAAACTCAAAAAAATCCTCAATTTTCACATTTTATTTAAAAAAAGTGATATTTTTTAAATTATCATGCAACCTTTGTGAGATAATACGTTGGGGGATACTATACTACATTCACTGGGAAAAAAAGCTAATATTTATTTTTTTTAAATAACCCTCTCAATAATTTGGAACATTTATTAAGGAGGTTGCCTAAGTTGAATTTTTTGTATTTACAGAAGTTAAAACCCAAAATTATTAACATGTGAACTTGAAAAATGATATAATGTATCACTCAAGATCCCAAATTATAAACAATCCAAAAAATCATTCTTTTCTAGATATTTTGAGTAAGGAAAATTAGGATAATTAACCTGGGACTTCAAATAACTCTACCAACACACAAAGTAGAATCATTTTTAAACTTACAATATTATAAAAAATTATAAAACTCTTAAATAAACTCCATAATTCTTTAATTAAAATCAAATAAACCATGAATCATACCCCTAGGTATACATTTTGATTTTGAAACCGAATTTTGGTTGATTATTTAATTTCCAAATTTTAAAAGGATCCACACAAACATATTTAGTAATTTAATAATCTTTTTATTAACATCAAACCACCAATATTTAATATAGATAAAATGAAACTTAAATATTTTCATTTTTCTTTAAAAGTATTGGCTAATGAATGATTTTTTCAATTCACAATTTTCTTTGATTATAGACTAAATTAATTGAATAAAATATTCCTTAAAAAGATTTTACTGGTTTTTTAGATTACTATAATAAGAAAATAAATTCATGGTTCTAAGGAAACTCAAGAAGAAATTTTACATGAGTATTTTTAGAGATTTAAAATATTTTTTTTAGTTTCCCCATCCAAAAAAATTAGTGATAATATTTTGATTGAATATTTCCCTGAGGTACTTTGTATCACTTGTAGGAGCATGATAGATACCACTATAAGTGAATCTTTAGTTGATAAAACCACATTATATTCTAGGACTCATATTGCTAACATGAACTGAAATGTACAACAATTTGGAATAATATTACAAATTCATTTTAAATATACTCAATAATTTTCAACTTTTAGTTTTGAAAATAGCATGAATGTGAGTAAAATTAGAGATCTCAAAATCATGGTAAGATTTTTGATGTTGTCAAACACTTGAAAATCCAAACCCAAAACTAAAATAAGTTTTAAACTATAAGTTCATTATATAATTTATTCTTCAAATTATCATTTTAGTGACCATTTACTGCAAATGTAAGAATCTTATGAAGCATGGAATTATTTTTTCTTGGAAAAACTTTCCAAAAAACCAAAAAATTCATTTTAAACCCAACAAAAATTTATACCAAGGATAGAATAATAAATTTAATGATTTATTTAATCATTATGAAAAATAAGGAATTTTTTTCAAGGCCAATAAAATAATTAGAAACTAAGATACTTCAATGATAAATCCAATACTGATGATAGAATAAATTTATATCCTATAAAATGCACTCAAAAATATAAAAATATCTTTTAAGAAACTATGAGACAATAAAAACTCAAGATGAAAACTTTAATGACTCAAGTGGGGAAAATATAAACTGATATTATTCATATACAGAGATAGATCTATGGAATTTTTCATTCAAAAACTCAAGTGTATCCTAAATACAAGGGAAAGAACGATTCCAATCCTATACAACTTAGAAGTGTCACTAAGTAGAAAAGACTTCAATATATAAGTTCTATACCTAAACTTGTTTAAGAGAGTTCCAAACTTTTTTCATCTTAGTTATACCTTATTGAAGAAAATAAAAAATCTAATAAACCTACTAAAAATATTAAAACCATTATCAAATAAAATTGAATGTAAAATGATGAATAATTTTTTTAAGGAACCAAGAAATTTTATATAAGAATGATAAGAACATGTTTTATTCAAAAAAATGTTCAAAATGATATTGAAATTACAAAAACATCACTACATTATCCTAAGGGTATCCTAGTAGTGAATAAGAGTGTCTAGATTGATGTAGAGAAAAAAACATTATAAAATTTCAGGAAATTATGAGTTAATATTCCTTTTCTTGATGTTGTGAAATTGATTACTTGGTATTCCATGTTTTTATAGAAACTATGTTTTCATAAAATAATGTTCAAGAGAGATGAAAAATTAAACCTTGGGGGAATGTTTCCTCTATGGTTCAACATGCACTTTATTTCAAATACAAATATCCATGGTATTTTACTATTCCATGTAATATATGGGAGTTTTAATTTAATGATATTATGATATATTTAAGATCTTTAATAAATGTGATTCCTCATTTTGTTTACTCTACATTACATGTTGGAGATATAAAACCATCTTGGAATATCATTTAATTAACAAAATATTTTATAATAAAACATGCTATTATCATTGAATATTTTTTGGTAGAATAAATAGGTATTATATTTTGTATTGATTTTTATATTTTGGATATGGTGGATGATATATTTAGCACCCTTACACCTCTAATTCTTGGGAAAAAAATTCAAAATACCACTAAGGAAAACATAAATGTTCACATGGAACCATTGTAGAATAAATTTGGTGGATAAATGTTTCACATATTTTTTTTCAATCCATGAAGAATCCAATCTAATATCATTCAGATCATTAATTTAATAATACTATTTGGTTTTCCACTGATTTATTTATGCATTTTATAAGTAATTAATCACAAATTTTTGTTTTAGAAAAGAAGTCCATATTTTTATCTAAAATTTATTTTCATTAGATTGAAGATTTTTATTTTGAAGAGATTATAAATATTGTATTCATTGTATGTAAACATTAATATTTTATAAATGATGCATTATATTTCATCTAAACTGCTAAAAATATGAAATTTGATTAACTTATTTTCTTTATACATGAACAATCCAATACTTTTTCATGTCAAAATCATGAAAAGTGTTATGATTTCACTAACTGACCCAACAAATCCCAAGAAACAACTCCCCAAGCCTGACTTTAATAATCTTGGGGCTGGTGACTAGCAAAGAGTAGGCATATCACACAAATGAGAGGCCTTTTCTTATGTAACCAATACGCACGCACCCAAAAACACCTCCATGGAATAGTGTATAGATATAAAAACAAAATAATGATATTAATTCATACATATATCCCAAACTATAGTAAAACAAAATTACTAAAAGTGTAAAAAGGGAAAACACATAGCCACTAAAAACTGTAAAATGTTCTAACCTAATCAGAAGGAAGTGATCGCTGTCAAAATAAACTATTGGAAAGATCCTCGGCCCCACTCTGGTTAATACCTTGTTTATTCTAGATCACTAACATATTCCTACCTCAGGTCCTCTAGGGACACCATTTAAAGACATGTGGTATTCATACGAATCAATATGTTTGGGTGATGACCATTTAGAGGTGACTATATCAATACTTAGTAGGCACCCCAAAACCCCAAAAAAGAAGGGATTAATTGAAAGGAATCAGTCTACTCAACCCAGCCAAAGAGAAACCAAATGATAGATACACTCCTCATCAAACCATCCTCACTTATACATGAATAGTCAGCTTAGCCCATAATGGGTTTTAATCCAAACACATGAAAACACCACAAGGACTCCTAGAATCACCCAGATATACTTGTATCAGACTCCATGTATCATGAGGTTCCGACCTCAAATCTAGATATAGAATTCTATTCGAAACTCTAAAGGTAACACATGACTATGAGAACACACTACATGATCTCATCCATACAATATGAAAATAATCCGTGAGATACACTCCATAGGAAATATCTCTACCATTCCTAATGGTACATCCGAGAGAATGATCTCCATCAGGAACAACTCACTAGGTCAAACTCTAGTGCCCGACACCAAGTTCATATCATCCCTACCTTCCACCCAATGAAATCTAAAAGAAACCTAATTGGAGAGGCCACCCCCTCACTATTATACACATTTTAGGGATAACTTCTTCATACTATGTAATGCATGTATCCTCACTAACAATAGAGAATAGAGGGACCCACACTTCATCAATTCCCTACAGCTAAGGGAGTACTAGCTCCTAAATAACCCATAGAACCTTTATTTCTCCTATGTAGAGTGGAACACACCTCGCTCCATATAGTGATAACTATCTTCTAACTAGTTATCACACATGACAAGCAGAAGATCTTGCTTCACATAAATGTTCTCTATTGCTGAGGGACCTTCAAATATAGTGGAAGACCCACTCTCGCTGCTTCTAGAAGTCAAGGGAGTACATCTCCATAAATTAGGATCCTCACCTTGGTACGACATGGGAGTACCACTCAATGTCTCGATGACCCACACCCGAGTATGATAAGAGAGTTCCAACCTACTAGTACAATCACTATGGGGGACCCACTCCCTGAAATGGTAGGGGTGTACTAACCCAATGTTAGAGGACATGCTCCCTATTACGACAAGGGAGTACCAACTCTGACTAAAAAATATGTATAGAGGACCCATACCTTAGAGGTATAGGGGAGTTCTGACTCTAAGGATAGAGTACTTGCACCCTAATATGGTAGGGGATTACCCACTCTATCTATACAACACATATAGAGGACTCACGTCCTGCCACGTTATGGGAGTACCAAATCATGGATAGAGAACTTACACCCCAATCTAATAGGGGAGTACATACTCTATATTTCTAATGAGTACAAAGGTCTCGCACCCTGTCACAGTAGGGGATAATTTTCTCCAACTACATGAATGATATGGGGAACTTGTTCCCTGGTCGATTGGAGGATTACTGATCCTAGAAGAACTATCCCATGGGTAGATAACCCACAACTTCATTTTGGGGATTCATGTTTCTACCAATGTAGAGAGGTATAGGAAACCAGCACCCTGATTCCACAGGGGAGAACTAGTCCCAGTGTCTCTCTCAAAAACAATACTAATCTCCATCATTGGTTAATAACCTATGAAAGGAGCATCAAGTTCATCATACCTCACAACGCAACACTACCATGGGTAGGGGACTTATTCCCTAATACAATAGTGGAGCACCTCTCTAACATCCTACAGATTCAAGGGTACCCCTATCCTAAGATGGTAGGGAAGGTTACTAACCCTGACATCAACCTAGTGCTCTACCATGATCACCACACAAGGTTAAGAACTTGAACTATAGATTTATGCTTGAATACTATCACATTATGTCTTACAGGCTACTAAGGAGGAAACAATCACATTTTATGTGAAACATTACTCAATATAGGCTACTCACAAGATAGAATATTATCCCTAGATAAGTATAAATGCAAGGAGTAATATCCCAAGAAGATATCAAGAAATTACATAGCATGGATTGGCACCCACATGGCTTGTGAACCCACCTGTTCACTTGATTTTGTGCCCTGTTTTCACAGTTTGGATGTCCATGGAAGTGTACATGGGGTGTCATACCTCACCCCATCCCCCAAGACACGTCTTTCCACACACGTCTCAACTATTCAGGTCTCACACATGGCGTTTCCTCCAATCACATGGTGTTTCCATGAAAATTGGCTACTCGGCCATGTTTTTTCCCATTCCCATTTCCAACACACCATTCCCATGTACTTTGGCCATGTACTTCTACACAAACATATACCAACACACGTCTACCCTATCCATATCCTCTAGATACATGACATGGGGTCACTACAAATTGTGTAGTCCCAAAAGGTCATATTCCCTAAATGGGAAGAACACATGTCATGTATCACTATTTTAAATGTCGTGTAAATAGTAATTATGATGAGAATTTTCTTACAAGCCCCTGGATTTACCCTAGTTCCCCATGAAACCTATAGATCAACCTAGAAGGGGTCTCTAGAAATCTGAAAATGGAACTGAAACCTTAAAAACCCATAAGAAATGGCATCGACACCTAAAAATAAAATATTCCTACCTCATAGAGAAATACCAATTATTCAGGTCCAAAATAATGCTTGAATCATGCTTCTCTTTGATCTGATGACAATCGTCATAAAAAATGGGGATCAACACCACCTCATCACTTTGATTCAACCCCAGCTTCATCCAACATCCAAAGGGGGAGAGAGATGGTTTCAACCCTCCTATTTTTTCAAGCACACCAAAGGGGTGGGGGAAGGGGTATAATTGATTTAATTTTATTAATTCAATTAACTTCCTTTTAACAGCACACCTCTAACTGACCTCTGACTCCTCACCTGGTGATGTAACACCCCGACCCCTCTAGAAAGGCACCTGTGAATTACTAATTACATTGGCATGATTACAAGGAATAAACCCCCAAAGGAATGAGTAGTTTAGTAGTCTTTTAGAAACTAGATACATACATTTAACTCATATTACATTGTAAAAGGTAAAAAAATACAACACATAACAAAAACTAATAATCTATATCCATTAAAACTCAATAAGTGATATCCTATTCATACACTGCTGAAGATACAAAAAATGAAAGGGGTGAGCTAAAATTCTCAATAAGGGTTACAAATAGCAGAAGAATGAATCAATAATAATAAATGGATCATAAAAAATTATGCATAATAAATATTCCATGGTGAATAAATGAAAACCATGTTCCATTAATAAACTGAGAATGAACTACATCCATAGGTTTTGTCATAGTGAAAACCTCATGGATAGAAATAACTGAAATGAATAAATATAATGCTTATTAATTGGAAATCATGTATCTAGAACATGATACAACAATACCATTTAAATGGTTTATGTTTCTGGGTAGAAACCTGTCTTATTTCTAGAAATAAACTCAAAGGGTTTAATTCCAACTAATTTGTCTCATGAGACCTGTCGATGCATCGAGGGGCTATAGCGGGCCCCAAACACCACTTCATGTCCAAATCATTATTTATACGTAGATTTAATAAAAGTACAATATGCCTTATAAATATTAATATATATTTGAGGATATGGATTCATCAAAGGATGTTTACATAAATAAAGATACATTTAAATGATAATGTTTAAAATTTATTGAGGAAATAATAATCAAACATTCCAAAGTGTCTCATACCACCTTGAAACATTGAAATCATAATCCCTTACAATATCATGAGAATAAGGAGACTCTCTATATGATATAACAAATGGAATTAAATACACCTAAAGAAATAAATAAGTGGTGAACAATGCATATATCTCAAAAAGTTAATGTATGAGGAGAAAAATCCATTTTACTTTGGAGAGAAGAGTTATTTTGGTAACTCATTTTTATTGGCCATAAATCTGTTTTAAAAATGTATATCCCAAAAAAATAAAATGTAAGTACAATGAGATTACATTTGAGGCATAAATGATATCCTACTAAAGTGAAATCATGTAAATAAATATTTTAAAGAAGCTTTCGAATTAACACATTTAATGGCGGTTAAAGGAATTCATTAAAGAGATTTTAAAGCGCAAAGGAAAGTTTTCTTTCATAAAACCAGAAATTATCCAAAATAAAATTTTCATGTTAAAATGTGTGATTTAAATATATAAACATGTATTAAAACATATTATATAGTGAACATAAAAATAGGTAAGAATTTTAGATGTTCCTTGAATCAAGCTTGCATTTCGGAATAATTTTTGAAAGACTATTTTAAAACATGTAACTTCACAAAAAATGAATATGTATTCTGATTGGTACACATGTATAGGAAATTCAAACATAATTTATGATGAGTTATTAAGAATAAATAATAATTTTATTTATGTGAATAGAGAAGAAGAGCAACCTGAATGAAAATGGAGGTTCGGGTAGAAAATACTTACTACTTTGTAATCAATTGAACCCTTTTCCACAAAGTTAATAGTCATAAAAAGATAAATTTAGTATCATGAAAATAAAGATATTCATGTTATGATACGTCAATGGGATGTATATATACACCATACACAAGTAAAAGTAATGAATACGGAATATCTCACAAAGATGGATGTGGGATGAAGAAACCCTTAACAAGAATGTAACATTAGATTGAGGACAAATCAATGACATAATTATCTGTGACAAACATAAACCCACACAATAAAATTGGATATACATAATAAAACAATCATAGGTCATTCACACATATTCTGTTAAAATACAAAACCAATGACATTGATGTTTAACTCAACGAATGGAAATTGAGTTAAGATATCCCTTACCTTAAGCTATAAGGTGTTCTAGATTGTTTTAAATGACCTGAATAATAAACTTTAGATTCATTAAATAATAATTATAGAACCTCATAAACATTTACTTGATATTTTATAACCTTATTAGGTTCATTCAAGACCTTTTTGATGGGTTTTAAGATATTCAATTTTATGGTTTTTGAAGCATTTTCTCCCTTGGTTTTCATGATACGTTTACTTGTATTCATGAATGGAAGTTCATTTGAAATGTGGTTAAACATACAGAATTGTTAATATATATTATTAGTGACATTAAATAGATATAAATGATATTATAATGATTGTGGGTTATATACTTGAGGATGATTCATTAGTTATAATTTATTGATAAATGCTTGGAATAACTTTGCCTATTTTGTGCATAATGAACTTGTTTTGTATAATTATTTTGTATTATGAGTGTGTAAGGATTAAAAAATATTGAATAAGGTAAAATAAATATATTAAGATCTGTTTCAACCATAAAAAAAATTTCATGACTAGTCTTGAGGATATTAATGCAAATTGAAAACCTGTCTTCCTTGAGTGTGATAATTTAACACATCTCTGCATTTATAATATAAAAGGAGGGGGAAATAGCGATGATGATGAAATATTATATTAGCATAATTAAAATCCAGTACATGTATGGTACTGGAATTATAATTTCATTTTGATGAGGTGAGGTGAGAATAGAGAATAAAATAATGAAGATTTGTAAAAGAAATTGAAAGAAAAAGGAAGAGAGGTTCACCTCTTGAGTACTCTTTGAGAATCCTCTTAAGGCCTTTGTTTTTTGCCTTTTGGTGAGAACAGAAGGTCTTTGACGTGGGGAAGGAGGTTAGGGATCTATTTGAATAGAATTTAGGAAAGTCTTTAAGTTTTAGTGGTGTTGGAGGAAGAGGGGCTGAGGGGTGGTTTATATAGTGGAGGGGAGGACTATTTTCTTAATATTATAACCATTAATTTATTATTTCTTCTTAAGAAAAGAAATAGTGAGTATTCCTTAACCTAGAATAGTAATAAGAGCATGTGATTTCAATATTTTGATGCTTACATCACTCATGATTCTATGAATAGTTAATTTAATTTATAATGTATTTATATGGTAAATTAATGTATTTTACTATTCACCAAAAATTCAAGTATTTCAAAAAAATCCTAAAAATTCACCCTAGCTATTTTTCAATGTGTAGAATACAAAAATGAAATAAATTTTTTCAAAAATAATTTTCTAAATATGATAAATTTAATTTTTAATTAAAATTATTATTTAATTGAAAAGTACACACTTAAAATATTTGTCTTTATTTTTAAGGTGCCTAAATTTATTTATACATTCAAGGGTATGGATACCATTCATAAGAGTCATATTAATTTTCATAAGGGTAAGTTACTATTCGTAATGGGTAGATTACTATTCATAAGGGTATGTTACTATTCACTGATAATTAAGTTAGTTCTATCAGACTCTAAATGACTTACTGATCACAACTCTAGATGACCATTTTTTGAAATTCAAAACATAGTAGATGAATATGTGATTAATGATTAGATTATAAAATGTGTCATTTTTTATGAACTCAATGTTTCATGCATTCTAAATTAAATCTATTTGTAAATTCTTGGGGTGTAACATTATTCCCTCCATACAAAAATTCTATCCTCAAAATTTGAAATTGAACATAAAAAGTTAATAGATGATACTTGATAATTACCTTGTGGGAAACCCACATCAATAATATTGTTAAAATATCCTCTTAATAAGATTAAGGTTAAATGCATCGATTGCAACAGAAAAATGAATTCTAATTGGACAACCTGGTCATGGAAGAATAATCAAACCATTATGTAGTGACATTAAACTCTAAAAACCCCATACAATGATCAACTTATACCATTTTGTAAATGGATAAAAATTGAAAAATATAATGATTCAACACATTATAATGAAGGTCTTTAATTTCCATGATGAACTTATCATTAACCCTTAATCAACAAGAAGAAGATCTAAAATTCACATTCCAAACATGTGAATAACTTCATCATGTATCCTCTTGAAATATGGAAATGCATTTAGTTACCGTAAAAACCATTTTGGAAACATGAATTCCTATATATTCCATAAGTAAGAAACATTTTTTTGGATATATTACTCAAATACAAAAGTGTTGTAAACTCCATCGATGATATCATAGACCACTTCTCGACAAGTCAAAAATCAGTTCCAGGGTAGTAAGTATTTATCTGAATCAATCATTTCATCATCATTATCTCAAAATCAAATACATATATTAAGGGTTGTCTTTCCCTCAATCATATATTTTTTTAAACAAGTTAAACTTTCCTCTGAATCAATTTTCCTTTGTTTCATTCATCATACGACCAGAGATCCTTAATGAAAGAGTATTGTATTACAATCCATATATATATATCATAATTCATATAACCAGTACATTTATAAAAAAATATTGAAATGACATGATTCTTGAAAATACATATTAATAATTCTACTTCATATGCGGTAGCATCATAACTTGGTCATTATCCAAAACCAGTATTTGGGGTGTATTCCTTTTACAATTAGGGTATTGATTCCCATAGTGTCTCATATCCTTGTAGTTGAATCATTGTACATTAGAAACCATTTTCTTTCCCTTGAAATCATGAACTTGGTTTCCTTTTACTCCACACTTATAAAAAACTCCCATTCCCTTCAAGCATTTACCATGGTGATTTTTTCCACAATTTTCACCTATGGGAAAACTCTTCTTTCCCTTATTCCCTTTATCCCCGAATTTCTCTGCCATAATCTCGTTCTTTTTCATCCCTTCAAATATATAAGACTTATATATGTCTTTACATTCCTTTTTATCACATGATATTATTTTCTCATATGATGAGGATACATGGCAGACAATATTCCTTTGAAAATATGGCTTAAGACCATTAGAGATATTTTCATTCTTACGCTTCACATTACGTTCATTGGTGAGTTTTTTATTCCTTCTGATGGGTTCCATTTCTATTCAATATCCATATTACATATTATCTCATAAAATTATTAACTCTCTATAAATCTAATCATGGTATATCACATATCATAAATTTAAGCACTGTAAATCCTAGAACCAATTTCTTTGGTAACTATGGGGGTGTAAATCTTTTGTAGTGGTGGGTAAATAAAATGTGAATTAATCTTTGAATATCCTCTAGGTGTGTCAAACCAAGAGTTCAACAAGGCCCGTTGTAGTGTACCAGGATACCTCAATTCAAGCTCGAAACTCCTATTCATATTTTCCACTCCTAGGTATATATGTTCTAGATTCACCTCTACTTGTTTGTATCCAGACAAGGATGTATTAGCTAGAAATATCCAAATAATCTATTAATTACCAAAATTATAGGATTTTCTTGTTTATTTATCCTCATAGACCATCTTAAGAATTTTTCCCTAACCTACGTTCTCTAAATCTAGTTCCCAAGGTTTCTATTTATCTTCCCCTGATACCAACTGTAACACCCTGACCCCTCTAGACCGGAGTCGATACAATACTAATTACATTGGCATGATTACAAGGAATAAAATCTAGAGGGACCAAGTAGTTTTTTAGTCTTGAAGAAACTAGATACATACATGTAAATCATATTACATTGGGAAAGGTCAAAAAATACAACACATAACAAAAACTAATAATCTCCATCCACTGAAACTCAATAAGTGATCTCCTCTTCATAACCTGCTATAGGTAAACAAATGAAAGGGGTGATCCCAAATGCTCAGTAAGGGATACAAATAGTGGAATAATTAATCAATAATAATAAATATACCATAAAAAATTAGTCATAATCATAAATCCATGGTGAACAAATGAAAAACACATGCCATTAATAAACTAAGAATGAAACTACATCCATACATTTTGTCATAGTGAAAACCTCATGGATAGTAATAACTGAAAATGAATAAAGAGAATGCTTATTAATTGTATTTCTTGTATCTATCACATGATACAACAATTTCATTGAAAATTTTTAAGTATGTGGGTAGAAACTTGTCTAATTTTTCAAAACAAACTCTAAGGGTTTGACGCCAAATGATTTGTCTCATGAGATATGTCGATGCATCGAGGGGATATAGCAGGCCCCACATGTCGTTGCATGTCCAAATCATTCTTTATATGTAGATTTAATACAAGTTAAATATTCTTTCTCGATATCCATATATATTTGAGGATACAGATTAATGAAAGGATATTGACATAAATGAAGATACTTTTAAATGAGACCGTTGAAAATTTTCTTTGGGAAATAATCCTTAAACATTCCAAAGTGTCCCATACCACCTTGAAAAATTCAAATCACAATCCCTTATAATATCATGATAATAAAGAGAATCTTGGTATGATATACCAAATGGAGTTACATACAACACAAGAAAGAAATAATTGGTGAACAAGGAATATACCTTAAAAAGATAAATTGTGAGGAGAAAAATCCATTTTACTTTAGAAAGAATATTTATTTTGGTAAATCATTTGTATTTTCCATAAATCTAGTTTTAAACATTTATATCCCAGAAATGAAATGGTAAGGACATTGAGATTAAATTTGAGGCATAAATGATGCTCTACTGAAGTGAAATCCTGTAAAAATTTATTTTAAAGAAGCTTTATAATTAAAACATTTTATGGCGGTTTAAGGAATTCATTAAAGAGATTTTAAAGCGCAATGGCATGTTTTATTTCATAAAACCAGAAATGTACCAAAATAGAATTTTCATTTTAAAATTTTTGATTTAAAAAGTTAAATAAGTATTGAAATATATTTTAGAGTGAACATCAAAATAGGTAAGAATTTTAGAAGTTACTTGAATCAAGCTTGCATTTCAGAATAATTTTTGAAAGATTATTTTAAAACTTGTAAATTCCCAAAAAAATAAATAAGGATTCTGATTAGTACACATATATATATGAAATTAATATATAATTTAATAGTAGTACATAAGAATAAATAATAATTTCATTGAGGTCAATATAGAATAAGAGCAACCCGAATGAAAATAGAGGTTTGGGTAGAAAATACTTACTACTTTGTAATCAATTGAACCCTATGCCCCAAAATTAATAGTCATAAAATGATACATTTAATATCATGAAAATAATGATATTCATGGTATGAAACATCAATGGGAAGTATACATACACCATACACAAGTAAAAGTAATGAATGCGGAATATCTCACAAAGATGGTAGTGGGATGAAGAATCCCTTACCAAGAACGTATCAGTATCTTAAGAACAAATCAATGACATAATTATGTGTGGAAAACATAAACCCGCATAATAAAAGTGGATATACAGAATAAAACAACCATAGGTCATTCACACATATTCTGGTAAAATACAAAACCATTGACATTGATGTTTAACTCAACGAATGGAAATTGAGTTAAGATATCATTTACCTTAAGCTCGAAGGTGTTCTTGATTGTTCTTAATGACCTGAATAATAAAATTTAGCTTCATTAACTAATAACTCCATAACGGTAATGGCCCATACCTCTACGACCCATTCCTTTGTCAAAAAGAGGGTCATGAAGTGTTCTGGAGGGTAAAATGGACTTTTCCCACACTTTTTCAAATTTTGAATCTACACGCCATGTAGTGTGAGTACAGGTCGTGTACCCCCTCGCCGGGTATACCCCGTGTTGAAGGTTGTGTCCTTTCCATGTGAAATAAATAGGTACACGCCGTGTAACCCATAATACATGCCGTGTAGTCCCTCCCCGCATACGCGTTACCCTCAAACCGTGTGTTGACCAGTCAACATCCATGTTCCGTGTTGGAGTCATGTCCTTGCCGTGTGAAATAAATGGGTACACGCTATGTACCCCATACTACACACCGTGTAGTCCCTCCCCACGTATGTGTTACCCTCAAACTGTGTGTTGACCAGTCAATTGTTGTGTTCCATGTTGAAGGCCATGTTGGAAGCCGCGTGGTGACCGTGTGAAATAGTCGGGTACATGTCGTGTACCATAAAGTACACACCGTGTACCATAAAGTACACACCGTGTACTTTTTTTTCTCACCTATAAAAGTAGGGGTCTCATCCTCCTTTTAAACGCACTCCTCTCCTCCCCATTCCCTCGAGCAGAGCTCTCCCAAGAGACTCAAAGGCTCCTTTCATCCATAACTTCTTCGTCTAAGCCCCGATTTACGATCCGTCAGCGGCCACAGGATCGTAATGATGAGACGGAACTTCTGAGCTTGGATTTGTTGCTTTCATTTTGGCATTTCTTTCCCATATTCCACCCAAGGAGGTTTTGTTGGGTTTTCCCAAAAGCGACGGACGCCAACGGACGTCTTCTAAAGTTGATCCGGGGGAGCGTTGTTATCAGAACCTATTGAGGTAGGGATATTACCTTTGTCTCTCTAATTTGTGCAACATGCGGGGTGGGTGTCCTCTTGTTTATGTGAAAAACTTTTTAACCGGTTTAATGAAGATAATAACTGGCTTATATAATGGTGTTGGGAAGTTTGTGATTACTGTTACATTATTTTATATCATGTGATATTATGTTGTGAATTGAATAGGCTTATGCCTACTGAAAATCATGGTCGTTGGGGGCCTTTTCTTGCACAATTAAATGCTGCCCTATCTTTATAGACTGTTTATGGATGGAAACTTTATGGAATGTGGAAATTGGTTAATCACATAAAGTTGGCTAATTAAATGAAAATCCGGAACCCTTGTCTGATCACCCCGATTGAACAAAACTAAAATAATAAATATGTGGGTGCTATTTGGGGTTAATTTATGTGAAGGGTGTGTTTTTGTGGGTTATTGTGGATCGGGTGAGTAGTGGGGATGCGGAGGCTCGGTTGTGGGTTGGTGTGAATGCTATGTTAGTGATGGGAATCAGGGCTGTGATAAATGGTATCAAGGGGTGATGATGTACGGTGTGGTTGTGGTTATGGTGGTTGGCAGTGGGGCTGCAGGGTTGGGTTTGAATGTGAACGAACTATGGGTTGTGAATAATAAATAAAGTGTAGAATAGTTAATGAATGGTGGGGCTTGGTAATGGAATAGAAATAATAATCAATGGGGTTGGTTGGTCAATAAGAAGGGACTTTTCGTGTTGCTTGTGATTTCCTAACTTGATTTGTGGATGGCAGGGATATTTTTTACGAATTATTGATATGGTTGGTTTCGGTTGATTGCCCAGTATTTAAGGAGCTAATAAACCGATTAGGTTGAAACATGAAAACCTAAATGGGGTTGGGGTTGTTTGTGGTATGCATGCTTCGTAGTAGCAGTGCTGAGGCACGTACTCAGTTCTCTATTTAGAAGCCATAGGTTGGGCTGAGTGTTTGGTATATATATATATATCTGTATCTTTTTGTTTTGTATCACCCCACCCATGTTGAGTACTTAGTATCGAACACTCCCATTTCATGGGAGAGGGTGTTTTCCCCATAGTTACTAGCTCATTTTTTATATTTCTTCCATAGGTTGTGATGGCTTGAGGCGACATTACACCCAAGACTCTTCGGGTAGGTTTTGATTGGGGTGGTTTTAGCCCAAGACTCTTCAGGTAGGTTTTACTATTTCCCAAGAATATTCGGGATGGGGCCCAGGTGTGTGCGGGCAGGATACGTGGTTGAGAGGCCCAGGTGTGTGAGGGTGGGATACGTGGTTGTGAGGCCCAGGTGTGTGCGGGCGGGATACGTGGTTGTGAGGGCCAGGTGTGTGCAGGTGGGATACGTGGTTGTGAGGCCCAGGTGTGTATGGGTGGGATGTGTGGTCCTTGATTCCCAGGTGTGTGCGGGCGGGAAGAGTGTGGTAGCCTCAGGACGTTTACTGTTAGGAAGATAAGCTAATTAATGGGAAATGGTGCAGGGTACCCAATACTCTTGTTCTTATATACTACTACTACCTGTTGTTTTGTGTTTTGGTGAGCGTGGCTGGTGAGGTTTGGTGGATAGAATTCCTAGATAGGTTTTGTTCTCTTCTTTTGTTCTCATGGGACATTAGGATGTCTCCCCACTTGTGCGTGAGAGCTTTAAGTTTCCCTACTGGGTATACTTGTATTCTCACCCTAAGGTTACTTTCAGGTTTCCAAGAGGACTACCAGGGCTGTGCGGGACCCTACTAGTCAAGACAGTTGGAGTTTTTGCAGTTGTTGTACTCTTGTTTCTTTTGGTATTGTAGTTTTGAGCTTTCTTGTACTTGTACCTTGTTTCAGAACTATTTAAACATGCATGTGGGATTGGTTTTGGTTTATTTACTTGTCTTTCCTTTATTTTTCTTTTTGGTGGTTGACTCATCCTATTTCCCAATCTTAAATAGTAAAAAGGGTAATGCCTCCCATATTTGTGAAAACTCATACCCTTGGTGCTAGTCGCCACTCCGGGGCCTACTGGAGGCAGGACTCAGGGGTCATTATCTCCATTCAATCATTGCTAGCTGAGAAGGGGCATCTTTGGTGGGAGGGGGTCATGACAGAATGGTATTAGAGGTGATGGTTGAGAGATATGATGGAGTTTGGAGTTAGGAACAGTGATGATTGCATGGGATGGTAGGGCGACAGTGTTGGTTGATCTTGGTGTGTGACATAGGCCAGGGAAGACCGGCTAGGAAACGGGATTTTAGGGCCCCCCGTGATCTGATGCAAGGACTCTGAGCCTACTGAAGGACCAAGTGAGACTATATTGATTGCAGGGTAGAGACCCTAGGGAAGATACATGCATCATTATTATTGTGTTTGACTTTATTTGGGTGTTCTAGGAAAGAAATTGAATAAAATGATAAAATGAGACCTTGATAAATTACTTTCTACTTGGGCTTAGGTGATCCTTGTTTACCGTACAGCTATGGAACCTGGAAATCATCCCCAGGTGACTCAGTCGGCCGAGGCTCAGCAGATTCAGGCGGTTGATCAGTTGAGGATTGACCGAGAGGAGGAAGTTAGCCAGTTGCAGAAGACTCTCCGTTCTTTCCAGCAGAAAACCCTCAAGAATTACAAGGGTAGTAATTTGGATACGGAGACGGAGGGGTGGATTGAGGAGATAGGGATCACTTTTACCTTGATCCATGCTTAGAGGGAGTATTGGGTTCCCCTAACAGTCAGTCAGCTAAGAAGTGTGGCGCGACAGTGGTGGACGCTCTACCTCAGAGAGAGGATAGAGGCAGAGGTTCTGTGGGCTAACTTTGAGAAGGAATTCCGAGAGGAATTCCTTTCTTCCATGATCAAGGTGGAGAAGCAGCAAGAGTTACTCTCCCTCCAGTAGGGAAGTATGTCAGTATGAGAGTTGGGGATCAAGTTCAAAGATCTCCTATGCTTTTCTCCAAATCTCTTTCGGGATGAGGAGTCTCGGGCGAGACGTTTGGGGGAGGCACTTCTTCCTTCGCTCCAGTATGTTGTCACCCCCTTCACCCTTCCGACGTACTTGGCAGTACAGAAGAAGGAAGAGGTTGTAGATAGGATGCACTCGTAGGGAGGTGCACCACGTGAGGGGATCCATCCCGGTTCGTCGAAGGGGAAGGTATTCAGTAGCAGGTCTCCTGCGACGGGACCTTCCAGGTTCAGGCCAGTGGGGAGCAGGCCCGAGAAATTCCAGTTCATATCTTCAGGTCCTCGTCCCTTTTTCACGATCCCAGGACCGAAGTGTTTTTCTTGTGGAGGTTTCAGTCACATTCAGAGTCGGTGCCTGACCCGAGATCAGTACGGTGGAGGTGGGTAGGTTCAGCGCCCACCTCAGCAGCACCAGTTGCCGGAGAGGCCCTTCCAGCAGCATCAGGACCCTACTCCTCTGAGGGAATACTTTGCGGGAGGAGTCCGACCTCAGGGTTCTCCTCATGGACCACGACCAGGGCGTGGTCAGGGAGGTGGACGACATCAGAGAGGCAGAGGAGCTGGGCGTGGACAGTTTCACGCAGTAGAGTTGGCAGCTCCAGCAGGACCAGAGGTGGTGTGAGGTACAATTTGTTTGTTCAGTACTCTCGTTTCTGCTTTGTTCGATTCAGGAGCTTCTCACTCCTTTGTTGCACCCGATCTATCCCATGATTTGGGTCTAGACGTAGAGAGACTTTCCATACCCCTGATGTTGAGTACACCAGTTGGAGTCCAGACCAGCGTATCTTGTGTTTGTCGTGGATGTGGGCTAACGTTGGGACCACATCGATCTAGTGGGGATCTTCTTTTGCTACAGATGCACCCATACGATGTCATCCTAGGCAACGAATGGTTCTTTTCTGTTAGTATTGTTATCGACTGTTTCCGAAGAAAAGTCGTGTTCTCCGACGTGGACGGGAAGCATGTATCTTTTGTTGGCGAGAGGAGCTATCAAGTGGGAAGCTGGAATGTGAAGCCTCTCCTTTCCTTGTTAGGTGGGTTATCAGTGGTTTCAGCTGATGTAGAGATGATGGATTTCCCAGAGGTTGTTGGGGAGTTCCTCGATGTTTTTCCCGAGGAGGTTGTGACTCTACCCCCCGACGTGACGTTGAGTTCGGGATAGACTTACATCCTGGTGCCCGTCCAATTTCGATGGCCCCTTATCGGATGGAACCTTCGTAGTTGATGGAGTTGCAGATTCAGATTGACGATCTGATTGAGAAGGGTTTTGTTCGACCCAGCATGTCACCATGGGGTGATCCAATTTTGTTCATGAAGAAGGAAGATGGTGGTCTCAGGTTATGCATAGACTACTGAAGGTTGAATCATGTAATGGTCAAGAACCGTTACCCCCTTCCAAGGATAGATGATCTCTTCGACCAGCTGAGGGGAGCTGGTTGGTTTTCTAAGATTGATCTATGATCTGGATATCATCACCTGAGGGTGAAGGATAGTGACATCTTGAAGACGGATTTCAGGTGCAGGTATGGGCACTTCGAGTTTTTAGTGATGCTGTTTGGAGTTACGAATGCACCAGCTGTGTTCATGGGACTTATGATCTTTGTCTTCCGAGAGTTTCTGGACCGGTTCATCATTGTTTTTATCAATGACATCCTGATCTACTCAAGATCATAGGAGGAGCACGTTGAGCATCTCAGGGCAGTCTTAGAAGTCCTTCGACACCACCATCTTTACGGGAAATTGTCGAAGTGTAAGTTCTTGACACAAGAGGCACACTTCCTTGGGCACGTAGTGTCTCAGAATGGAGTGTCAATGGACCCGTCGAAGGTGGAGGCAGTTGTTTCTTGGGAAGCACCCAAGAGCATGGAAGAAGTTCGTAGTTTCCTCGGGTTAGCAAGTTACTATCGTAGGTTCATTTCAGACTTCTCTCGAGTTGTTGCTCCATTGACAGCTTTGACTAGGAAGAACCCAGTCTTCTTATGGAGTGAGCAGTGCCAGAAATCTTTTGACTACCTGAAGGAGAAGTTGGTCAGTGCACTAGTACTCAGGTTTCTCGAGGAAGGGTTGTTGTATGAGGTGTTTTGTGATGCTTTTGGCCTTGGTTTGGGGTGCATACTGATGCAAAATAAGGGTGTGATATTTTATGGGTATAGGTAGTTGTGCCCTCACGAGCGTAACTATGCCACCCATGAACTCGAGCTTCCAGCAGTAGTGTTCACACTGAAGTTTTGGCGACATTACCTCTTTGGAGAGCGCTTTTTGGTCTTCTCAGATCACAAGATCTTACGTTATATCTTCTCCCAACATGACCTAAACTTGCGGTAGCGGAGATGGGTCGAGTTTCTCCAAGAATATGACATCGAGATCTCCTACACTGAAGGTAAGGGAAATGTTGTGGCTGATGCCCTGAGTAGGAAGCCACATAAGGAAGTGGTTTGGGAATCCACTGATGCTTGGAAAGCGATGGAAGAGTTGGCCTCCTTGCACTTGAATGCAAGGGTAAAAGGTGTTAGAGGCTGTTTGTTTTAGATGACGGTGCAGTCCTCCTTGTTGTAGTAGGTGGAAGAGTCTTAGTGGGGGGACTCTAAGGCGGAAGTAATGCAAGATCGTGTTGATCAGGGAAACGCTCTAGAAGGATGGTCAGAGGACAGCCGACATCAGATGCTTTTCCATGGAAGTTTTTTTGTTCTGGAGGTGATGTGTGAGGGAGTTCTCCGTGAGTTCCATAGCTCAGCCTTGGAGGTACATCCGGGAGTTTCAAAAATGTACCGAGGCCTGAGGGAATAGTTTTGGTGGCCCGGGGTGAAACAGGTAGTGGTAGAGTTGTGGCTAAGTGCCTAGTGTGTCAGCAAGTAAAGGCTGAACACCGTGTTCCCAGTGGTTTGTTGCATCCATTAGATGTCCCCGAGTGGAAGTGGGATGACATCTCGATGGACTTCGTCACAGGACTACCCAGAGCTCAGGGAGGTTATGATGCTATCTGGGTGGTGGTGGATCGTCTGACAAAATTGGCTCACTTCTTAGCAGTTAAGGAGTCGGGCCCGGTGAGTACCTTAGCCCAGAGGTACGTAGACGAGGTGGTGCGTTTTCATGGAGTTCCGAAGACTATCATCTTAGACCGGGATACTCGGTTTACCTCACGAGTCTGGAGGGGGTTACAGTATGCTTTTGGCACCCAACTACGCCTTAGCACTACTTTCCACCCCCAGACCGACGGGCAGATAGATCGTACTATCCAGACGTTGGAGGACATGTTGTGAGCATGCATTCTGGATTTCAGAGGATCATGGGTATGACACTTGCCTTTAGTAGAGTTTTCCTATAAAAACAGCTTCCCATCTACTATTGGCATGGCACCGTTTGAGGATTTGTATGGAAGACCATGTCGTTCACCCATTTGATGGGCAAAGGTTGGTGAGACAGGTGCTCTTGGGCCATAGGTAGTGTAGAGCACCACAGAGAAAGTCCAGCTTGTTCATGAGAGGATGAAAGCGGCTCAGGACCGATAGAAGTCTTATATTGATCTTCAGAGGAGGCCCTTGGAGTTTGAGGTGGGAGATCATGTGTTCTTGAAGGTTTCCCCTCGACGGGGGCAGCGGAGGTTTGGGAAAGGGAGCAAGCTCTCACCTAGGTTCATCAGATCTTTTGAGGTGCTGAGGCGAGTCAGCGAGGTGGCATATCAGCTAGCCCTGCCACCTCAGTTGGAGAAGGTTCATGACGTCTTCCACGTCTCCTAGCTACGTCGATACTTACACGACAACTCTCACTTTATTGACTGGGGAGAGTTAGATATGGGAGACGACAGGACCTTCAAGGAACGACCAGTCAGAATCAAGGTTCGTAAAGAGAAGGTGCTCCGTGGATGAACCATTCCCTTGGTTCATGTGTTGTGGAGGCATGGCGGCCTCAAGGATAGCACTTGGGAGAGAGAGGCTCAGATGCACGCTCAGTATCCTTAGTTGTTTTGACTTGTGTTTTCTTTCTTCTTTTGAGCTTTGTTTTGATGTTATACTCTGTACCTTTGATATATGGAATTCTTGGCTTGTCGGTTATGAGACCTTTTGTTTCCTTGTTCTCTAGAAGTGTGTATCATGTCTGGATGTGTGGGAAAAAGGGAAAAACCTGATCCTTAATCGAGATGCATTAATGCGGATGAGATTGAACCCATGCGGGCGAGTCAGTGCCGCCTAAAGTGGATAATATCTCGACATAGGAGAAGGAATTTCCCCAAACCACATGTTCGGGAAGTGTGTTGGTTGTGTGGTGTTGGGGGTAGTGAAAGTTGAAAAATCCTAATGTATGAAAGTGGGAAGACCCAATTCTTAATCAAGATGCATTAATGAGGATGCGATTAAACCCATGCAGGCAAGTCAGTGCTGCCTAAAGTGGATAATATCTCGACATAGGAGAAGGAATTCCTAACACATATGATTAGGGTTGTTAGATGGGTTCCTATTATAACGATGGCCCTAAGAGGTATCTTGTTGGGTTCTTCTGGGTTGGCTTTTGAATTCTCTTGGATGAGAATGTTTTAAGAGGTATCTGATGTACTGGCTCGGACCTCTCCAACCCGTTCCTTTGTCAAAAAGTGGGTCATGAAGTGTTCTGAAGGGTAAAATGGACTTTTCCCACACTTTTCAGAATTTTGAAACTACACGCCGTGTAGTGTGAGTACACACCATGTACCCCCCTCAACGGTTATACCCTGTGTTGAATGTAGTGTCCTTGTTGTGTGAAATAAATGGGTACATGCCATGTACCCTATACTACACGTTGTGTAGTCCCTCCCCGCATACGCGTTACCCTCAAACCGTGTGTTGACCAGTCAATGGTCGTGCACCGTGTTGGATCCATGTCCTTACTGTGTGAAATAAATGGGTACACTTCGTGTACCCCATACTACATGTTGTGTAGTCCCTCCCCACGTATGTGTTACGCTCAAACCGTGTGTTGACCAGTCAACAGCCGCATCCCGCGTTGAAGGCCGTGTTGGAATCCGCGTGGTGACCGTGTGAAATGGACGAGTACACTCCGTGTATCATAAATTACAGGTCGTGTACTTTTGTTTTTCTCGCCTATAAAAGAGGGGGTCCCCTCCTCCTTTTCAACTCACTCCTCTCCTCCTCATTCCCTCGAGCAGAGCTCTCCCAAGGGACTCTAAGGCTCTTTTCATCCATAACTTCTTCGTCCGAGCTCCGATTTACGATCCATCAGTGGCCACAGGATCGTAATGATGAGGCGGAACTTCTGAGCTTGGATTTTTTTCTTTCCTTTTAGTCTTTCCTTCCTAGCTTCCACCCAAGGAGGTTTTTCTGGGGTTTTCTAGAAGCGATGGACGCCTACGGACGTCTTAAAAATTTGATCCGGGGGAGCATTGATATCATAACCTGTTGAGGTAGAGATATTACCTTCGTCTCTCTAATTTGTACAACAGGTTGGGTGGGTGTCCTCTTGTTTACGTGAAACTCTTTTGAACCGGTTTAATGAAGATAATAACTGGCTTATATAACGTGGTTGGGATGTTTTTGATTACTGTTACATTATTTTATATCCTGTGATATTATGTTGTGAATTGAATAGTCTTATGCCTACTGAAAATCACGGTCATTGGGGGCCTTTACTTGCATAATTAAATGCTTCCCTATCTTTCTAGACCATTTTGTAGGACCCTGGGACACCCTAATAGGGGAGGGGTGAATCATGGTGTCAAATTTTTCTTCTTAAAGTTGTGGATCTTGTTCCCACATTGGTAGGAACTACTTAAACCTGTATGATGGACATGATCAACAATGAAACATTCACATGCACAGAGATAACACATCAATTTTACTTGTTTCACCACAAAGGGCTACGTCCAAGGAGCATACACCGACAGGTTGTCGGTCGTACCAAAATCCACTATGCTTCACTAGCTGTAGATTACAATGGTTCGGGCATAGTCACTCTGTCCTAGGCTCACTGCCTTTACAAAAGTTCAGGGATAGCTCACTGCGTCCCTCGGGTCACTCCCGTTGACTCCCCCTGGCTCACTGCCCTTGGTGAAGTCCCACTCAGTTTATAGACGTGAAGGTATCTTCAATAGATTTTCATTGAAGTCTTTGTCTCATGTTCAGCATGAGACTTTGCTTGCATCAGAGTCCTGAGTTGATGCTCTTTTGTATTCAACCTTTTACTTTAGTGCAATAACTAAATTCACTATATCTTCTTCTTCTCTACTTTTATTCTCAATACTAACACCTGAGTGTATTCATATATTTCCCTATTTCTGTGTAGATCTGATTTTAGTTGCATGAACTGTTCTTCTTCTCTTCGTAAATCACAGTGAGGATGTTAAACACCAGTCATGTGTGTGCAGTACCACTTCTCTTCAAAGAACCAAATGGTTCACTGTTCTTCCGTCTTCGCAAAGCATATTTGAGAGTGATAAGCACCTGTCAAAGGCCTGCGGGGCGGCAAAATTTTCGCGCACCCTTCCCGATGCCTTGCGCGTAAAATTTAAACCTTGCGTATAAAAATAACTTTTGGCGCGTAAAAGTCTTTTCGCGCAATTCTTCTTTTTCGCGCAAATCTTCCCTTTTTTGCACAACACCTTCTTTTTCGCGCAACCCTTCTTCTTTTCACGCACCACTCTATACCTTAATTTTTCCGCGCATCAGAGCTCAAGATTTGTCTAAGTGTTGAGCCTCACTGAATGAGAGGGGTTCACCTCATATTTATAGGCGTTTTTGATCCTGCGCATAAAACCCCATATTGCGTGTAAAACTAACTCTCAGTTCTTTGAATTATGCGCACATTCCTTTTATTCTCGCGCACTGCCTTGGTTTTTCGCGCATCTCATTACTTATACATTTTTCATCATTCTGAACATGAATCCTCTCTTGCGCGTAAAACTTCAAACCCACATTTTGTGCCCAACTGACTTTACGCGCACCAGTTTGATTTTTCTTGCACATGGCGCGAACATCTAAGATTTTTCGCGTGCCTCTTGCCTTTGCCAATTTTCTGTATCTCTGATTCGATACACTTCTTGTGTGAAAAATTCACCCAGCTATCCTGCGCACAACATTTTTCACGCACATTCCCATTTTTTCCGCGCACAGCTCTGGTTTTTCGCGCAGCCCGTGCCTTCACCATTTATCAATGTTTTGATTCTGAAACATTGTTTGCGCGAAAAACTTCGTTCCACTTATTTCGCACACCATGCTGTTTTTCACGCCCAACTAAAGAATTTCGTGCACACCCCTTATTTTCCATGCACCACTTCCTTTTTGTCTGCACCTACCTTTGCAGACAATCCATGTCTTCATTTTCCAATTTTGAGGCCCATAAATTTGGAAAACACTGGGAAACAGCACCACCTTGTATCTGCTCTTTTTGTACTGCCTCCAAATCATCCATTCCTTTATCGACGTTCTCTGACCAAACATGGATCATTAACTAGAGCCCTTGAACTCGACATGCCACCATGGAATCTCCTTTGTCAACAAATTTGTATGTCGTTTGTTTTCTTTGTCAACAAGCACAATTACCTCAAACACACTTCTTCTTGGTGATATGTATCATTCAGCAACTCTCTGCTTTTATCACAAACTCCACTATTGTGATATGTATTCTTTGAAGGAATAGCTTCATCATCATCATCTTCTATGACAATGTGATGTGCATGGCTATCGCAGAATTCCAATCATTGCATAGCCTTCTTAGAATTCCAATCATTGGCACATTGCCTTCTTCATCAACCATCATGATCAACTTCATGCAAACCATGTGATTCTATTCATCAATAATTCTCTTGCATGGTTCTCATGCAATCAGGAGTAATTGCATGGTCTTCATCGAAACCCATGGTTCTCATGCAATAAGGAGTAATTTCATGGACTTTATCCAAAAACCCCATTCTTCTTTAATCATCCTCAGATGGATTACACCTCACATTCTTCATTTTTTTAAACAATGTATCACCTTTGACACATGTTCTTTGAACTTACGATCAGTACAACAATCGTCTGAATCTCCATTCCTCCATTTCATTGGAGTTCTTCTTGATCTCCTTCATTTTGATCTTCATTGACAACTATTGACAGCAAATACAACCTTATACACAAAGTGGTTCCAACAATCTCCCCCTTTGTATTTTGTTATCGATACCTTATAAATATTCTGAAATGAATTCGTCAATGTAAAAATGAGAATCTTCTCTTCAATCAACTTTTCTTTTCAAACTTTCATTTCACTTTCTCTCCCCCTTATTGACAAGAAATACAAAGCACCTGGTAGAGAGGGTATCAATCCATACTTAAGCAATGTTTCATTAATAATTTCACTCTAAGTCTACTTGAGCAATGCTCGATGTAGAAAACAAGAGGATTTGATTAATTTAACAAGACTGTCCATTCAGATCATGATACCAACATGAGATGAGAACTCATGTATTTTTTCTTCAAGGGTTTACCACTTTTATTTCAGGTAGAATAAAATCAAATGTGATAGGGAATAATCAACCTGAAACTTCTGCACTCACATCAACAAACAGATCAAAAACATTCAAGTGCAATCGGTAGGATAAGTGACCTTGGGGCACATCCATTCTTCTTATGACACTGATCAATTCAGTTACTCCCCCTTTGTAGAATGATTTCTATTCTGAGTAACTGAGGATGAGAGATTGAGAAATGACATACCTTCATCAATGACATTTTCTTCATGAAATTTACAGAGTAATTGCATTTAATACCGGCTGGAGTTGATACTGATTAAAACAATGATTTTGGAAGCTTCTTCATTTTTCTCCCCCTCAGGGGAAACACTCCTCATCATCTTCATCAAGAGTGATCCTTCATCATCATAATTTCTTAATATCAATTGAAGAATCTACTAAGGATGGAAACTTCTTTAGCTTGGCTATCAAGAGTTGACAACATTCACTACTTCTCAGGTTCTCCCCCTGAGAGCACGCTTCACCTTCAATTCCCTGCATTATTAGCAAAAATACAATACACAAATGATTACGGGAATAAGGTGGTTCCTCCTTGCTTCATCAACAAGACCTGCATGGTTGAGGTTCTTTTCTCAACCAACTTCCTCTGTTCACTCCAGTCTTCATGCCTGCAAATTTGAACATATGTTCTGACATCTGTTGGTGTGGCATGGCTTTGTGCACATTCTCTTCTGCTTTGTTTGAAGAATTGTTCTTCTTAACAGCCATCATGAATGATACATTCTTACTCCTCTTAAGGACTGCTTCTTTCTTTGGTATTAATGTTAGGAAACCTTTTGCAATGTGACCATATTTATTGCTTCTCTCACACATAACTTCTTTGAAACGTGTGTTTCTCTTTGTTTTCAATATCTCATGCACTGTGTCTTTATCATGTGAAAGTTTTCCTTTTCCTTTGTCACCAACCTTGGACTTTTCATCTTCAAGTTTCCTCATTCATTTCAAATCTTCTGGCCAGATGACCAATATGTCATTTGGAACTGTTGCAGCTGGTTTGGGTCTTCCACATGGGTGCATCTGAGTTTCATCCCACTTAGTGTTTCTTTTGGATGAATGACCCTTCAATTTCATGGATCTAAAATCTTGGGTCTTCTCAGCTTCCCTACTTGAGATCTTCCTGGGAAATTGTGTGTTCACAACATTCTTCTGATTTCTTCCCAAGGTAGCTGCTTTATTATTTTCCGGCATCAGAGGTATTATTTTCTCATCAACAGTGAAAGAATATTGATGTGAGCATGTACTTGCCACATGACCTCTGCCGTTGCATACAACACAGATTTTGTCAAGAATTCCAAATCTGTTTGCGGTGAACAGATGCTTCTGGATATGCGGATGTTGCTTCTTCTTCTCTAGATTCCTTCCCTTTGATATAATCTTTCCCTGTTCTTTTCCATGTAAGGGATTGTAAAAAAAATCCAGTGCACAGTGCCTAAATCTGTTGCAGCACCAACATTGGCCCACAAATCTTTTCGTCTTTGTTTCGTCTGTATGATGTTGTTGGGCCATCTTCATAGTCTTTTGTGCTCTATTTGAGGAACCAACTTCCTCCTTTTTCTTCTCATCCACCCTAGACATGGTGGTAGGTTTATTCCTCTCACCTTTCCTCATCCATACTTGCTTAGAACTTTTCTTCCAACCTGCACTGATTGTAGGAACATATTTAGAAACATGAGTACAAGATGGTTTGGATGGTACCTTCACTTTCTCAGTTGCTTGTGATAGATCAATGAGTGAAGTCATGATCTTCTTATCACATGTTGGATGTTTTTTGACAATAGAATCCTCCAGTGAGCATTGAGTACCAACAGTGACTGATTCTTGAGGTGGAAACTCAAGAGTTTTCATAATCTTCTTATCACATGTTGGAGGTACATCAGCTTTAGTAGCCTCTAATGAACATTGAGTATCAGCATCTCCTATTTCATTCTTTTGTGGAGTCTCAATATGTGTCTTCTCAAGATTTGTCAATTGGGCTTCCAATTTTTTGAGTTTCATTATTGAGGATGGTCTTCTGATCTTCAATCATGATCATCTTCTCTTCACAAGTCTTCTTCAATCTTTCAACCTCATCCTCATGCATCTTAACTTTGTTTTGTAACAAAGAGTCAAGTTCCCTGAATTCCATGGAAGTTTATTCCAAAAAAAAACTCTTGACTTCATTGCCCTTCTTCAGCTCAGCTTCAAGTGCATGAATCCTTTCTTTTAGAGTCTTATTGACTTCCTCTTTTTCTTCAAAGACTTTAACCTGTTTGGTGAGCTTCATACTTTCTAGAACTTTTCTTTCCAACCCCTTTTCCATATTGGCAGCTTCCCTTTCTAATCGAGTGATCTCAACCTGCATATATTGGAATAGGCTACAAATAATCGCAACCCTTTCTTCAAGAATATCATGAAGATATGTTTTGAGTTTTTCCTGAAAGCTTGAATTAGGGGTGTCATCCTTTCCTCTGGAAGAATCCTGATCCACCTGCTTGATACTTTCCAAGCCTGATGTTTCTTCATAATTGGAATGGCATGGAGAAAAAGACACAGTATCTTCTTTGGTCAAGAGGGACTTCTTTATCTGCTTCTTCTCTTTCTTTTTCCAGTTTGTCAGGGTCTTGCTAGATATAGACTTCTGCTCAGAAATGACTGAATCTTCATCAAGACTGCACTTCATTGTTGACTTTAGTAAATAAACTCAAATCCTCTTCTGAATAGAATTACTGTAGAATATCCAGCATACGTCAACCTCTCTCCGATACCACTTGTAGGACCCCGGGACACCCTGAGAGGGGAGGGGTGAATCAGGGTGTCAACATTTTCTTCTTAAAGTTGTGGATCTTGTTCCCATGTTGGTAGGAACTACTTAAACCTGTATGATGGACATGATCAGCAATGAAACATTCACATGCACAGAGATAACACATCAATTTTACTTGGTTCACCACAAAGGGCTACGTCCAAAGAGCATAGGCTGACAGGTTGTCGGTCGTACCAAAATCCACTATGCTTTACTAGCTATAGATTATAATGGTTCGGGCATAGTCACTCTGTTCCAGGCTCACTGCCTTTACAAAAGCTAAGGGATAGCTCACTGCGTCCCTCGGGTCACTCCCGTTGACTCCCCCTGGCTCACTGCGCTTGGTGAATACCCACTCAGTTTATAGGTGTGAAGGTCTCTTCAATAGATTTGCATTGAAGTCTTTGTCTCCTATTCATCATGAGACTTTTCTTGCATCAGAGTCTTGAGTTGATGCTCTTTTGTATTCAACCTTTTACTTTAGTGCAATAATTGAATGCACTATATCTTCTTCTTCTCTACTTTTATTCTCAATACTAACACCTAAGTGTATTGATATAATTCCCTATTTCTGTGTAGATATGATTTTAGTTGCATGAACTGTTCTTCTTCTCTTCTCAAATCACAATGACGATGTTAAACACCAGTCATGTGTGTGCGGTACCACTTCTCTTCAAAGAACCAAATGGTTCACGGTTCTTTCGTCTTCGCAAATCAGATTTGAGAGTGCTAATCACCTGTCAAAGGCCTACGGGTCCCCCAAATTTTCGCGAACCCTTCCCGGTGCCTTGCGCGTAAAATTTAAACCTTGCACATAAAAATAAATTTTGGCGCGTAAAAGGCTTTTCGCGCAATTCTTCTTTTTCGTGCAAATCTTCCCTTTTTCGCGCAACACCTTGTTTTTCGCGCAAATCTTCCCTTTTTCGCGCACCACTCTATACCTTAATTTTTCCGCGCATCAGAGCTCAAGATTTGTCTAAGTGTCGAGCCTCCCTGAATGAGAGGGGTTCACCTCATATTTATAGGCGTTTTTGATCCTGTGCGTAAAACCTCATCTTGCGCGTAAAACTGTCTCTCAGTTCTTTGAATTATATGCACATTCCTTTTATTCTCACGCACCTCCTTGTTTTTTCTAGCATCTCATTACTTATACATTTTTCATAATTCTGAACATGAATCCTCTCTTGCGCGTAAAACTTCAAACCCACATTTTGCGCCCAACCGAATTTACGCGCACCAGTTTGATTTTCCTCGCACATGGCACGAACATCTCCGATTTTTCGCGCGCCTCTTGACTTTTCCAATTTTCTATATTTCTAATTCGATACACTGCTTGCATGAAAACTTCACCCAGCTATCCTGCGCACAACATTTTTCATGCACATTCCCATTTTTTCCGCGCACAGCTCTGGTTTTTCGCGCAGCCCGTGCCTTCACCATTTTTCAATGTTCTAATTCTGAAACACTGTTTGCGCGAAAAACTTCGCTCCACTTATTTCGCGCACCACGCTGTTTTTCTCACCCAACTAATGAATTTCACACACACCCCTTATTTTCTGCACACCACTTCCTCTTTGTGCGCACCTACCATTGCAGACAATCCATGTCTTCATTTTCCGATTTTGAGGCCGAAAAATTTGGCAAACACTGGGAAACAGTGCCACCTTGTATCTGCTCTTTTTGTACCACCTCCATATCATCCATTCCTTTATCGACATTATCTAACCAAACATGGATCATTAACTAGAGCCCTTGAACTCGACATGCCACCATGGAATCTCCTTTGTCAACAAATTTGTATGTCGTCTGTTTGCTTTGTCAACAAGCACGATTACCTCAACAGCACTTCTTCTTGGTGATATGTATCCTTCAGCAACTCTTCTGCTTTTATCACAAACTCCACTATTGTGATATGTATTCTTTGAAGGAATAGCTTCATCATCATCATCTTCTATGACAATGTGATGTGCATGGCTATCACAGAATTCCAATCATTGCACGGCCTTCTTAGAATTCCAATCATTGGCACATTGTCTTCTTCATCAACCATCATGATCATCTTCATGCAAACCATGTTATTCTATTCATCAAGAAGTATCTTGCATGGTTCTCATGAAATCATGAGTAATTGCATGGTCTTCATCAAAACCCATGGTTCTCATGCAATAAGGAGGAATTGCATGGACTTCATCCAAAAACCCCATTCTTCTTTAATCATCCTCAGATGGATTACACCTCACATTCTTCATTGTTGTAAACAATGTATCACCTTTGACACATGTTCTTTAAACTTACGATCAGTACAACAATCGTCTGAATATCCATTCCTCCATTTCATTGGAGTTCTTCTTTATCTCCTTCATTTTGATCTTCATTGACAACTATTGACAACAAATACAACCTTATACACAAAGTGGTTCCAATACGTTTATGGATGGAAACATTATGGAATGTGGAAATTGGTTAATCACGTAAAGTTGGCTGATTAAATGAAAATCTGGAACCCTTTTGTGATCACCCCAGTTGAACAGAACTGAAATAATAAACATGTGGGTGTTGTTTGGGGTTAATTTATGTGAAGGGGGTGTTTTTGTGGGTTGTTGTGGATCAGGTGAGCAGTGGGGCTGCGGTTGTCTTGGTTGTGGGTTGGTGTGAATGCTATGTTAGTGATGGGCAGTGGGGCTGCGATAAATAGTATCAAGGGGTGATGATGTATGGTGTGGATGTGGTTATGGTGGTTGGAAGTGGGGCTGTAGGGTTGGGTTTGAATGTGAACAAACTATTGGTTGTGAATAATAAATAAAATGTGGAAGAGTAAATGAATGCTGGGGCTTGGTAATGGAATAGAAATAATAATCAATGGGGTTGGTTGGTCAATAAGAGGGGACTTGTTATATTGCTTGTGTTTTCCTAACTTGATTTGTGGATGAAAGGGATATGTGTTATGAAAAATTGATATGGTTGGTTGCAGTTGATTGACCAGTAGTTATGGAACTAATAAACTGATTCTGTTGAAACATGAAAAACTAAATGGGGTTGGGGTTGTTTGTGGTAAGCATGCTTCGTAGTAGCAGTGCCGAGGCACGTGCTCAGTTCTCTGTTTAGAAGCCATAGGTTGGGATGAGTGTTTGGTTTATATATATATATATATATATATATATATTTATGTATGTATCTTTTTGTTTTGTCGCACCCCACCCATGTTGAGTACTTAGTAACGAACACTCTCATTTCATGGGAGAGGGTGTTTTACCCATACTTACTAGCTCCTTCTTGCTCCTTCTTCCATAGGCTATGATGGATTGAAGTGACCTTACACCCAAGACTCTTCAGGTAGGTTTTGATTGGGGTGGTTTTAGCCCAAGACTCTTCGGGCAGGTTTTACTATTTCCCAAGAATCTTCAGGATGAGGCCCAGGTGTGTGTGGGCGGGATATGTGGTTGTGAGGCCCAGGTGTGTGCAGTCAGGATACGTAGTTCTGAGGCCCAGGTGTGTGCGGGCGGGATACATAGTTGTGAGGCCCAGGTGTGTATGGGCGGGATACGTGGTTGTGAGGCCCAGGTGTGTGAGGGCGGGATGTGTGGTCCTTGAGGCCCAGGTGTGTGCGGGCGGGAAGAGTGTGGTAGCATTAGGACGTTCGCCGTTAGGAAGAGCAGCTAACTAATGGGAAATGGTGCGGGGTACCCAATAATCTTGTTCTTATATACTACTACTACCTATTGTTTTGTGTTTTGGTGTGCATGGCTAGTGAGGTTGGGTGTATAGAATTCCTTGATAGGTTTTGGTTTCTTCTGTTGTTCTCACGGGACATTAGGATGTCTCCCCACTTGTGCACGAGAGCTTTAGGATTCCCTACTGAGTATACTTGTATGCTCACCCTAAGTTTACTTTCAGGTTTCCAGGAGGACTACCAGGGCCGTGCAGGACACTACTAGTCGGGATAGTTGGAGTTGTTGCAGTTTTTGTACTCTTGTTTCTTTTGGTATTGTTCTTTCGAGAGTTCTTATACTTGTACCTTGTTTCAGAACTATTTAAACATGCATGTGCGATTGGTTTGGGTTTATTTACTTTTCCTTCCTTTCTTTTTCTTTTTTGTGGTTGACTCATCATATTTCCTGATCTTAAATAGTAAAAACGGTAATGCCTCCCATATTTGTGAAAACTCATACCCATAGTGCTAGTTGCCACTCCGGGGCCTACTGGAGGCAGGACTCGGGGGTCATTATCTCCCTTCCACCATTTCCAACTCAGGAGGGGCATCTTTGGTGGGAGGGGGTCATGAAAATAACCTCATAAACATGTAATTTATATGGTATAAACTTATTAAGTTCATTCATGAAAATTTTTATGGGTTTTAAGATATTCAATTTTATTGTTTTGGAATCATTTTCTCCATTGTTTTTCATGATCTGTTTACTTGTATTCATGAGTGGGAGTTCAATTGAAATATGGTTAAACATTAATAATTTTTAATATATATTATTAGTGAAATTAAAGATATATAAATGATCTTATAATGATGTTGGGTTATATACTTGAGTATGATTCATTAGTTAAAATTTATTGATAAATGCTTGGATTAACTTTTCCCATTTTTGTGAATAATGACCTTGTTTAGTATTATTATTTTTAATTATGAGTGTGTAAGGATTAAAGAATATTGCACAATGTAAAAAAGTATATTAAGATCTGGTTCAACCATTAAAAAGGTTTCATGACTAGTCTTTAGGATAGTAATTCCAATTGAAAACCTGTCTTCCATGAGTGTGATAATTTAACACATCTCGAATATTGTTTGTATTTATAGTATAAAAGGAGGGGGAAAGAGAGATGATGATGAAATATTCCATTAGAATTATGAAAATCCAGTTCATGTATGGTACTATAATTATCATGGAATATGGATGAGGTGAGGTGTGAATAGAGAATAAAATAATGAAACTTTGTAAAAAATTGAAAGAAAAAGGAACAGAGGTTCACCTCTTGAGTACTCCTCCTTGAGAATCTATTTAAGGCCTTTTTTTGGCCTTTTGGTGAGACAAGTAGGTATTGGACGTGTGGGAGTAGGTTAGGAAGCTATTTGAGCAGAATTTAGTCAATTCTTGAAGCTTGAGTGGTGTGGGAGGAAGAGGGGGTGAGGGGTGGTTTATATAGTGCTGGGGAGGAGAGTTTTCTTAATATTATAATCATTAATTTATTATTTCTTCTCAAGAAAAGAAATAGTGGGTATTCCTTGACCTAGAATAGTAATAAGATCATGTGAGTTCAATATTATGGTTCTTACATCACTCATTATACTATTAATATTTAATTTAATTTATAATGTATTTATATAGTAAATTAATGTATTTTATTATTCACAAAAGAATCAAGTATTTTTGAAAAATCCGAAAAATTAACCCTAACCATTTTTCAACATTTAGAATCCAAAAATAAAATCCATTTTTTCAAAAAAAATTCTAAATATGATAAATTTAATTTTTAATTAAAATAATTATTTAATTGAAAAGTACAAACACTTAAAATATTCATCTTTATTTTTAAGGTGCCTGAATTTATTTATACATTCAAGGGTATGGATACCATTCATAAGAGTCATATTACTATTCATAAGGGTAAGTTACTATTCATAAGGGTAAGTAACTATTCATAAGGGTAGTTTACTATTCACTGAAAATTAAGTTAATTCTATCAGACTCCAAATGACTTACCAATCACAAATTTAGATGCCCATTTTTTGAAATTCAAAACATAGTAGAGGAAAAGTTGTGCTTAATGACAAGATTATAAAATGTGTTGTTTTGTAGGGACTCAGTGTTTCTTGCATTTTAGATTAAATCTATTTGTAAATTCCTAGGGTGTTACAGATGCTGACAAAATTTATGTTACAGCTATGGTAAACATGATGTTCTGAACTCAACCACAGTCTCAAAATTACGATTTCAGACTCTTCTTAAGAGTTATTCCAAATTTCCAAGGAAATTTGGCACATGTGATAAAATATATTTAATATTTTAAATATCACCATACTGAGTCTCTCTATGCCCTAGAATCCCACACCGACTCAATGCATGTATTTGAAAATATTCATCAAAATTTTCAAATGTCTTACATGTTAAAACATAAGTAAATAAGTTTAAAATTTCTATAATTTATTCTTAAACTTTATATCATGAATGTTCTATTGAATTAAGAGTTATTTGTAAAAAACACACTTGTGAACAGATCTGTGGACAATTTATTGCTGATATATTAGAATTAAAAACTAATTTTTTCTAGTAATGAACTATTATTTTATATTAATAATATTAAGTCATTTAAACCTTTGTTGATAAATGAAAATAGACTATCTGGGATAGAACTAACACCCTTACCTAAGAACCTCAAATATTATTTATTAAATCATAATAAGACATTTCAATTCATCATTTTTAAAGAGTTATAAACACAACTCTAATGTCAAATTTTAATATACCTTAAATAAAATAAGAAAGAAATAGGACTGATTTTAGATGACTTTACTTGAATAAGCCCTTCAATTTTCATGCATTGAATCTTTTTAGAGTAAAATTTCAAACATATCAAGAAATTTTATAGAATTTTAAATCCAAAATTATTATGAATTTTTTAAAATGAAGTGACTTACTAATGGATATTGAAATAATTTCCCCAATGTATGATAATAAATGGGTATCTTGTATCCAAATTGTTCTTAAAAGGTTGGGTTTTACCATTTCAAATAATTAATTTAGAAAACTCATTCTAGTTTGATGTAAAAATAAAAAAATTGTTTTTGTTGATTATAATGAACTAAACATAGTGAAAAGAAATGATCACATTCCCCTCACATTTCTTGACCAATGTCTTGAAAGGATTGATAGAAAATCTCACTACTATTTTATTGATGGTTTTTTTAGTTACTTTATGTTACTTCCACTAGGTTAGATACTATGAGAGGGTGGGTGAATCATGGTATGACAGATGAAAACAACTGCCCCTATTGATCTTGTTTCATTATAGGATATAACTCTCATCTATCTTCCTCCCATTGTAGAGTATTAAAAAATATTAATGAAATAACATGACACGTAAATTTTACTTGGTTCACACTCACTGGGCTACATCCAAGTAACATACACAGACGATGTGCTGATGTACCAAATCCACTAAAAGAACACTTCTATTTACAAAGTTCGGAGCAGACTCATTGTCCCTCCTGGTTTACAACCAATCACATTTTGAAATCTCACTGCTCTCTCAACTGAAGTGTGCTCACTATTTTTTTATAATATCCACTCAAAATTTATAGACTTGTAGGTCCTTTAATTATCTCAAATTAATGAATCCTCTATTGTATATAAATTCTCTATTGATGTTCCATTTTCATCCCCTAATGTATGAAACCTTACCATAGTATTACTGGGAAACCACATATCATTCGTGCAACACTTATTGCATCTTGAGAGAAACTTTAATTCTTTGGTACAATATTCTACTTTTTTTTGTGAAACACCCCTTGTGCATTTCTCCAATATTATGTGCCACTCAAATATTTTGTGTAACTTTATTTGCTTGCATGCAACTCAAACAAATTCACGCAACTCCCTTTGTTTGAAAATATTACGTGACCGAGAGATCAGATTATCTCTAAATTTTGATCTATATCGAAAGAGGGGGTCACCTATTATTTATAGGAATCAACGAAACCTACATAGATTAGTCATTGTGTCATCAAAGATCCTCTTCGATCGCATAAAACCCCATTTGACATCACATTGGGTGTGCAAGTTTCTATCACACAACCTCATATTTTTCACCCCTTTTCAAATCTTTAATGTGTATCATGCCTTTTCCATTTTTTGGAAATAAAATCCTAAAACATTCCTTCTGTGAAAATTTCCAAACCACCTTTAATCTTGCACGCAACTTTCTTTTCCAAAAACACATATCTCCATATTCCCGATTTTGAGGCCTAAAAATTTGGAAAACATTGAAAAACAGTGCCACCTTATATCTATTATTTTATACCACCTCTAGATTGACCATTCCTTTATCATGGTTCATTGTAAACATAAATTTTTTATAATATCTAAAGATATTGACAAATCTCTATGGAAACCATCTTTGTAAACAAATTAACCTTCCTTCCCAATAAATATAATCACCTCAAAAATGCTTCAATGCTGAATTGGGGAATTTTCTCCCAGCACTTTCAAATTCAAATTTCACTTTAGGATCATTAAAAACACTTTCACTTGTGCATTTTACAATTCTTCATATAAAAAAAATCTTTTAGTTTATGAAATGATCTTGGAACTTTTAAAAGGTAAGTTGTGGTCGTATTTATAAATTATTTATAAAAATGTTTTGAATATTTCATATATGATTTCATTGTCTATGGATCATATTTTGTGAGATTTTTTAAATTCTTGGTTATTTTCCTTAAAACATGCACTAATAAAAATCTTTTTCTTAATTATCATGAACCCATTTTATTGTAGAAAATTTAATTTTTCCAACCCATGTGTAGTCTAAAAGTATAATTAAAGAAGATCAATCCAAAGTTGATCTGATTATTTCTTTTCCAGGCCCCAAAATAATGAGTGATGTGAGATATTTTCATTAACGTGATATTTTTTATATGATATTTATAATGTATTTTAGAAAGAAATTTTTTTCCTTGTCTAGGGTATATATAAAATAATATCAATTTGTCTTTATTGAAAGTTTTGAATAAGATATTAGGGTTATAAAAACATATATTAGTGTCCCAACCCAATATACAACCACCAAGATGGGATATTCCCTTTGAAATGAATATTCATGCATCATAATTTTATCTTGGTGGATTTTTAATTCATATTATGGAGAATAAATCTCATGCCAGATCATATGCATCTAGGACTATAGATCAATTACAAGCTAACACACCACCATGGAGAAAGAGTTTCTATCTATGGATTTTTTTATAACAAAATTAGATGATTATCGTTAGCCTCTAAAGTAACTATCTTCACTTTCAATTATAAAATCATACTTTTAAGAAGAATTATCATAATAAAACAAGGTTTCTAGGTTCCATTTTATTTAATATATTTTTTTGTTGAAATAAAAAATAAAATGGGTAGTGTGGATTAACGGGTCTCTATATAAGTATACGTGAAAATATTTTATGTAAATATTATTAAATATTTCAACCAATCAAGTAAACATTTATAAATAAACAATTAAATGATATTAATAGTGTTATAACTTGGTTTTTTATCATATTAATTATTTGGATTCCAAGGAAGTTCCCCATATTTTTAAAATAAAGGGTTTATTGGATGATGAGTGAGGTAAGAAAATATAATTGGGATGATCCTTAGTTATGGAATTTTGGAATGACCAAAAAATTTTCAAATTAATTCCATAATTTTAAATTTAATACATATTGATTATTTCCAATACTTTGAGTTTTGGTGGTCATTTTAGAACCCAAATAACAAATAAAAAAGTGATCTGGTTTATTTTGGACCATTACTTTGAGGATTCATTTTATTTTTTTCAAGCATGTAAATCCATCCAATTTCAATGGAATATTTCCAAGATATATTAAATACCTTAAAAATCCATTTTATTTTGTGATTTATTTGATGTTTAAAGTATGGATTTCATGGCACTATTTCCCAATTCTTTTAGGTACCATTTTAGATTACTTGATATTGATTATGTTTCCAACTAGGTAGATTTTATTCCTAATATAGCTCATGTTGCAAAAATTATTACTAATTTTTTTAGAGAAAACATGATTTGTAGGTTTGGGCTACCAAAGATTATCACCAATTAACAAGGATTCCATTTTTGTAAATAGAAATTTTCAATCTATCATGAGAAAGTATGGATATCATCATAGGGTCTCACCACTATATTTTCCTCAAATAAATGGAATGGATTAGTTGTCAAATATAGAAATAAAAATTTTTTTTCTAAAAAATATCCACACAAACATAAATATTAGAATTTTAATTTGTAATATCCCCTTTAGGATAATAATACTACTTTAAAAACATGAATTATAATTTAACGATTTATATTAGTGTTTGGAAAATATTTTCATTTATCCATAGATATGGAAAAAAAATTTCTATTTTCAAAAGCTATGACATGAATCTGTTTGAATCTAGAAAATATAGAAAAAAAATTTATAGGAGTCATATGAAATCATTGATTATTCTTAAGAAAACATTATATTTTATAAGGAGAAAATTAAATATTTTACTTATGAGTTTATCATTAATAAATAATATCATGAATAGACATAGTTCTATAATTTAAATCTACACTCAAGATGTTTCATGAAAACTTTCACTAAAAATGTATAGACCCTTTATTTTAACTCATACATTTCTATTTAGTGATGTGAATATTAGCCAATCAAGTAAATAAGATCCTTTTACATTCAATGTACAAATATTAAACTTATTTATAGAATGTTTTTAAGAACCACTAGGGTAAGAGATTTAACTTCAAGCTACTGAATATAACTGAACCCATGATGTTTCTTTCCTGTTCACTTATATTGGTTATTTCAATAATTCCTAATTTTTAAATATCACATAAATTGACTCATAAGGAGAAAAATTTAAAAAATATGTGTAGGGTTGTAACATCCTTTTCAAGATTAATATTTTTTTCTTCTCATTTTAATTTTTTATTGTTTTTCATTCAGATAATTTATATTTTTTCTTTTTATGGGTTTCTTTTACATTTTTTGAGTGTTTTTTATAATTTTGAAATCAAAATTAACAGCATTTTAATTTTTGAAAATCATACCAATATGTGAACTCATTTGACCAAAAGAAATGTATTTAAATTAATGTTAAAATGAAATTTATTTCAATTTCAAACTTTTGGAAATTTTTGAAAAACCTATAAAAAATTGAATATCATCCACAAATAACTATCACTTTTTAAAATAATTAATTTTTAGGACTATAAAACCTTTTTACATATAATTAAAAATTAACTCACTTATTGGGTAAAGCAAAAAATTATTATTTTAACTAAATTTTTCTGATTTTATATCCCAACCTTGGAGGTTAAAGTAGCTTATGTTAAAGATGAATGAGGTAATTATTTTGGTCTCAAAATATTATTTTCATAATTAACCTCTTATTTAATTATTCATTTTATATTTGAACACTCTGATTCCTTAGTAACCATGAATAGCCTATTAGTAAGACCTATTTCAAATATGAACCCCTATTTAACCTACTATAAAAGTAACTTGCCTAATCCTAATTGAACTCATGTGTGGAGGATAGTGTTATCTTATGGTTTGATGCATAAATTTAGGATGATTTTTTAGAGAAATTTGATGCAAAGAATCTGTTTTTAACTAGTATTTTTTGTATTCGTTTGAAATAAAATTTTCATAGTTAAAATTTCATAAAGGGTATTTTTTGTGAAAAGATCATTAAAAATAAATAAATATAATGTTCAGGAAATTAGAAGGATATTTATCATTCCAAAATGGGATGGGTGGTTTACACCACCGTTGTAAGTTCAGAGTAACCCTCTATTCATTTAAATTATGATTGTGTGCAAAATTTAAAAAAAAAATAGAAATTTAAATATGTTGAAGGTAGTTGAGTGGATAAATTTATATTTTTGAAGTGTTTAATGTGTGGACTATCAATGGAAATTCAATATTTATTTAGAGTATATTAATTTATAATGTGAGTAGATATAATAGCATTCTTTATTGTAAAACTAGAATCATTAGTTTTTCATTGAAAAGATTCAAACCTCCTTATTCTGCCACAAATTTTTGACCTTTAAATACATTCCAACCATTAAAAAATGAACTATCTTAGGAATTCCACCTGATTAACACAATTTTTTAACTAAATTAGGAGGATATTTATGAATTGATCAATCCTAAATTGACACATACATGTGTTTTGATTAAAGGAAGTTTTTAAAAACACATATGTTTCTGATGTAATAAAAGTTCTGTGAGGTAATTGTTTATGTACAAGGGTGAATCAAATAATTGGGAATTTATTAAATGTTCCTAATAAATAATTTTGAATAATATTTTTTTAGAATCATGAAAATTTTGGGTGCCATGGTTATTTAATTTTGTGTCTCGCATGGGATTGGGTTTTAAATTTAATTTGTTACTAATTTGGTGCTTATTATCCATGATTCCATGTATTAAGTGTGGAGAAATTGATGAAGCTCGTATTTCTATCACAGTTAAATTAAATTTTAATGATTTATTCCACATAATTATTTATTTTATAAAAAATTAAACCATTTCTATAATTTCGGTAATTTTTAGTAATTATTTTGAAAATGGATCAATTCATAGTTATTAATATTTTTTAATTATATTTTTAATTGCTTAAACCATATATGTTATTAATTTTTTTTCTATAAATTCTTTGAAAAAAATATCATTTTGAACTTGAAATAGTCATAATTTTTTTCTAATTCATGAATTCATGTGGTTGTTTATCTTAATAAATAGAAATGTTTTTCTATAAAGACTGAAAATTAGAAAAGGTATATATATATATAACATATTTCAGGTCATGTATAACATATTATTACATGGAAAAGTCATGTGAAATATATTTTATAAATCCAAGGGAATGCGTAACATATTTTGTGTAGTGAGGTAGAAAAAAATCTAAATGGAATCATGTGTAGAATATTTTTTAAGAGATAAATGAAATGCACAAAATAATTTTTGAAGAGAAAAAGGTGCTACATAATATAATTTCTATGGATAAATTCTTTTTTAACTTATTTTTGTGCCATGAATAACATTTAAGCCAATGGAATATATTTTATGGAATGTTCATGATATTCTCTATGAGTTGCTAAATTAGATAATATTACACATGATATAATATCTTACACATGGGATGACTAAAAATATACATAAGTAAAATATATTACATTTATATTATTTTCATACATATGTGAATATTTATCTTAAGTTTTATTTGAGATGTTTATTTACTTATATACTCATGGTTTTTTTATAATATATCTTTCAAGTGAGAATTATTTCAAGGCAAAAAATATTGCTTATGGAGTACTTTAAATATGTACTGTATTTCATAAAATAAAAAATGTTATATATCATGTGGTAGTATAGAATATGTTATGAATAGAGATAAATAATTATGTATCATGAAAAATAGAATTTTTCAAATGTAATTTTCATAAGTATCAATCATCATATGTTTGGAGTTTAATTATATATATTCATTCATGAAATAATTAAATCTTCTCACATTATGTTCTATAATTTTCCTATTTCAAAGGAATCGGGTGTTTCAAAATGATGGAACCAAGAATAATTTAGAGGCAACTACTATTTTAGATTTTCCCATGTCATGGTGATTCTTATTGCACCGTAAAACCTAAAGAATGTTGGGACAATTGTAGTGAAATACCTATGTAATTAAATGGGGTGTATTAAGAGTTTGTGAAGTTGTGGTAATATTTATAATTGAAATAAATATTGGATTCCTATTTCAATAATATATGTGAGTATGTCATTCTGGTAAACCTTGAAGACTATTGTTTCCACCTTGAATTAAAATGGAAAAAATAGGTTGTATGTGTGGAAGATTTTCCAAGAGTGATGTAAAATCAGTTACATTTTAAAATTATTATTCCTCCATATAGAATATATACATTCATGAATTAGAATTCGAAGAGGGGGCACCCAAAATTTACCAACTCCCAAAAACCATTAAAAAATTTCATAAGTCATACCTAGAGGAATATTAAAGGAAGAAAAGGCATCTAGAACTAGTTAAGCCATATCAAACTAAACACTTTTTCATATGTGAGTAGTGGAGACCTGTAGACACTTACCTTATGAATAATTATCCATAGTAATTGTATCCTATTGAATTTTCATATAAATTTTATTCTTGAATGAAGCTAGTTTTTTTCTAGAGTGAAATTCTCTTCCAATCCATTTTTAATAGTTTTCCAATTAATGAAGTGAAATAATTGATTTTATTATATAAATTTTTTAATTGAGGTTTTACTTAGGAATATAGTGGTTTCAGTTAGGTTTAACTACTTTGAGGTTATTAACTAGTTCAATCACTTCTATAGTAGGAACAATAATCATATCATGGTCTTGGGATGATGTTCATGTATAATTAAGTGTACACTTTGAGGTATTGAAGTGTACATTGAGAACTTCAATTTAGATAACTATTTGAAAATGAAGAAGGGTGTGTCCAAAGGTTGAAACTTTTTCATAGCTATTATTCTAAATATGATTTCACACTCCTTTTCAATATTATTCTATTTTTTTCTTCAATAAAATCACTCTCACTTCCTCTTAATTAAATTTTTTATTTAAATTTTACCAAACTCAAAAACTTCCTCAATTTCCATTTTCATTATAAAAAGAAAACAATAGATACAGTTTTGAACATAGCCTATATGATACTTTAGAGGCAACATTGGTGGATACTGTATTTCATTACATGGGGATAAACTATTAATGGGAAATTTTCAACAATATATCTCCCATTAATTTGGTATTTGTTCTATAGAGGTTGTCTAATTTTATTTAATTTTTTTGTGTCCATAAGTTCAAGAAATAATTTTATACCTTTTGACTCTGAAATTGAGAGGAAATATCACTCTATGACTCAACTTATTAGGAATGCAGAAGAAAAACATTCATTTATTATTCTTTTGAGTGATGAATCTATAGATAATTAACCCAATACATCAAATTCTTCTATAAACCCAAAGTGGAAAACTTTTTGAATATGAAATCATAATTAATTATAAGAAAAATCATAAATAAATAGCTTCATCTGATTAAGAAAATAAAAAAACCAAGTGAAGTACCCATATGTACCATCTATTTTTGAAATCAAATATCATTTCATTCATCAAAATCCATAATTTAATGGAATTATTGGGGAGGATCCACAGAAAAATGTTTAGGAATTTAGTTGTATTTTTGTTAACATGAAACCACCATGAGTGAAAGGAGATAAAATAAAACTTTGTGATTTTCATTTTTCTTTGGTAAGAGTAGATATGGAATCATTTTTCTATTCATAATCTACTTTGATTAGATACTGTAGTGAATTGAATAAATTATTTTTTTTAAATTCATGCTTCTAGGACTATAGAATGTATAAAATAAATTTTTGTATTTAGGAAAATTCAATGCGAAGAATTATATTAGTATTGGGATATATTTAAAGGAATTATTATTAGTGTTCAAACCCATATGTTTAGTGAATATATTTTGATTCAAAAAATTTTGAAGGTCGTTATGTCACTGATAGGAGAATGATATATATTTTTGTTGGAGTAAATTTAGTTGATAAAACCATATTTTCTATTAGAACACTTAGTACTAAAATGAACCAAAATGATCAACAATTTGGAATAAGTGGATTGCTTCATATAAATTCTTCTTGAGAAGTTCCTGCTTCCAGTTTTTAAATTACAAGGATTATAAGTTAACTTTGTGATCATATTATCATGGTAATATCTATTATCATGTTTGATAATTCTCAATATTACCCCAAAATAGGAACATGTTTTTAACTACAATTTGATTATGTAATTTTATCTTTAAATGAAAATTTTTGTAATCAATTCTTATAAATACATAAATTTTCTAAAGAATGTTATACTATTAATCCTACAATTCATTTCCATAAAAACCAATAAAAATATTTTCAACCCAAAATAAAATAAACCAATAATAGAATAATCGGTATAATGAAAGATATAGATAACTTGAAAAATATGGAATATTTTTCTATGTCCAATCAAGTAATTTAAAACCACGATACTTCAATGTGAAATCCAATTCTAATTTTTTAATAAATTTACAACTAACAAAACCCATCCAAAAATCTAAAAATATACTAGGTGAAACTATGATAAATTAACCAACCATGATGAACACATTTATGATTTAAATGGTTAAATGGAAACTGATATTGATATTATAATGAACCAGCTTAATTGAGGTTTTCATTAACAATATTAAGTGAATCCCAAAGGAAAGGGAATTTAAAATGATAGTATTATATATCTTTAAAGTGGAACTAATATGAATAACCCTAAATCAATATATTTTGAGTATAAATGTGTTTGATAGGTTTCTGAACCTTATTCACCTAATTTATACCTTATTGAGGAATGTGGAATGAAGGGTCATCCATCAAACCTCTGTTGAAGTAAATACGATAGGAATGATGTTTCCTTGTCAGAACCCCTTGATCATAACACCAAGCCATCTTTCAATAAGGCTGATTTGATGACTTCTGTGGAAGAACATCAGCTATCTTCAAATAGGAATGTACTGATGGTGGATTCATCATTGATGAGAGCCAACAACGGTCCCTCTAATACTCGGGTTAATTCTGCATCCCTGTTGGCTGGTCCCTCCCCTGCTTCGGCTGATTTATACAAGGAGACTACACCTAAGAATAGTCGTGTGGTTACTCTCACTAGATTATTTAGGACTGAAAAAAAATGATAGAAGTCCTGGTGCAGGTTTTCTATATGAAGAGACTGATAATATGACTCCTATCATGGTGGCTCCTCCAGATTTCCATCAGGAGATCCAGAATATCTTGAGTTCCTCTAAGATATTTGGTAAGTGGGTGACATATTAGAAGAGGAAGGCGGTGGCCCTACTAATTTCAATGATACGCTGATTTTTGGAAAAGGGAAGGTTGACTACACTCCTGCTTCCTCAAAGTAAAGGCCGAGGAAGGACTATTTCAATATGCCTCATACTGTGTGTACTCGATCTTCTATGCTACCTGGAAAGTTTAACTCTGATTTTCTTTAGATCCTTAGTCATGGTAAGTCCTAATCTAAATGGGAAACTGTTGATGACTCTGATTATGGAAATGATATGTCTTATTATGATCTGTAACTTTGTTCTTTCATGGATGAGGGAAAGTCCCTTTTTTTACCCCTCTCATCTCTTCTATACCTTTTTCTTTTATTTAATAAATATTCAGAAGAATTGCTTTTGGCTGGACTTGCTGGTTAATTAAAACATGATTTTTATGGGAATGAATTATGTGTTAAATTGGATGTTATTTAGTTACTTAAATATTTTTTTTGTGAAATTAAAATATCTAACATAAATTATAACTAAAAAATACCTAATAAACTAAAGTATGTATTATTAGATGAGAATGATAAATTTCAAGTCATCGTAGTTAAAGAGATCTCAAAACATTAGAAAAATAAAATTTGGAAATTTATAATAAAATATATATATATATATAAAGGATGGAATTTATCATACTTGATTAGAATTAGTCCTTCCGTCTTCATGCATTGAATATTTTTGGATGAAAATTTTAAATCATCTAGTAAATTGAAAAGTTTGTTGAATTTAAAAAGTATTGGAAGTTTTTTAAAAATAAATTCACAACCATGATAGTTTTTATAATCATTTTCCCATTTTTCATATCCAATAGGTGAGTCATATCCATATTATTCCAAAAAAGGGTGGTTTACTATTACAAAGGATCAATTTTGAAAACTCATTCCTATTAGAATTACCAATAAATGGATATTGTGTGTTCATTTTAGTAAACACAACCTAATAACTAAGAAGAATCATTTCCCTCCCCCATTTTGTGACCATGTTCTTTAAAGGATTACTGATCGATCTCACTACTATTATCTTAATGGATTTTATTGTTAATTTAAAATTCACATTACAAATAAGGATCATTAAAACCCACATTTACTTATTCTCTTGGTAGTTTTCCCTAGAGAATAATGCCTTTTGTGTTGTGTAATTATCCAGGAAATTTTTAAATCATTATGATGAGAATAATTTATTAATTTTTTTAAAAATATATTAAATTTTTAATGGATGATTTTATAGTCTATGGATCATCTTTCAAGAGATTTATAAAATATTTCCAATATTCCTTAAAATCATTACTATTGAAAATATTCTTATCAATTATATGAAATTTCATTTTATAATAGAAAATAGAATTTTTTTATCTATGTAGTGTCTAAAAAATGGAATTTATGTTCATAAATCCAAGGTTTATGTCAATTCTTCACTACCACGCCCCAAAATATTGAGAGATTTGTGATATTTTCTTATACATGAAGTTTTTCATAAGAGATTCATAAATTATTTTAGTAAGAAAACTTATCATTTTTCTATATTATAAAATAATCTCAATTTTACTTTGATGCATTTTCTAAAAAAAATTAGGGAGATGAAACATAATCTAGTATCCCCACCAATTATCCAAATACCAAGATGTGATGTTCCCTTTGAAATTATGACAAGTGCGTTAAAAATTTCTCTTATGGTAGTTTTATGTCATATTGCAGAGAAGAAATTTCATATCATGGATTATAAATATAACATTCTATATTAAGAAAAATATAACTATGCCACCACTAAGAATGTGTTTCTAGATATTGTTTTTTGTTTAGAGAAATTAAGATGCTACTTGTTAGGATCTAAATTAATTGTTATCACTAAACATTCAATAATCATATTTTTAAATAGTAAGCATTATGAAAAATATTTCGAGAAGAGTACTCTGTAACAGTAATAATAGAATGTTCAAATAAAAAATATTAAGGGTAGTCATAATTTAGCAGTTTTCCATTAAATTATAAAAACATTTTTTTAAGTGAGAAATATCAAATATCTTTACCAATTAAGGAAATGTTTCTTGTTGAATTATTACAAGTTTTTAATAGTTTTATATTGTGGTTTGTTGTTCTTGTGAATTATTTATCTAACAATGAAGTTCAACAATGTTTTCCCAAGTAATAAATTTCCAAGCTAGTGAGTGAGGTGAGGAAATTCATTTAGGGTGATCCTTAATTATAGAATTTAAGTGACTAAATAATTAGGAGATTCACTACAGATTTAGAAATTCAATTTTTGGTGATTTTTTTACATCATTTGAGTTTCATTTTTCATTTTTGGACCCTATGGAACAAATAAGAAAGTTATTAGATTGGATTTTTTTTAAAACTCAATGTTCAACGAATATTTTTAATTTTATTTAATAGTTAAATACTTTTTATTTCTGGGTAATATTTCCAAGAGAAATTTAATGTCACCATGCCACTCCCATTTCTTCTAAAAAAAGGATCTGTGAAGTGTTACCCATATTTAAGAAGTCTTCCTGATTTGTCTAAATAATTATAATTGACACATCATACATGCATATTCCATGTTTACGAGGGTTCAATCACACATGAACACAACCCATAAATGTTAAACCATGATCCATTGGGCCATTGGAAAATAAATAAAATAATGGAAGGGGTGACACAAATAAAAAAAATAAAAACCATCATTGGAAAATCATTCTTGAAATTTATCACAAAATTAGTAGAGTCTAGGGTGGATGGAAAGCTCCAAAAATAATATATTTGAATCAATAATATTAATGGTGTTGCAGGGTTCATGTTAAGATTGGAAGCTGTAGAAATAAATGAAGATAAATAAATCCTTGATTTATTTGATCAAAAGGGTGGAAATACAACATATAACATTCCTTACCTTGATTTAATATTGATATTTGGTGAAGAACACATTAATCAATGATGTAGAAGACCTGATGTGTTTACTACATCTTGATGCCCCTCGATAAGATCGTTCATCAGTCCCTAATATGATCTGGCAATGAAGAACACTTATTTTCCTCCTCTCAAAATCTCCCATAGTTATGAAACTAAATTTAATGATTTTTTATAACAGGGTATTTATAGAGTGAATTAGGTTATGGATATTAAATTAATTAATTAATTAATAAACTTAACATACCCTCCAATGACTGACTCAACAGAACATTCAGTGTCAAACAACATTTAGTTGCACTTAAGGTAAACCCCACATTTCAAAATCAACCATGGTATCAAATTTTACATCAAAGGTCCCATACAATAGGAAAACTATAAACACTAAAAATATTTGTGTACATACATTGAAATCTGTTAATATTGTTTATATATTATATATGGGGTCCCAAGACACCCAAACACCATGCCGACTCTGAAGATAGATCCAGATATATACAAAACATTATTCAAAGGATTAATCCATTAAAACCAGAGTCACTAAATTCACCCATAATTCATTAATTTTTTCATAAAAGGCAAAATCTATACAAAATGGTGGGGACATAGAGTCCACATCCAACTATAATGTTTATAGGAGATCTTATGAATGCTCTTATTCTTCCAAAACAAAAAAACTAAATGGATAGTCCATCCACACAGTATCCTCTCATTTTGATCCTTGATTTCCACTGGGTACTCTATTAAGGTAGATTCATCCTCGATATATAGATTTCCCTATTCAAAAATGTGCATAGGTTCATGCATGTATCACCTCAATTGCAACATATGTAAAATGGAACGAACTTTTTCCAACTCAAGGATAGGGATAAGATGTAATAAACTTCTCAAACCCTCTGTATTATCTCAAATGACTCAATTAACCCTAAGGATAACTTTTTACCCCTAGATAAATCTATACAATCCTTTTTATGGGGAGACTCTCAGGAAAACATAGTCTCCCTACTCAAACTCCAAGGTCTGAAAATTTATATCTTCATCAGTTTTTTATACTTTTGGATATCTTCATACGCACATATTTTACTTGAACTATCTCTATCATCTCCTACACCATCTCTTCCCTCAAAAAGTATGTCACTTCAATATCGGTCCAACATAAGGGTGAACTATAGGGTCACCCTTATAGGGACTCAAAAGGTTTCATGTTGATATTATAGTGATATTTGTTATTATAAGAAAACTATATTATTGTAAAGTGATGGTTCTAACTCTAGATAAAGTCTAACAAGTAGGATATCAATATATCCTCCGACCCCTGGATAGTATGTTATGTTAATCCATCCATATGAGGGTGAAACACCATGCCCATCCTTAACTAGGTCATAAAGGCCTCTTACAAGAATCTACCAAACTATGATGTGAACCAAGAATCATGGTCAAATACAATCATCGAGGATACCCCATGAATCTAAATGATATCCAACATGTACAAAATCCACAAACTCTCAATAGAGATCTCCTACCTGATTTTTAGGAAGTGTACCCACTTCATTAGTTGGTAAAAAATAATATAGTTAGAATCATGGACTCTCACTATATATTATATCCATATTAAAAATTCCATGGATATGATATCCAATTTCCACTTTCTAATCTCAAGAGGTTGTTTCAAACCTGTCAGAACCTGGTGCTCACCCTTCATTTACTGACACATGAGACACTGATAGATGAAATCAGCAACACTCCACCAAATTCCAGCCAAAAAACATCCACTAAAGGTCTATTTACATCATTTAGAAATTTTGAGATATATCCAAGGGGGAAGTTTAAAACTCCCTCATCACCTCCACTCGCAACGCGACCAGAACCTCATTTCGTCACTAGAAAAGGATCACATGATCCCATCCTTCAGAGAATCCATATAGTGAATCTACTAAGGGTATCAGGTCATGGTGAATTTCACAATCGATGTCTCCCAATTGATACTCTCTCACATGCTAAATAAGAAAAAGATAAACTACCAAAAATGGATTAAAACTGATCCCCTCTCCTTTATCAGGTTCAAATTCTATGAGTCCATGTTATCAAATGCCTCTTCCACCAAATGAGAATAGGGATTCATACTAAATGAATATGCCACCATGTTTTCCTTAATTATAGCATAGACTATCTAAAACTCATGGTACAATAGTAACTAAAACCAATGACTATGTATCGAGTTCAAATATCACTGAGTAAATATGTACTGAAGACTCTGATTGTCTGAGTAAACAACAAACTACTCACCTAGAAGATAGTTCCCTACATATCTTGAGAAAATAATACCACTACCAACTCTTGAACATGATTTACATAGGTCTTCTTATGGGTTATCAACTTCATTAACCAATATGTGATCAATACTTATCTCTAAATTAACACACAACTAATCATAGCTCTATAGGCATTATAAAATTCTACATAGTCCAATCCCTCCTCTAGTAGTCTCATTATAGGGGAACTGGTCAACAGCATCCTCAACTCCTATAATGTTATATGACACTGCTCAATATAATTAAATATCTACCCTTTCCTCTTTAGGTTTTTTAAAGAGGATTTAATCATTGATATGTCTACCAAAAACCTCATATAGTTCCATACGAAGCCAAAACAACTATTGTAACACCACGAGATTTTATAAAAAATATTCTTTTTAATTTTCTTGATGTCTTGTGTTGTACGCTACACCAAAAAGAGCTTGCACTACACGCATCCCTGACTTGGCTTGCATTACACGCAATCGCGACCTTCCTCGGTAGCTTGTGTTGTATGCAATACCGAGTTTCACTAAACAACGATATGCTATTAAAATATTATTAAAACTAGTAGTTATGAATAGTAATACCTGCTTATTAAAATTTTGTAAATTTTATCTTTCAAAATGGACTTCATTTTTGGATTTGTAATATCAAAATTAGCCTAGGGTGAATTTTTGGTATTTTTCTGAAAACATTCAATTTTTGATGAATAGTGAAAGCACTGGGTTACTATTTTAAAACCAAATTTTTATTTAAATAATTATTTATTTTATTTAAATTTATTTTAGGTAAAAATTGATACATAATACCTATATAAGTTCAATTTAATTCATTGGAGTCATTTTATAATAATTTTAGATATATAAAAATTTTATTGAACTTTTCACCGTCTTTTACCCACCTCCTAGGAGAATTTGGAAATTCACATAAAACATAATTTTACCACTTCTGTGAATGAAATTTTGAAAAACTGAGAGACAAAATTAATATCAGGGACTAAAATGTAGTTCAATGAGGTGAAAATAATTTTTGGTGAATAGTAACTTTTTACTTTTATTTACCACGGTTAAAAGTAAATAGGGTAATTAAGGGTAAAAATGATATTATTATTACCCTAAAACATGTCCTAATTCTATTGGATAAGTTTAATTCGACCAAAAACAACCTTAGGAATAAAATATGACCATTTAGGTCTACTTGGATTAGATTATGACATTTAATATTATTTTATTTAAAGAATAGTTAAAATAGTTAAAATCAATGTTTAATAACTAAAACATTTTTAATATAGGGTTATACATAAGATAAATTTGACTATAAATATTCATTAGAAATATACAAATATTTCCTACATAATGGTATTTTATTTATAATTTTTAGACTTTAAATAATTTAATTTATATATGACACAATGATGATGCAGTAATTATCTTATTAATGAAATATTAACATAATTGATGTTATAAATACCCAAATAAATGTAATTTGAGACTTTTTATGAATTCCACTAATTTTCTAGGTCAATATGACATGTTAGTATTGATTTAATTAACTTTTTTCAAACTAATCATTCTGTTATAATTTTCACAAAAAATCAATTACCAAATAGTGTCAAAATTGATATAAAATAGTTTTTTAAACAAATATTATATTATTAATTGTTATTTTATTCCTAAAAATATAAGGTTCAGCCAAATCACTTAGATAAGGTTATATATATTAATAATAAACAACTTGGGGTTCATTTGGCTTGTTATAGTAATTTTATTAACCTTATAGTGTAAGAAAACAAGAAGACACGGTAAAAGTAAAATTATTTAACTTAAAGTTAAATCTAAATGATAAGGTTAAAATAGAAACCCAAACTTGTCTAAATTCTATTGGATGAGAGGATTTTGACCCATCCCCACCTTATCTTTGAAATAAATCAATTTGGATCTATTATAAACCAAATATGACTTTATTATAAAACAATATTTTAAGTTTTTTCAAAGGTTCCCCTCTCATCCCTTATAAAAAGGGCACCCCTTACCTCTTCTCTTCAGACCCTTTTGAGCCTTGAAGTTCGGCCAATCCCTACCCATTTTTCTTCTCCACTTCCCTAGAAACATTCTGGAAGTTATGGTCTTCTCAAAAGACCAACTCTACTTCCATAAGAGGAATCTTAAAGGAGGTGTGTCGAAGAAGGGGAGGTTCAGATACATACGAAGCATATTAGACATAAGGTAAAGGATAATTATTCCAATCTCATTCTTATCTGAGATTGTTTATTCGTAAGTATTTACTGGGGTTATGTTTATTATCCATGTCCATATTTTCTCAAAATGTTTTCATAAAATGTTTGATTTTCATCCATGTATGTTTAAAGTCATTCTTACCTTTTTTTACTTTTACTGCATCGTATGGAAGGAATCTATCTTCTGTTTACCATACGAGGTACATTTTGACTTTTTCAAAAAAAGTACGAGAAGAATGTTATTTTTAACTTATACGGCATGAACGTATTTTTACGATTTCATAACGCCTCATTTTTGTGAAGCTTACTCTACAAGATTTTATGAATATTTTCAAAAAAATACTTTTCTATTAAAATTGCATGGAATTTTGTGAAAATAAAATGATTTTGAAGAAGAAAGGATATTTTCCTCAAGAATTCATTTCAAGTGATTTATCAAAACCATTTTCCATCTAAGATGACATTATTTTATATGTGTATGTTTCAAGTATAATGTCTCTATGATTTACATGGTTTTACTTCTCTTATGATGAAATTATATCCATTTTTTTATATGGATTATGTGATTATGGGATGATGTTTATGAAACCCATTTATTCATTAGGTTATTATGAATGATGTATGTTTATTTTGTGTCACAAGTAAGAATGATTTAATTATGATATGGGTGGGACCTATATCTCCTTCCAATGAATTGGGTAAAGATTTATATCTCATGAGATAGACATGGATGGAACGGTAAGTTAATCTGGGTCATTGTTACAAGACTAGAACGAGGAGTGAACTCGATTCAGAATAGGAATTTTTCCACTAAGATGGTCTTGGCAGCAATGCCTTGGCTACTATGGAAATCATAACATGTGTTTAATGGATGCCACAATTACATGTTTTATTACCATGCTAGTTTATCATGACTAATGTTCCTTTATGATCTATGCTTTGTGTACTTCCAAGATTTATGTCGTTCCTCATGATTTTGATGTTTAGATTTTATGTTCAAGTTTTTGCATTCGAATGTTTATGGATTGTTTTATGTTCTCTATGCTTACCTTACTGAGCATTTGATATCACCCTTTATATGTTTTCTTTTCCCCAGGATTTAAAGAAATGTTTTAGGTAAGAAAACAAAAAGGGGAAGATCGTTATGGGAGATGTTGAAGATCTTTCAACACGATTAGAAGATTATTTTCTGAGTATCCAAAGACACTAAACTATTATGGTCCTTGTGTGTATGTTTTCGTTATATATTAAGTTTTTCACAAGAGTAATGTAATCTCCATGTATTTCAAGCTTTGGGTCTCTACAGTTGGTATCAGAGGAAAGGTTTAGTTAACCATTGGAAACTAGGATGAAAAAACATTAGTGAGATCCCTAGAGATATTTCTAAGGTATGTATAGGGATGTCCCTAAGGTTAAGTATAAGTATAGGTTATAGTCCTAGAATTATGGTAATGATATTAGAATTAAACCTAAGATGTTAGATATTGAAGGTACTCCCCCTTTATTATGTTGTTTTCCTAGCATGATTTTTGCCTCTCACACTGTTATTTTTGGGTTTTAGACGATGGCTAGAACCCGAAGGAACCGTGTCGATCAATGTAATGGAAAATGCAATTATTGTCCTCCTGATAAACCAAATGTGATGGGAGATGGAGTGAAAAATCTTATTGCTATACTTACACAAGCTATGAATCATTCTGGATTTCCAAATGATCAGAGAAGGGAACAATATTCTATTGAGTCCTTCATGAGGCAACGTCCACCATCATTCAATGGGTTTTCTGATCCAACTGTTGCTGAACAATGGATCAGTACAATTGAAAAGATATTTTCCATACTTCGCTATTCAGAAAATGAAAAATTCATTTTAGTTGTTTACCGTTTAGAAGGTGAAGCAGACCAGTGGTGGACTCTAATTAAGAATACAAGGCCCCGAGATGAAATTGAATCCATGGAATGGGACGAGTTCAAGAACATGTTTTTTAGTAAGTACTTCCCTCGTATTCTCTGAACAAAGATAGAAAAGGAGTTTCTTGAGCCTAAGAATAAGAATGATGAATCTTTTGGTATATACGAAGAAAATTTTACAAGACTTGCAAGGTATGCATCTGGCTTTATCATCCAACCTGAAAGTAAAGTTGATCGATTTTTCAGTGGTTTAAAACCAAGTCTTCGAAGGGAATTATCTATAAGAGACTTCAGTGGCTATGAAGAAATTGTGCATTGTGTTATCAACGTAGAACTGGAAGTTGTTGTAATATATCCATCTCATGGTTTCGACAAGAAACGAAAGATAGAGTTCAAGGAGAAATCTCGGAATAATGGTGAAAAGAAGATGAATGTTTCTTTATGATCAAATTGTGGAAAGATACATGGTGAAGATTGTCTTAAAGGGACTAGAAAATGTTTTAAGTGTGGAGAAGAAGGTCATCGAGTATCTGAGTGTCTAAGTAATGGAAAAAGGGTTGCTAATGATATGAATAAAGAAAAGACTGCAGAGAACGCACCACCAACACTTCAATTCTTCAAGTGCAAGGGAATGGGGCATTATGCTAATCAATTCCCAAATCCAAGGGTTAATGATGATCAATGTGAGCAACCTCTTAAGGCAAAGGATAAAGGTAAGTCAAATGAGATCACTATTTGTGATGTTGAGTATGAAAATGATGTTATTTAATGATTAAGTGTTTATGTAATGGGATTTCAAAATAGTATCATGGAATCTCATTTATAATATCGTGGAATTTTAAAATATCTGTGTATTGGTCCATTGTGGTTTTCTATAAGAATATGATACTGGTAACCATGAAAAGTGATTCAAATATTTTGGAAAGAAGATGATATGCGCATAATGAATGGATAAGGAGAAAATAAATTGTTTGATAGTATTCATGAGCTCATGATTGATATAAGGACTAAGTGATATCATGGTTTGAGTATATAGAATTTTGAGGATTTTGGTATGTGGAAAGTGTTAACTTTTAACTGTATTCATGTTTTCACTAAGGTTCAATAGGTATTCATTTTTTAATAGAATACATGATTAAGGCCTTAGAATGTTTGAAATGTGACCAACACGATATATCGTATGATATATGGGGGATAAATGATGGTATTCACATACTTGTTATGTGACCTCTCAAGTAATAATTTTCTTTACACTATGAGATTGGACAGAAGTGTTTTCGATAAGCTTAAAGGTTGGAATGGATTAAGTTGAACATTAGATAGAATTGTTTAAGGGTAGAATTTTTTTTCAATATTATTTATGGAATGTTATAATAATGTAGTTTTAGAACAAGGACAACCTGTAAGACGGGCGACAACCCGTCGCGTCGGACAAGGCTGTGGGAATCAAACCCACAACTGAAGTGTGACAGGCCTTTATCACCTACCACTGGCCTATAGGAAGTCCCTATTTAGTAGAAACTAGTTTTATTATATTAAGCAGTATGATATATGAAGTATAAGTCCATTTTAGGAACCATATATTATTAATCTCACTATAGATAGACTTATGTATTTTTGGTAACGTTTTCTAACCTTTTGTTTAAGATAGATGGAATGACCCATCATTCTATCACATGATCTGATAACACTTCACAAATGACAAATTAAACTTTATTTCTTTAATAGATGAAGTGGAAATTGTCCAAATAATGACCAACGGTGAGACTGTACCAAAATCAAGAAAGTATTTCTTCTAATTCCAATTTCTTCAACTTTAGGGAAATGATCTTGAAAACCAAAAATGTTGTCCTAGTGCCCTTATATCTGATGAATCAGATGGTACCTTATATCATCACAAATCTATGTCTTTGTGATTGTTGGATTTTTCATAGCCATGTTTCTACCACTCTCCATCAGAACATGATGGTTAGATTTCTCTTCCATATCCATATTTTCACATATGTTCTGTTATGTGGAAACCCAGTGATTAGTTAATTTGGGTACCCGTTACGTTTCATACTTTAGTTTTTATAGATGGGTTTTGGTATTCCTTTTTACGATGTGGGTTTCTATTAAAGAAACTTTCTAGTAGTAAACCATTTATAACCCCGAAGAATTTCGAGGGTGAAATTCATTTTTAGGGGGTAGAATGTAACACCCCAAGATTTTATGAAAGTTATTATTTTTAATTTTATTGATGTCTTGTGTTGTACGCTACACCAAAATGATCTTGCACTACACACATCCCTTCCTTGGCTTTCATTACATGTAATCGCGACCTTCCTCGGTAGATTGCATCGTACGCAATACCAAGTTTCACTAAACAACGATATGCTATTAAAATATTTTTAAAACTAGCCGTTATGAATAGTAATACCCACTTTTTGAAATTTTTTAAATTTTATCATTCAAAATGGAATTCATTTTTGGATTCGGAATATCTAAATTAGCCTAGGGTGAATTTTTGGTATTTTTCTGAAAACTTTCAATTTTTGATGAATAGTGAAAACACTAGGTTACTATTTAAAAACCGACTTTTTATTTAAATAATTATTTATTTTATTTAAATTTATTTTAGCTCAAAATTGATACATAATACCTATATAAGTTCAATGTAATTCATTGGAGTCATTTTATAATAATTTTAGATATATAAAAATTTTATTGAACTTTTCACCGTCTTTTAGCCACCACCTAGGAGAATTTGGAAATTCACATAAAACTTAATTTTACCGCTTCTGTGAGTGGAATTTCAAAAATACGAGAGACACGGTTAATATCAAGTACTAAAATGTGGTTCAATGAGATAAAAATAATTTTTGGTGAATAGTAACTTTTTTATTTTATTTACCACGGTTAAAAGTAAATAGGGTAATTAAGGGTAAAAATGATATTATTATTACCCTAACACATGTTCTAATTCTATTAAATAAGTGTAATTAGACCAAAAACAACCTTAGGAATAAAATATGACCATTTAGGTCCACTTGGATTAGATTTGTACATTTAATATTATTTTATTTAAAGAATAGTTAAAATAGTTAAAATCAAAGTTTAATAAATAAAACATTTTTAATATAGGGTTATACATAAGATAAATTAGACTATAAAAATTCCTTAGAAATATAAAAATATTTCCAATATAATGGTATTTTATTTATAATTTTTAGACAATAAATAATTTAATTTATTTATGACACAATGATGATGCAGTAATTATCTTATTAATGAAATATTTACATAATTGATGTTATAAATACCCAAATGAATATAATTTGAGTCTTTTTATGAATTCCACTAATTTTATTGGTTAATATGACATGTTAGTATTGATTTAATTAACTTTTTTCGAACTAATAATTCTGTTATGATTTTCACAAAAAATCAATTACCAAATAGTGTCAAAATTGACATAAAATAGTTTTTAAAACAAATATTATATTATTAATTGTTATTTTATTCCTAAAAATATAAGGTTCGGCCAAATGACTTAGATAAGGTTATATATATTAATAATAGACAACTTGGGGTTCATTTGGCTTGTTATAGTATGTTTATTAACCTTATAGTGTAAGAAAACAAGAATACATGGTAAAAGTAAAATTATTTAACATAAAGTTAATGTAAATGATAAGGTTAAAATAGAAACCTAAACTTGTCTAAATTCTATTGGATAAAAGGATTTCGACCCATCTCCACCTTATCTCTGAAATAAATCAATTTGGATCTATTATAAACAGAATATTACTTTATTATAAAATAATATCTTAATTTTTTTCAAAGGTACCCCTCTCCTACCTTATAAAAAGGGCACCCCTTCCCTCTTCTCTTCACACCCTTTTGAGCCTTGAAGCTCAGCCAACCCCTATCCATTTCTCTTCTCCACTTCCCTAGAAACATTCTGGAAGTTCTGGTCTTCTCAAAAGACCAACTCTACTTCCATAAGAGGAAGCTTAAAGGAGGTGCGTCGAAGAAGAGGAGGTTCGGATACCTATGAAGCATATCGGACATAAGGTAAGGGATAATTATTCCAATATCATTCTTATCTGAGATGGTTTATTCGTAAGTATTTACTAGGGTTATGTTTATTATCCATTTCCATATGTTCTAAAAAAAATTTCATAAAATTTTTACTTTTCATCCATGTATGTTTAAAGTCATTCTTACCCTTTTTTTACTTTTACCACATCGTATGGAAGAAATCTTTCTTTTGTTTACTATACAAGGTACTTTTTGACTTTTCTGACAAAAGTACAAGAATAATGCTATTTTTAACTTATACGGTGTGAATAGATTTTTACAGTTTCATAACTCCTCATTTTCATGAAGCTTACTCTATAAGATTCAATGAATATTTTCAACAAAATACTTTTCTATTAAAATTGCATGGAATTTTTTGAAAAGAAAATGATTTTGAAGAAGAAAGGATATTTTCCTCTAGAATTCATTTCAAGTGTTTTATCAAAACCATTTTCCATATAAGATGACATTATTTCATATGTGTATGTTTCAAGTATAATGTCTCTATGATTTATATGGTTTAACTTCTCTTATGATGAAATTATATCCATTTTTTATATGGATTATGTTATGATGGGATGATGATTATGAAACCCATTTTATTCATTGGGTTATTATGAATGATGTATGTTTATGTTGTGGCACAAGTAAGAATAATTTCATTATGAGATGGGTGGGACCTATATCTCCCTCCAATGCATTGGGTACAGATTTATATCTCATGAGATAGGCATGGCTGTAATGATAAGTTAATATGATTCAGTGCTACAGGACTGGAACGAGGTGTGAACTCGATTTAGAATGTGACTTTGTCCACTAAGATGGTCTTGGCAGCATTGTCTTGGCTACTATGGAAATCATAACATATGCTTAATGGATGCCACAATTACATGTTTTATTACCATGCTAGTTTATCATGACTAATGTTCCTTTATGATCTATGCTTTTTGTACTTCTAAGATTTATGTCGTTGCTCATGATTTTGATGTTTAGATTTTATGTTCACGTTTTTGTATTCGAATGTTTATGGATTGTTTTATGTTCTCTATGATTACCCTTACTAAGCATTTGAGCACACCCTTTATATGTTTTCTTTTCCCCCAGATTTAAAGAAAGGTTTTAGGTAAGAAAACAAAAAGGGGAAGATCTTTATGGGAGATGTTGAAGATATTTCACCACGATTAGAAGATTATTTTCCTAGTTTCCAAAGACACTAAACTATTATGGTCCTTGTGTGTATGTTTTCATTATGTATTAAGTATTCTGCAAAAGTAATGTAATGTCTATGTACGTCAAGCTTTGGGTCTCTACAACTATGCACCATTGACATCATCTTGGGTAGCTCCTAAAAAAGCACTATATCAGTAATTGTAATGTCTATAGGTAATCTATTCCCAAGTATGAAATTCCATAAAAATTGAACCTCATAGATTAAAAACATTCACTTTGAGAGATTAATATAAATATGTTTCTCCTTGAGTAAGTCTAGGACCATGATCAAATGCTCTATATGCTACTCCTCTAAGGCAGATTAAATGAGTATTTCATAAATGACAAGAACCATAAATAATTCCATGTATTTTTAGAATAGATGATTCTTCCAATCCATAGACATTGTGGGGGAGTTTATCACACCCAATGGAATCACTAAGAACTTATAGTTTTTGTAGCGACATCGAAATGATTTATTCAGAGTAGCATCCTCATGGAAACTCTTCTAGTGGTAGTTAGACCTGAGATCAATATTTGAGAACCATATTATGCCTCTCAAATGGTTAAAGATCTCATAAATCTAATTAAAGGGGTACTTTTTATTTATCATTACATGATTTAGGTGATGATAATTCACATAAATCCTCAATATAATATCCATAGTTTTCATGAACAAAACTAGAGCTACCCAAGGGGAACATTGGGTATGATAAAAACCTTCTATATAAGGTCATACAACTACACCCACATCTCCCATATCTTAGTATGGGTCATTAGATATGCCGTATAAGATATAGGTGCAGTCTATAGGAGAAACATAATTTAGAATTACATCTCCTACTATAGACATAGTCTTGAAAATTTATTTGGATGACTTCCTTATAGTTCTAAACTACCAAAGAAATCTAGATTCATGAAGAGCCAACTTTAGTGAGATCTATACTCTCTAACTAATAGATTATGGGTTGTATATTCCATCCCATGAGACCCTCTCAATCATTCATGCGAACTCTCTCACCTAAAAAGGATAATCTCAACCCATCATTTTGGAGACGTATAACTCATATGTGATGATATTATGTCAAAAACGAACTATATAAAACTACTACATACCCAAGATTGGAGCATAAGGATTCATTGTTAAATCCAAGAGGTCCCATGAGAAACTCTCTCCTCTATGAACCAGCTCACACTGCCAGTAGATAAGTTATATCATCAAATCAAACCCAGTCCAAACATCTGTCCATATATGTTGGGTCAAGAACTCAATGGGGAGATCAATATATCACATGAGAGATATTTAGAGAGACAAAAAACTCTCACACACACACACACACACACACAGATATATATATATATATATATATATATATATATATGATTAATGGGTAAAGAGTATAAAAGATATATATCATAACATGAATCATATTGTGAGTTTTTGGGTCATAAGCCTCTATAGCCTGCAGCTGGCCCTATAAATGACTATGAATTCCCTAAACCTGACGTTTTCTACCTGGTGGTGGTGGAGGTTAAAGTACATCATATAATCTCCCTCCACCTTCATCTCCTCCCTCTATTGCTCCACCAAATCCTCTTACAACATTTTATCTAAGGGGGCCACACCTGGGGGATCCTTGATAATGGAACTACCTCTTCATAGTGGTCCAACCACTACAAGTCTACCCTTTTTGGCACATCAGGGTCAATAAATCACATTCAATGAGACTATAATCGTCATAACCATACCATTTACCCTTTCCTGAATTACTGGGTACCCTATCTGAACCCTACAATACAGATCCATGTACCTAATTCATGCCATGGGACGATATCCTAAGTCAAGACCGTGATGATTGGTGTCCACTAGATGTTCTAGAAAACTCAACCCCACGATGACCAATGTTAGTTTTAGACACTCAGTGTCCCTCCACTAGGATTCTCTCTATAGCCAAAACATTCTCAATCACTCTTACATATGTGGGAATGTAGAGGGAGACTACACAAGCATTAATGTCTCTAAAAAGACCCAAATCAAACTTTTTTACATGAAATAATCCATCTTGTACCATATAAAGGGAGTAATACATGAGGTTAGTAAACCCCACAGTGGTCTCTGAAATGATCATACCATCCTAATTCATCTAAAGAAGAACCTAAATCCATACAAAGAATACAAATGAAGGGTATTACACATTATAGAATAGCTTATATAAGTCTGACCATGAGAGAATCATATCAGCATGGGTTTGTGTGAATGGACTCCACCAATGCCTAGCTTCTCCATAGAAAATACTGGATTTCAGTGAAACCATATGATCAATTAGTATCCTCACAAAATATAATTCTTCGATCACCATCATGAGGCAATCCTCCACTTCCTATGGATTTGGATCATTTTGGAACCTCAGTAGTCTTTAACATTTTAACTTACATAGCACTCTAAGCCTACACCCATCCTTGTCCTACCCTATTGGTATTATCTGCTACTCGATAGGTTGGGTTGATTATCCCTACCCACCAAGATAGAGCACCTCATGATATAGCCCCAAAAATATGGTATCATCACTAAAAATATCTTCTTTATGATCATGTATCAGAATACAATATGGATATTTTCATAGAGGCATCCTGAAATTGGTCAAGACGTACCAAGGATAGATGAGCATATATATATATATATGGATCTAACATGAGAATGATAGTTAAAGGACTCAATATTATATGATGAATGTTATAAGGGTTCCCTACAACAAATGTATCTATATTACAATTCTACAATTATGTTTCCATAGTCAAGGTGAAGATATACATTGGTCATCACACCATCATTGGGTTCCATGGATTGAAATATTCACTCGATACACTCTGACACCATTTACCTAACTTCCCAACCAATACTCAAAATGGGTTCATTTATAAATATAACTGAGGAAAAACCACCTTTGATATAACTTTTGTATGACCCGACCTGTCAGGGACCATTTGTCTAAAGGATGGATGGGTGTGACAATCCCAATCCTGCCTCTAATAGGCTAAGGGATGGTGACAAGCACAAAAAAGGCATAAATGAAATGGTAGTGCTAAGTCTAAGTACCTATATAAACACACACAACTATCTCCATAAAAAAGTGTAGAGGAATAATAAAAACATAAAAATATCTAGATTACATCCATGAATTGAACAAACTCTCAGTAATACATTAGAGTATGAAAAATTAATCCAAAGTGTAAAAGGGAAAAATTCATGCCCCCATAAAAAATGATGTCCTAACCTGAAAAAATAGAATAATGGAAAACAAAAATCGATGATCTTGTGATCTCCAAGTACAATAACCATTCACGACCTATTAATCCAAGTATCAATATATTCAACCGATGTCACTTCCAAAGTGCATGTCCGATGTATAAGACATGACACTTATAGAAAAATCCCATGTAGGGGTGAGTATATACATACCCGGTTGGACGCCTTAAAAAACACAAAGGGAGAAATAGAAAGATACAATATAAGTAGTCAGCTCAACCCATAATAATTGGGATATTAAACCCATCATATATATATTTTCTCAAAAAGAAACCCAAGAATGATATAAAGGGATCTCTATATCACATCCTAGCCCAGGATAATGAGTTAGCCAATAGATCCAAAGGATAATCTATAATTCCTAGAATCACACATGTCCTTCTAAAAAAACAATGTGGAGTATAATAACCTCTCTAATAATCCAATTATAAAGGGGGAACAATATTCAATAGAGGACCTACATATGGAATCCTTCCTTTTATTACATAACATTTCATTACATGGTATAAATAGGGGATCTTTTAAAGTTTAGTTTCATGGTAATATGGTAGATAATACATGAAAATATAAAACATCCTTATAGATAAACTTGAAATACATCTTCATGGGTTTACCCTAAGTTAATTTTAAATCATCTCATATCATGGGGACATATATCAAAGGAAATGGGTGAGCATGAATCCTAGTATGAAAATTATCAAGGGAGACAAAAATCATGTGATCATGTGACATATCAATAAGAAAATAAGGAATACCAATACAGCGTGAAAAATATAGATAAAATAATAAAAAAATGATACATCATATATAAATGTGGCTAAAATATTAAAATGATAAATTCATAAGCATATCATTATGGTTTATAACCAAGGTTTCATAAATAAAAATTACCAAGGATATTCACCAAGGTAATGTAAAACATGTCATCTCTAGAGATTTAATTAATTACCCAATGAGTTGGAGAGATATCAGGGAATACCCTTAATATTTAATAATTACATGTGATCCCCATAAATCATAATTAATCATTTCATTAATAACTAGTGTAGAAATAAATAACATGTTTCTTATTAAAATGTTGGCACACAAAAAATCATAAAGATAAGATTGTTACGTCATTTATAAAACACAAAAAGAAATATGGGTTTCATATATGTAAATACCCAAATAAAAAATTCATTTTTAAATATATTTGAATACCCATTGAAAAGAAAATTGTTTTGGGTATTAAAATTTAAAATGAAAAGATAATTTCTCAAGTAAAATAGGGAAAATTGAGAAGTAAATTTGGAAGCATGATGGGTATAAAATATGGTTTTAGAAATTGGTAAAATTAAAAGGGGAAAAGTCTATACCATTAATAAAATAATATTATTTCAATAATGGGATAAAAAAAGTTGAAAAAAGAACTTCCTTTGTAAATTTTATGATATACTACATGAAAAGGGAACTTGAACGGAAATGAGAAGTGAAGATTGCCCTTACCTTAAAGAGTTATTCCTAAAACATGAGGATATAAACTTAGGGGATTGAGAACAACTTTAAGGGACTCCTTGAGATGAAAAATATCCAAAACATCATACATTATATAATTTTAGTGAAAGGAAATGGAGAAATTGGTGGGTATTTATAGAAAAAGTGTAAGAATTGTTTAATAATTTCCAAAATATAGGTCTTCGAAAACTATTATGTGGAAAATGAAAAACCATTGGATTAACCATGATTTCTGCTCAAGGTTTTGGAAATTTGTGTCACATTTTATGTTATTTTAATCCAATAGAACTTAACACCATTTTAAATAATTCGTTTTCCATGGAAGAGTAAATATTCTACAAATTGATGTTTTTAAAAATCCAATTTTCCTTTTCAGACTTTGGAAAGTTGTTTATAGTTTTATAAATTTATTAAAATATATAAAAATACATAATATTAATAAAATAACATATTATAGGTTATTTAATTTGTTTAATTAATTATTAAATAGTTATGATAGAAATTTTATGTCAAAAAATATACCGAAAACCTAAAATTGTATTTTTTTTACTATTTATGAACAAATAATGTATTCTAGAAAATTATCATAAATTCTCCCAAAAATAATTTTGAAATTTTGATTTAAAATATAATACCTATTTTTCTAGAATAATTATCTAAATATGAGAATTTCATATTTAAAATTTATAAATCTTTATTTATTTAAAAATAGAATTTTTTAAGGCATAGTCAAATTTCCAACACATATAAAAAAATCATAGGCCATTATAAAATTATTTTTTCATTTATATTTAAGTGAGAGTGTTTTAAAATACTATTTTATTAAAAAAATATTATTCTGAATACTTTAATTTATTATAAAATGGTATATATTTTCAAGAAAAATACAGTTATGTTTCATTTGCGTCCAAAAATACAATTCTCAAATTCATCATAATTAAACATATATTTTGTTAATAAAATTGTTTCTTAAAATTCAATTAATGGAATAAACATTTTCATTATAAAAATTAATTTACATAAAGGTGTGGACACATAACCCATTATTACACTCACATATTTTCTAGGGGTAAGGTGTGTGATGGTGGTAGTTTTGTGTGGTTTCTCACCTAATATCGACCAAGTTGTAATCTCCACTAATTTGAACTTATACCGTAGCTGATTCCATTAAATATTAACTTTTTAATCCTTAGCCTGGGTTTGGTCATGTTTAAACCCTAGTGATGATACCTCCCTCTCATGTTATGATAGATGGGCTTCAAACACCCCAAATCTAATGGTTGAGGCCATAAATTCTCCTTTATGTATAAATTATCATTTTTCATTACTACTTATAAAAAATAATTATAATGGTAAAATTATCAACCAAGTTTATAGTTTCAAATGGTCATATTGTACAATGGTCATATAATGGTTGAATCCTAATGGTCTTATTTCCCTTTATTCCCAATAAATTTTACTTCATTCATTCACTCAAAATTAACAACAATTTACAATAAGGTTATATTTTCATTTTCATAAGATTTTGATTGGTTTAATAATATTTTTTTTATTTATAAATCATTTTTTAGTGATGATTCTAGCATATTGGGGTGATCTCTACTTTCCAATTTTAGCTATTTTACTTTATATTTTTTGTACAACTGTAATGTTTTTAATTTTAATTTGATTCAAAGATGAATAATGTAACAATCATTGTTAAAGTGATAAAATTTTGTTAGTTTATCTTTATTTTTTATGTGCATGATATTATATAATATATAAAAAATATTTATTTTGGAAACAAATATCATTCAAAAACAATTATGGGTTAGTACATTCTTCCCCCATTAAGAAATTTTGTCTTCTAATTTTCAACTCATTTTCTCAATTGAGAAAAGGTGAGGGTACTTCTGTCTCATTTTATCCTCTTGTTCTCACATCACCTATTCATATTTATGGTTCATCCACAACACTTTATCAGGGTGGTTAGTCTTGTTGCATAGAACCTTGTCTCTACAATCCAATATCTCTATCAGATGCTCATCACATGAGAGGTAATGTTCCAGTTGTACTATATCTAGATTTATTACATATGAGGGATCTTGTATGTACTTCCTAAATTTATATACATGGAATGAACAATTAAATTATTCTAAAGTTGGTGTAATTTCAATCTGATATTCCATTACTCATATGAGGTCAAGGATTTCAAAGGTTTCAATGTACCTATGGATAATCTTACCTTTATTTCTAAATCACATGACTCTATTCCATGCTGATATTCAAATAAAAAATATTTCCCCAACATAAAAATCCAATTCCCTTCATAAAATTTCTGCATAGATCTTCTAGCAACTCTGAGCAGTCTTTATAAGTTATTGGATAGAATAAACCTTTTCTATTGTATCTTTCACAAGATTAGGCCCAAGAAATTCCCCCTCACCAACATCATCCCAACAAGTAAGAGTTTTATATTACTTTTGATATAGAGATTCATATTGTTCCATTTGAATACTTGAGTGAAATTTGTTGTTGTAGGAGAACTCAACTAATGGGAGGTGTTGATCCCATCCACCTTTAAATTCCATTGATCATATTCATAGAATTTCCTCAGGTGTCTAAATATAATATTCTAATTGGACATCATTTTGAGGGTAATATGTCATACTAAAATTCAATTTAGTATTCATATCATGTTGAAAACTTCTCTATAATTTTTATGTGAACATAATATCATGATTAGAAATGATATAATGTGTCCCCCCAAGAAACATCAAAACTTCATTTACATATATCTTTGCAATTTGGTCAAGAGAGAAATATTCCCAAATAGAGATGAAATGGGAATTTTTGGTGAGTCAATCCACTATAACCCATATCACATTTTTTATTTTGTATTTTCTTGGGAGACCAATGATAAAGTCCACAATGATATTTTCAGTCTTCTATACTCGTATGGGTATTAGTTTCAAAACCTATTTAGGAATTTTTTTATCTTCATTCACTTACTGCCAAACAAAGAACCTTGCAGTATAGTTAGTAATCTCCCTTTCCATATTGTCCCACCACTAATGATCACGAAGGTCCTTATACATTTTAGTGATTCCAGGATGTATAGAGAATGTATATCTATTAGCTTCATTCATCATCTCTTATTTATCTATGGGATAGATAGGACACATAGCCTTTAACAAAATTTTAGCACACATTCTTGATCAATATTCAACTCAGGAAACTTCCAATTCCTCACATGCACTATCTTCTTTTATAACAAAGGAAATTCTCTTTTATAACTCTTGATCTTATCTATTATTGATGGTTGATAAATCATTTGGGATAGGTTTGATGATTTACATTCCCTTATAATTCACATGCCAATTTTACTAGATCCTTTATCAAAGGATATTCATGAATCCTCATCATATCCAGCACAATAGGGTCATTCCTACTTTGTGCATTGACAAATTTCTTTTCTCTTCTAGGGTGGTAATAAATTTAATAGTTATAGTTTTTAAGATGATCAAACCATCTCCATTGTCTCATGATCAATTAAATTTCCATGAAAATATACTTCAAACTTTTTTGGTTTGTCTATATATCATATTTCTCTCCATAAAGAAACTTACACCACATTTTTAGAGCAAAAAAAACACACCAAACTCTTGGTAATTCGTGGGATAATTCTTTTTTTCTGAGGCTTTAACTGTCGAGATGAATAAGGAATCACCTTTTAATTTTTTATGAGGATACACCCAATCCCTTTCAAAGATGCATCACTATAAATAATGAGTCTTTCACAGGTATAGGGTAGATTTAACACATGTATAGTAACAAAATCTCTTCTTTGGTTCTTGGGAACATTCTTCACACTCCTTTTTCCAGATGAACTTAGACATTTTTTAGTTAACTTGTTTAGTGGATTATGAATTCATGATTTTTTACAAACCTCAAATAATATCCTTATAAACTAAGGAAACTATGAATCTAGTTACTATTTTAATATGAGGTCACTCCTCTATAGAATTTGTCTTTACAGGTTCAATTGAGATTCCTTCGTTGGTTATAATGTGCCTAAAAATGAAACTTTTTGTAACATGAATTCGCATTTTCTGAATTTCCCAAAACTTTTCTCCTTCATCAAAGTTCCAAATATAACCCTTATATGATACCCATGATCCTCAGAAGGAATTCCTTATAATATCTTATTTATTCACACTCAATTAATGATAACCAGGTTGGAGGTCAATTGTAGAGACCCGAAGCTTGACGTACAAGGACATTACATTACTTTTGTGGAATAATTATTACATAACAAAAACACACACACAATGACCATAATAGTTTAGTGTCTTTGGAAACTCGGAATGTAATCTTCTAATCATGGTGAAAGATCTTCAACATCTCCCATAAAGATCTTCCCTTTTTTTCTTACCTAAAACCTTTCTTTCTATCATGGGGAAAAGAAAACATAAAAGGGTGAGCTCAAATGCTCATTAAGGGTAAACAAAAGAAAAATCAATCACATCATATTCATAATAACATAACATTTTGAAAATCTTAACCTGCAAAATAGATCATAATATCATAACATGGGATAAATCATAGTAGTGAAATGTAATCCCAATAATCATAACATAAAACATGAAACTTTGTGGCATACACACATAATCATAGAGAATAATTTCTTATTAGTCAAGACTCATTTTCAAGACTATCTTAGTGGACAAAGTCCATTTCTGAACTGAGTTCACTCCTCGTTTCAGTCCTGTTTTACTGAACCAGTTTAACCTGCCGTTCCAGCCATGTCTATCTCATGAGATATAAAATCTTTACCCAATGCATTGGAGGGAGATATAGGTCCCACCCATCTTATAATGATACCATTATTATGTGTTCCACAAAATCATAAACCATACATCATAGCATAACCCATGTAATAAAAATGGGAATCTTAAACATCATGACATAATAAAACAATTCATATAAGATAAAGGAATTCATAAAAATATTTCCATCACAACATAATCAAATCAATGTAATAATAGGGATAGAAGCAGAACCCTATATTATCTTAGATGGAAAATAATTTTGATAAAACACTTGAACTCCATTATTGAAAAAAATATCCTTTCTACTTCAAAAACATTTTTTCCTTTCTTAACATGGCATACAATTTTAAACTAAAAGAAGTTGATTAAAAATAAACTTGAAAACATGCAAAGGAATATTCTTGGAAATAATGTTTTAAAAATCCATTCATTCCGTATAAGTTAAAAAACATTCTTCTCATACTTCTGTCGGAAAAGTCAAAAAGTACCTCGTACAAAAAACGCCAAAAGATTCCTTTCATATCTTTTACTAAAAACTCACCGAAGGGTAAAATTGGATTTAAACAATTGTAGGTGGATGGAAATAATATTAAATATTGAGGAAACATAGATGTGGATGATAAAATACACCCCAGTAAATAACAAAGTATAAACAATCTCGGATAACATGAGATTGTGATATTTTCCCTTACCTTAGGTCCAATTTGCTTCGTAAGTGTCTGAACCTCCTCTTCTTCGATACGCCTCTTTGAAACCTCCTCTTAGGGAACTAATATTGGTCTTTAAAGTAGAACAGAACCTCTAGAATGTTTCTAGGGAAGTGGAGAAGATAATTTGACAGGGGTTGGCCGAGCTTGAAGGTTCAAATTGGTGTGAGGAGGAGAGGGAGGAGGTGCCCTTTTATAAGGGAGGAGAGGGGCTCCTTTGGAAAAACTAAAAATATTATTTTATTATAAAGTCAAGTTCGGTTTTAAATAGCTCAAAATTGATTTATTTCGAAGATAAGGTGGGGATGTGTCGACATCCTCTCATCCAATAGAATTTAGACAAGTTTAGGTTCCTATTTTAACCTTATCATTTAGATTTAACATTAAGTTAAATGATTTTACTTTTATCGTGTCTTCTTGTGTTCTTATACTATAAGGTTAATAAACTTAATATAAGAAGCCAAAGGAACCCCAAGTTGTTTATTATTAATATATATAACTGTATCTAAGTCATTTGGCCGAACCTTAGATTTTTAGGAATAAAATAACAATTAATAAAATAATATTTGTTTTAAAAACTATTTTATGTCAATTTTGACACTATTTAGTAATTTATTTTTGTGAAAATCATTACTGAATGATTAGTTCAAAAAAAGTTAATTAAATCAATACTAACATGTCATATTAAGCTATAAAATTATTTTAATTCATAAAAAGTCTTAAATTACATTTATTTGGGTATTTATAACATCAATTAAGTCAATATTTCATTAATAAGACAATTATTGCATCATCTTTGTGTCATAATAAATGATAATTATTTAATCCCTAAAAATTCGAAATATATTCCTATGATGTAGATAATTGTATTAGCTTTCCGGAGACTATTAATGTTTCAAGTTTCATGAAGTTTATCACTAAATTAAAATTATTATACTTATAAGATTTAAGAAAGTGACATGTTGTCACATTCTTTGGTTTTAATAATAATAAAATTATTTTCGTTGAACAAAGTCCATTAAATGAATCTAATCCGACCCTTAGGTGATATGGGTCTAATTTTAGTCATCCAATAGTATTTTGACATGTTTTAGGTTAATTTTATAATATTATATTTACCCTTAATTACCCGATTTACCTTTAACTATGGTAAATAAAATTTACCATAGTTACAATTCATAATTCCCAAAAATAAAAAGATGCTTATTAACATAATTTGGATCCACTGATTCCAAATATGGAATCCATTTTTCAAAATTCAATACACAATAGTTGCAGAAATTAAATTAAAATTAATCCTGTTGTCGAAAGAAAACGGGTTTTTCTTTAAAACATTGCAAAAGATTGAATTGATTTATCCTACGAATTCATGGTAGAATCAATGCCAATGACATAAATTATATTAAATGGTAAAAATATAGTCTATTTATACTTTAAAATCATTCAATATTATAATTTAACCATATAAATTATTGCGATGAAAAAATATTGTTTTTAATTAAAATATAGCGTGTTTTTACTATTCATCAAAATATGAAAGTTACCAGAATAATATGAAAATTTTATCCAAAGTAAATTTTTATTTCATTATTCCAAATAAGAAGTTCATTTTGTCAAATTCAACTTATAAACATGTCAAAAACTAGATTTAAAGTGGGTGCTCCATCAAAAGGCGGCAAAACTGCATTTTTTGAAAAATACTTATTTTACCCGAAAAAATTATTTTGTTCTTATACCATGTTTTAGAAAATGTGTAAGACGAATAATAATGTTATAAGATTCAAAATTTAGTTAATACTATTCATAACGGCTAGTTCATAATAATATTATAATAATATATCGTTGTTTAGTAAAACCCGGTATTGCGTACAACACACGCTCGAGGAAGGTCGTGATTGCGTGTAATGCAAGCCAAGTCAGGGTTGTGTGCTGTGCAAGAATACTTCGTTGTTTTGTATAACATAATCCAACCATATTTCATTTATACATTGAATATATATATATATATATACTCAATGTTGCGTAGAATAACTATTATCAAAATTGTGTGTAACACGATCCAAGAATAGTGTTGCGTATACTGCAAGCTAATACGGTGTTGCGTATAGCGCAAGGTAATATTGGTTTATCATACAACACAAGACATTAATGAAATTAAAAGAATATTTTTCATAAAATCTCGGGGTGTTACATTCTACCCCCCTTAAAATGAATTTCTCCCTCGAAATTCGTCAGGGTTATAAATGGTTTACTACTCGAAAGATTGTTTAATAGAAACCCACATCGTAAAAATGAATACCAAAACATGGCTTTAAAAACTAAAGTATGAAATGTAATGGTTACCCAAATTAACTCATCATTGGGTTTCCACGTAGGAGAACATAGGTGAAAATATGGATATGGAAGAAAAATCAAACCATCAAGTTCTGATGGAGAGTGGTAGAGAACATGGCTATGAAAAAGCCAAAAATCACAAAGTTATTGATTTGTGATGATCTAGGGTACCATCTGATTTATAGGATATAAGGGCACTAGGACAACATTTTTGGTTTTCAAGATCATTTCCCTAAAGTTGAAGAATTTTAATTACAATAAATACTTACTTTATTTTGGTACAATCTCACTGTTGTTCGTGCCTTGAACAATTTCCACTTCATCTCTTAAAGAAATAAAGTTGGATTTGTTATTCGTGAAGTGTTAGCAGATCATGTGATAGAATGATAGGTCATTCCATCTGTCTCAAACAAAAGGTTAGCAAAAGTTATTAAATATACATAAGTCGATCTATAGTGAGATTAATCATATATGGTTCCTAAAATGGACTTATACTTCATATATAATACTACTTAATATAATAAAACTAGTTTCTACTAAACAGGGACTTCCTGTAGGCCAGTGGTAGGCGATAAAGGCCAATCGCACTTCGGTTGTGGGTTCGATTCCCACAGCCTTGTCCGACGCGATGGGCTGTCGCTCGTTCTGCAGGTTGTCCTTTTTCTAAAGCTATATTACTATAACATCCCATCAATAATATCGAGAAAAAAACTTATATCCTTAAACAATACTATCTTATGTCCAACATAATACCTTCCAATCTTTAGTCTTATCTAAAATACTTCGGTCCAAGCTCATAGTATAAAGAAAATGATCACGTGAATGCCATCATTTATCCCCCATATATCATAAGATATATCTTGTTGGTCAAATTACAAACATGTGAATACCTTAATCATGTATTCTCTTGAAGAATGAATACCCATTGAACCTTATTGAAAACATGAATGCTATTAAAAGTTAACACTTTCCACATACCAAAATCCTTAAAATTCTATATACTCAAACCATGATATCACTTAGTCCTTATATCAATAATGAGCTCATGAATACTATCAAACATTTAATTTTCTACTTATCCCTTAATTATGCGCATATCATCTTTTTTTCCAAAAATATCTCAATCACTTTCCATGGTAATCGGTACCATAAAATTATTGAAAACCACAATAGACCAATACATAAATATTCCAATATTCCATGATACTATATACAACATTATTTTGGAATCCCATTACATAAACACTTAATCATTCCACCACATCGTTGTCATATTCAACATCGCCAATGGTGATCGCATGTGACTTGCCTTTGTCCTTTGCCTTAAGTGGTTGCTCATGTCGATCATCACTAACCCTTGGATTAGGGAATATATTTGCATAATGCACCATTTCCTTGCACTTGAAGCATTGAAGTGTAGTAGGTTCATTCTGTGTATCCCTTCCTTTATTTTCATCATTAGGCATCTTCTTCCCATAATTGCGGCATTCAAATGCCCGATGACCTTCCTTTCCACATTTGAAACATTTACTTGTCCCTTTAAGACAATCTCCACCATGCTTCTTTCCACACTTTGAGCATAAGGAAACATTCATCTTCTTTTCACCATTATTCTGAGATTTCTCCTTGAACTACATCTTTCGTTTCTTGTCAAAACTATGAGATGGACAAGTAACACCAACTTCCATTTGTACCTTGATAGCACAATGTAAAATTTCTTCATAGCTACTAAAGTCTCTTATAGCTAATGCCCTTCGAAGATTTAGTTTTAAGCCACTGAAGAATCGATCAACTTTACTTTCAGGTTGGATGATAAATCCAGATGCATACCTTGCAAGCCATGAAAAATTCGCTTCGTATATACCAACAGATTCATCATCCTTTTGCTTTAGTTCAAGAAACTCCTTCTCCATCTTTGTTCGAAGAATACAAGGGAAGTACTTATTGAAAAATAAGTTCTTGAACTCGTCCCATTCCATGGACTCAATTTCATCTCTTTGCCTCGTATTCTTGATAAGATTCTACCATTGATCAGATTCACCTTCCAAACGATATACTGCTAAGATGACTTTATCATGTTCAGAACATTAAAGAACTGAAAATATCTTTTTAGTGGTACTGATCCATTGTTCAGCAAGAAGTGGATCAGAAGACCCACTGAAAGAAGGTGGACGTTTCCTCATGAAGGACTCAATAGAATGTTGTTCCCTTCTCTGCTCATTTGGAAGTCCAGAATGATTCATAGCTTGTGTAAGTATAGCAATAAGATTTTGCACTCCATCTCCCATAACATTTTTTTGTTCAGGAGGACAATCATTTCATTGTCCATTACATTGATCAACACGGTTCCTTCGGGTTCCAGCCATCGTCTAAAACCCAAAAAGAATAGTGTGAGAGGAAAAAATTATGCTGGGGAAAACAATATAATAAAGGGGGAGTACCTTCAATATCTAACATCTTAGATTACCGTAATTCTAGTACTATAACCTACACTTATAATTAACCTTAGGGACATCCCTATACATACCTTAGAAATATCTATAGGGATGTCACTAAAGTTATCGCATCCTAGTTTCCAAAGGCTGACTAAACCTTTCCTCTGATACCAATTGTAGAGACCCGAAGCTTGACGTACAAGGGCATTACATTACTTTTGCGGAATACTTATTAAATAACAAAAACACACACACAAGGACCGTAATAGTTTAGTGTCTTTGGAAACTCATAACGTAATCTTCTAATCATGGTGAAATATCTTCAATATCTCCCATAAAAATCTTCCCTTTTTTTCATTCCTAAAACCTTTCTTTATATCATGGGGAAAAGAAAACATAAAAGGGTGAGATCAAATGCTCAGTAAGGGTAAACAAAAGAAAAATCAATCACAACATATTCATAAGAACATAACATTTTGGAAATCTTAACCTACAAAAGAGATCATATTATCATAACATGGGATAAATCATAGTAGTGAAATGTAATCCCAATAATCATAACATAAAATATGAAACTTTGTGGAATACACACATAATCATAGAGAATCATTTCTTATTAGTCAAGACTCATTTCCAAGACTATCTTAGTGGACAAAGACCATTTCTGAACCGAGTTCACTCCTCGTTTCAGTCCTTTTTTACTGAACCGGTTTAACCTATCGTTCTAGCCATGTCTATCTCATGAGATATAAAATCTTTACCCAATGTATTGGAGGGAGATATAGGTCCTACCCATATTATAATTATACCATTCTTATGTGTTCCACAAAATCATAAACCATACATCATAGCATAACCCATGTAATAAAAATGGGAATCTTAAACATCATGACATCATAAAACAATTCATATAAGATAAAGGAATTCATAAAAATATTTCCATCACAACATAATCAAATCAATGTAATAATAGGGATAGAAATATAACCCTATATTATCTTAGATGGAAAATAATTTTTATAAAACACTTGAACTCCATTCTTGAGGAAAATATCCTTTCTACTTCAAAAACATTTTTTCCTTTCTTAACATGTCATACAATTTTAAACTAAAAGAAGTTGATTAAAAATAAACTTGAAAACATGTAAAGGAAGATTCTTGGAAATAATGTTTTAAAAATCCATTCATGATGTATAAGTTAAAAAAAACATTCTTCTCATACTTTTTTCAGAAAAGTCAAAAAGTACCTCGTACGAAAAACGCCAAAAGATTCCTTTCGTATCTATAACTAAAAACTCACCGAAGGGTAAAATTGGATTTAAACAATTGTAGGTGGATGGAAATAATATTAAATATTGAGGAAAAATGGATGTGGATGATAAAATACACCCCAGTAAATACCAAAGTATAAACAATCTCGGATAAAATGAGATTGTGATATTTTCCCTTACCTTAGGTCTGATTTGCTTCGTAAGTGTCCGAACCTCCTCTTCTTCGATACGCCTCTTTGAAACCTCCTCTTAGGGCACTAAGATTGGTCTTTAAAGTAGACCAGAACCTCTAGGATGTTTCTAGTGAAGTGGAGAAGATAATTTGGTAGGGGTTGGCTGATCTTGAAGGCTCAAATTGGTGTGAGGAGGAGAGGGAGGAGGTTCCCTTTTATAAGGGAGGAGAGGGGCTCCTTTGGAAAAACTAAAAATATTATTTTATTATAAAGTCAAGTTTGGTTTTAAATAGCTCCAAATTGATTTATTTCGAAGCTAAGGTGGGGATGGGTCAAAATCCTCTCATCCAATAGAATTTATACAAGTTTAGGTTCCTATTTTAACCTTATCATTTAGATTTAACATTAAGTTAAATAATTTTACTTTTACCGTGTCTTCTTGTGTTCTGATACTATAAGGTTAATAAACATACTATATGAAGCCAAACGAACCCCAAGTTGTTTATTATTAATATATATAACCTTATCTAAGTCATTTGGCCTAACCTTAGATTTTTAGGAATAAAATAACAATTAATAATATAATATTTGTTTTAAAAACTATTTTATGTCAATTTTGACACTATTTAGTAATTGATTTTTGTGAAACTCATAACAGAATGATTAGTTCGAAAAAAGTTAATTAAATCAATACTAACATGTCATATTAACCTATAAAATTAGTTTAATTCATAAAAAGTCTTAAATTACATTTATTTGTGTATTTATAACAACAATTATGTCAATATTTCATTAATAAGAAAATTACTGCATCATCTTTGTGTCATAATAAATGATAATTATTTAATCCCTAAAAATTATAAATAAATTCTTATGATGTAGATAATTGTATTATATTTCTTGATACTATTCATTTTCTAAGTTTCATGAAGTTTATCACTAAATTAAAATTATTATACTTATAAGATTTAAGAAAGTGACATGTTGTCACATTCTTTGGTTTTAATAATAATTAAATTATTTTTGTGGAAAAAAGTCCATTAAATGAATCTAATCCGACCCTTAGGTGATATGGGTATACGTTTAGTCATCCAATAGGATTTTTACATGTGTTAGTATAATTTTATAATATTATATTTACCCTTAATTACCAGATTTACCTTTAACTATGGTAAATAAAATTTACCATAGTTACTATTCATAATTCCCAAAAATAAAAAGTAGCTTATTAACATAATTTGGATCCACTGATTCCAAATATGGAATCCATTTTTCGAAATTCAATAAACAAAAGTTGTAGAAATTAAATTAAAATTAAGCCTGTTGTCGAAAGAAAACGGTTTTTTCTTTAAAACATTGCAAAAGATTGAATTGATTTATCCTACGAATTCAAGGTAGAATCAATGCTAATGACATACATTACATTAAATGGTAAAAATATATTCTATTTATACTTTAAAATCATTCAATATTATAATTTAGCCATATAAATTATTGCGATGAAAAAAAGTTTTTTTTAATTAAAATATAGCGTGTGTTTACTATTCATCAAAATATGAAAGTTACCAGAATAATATGAAAAATTTATCCAAAGTAAATTTTTATTTCATGATTCCAAATAAGAAGTTTATTTTGTCAAATTAAACTTATAAACATGTAAAAAACTAGATTTAAAGTGGGTGCGCCATCAAAAGGCGGCAAAACTGCATTTTTTGAAAAATACTTATTTTACCCGAAAAATTTATTTTGTTCTTATACCATGTTTTAGAAAATGTGTAAGATGAATAATAATTTTATAAGATTCAAAATTTAGTTAATACTATTCATAACGGCTATTTCATAATAATATTATAATAATATATCGTTGTTTAGTAAAACCCGGTATTGTGTACAACACACGCTATCGAGGAAGGTCGTGATTGCGTGTAATGCAAGCCAAGTCAGGGTTGCGTGCTGTGCAAGAATCCTTCGTTGTTTCGTATAACATAATCCAACCATATTTTATTTATACATTGAATATATATATATACTCAATGTTTCATAGAATAACTATTATCAAAATTGTGTGTAACACGATCCAAGAATAGTGTTGCGTATACTGCAGGCTAATACGGTGTTCCATATAGCGCAAGGTAATCTTGGTGTAGCATAAAACACAAGACATTAATGGAATTAAAAGAATATTTTTTATAAAATCTCGGGGTGTTACATCAATCTTGGAGAATAATTGTGCCCCATAAATCTGGTCAAAAAAATCATCAATCCTTTGGAGAGGGTAATTTATCTTCACTGTGATTTTATTAAGTTATCTATAGTTAATTTAGATCTGCATTGATCCATCCTTCTTCTTCACAAAGAGAATATGTTCTCTCTAAGGAGACACACTTGGTCAGATAAATCCCTACTCCAAAAGATCATGAAGTTGTTTCTTCAATTCCTCTAACTCCATATTTTCCATTCTATATTGGGGCCTTTGATATCAGCTTGAATCTAGGTATGAGTTCAAGGGATAACTCTACCTCTATTTTGGGGGAGGTTTAGTTGACTATTCAGTAAATAAATCAAGGTATCACTAAATTATGGGGACATTATCTATCTTTATATTTTCATTTCCTTCTCCCTATTCACCAATCATCGCTAAAATAATGTTATGTGAGGTTCTTCTAGAAAAATCTTGGGCATGTATATCTATACTTTGAAAATTATGGTATATTTTGCATTAAAGAATAATGAAATTTACTTACATCTATAGTTGATCATAGCATTATACTTTGAGATCTAGTACATCCTTAGTATAGTGTTTAATTCCACCATGGGAATGACTACTAAATTTCTGATGATATTTTACCCTCTAATGTTAATATTAGTGTTTCTATATAATATTGATTCTAGGAAAATTCCTCTAGGAGTCTTGACTAATAAATAAAATTCTATCAGTTTACGGATTGATTCTATATTCTTTTCAAACCTAGATGAAATAAAAAAATGTGTAGAACCAGAATCAAACAAAGTACTTGGTAGCTTTTAGAGCATAATGAGTGTACCTACCACCACATCATTCAGATCTTCCACTTTAGCCATCATGATATAAGATACTCAAACTTTCTCCCTTATACTATTCTGTGGTTGATGTTTGTTCCCCTCAATTATCTCTTGATTTGTAAATTCATTAGAAAATTTTACATGCTATCCACACTGTAATCATTGAACTTCAAATGGTCCTGCACTATCTTCCCTTTTCATTGATGTTTAAAATTGTATGCTTTATCTCACCACAATATTTCTAAGATATATGGACATATCTTCTACATTTTTAGCACATTACACTCCCATGTAATTAGTTCCCTAAATTAATCATACCACATTGGTTGCATGTGAGAAGTTTCAATTTCTATCCTCCTCTTTTATGGCCAAAATTCTTCCCTAAGTTTGGATTTATTTCTCTATTCTTATCATTCAACCTATATGGCCAATACATCACGTCAAACTTCAATTTAACCATAATATCACTCCTCATTATCTCCCCACATCTTTAATAGTATCTATTTTCTAGATTCCTCCATATATGGGGTCTCATTCCACGAAATAATCTATCAACCTTTCCCTCCAGATTCATAAAAAATCTAGAGGTGTATCAAGAAAGTCTATAAAAGTACATATCATAGCTTCCCACTGATTAATTTTCCATATATTTATATTCAATTAATTGCTTCTCCATTTTCATTCACATCAAATGAGGGAAATATTTATTGAAAAATATTCCATCAAACTATTACCACTCTATATCATTGATCTCCCTTCTTAGCATCATATTTTTAATCAGTTCCCAACACTAATCATCTTCTCCTTCTAAGAGGTATAATGTCAGGTTTACTTTCTATTGCCCCAAAAAATGGAGTATGGCAATGAACTTTTCTATAGATCTTATCCATTTTTCATAAATCAATGGGTTAGTAGATCCATTGAAATAAGTTTCTTGTTGACACTTGAAGGAATCAATGGAATGTTATTCACTCGGATGTTAATCTGGTCTCTTGACGTGATTCAAGTTATTGTTCATAACTCGTGTTAGTTGATTCATCATTCTTATAAAGTTTCCCATTCCATCATTCATCATAACTTCATCAGTTCATCATCTATTACCCTCATCATTTACATAGTTCCTCCTATTTCCAATCATTTTTGTGAAAGAATAAAACCTTAGTGATAAACCTATTACTTTTGAAAATATTATAAATCTAAAAGGATTTTATGACTTAAAAAATAATGCTTTAATATATTATTTATCTCTTTTAATAACAATTACTTTTTATATATATGCTTTGTTAAGGTTCATAAATAGATTTTGCTTAACCAAACATATCCCCTAAGAGTGTCAAACCATGTGTGCAGCAAGGCCCACTGTCATGCACTAGTTCCCATTCAAGTATATCTTAGAGAAATATTTTTTGATGTTACCACTAGGTTAAACTATTCTAAAGCCACATCTTCCTGTAGTATCTAGACATGAATGTATTTTTTTGGGAACCACCTACTTAATACTTACATAAATACCAAGATGTTTACCTATATCTATTCTTATCCCTAGGGTTATTCATAAAGTTTTAAATTACTCAAATAAGTAAATAATACTTTTATTTCAACTATGGTATCCCTCCTTTTATTAAATAACTTTTCATTATATGGTACAAATAAAAGATATTTTAACATTTATTTTCTTCTAAATAAGGTACATAATACATGAAAATATAAAAACTTCGTCTAAATCCACTTGAAATACATCTTCATGTGTTCACCTTATGTAACTTTTACTGTATATCATATCCTAGTTATACACATCAATGGAAAGGGAGAACATGAAGCCTAGTAAGTGAATAATCAACGGATATAAAAATCATGTGATCATGTGACATATCAATAATAACATAAGGCATAAAAGTATGTAATGAACATGAGATATAATGTAATAATAAGAACATGAATTGTAACATGGAAATGTGTCTAAAACTTTTAAATGAGACATTCATAAGTGTATCACCAGGTTTTATCACCAAGGTTTCATAAATAAACATTACCAAGGTTATTCACTAAGGTATCGTAAAACATGTCAACTCTGGAGATTAAATTCTTTACCTAATGATTTAGAGTGCTATCAGGATGATTCATTAAAATGTATTAATTTCATCTAAACCAAATATATCATAATAAATAATTTCATTAAAATACCATGGAGAAATAAATAATGGTTTTCTTATCAAAATCTTGGCATAAAAAAGATCTTAAAGACTGGATCATTATGTCATTTTTAACCCATAAAATAAAATTTGGGTTTCATATAGGTAAATCCCCAAATCAAAAATTCATTTTAAAATCTATTTTTATACCCATTGAAAATTAAATAGGTTTGGGTATTCAAATAAAAATTAAAATATATTTTACCATGCAGAAGAGGTAAATTTGAAAAGTAAATTCAGCAGCATGATGGGTATAAAACATGGATTTAGAAAATTGTTAAATTATATGGGTCAAGGGTATATAATTCATAAAATAATATTATTATAGTAATGGATTAATATAGAGTGAACAAAATAACTTAATTTTTATATTATAATATATACCACGTGAAATGTTGACATGAATGGAAAAGAGAAGTGAATATTTCCCTTACCTTGAAGATTTGTTCCTAAAACATGAGGATAGGACCATGGGAGATTGATGAAACCATAGGTGGGAATACATGGGAGGAAAAATCAACATAAATTCGTGGAGGACGAATTGTGAGTGAATGTAAATGGATAAATTGGTGGGTATTTACATAAAAAGTAGAGGAGTTGTTTAATAATTTCCAATTATAGGCCTTGGAAAACTAGGTCATGGAAAATGAAAAACCACTATCCAAACTATGGTTTTTGCTCAAGGTTTTTGACATTTGGTTCAAACTTTAAGTTATTTTAAGCCATGTGAACCGAACACCAATTTTTTAATTCTCCATTTGTCTTGGAAAAGTAATTATTCCACAAATTAATGTCTTTTTAAAAATAAATTTTTTTTAGACTTTCAAAAGTTACTTGTAGTTTTGGAAATTGATTAAAATATACAAAAATATATAATACTAATAAAATAACATATTTTAGGCCATTACTTGTGTTTAATAAATTATTACATAATTATTACATAAATATGATGTCATAAAATATAATGACAACCAGAAACTATATTTTTATTATTCACGAAAAAATAAAGTATTTTAAAACATTATTATAAATTCACCCTAACCTACTTTCAACATACTCATTTCAAATACAATATTTATTTTTTCAGAATAATTCGCTAAATATGATAATTTTAAATTTTAAATATAAATATCCTTATTTATTTAGAAATAACTATTTATAAGGCACATTTAAATTTTTGACACTTATAAAAAATTTACTAGGCCATTATAAAATTATTTTATCAATTATATTTGGGTGAGAGTGTTTTAAAATACTATTTGTATAAAAAAATATAATTCAAAATATTTTATTTTATTGTAAAATTGTATATATTTTCTAGAAATATAAAATTATGTTTCATTTTCATCCAAAAATTAATTTTTCAAATACAACTCAATTAAAAATATATTATATTAAAAAAATATTATTAAAATATAATTAATGGAATAAACTTTTTAATTATACAGAGTAATTTACACCATGTTCTGGACACATAAGCCCTTATTATACCCGTATACACCCTAAGGGTACAGTGTGAGATATAGGTAGTTTCATAGGGTGGCATGGCTAACATCGACCGAGTGGTAATCTCTACTAATTTGAACTTATCACATAGAATACTTCATTCAAGGTTCATTTGTTAAATCTCAACTTGGGCTTGGTCAAGGAAAAACCCCAGTGATGATACCTCCCCCCTATATTCTGAAAAATGGTCTTTAAACCGCATGATTCTACTGGTTGAGGCTATCGATTATCCTTTCCACATCGATTTTACTTTTTCATTAATACTTAAAAACACTAATTATAATTGTAAAATTATTAACCAAGGGTATAGTTTCCAATGGTCATATTTGACCAATGTTCATATATTGGTTGAATTGAAACATTCACATTTCCCTTTATACCCTATTAATATCACTTCAATATTTTACTCAAAATTATTTACAATTTCTCTTACGGTTTTATTTTCATTTTCATAGGATATTGATTGGTTTATTAATATTTTATTTTATCTCTATAGTGTTTTTTGGTAGAGATGATTCTAACAGATTAGGGGGATCCATATATTAACATTTTACCTATTTTATTATTTTTTTTCTAGCTATTATGTTTTGGATTTTAATTGGTTTCATAGATGACTAATGTAATGATCATTGATATAGAGATAAAAAATGGGTTTCCCTTTATTTTTTTTTGTGTTTGATGTTATATAATATGTAACAGAAATTTATTCAAAAATGATGTATCATTTAAAAAAATTATGGGTCCTAACACCACTCCTTGGTACTATAGAGGTATTCCACTTATTAGATAGAGGACTCAGGCCCTCAAATGATAGGCGTACCACTCAGTAAATAGAAAGTGGAATAATTCCCTATAATTAAATAGGAGTACCACTCAAAAGATATATAGAGTACTTTCACCATAGTGCATCGGGGGTAATCAAATAATAGAGGAATTCTGCCTTGGAATGAGAGTGGGGAACCCCTTAGTAGGTGAATATAAAGAACTCTCACCCCAGTGCATCGGGAGGGTACAACCCAATAGATGGTTAACATGTACCTCACCATTGTACTTCAAAGTCAATAGAGAAAAATCTCCTATAGTGGACTCATTCCCTTGAAAGTCAGGGGGTACCACTCATCTAGTGAAATGAGTCTAGGGGACTCACACCCTAGTGAGACAGGGGGTTTCCATCCTCAGTCTCTCTCTAATGATCCCACCAGATCACTGTTAATAGTCCAACATAACCTGATGAAGTTTCATGATTTGAAAACCTCACGTCATAACTCAAAATCCACTATGAAGGCCACCATCATGTTCTACATGAAAAACAACTTAGGATAGACTACTCACAGAATAATATCTGAGTCCAGAAGAAAGAGATAAGCATGGTGGAAATTACTGGGATAAGTACATGGTGTGTACAAGGGGTTACACGGCATGTGACCTTGCCTCATCGCCTAGTCGTATTCTCCCCTGTACATATCATGGGAATCCATTTCATAATACACAACATGTATCAGTATTACACAACATTTATTATCCATCCAAGCCCTTCCCATGTGCTCCAGTCTATTACCAAGTACTTTGGATCATGCCCACATAACTGGGCATGTACCTGACCATACTAAATTTCGTGTACTCTCGGAGTACATGGTTTACCCTTCTGCATGGGGTCATAGGTGTGTAAAGTTGGTCACATTGATTGGACACCAAGGGTAGGGTCACATGGTGTGTGATACCTTCAACATGGTATCCTTATCTTTCCCAAAACCCTAGACACCATAGTTGGGGGACTACATAGCATGTTTTCCTAGACTACACATCATGTAGATAGGTTTTTTATAGAATCCTTGGGAACCTTCAGGCATCACCACCATGTCTTCTCCACTGATGTTATGTTTTATTCATCACCATTTCCACCTCCAAACATTCCATGGAGTTTGGATCTTGGTATTTCAATGAACAATTCTCCCCCAATGGATTTCTTTGAGCCACCTGATCCCTTGAACGTCTCCTCACAATGTGGTCATTCCACTCCTGTTTCCACATTGGATCATGGGTCCATGATGTATTACCCTTGTCCCACAACTCAGCTCAATCCATCCAAAATATATATATTATTTTAATGTCGTTCATTCATTCTCTATGTATTCAGGGTTTCAATCATGCTTAAACCCACCCTAAAAATTTTGAATCGAAAACCCATGGGAAATTATGAAGAATGCAAATAATGGTTGGGGAGGATCATATAAAAAATAAAACCCATTATTTTCCAAGTTCTTTCATCCGAAAATCCTCAAATCAGGGGAGTCTGGTGGGTAAGTCAAGCATATAAAAGAATATATTTGAATCAATAATATCAAATGTGTGACAGGGTTTATTCCAATATTGAAAATCACCATCAATCAAAGAATATAATAAATCCATACTTGATTAATTCAAAAAGGTGTAAACCAAACAAATAACATGTCCAACCTCAATTTAGGATATATTTTTTGTGAATAATGTGTTATTTAGTGATATAGAAGACCCACTAGGTTTTCTTCCTCCCTATCCACCTTGATATGATCATTCTTCATTCTCTGATTTGATCTGCCAATAAAGAATGCTTGTATTGATCCTCTCAAATCCTCCTAGGGTAATGATGATAACCCTTGAAATTTTTTATAACGGGGTATTTATTGATGGAATTGGTATATAGGTATTAAATAAATTTATTTATTTAATTAATTAATTAATTAATTAATCCACTTGAGGTACCCACTAATGAGTGCCTCAAATGAATGTTCAGCCCTGACCAACCATAGGTCATTCTAAGGGTAACTGTAACAACCCAGGTATTTTTAGATAATACTTTTTTATTTTTATTAATACTTATGAATAAGAATTTATTTTTACATTAAATGGTATGATTCATCTGATAGCGTATTCAACACACAACAATGGGTTTCTTTGAAATCTTACATTGCACACAACTTTGAGTTATACTGAAAAATAATATAATAATATTATTATATGAAATGAACGTTAACGCCTAGCAATTGTATTGGCGGGAATGAACAGAACTAACTAAAATATTATTATACATGTTTTCAAAATGTCCTTATATTTATCGAATAATTTTTAGAGGCTTAAAATAATAATGAATCTGATTTTAAGCATGAAATACTCTAATATTTTTAAAAGGTTGTTTTACCGCCTTTTGAGGGCGAACCCTTTTTAAATATTTCTTTTTTCACTTTTATATTTTATATTTGAAAAAATAAAAATTCCCTTTATAAGAGGGACATCAAAATTTACTTTGGATGAAATTTTGGTATTTTTATGTTAAAGTTCATTTTTTTAATGAATAGTGAAAAATACCGCATTTTAATTCAAAATTGCCCTTTCATATAATTTATTTATATAGTTAGATTGTACTTATAATTGGTTATAAAGTGTAATTGGATTATATTTTCATAATTTAATCAAATTTTGGTCATTCGAAGTAATTTCACTTTGATATTGGATGTAATTACATGTCAATATTTTGGTAGTCTTTACTTCTTAAAAACTTGCTTTTTTGTTTTAACAACAATAATAAATTTTAAATTAATTACTGCAACTTATATGTTTTGAATTTGGAAAAATGGATTCCATATTTTTAATCAGGAGGTCCAAATTGTTTAAATATGTACCTTTTATTTTCAAACATTATGAATAGTAACACCACTAAATATTTTATTTACCATGTCTAGAGGGTAAATCTGGTAAATAAGTATAAAAACAATATTATAATAATATTAAACTACCATAACACATGTCCTAATACTATTGGATGAAATATTTCTGACCATGGGAATCCTTGGGTCGATTTTAGGACCACATGGAGCCACTTGTATGTGAAAATTAAATCTTATAAGAATTAATTTAATGTAAAGAAAAATGTAACATAAACAAGTATATTTTTGTAAAAAAAAATTTATATGGGGTTATATAAGTTATCTTTTATACTATAAAAATTAATTAGAAAGATAAAATATTTCCTACATCATGATATTTTACTTATAATTTTTAGACATTAAATAAATATATATATTTATGACACAATGATGATGTAGTGATTACCTTATTAATGAATGATTTTAATAAATAGGATTATAAAAACTAAAATAAATTTATTTTGAAACTTTTTATACCATCCACGAATTTTAAGGATGATTATAAATTTTTATCGTTGGATTAATGAAGTTTTTTGAAAGAATCAAGTTATAAATTTTTAAAAAGTCATGATATGAATAGTATAAAAAATTACATAAATGAGTTTTTAGAACAAATATTATTTTATTAAATGATATAATAGTCCTACAAATCTCATATTCGGCCAAATGACTTAAATAATGTTGAAAATTTCATTAATTTACCACTTGAGGTTATATTGGAATTTTATATTAAATATATTAACCATATATTATGAATAAACAAGAATACATAGTAAGAGTTATATTAGTTAACTAAGGGTTAAAGCTAAAAGATAAGGTTAAATTTGAGACCAAAACTTGTCTAAAAACTATTGGTTGAGAGGATTTATAACAATGCTCACCTTATAATATAATTAAATTATTTGGGTACCTTTTAAAATTGAAATTCAGTTTATAATAAAATAATATTTCAAGACATTCCTAAAGTGCCCCTCCTTCCTCTAATAAAAGGGCATCACCTCTAACCCTTACTCACACATATCTAGCCCCCTTGGATCATCCAAAATCTACCCAAATAATCTCCCAACATAAATATCTTCTTTCTAGAAGCCTACAATTAGTAATAAATCAATTCAATAAATCTTTTTAGCTTAAATCAAAAGGAGTTACCCTGATTTGAGGAAAAACAAGGAACATACGTGATGAGTTCGACTCAAGGTTAGGGAGCTTCTTAACCCCATTTCCATTATTTGGGTTAATACTCTACTTTTTTATTATTTAGTGTTATGATTATGTATGAAATATCTATTTATGTCCTATATTGTATTTATATAGTACTTATTTTTACTTAAAGTGAATACACATAGTCAATCTATTTTATTTAAAAAATGATCTTTGTAAGGGAACCATTCACCTTTCTTTTTTAGTCTAAGACTTATTTTATGTTATCTATTTTAATTTCCATTTTTTTGGGATATTTTATTATATATCCTTATTTATATACATTTTATTTCCAATTTAGGAGAGATAAGTTTCTCTCTCATCAACAGATTTTATGAATTTTTAAGTGATGTCGTTATGCTGCCAAATTTTCTTAAGGAAATTTCTAAACTCAATTTCCTCTCATTGGGGTTTACGCATACTTCGTTGATTATATTGTTCCAAGATTATGTATAGAATCATTGTTTGTTTATTTATGTTTTAATTTCCACTTACCTTTGTGTGGATATACTTTTTCATCACATAATCGCCCCATTGATAAATTCTTACGTCATTTATAGGAGCTTTCTAAGGGAAATCTTAGCTAAATCTCCATTCATTGAGTTAAATATCCATGTCATTGGTTTTTCTTCTCTAGTAATATGTGTGAATGACCTATGATTTCTTTATACTTAATATCCACTTATATTGGGTGCATTTATATTTTTCACAAATAATTATGTCATTGATTTATTCTTAATCTAAGGATACAATTTTTGTAAGGGATTTTGTCTCAATTTACATTCCATTGAGATTTATTTATTGTTATACAACATTTCACTATTATATGGTTTATATACTTCCCTTTGAAATATTATATCATGAATGTTATTATTCTCATCATATTATAATATTTGTTTAAAGTTATTTTTCAATTATTTTTATTCAAGTATTTTATCAAGTGGTAAGAGACTCTTGAACTAAAACCTTATTTTAAACATTTTAAATATTTATTCTTATAAATATTTCTCATCAATATCCATGTTTTCAAAATTGTTTTTAGGATTTATTTATATGGATATTTATTTTTTAAAACTTTAATTTCTTTAAAATGTTCAATGTTTTATGGAACACTTTGATTCAAAAATCTCTTTAGTAAATGTTTTAAATAGTATTTAAAATAGTTTTGAGAAAGCATTGATTATGTCAATATCTTGAAATGATATATTATTATTGCAATATGGAAATATTATCTTTCCTTGGTGCTTGTTTTATGTGTTATGATAATTTTATGGTTCTTGGGAATTGTTTAAATATATGGGTGGTTCCATGATAAACTTGGGACGGGTGAGACTGAGATAGCTCTCCAATGCATTGGGTAATGTGAATGAGGTAAAAGTTAATGTTTCACCTAAGAGATTTACGGAATATATCATAATGGGTATTCCAAACTTAACTCCCTATGTATCTGTGAAATATAAAATGTAAGTATGTTATAGATACAACAAGTTACCATTATGATTTATGAGTTCTATGTGTTATTCATAAATCTTGTGATTTTATGAGGTATGTTAAAGAAATTATGTTTTAGGATTGAAAATCGTGGTGTCATTGATTTGTATGTATTGATGGAAAAATATTTTCTTTTTTTATTTTATATCCCTTGCTGATCTTTTTTTCCTCAACCCAAGTTTTTGAAAAAAAATTCAATGGGTATAAGGAAGGGTAAGAAAAAAATAATATTTCAAGAAGATTTATATCAAGAAAGGAATTGTTGTTTTATTTAATGATTTTTATTGTTGTGAAAAAATTGGTTAGAGTAGAAGTGTCTACTTTGTAATATTTGAGATGTAATGTAATAGTTATAACATAATTCTCTAAAACTATAAGCCTAAAAAGATTATCAATGTGAATTCTTGACTTACCTCAAGATTATGTAATGTTTAAGTATGCGGCCTTATAGTTGGTATCAGAGGTCGGTTTAGATAAATTTAGAGGATAGGTTGTTATCTGATTGTATGTAAAGGATCTCATATAACCAAGAGGGTTATTATCATATCAAAAAAATTTATGGTTATGGTAAAATAGGTTGTTTAGATAAAAACTTGAACAGTGGAGATATAATAATGTTGATGGGTTTGAGTAATATAAAAGTTCTTATGTTACCTTTAACCTATAGAGGATTATTTTTTAAAATTATAATATTTCATTTCATGTTTAGGTGTGGATTGTTTTCAGAAGATTAAGAATCGTTTGTCAATATGGAACGAAAGAGATCTTGAAAAACCTTCTTATCCCTCCTTGGTGATTTGATCATCACTATTATGGAAAAAAACTTGTTTGAATGATTTTGAAAGATTTTTGAGTATTCAATCACCTGTAAGAAAATTTTTGAGCTATCTAACACCTATTCATTTCTAAAACAATTTTATGGGTCATGGTATCTTTTTCATATGATTTAAAGATCTCAAATTTTCTAATTCTATCGAAAAGTGAAATTACAGAAGTGGTCCTTACATATACTTTTTGAAAGTATGACAATATGCCGAAAGAGAAATGGAAAATCCTAAAGATCTTGATATCTAAATTCAAGGTATGATTTATTTTCTTATCCATAATTAATGAAGCATATTTGGATTGATATTTATAAATGATGAGGATATTCTATCTACAAGAATGATGTATTAAGAAATAAGGTGGAAGTGAATAGTTAATGGATTATTCAGAGCACTAAATGAGTAAGAATTATACATATAAGAGGTTATAGAGTTATGGTAGGTTGTCGGATGATGAAATGTTTAAAATTATTAATACTCTTTGATAATGGGATTACTTTGGTAAGACATTTTCTAATATTTGTAAACCTGATGTTTGATATGTGAAAATTTTATTCAAGGAAGAATTTCCTTTTCTTTTGTGGACATAATGGATAACCTTAGGGGTTAATATGATTATTATTTTTTTGAGGTGATTAATGGTTATTACATTTTGTGATGAAAAATGAAAGGTATTAGATAACCTTTAAGGATAAAAAATGTTATGGTAATTTTTGATAAAATTATCTTATTTTCTATAATTTTATATAAATTATATGGTTTTAGAAAAAGTACAACTCGTAGGATGGGTGAAAACCCATCACATCTATCAAGGCTGTAGGAATCGAACCCACAACCAAAGTGAGAATAGGATTTATCACCTACCATTGGACTACGTGAAGTCCCTGGTTAGTATGACTAATTATTTTAGTTAAATTATTTTATGAATCAAGAATAAGTTGATTTGGGAACTTATGTTTTATCAAATGGATATCCTTAGTATAGGAAAATTATTTGGTGATTAAGTGATAAATTTTATTTTGGAGGACGTTCTCTCTTTTGGGAACATTATATACCTAAGGAAAATAGAATACTGTAATATTTAATTTGTGGTGTAATGGTTGAAATATTATTTTAGAAGAATATATGTTTTATTGTGGACATGTGGATATTTGGGTTATTTATGTAAATGATTAAACTATCATAGAGAATATGTGATTAGGTTCATTACTTTTCATTATGATACTTTAAGAGTAGTCAATGTTATTTGGAGATAAATTTTAAGATTTATCGAGGAAGAAAATGTGATCAAATCCTTTTAAATTTTGGGTTTCAATCATAGTTGGATTATTTTGAAGGATTTTAAGAACAATTTCATATTTAATGGTCTTTGTTTAACTTTGGTGATTGTTTATTGACTTTTTGATATTAATATTAGTATTTATTTTTATAAAGGATTATCTTTTTTAGGGACTATCTGATCTTGTACTAATCATTTTTTGTTTTGGTTAAATCCTAAAGATATAAGAAATATATAGTTCATCTTTTGTGGATTATTTTATTCTATAGAATTTTATTCTATCAATTTTGATGTGACCACGTAATCTTTAATACTCAACATTTAGAGAAAAGATGAGTTTTTGGTACAAATTTAGTAAAGGGTGAATGTCTACATGACATGTAATTATGTTTCCTTATGTTCTTAGTCAATCTTATAAATAAATTTCTCAAATTTATGAAAAGGATGTTGAAAAAAAAAATGTTTTTAGATTAATTTTCCTACTATAAAATCAAAGACCGTTTAAACTATCAAATTTTTTTGATTTTATGATGGTTAACTTTATTCTGATAATGTTTTCTATCACTCTCCATCAGAACTTGATGGTTAGTTTTCTCTTCCATATCCATGTTTTCCTGCATGGAATCCTAGTATGTGTTATCTCGGGTAACATTTGTACTTCTATTTCTTTATTTTAAAGTGATAGTTTTATTGACCCTTTTTCCGATGTGGGACTTTAAATGATGTTTTTGAGCACAATTTTAAAATTTTGAGGAAGCAATTTCCAAAAGGGGGGAAGGATGTAATGACCCATGTATTTATAGAATAATACCTTGTGGTTTCTATTAATACTTATGAATAAGATATTATTTTTACATTAAATTGGATGCTTCATATGATAGCTTACTCAACAATCAACAACAGGTATCTTTAAAATCTTACGTTGCACACAACTTCGAGTTATACTAAAAAATAATATAATATAATTATTATTTTAAATGGAAGTTAATGCCTCACCATTATATTGGTGGGAGTAAACAGAACTAACTAAAATATGATTATACATGTTTGTTAAAAGTCCTTACATTTATCTGATAAATTTTAGAGGCTTAAAATAATCATGAATCTGATTTTAAGCATGAAATACTCTAATATTTTTAAAAGATCATTTTACCACCTTTTGATGGAGAACCCTTTTTAAATATTGTTTTTGTCACTTTTATATTTTCTATTTTAGAAAATAAAATTTTTCTTTAGAATCTGGACATCATCATTTACTTTGGAAGAAATTTTGGTATTTTTCTGATAAAGTTCATTTTTAATGAATATTGAAAAATACCGCATTTTAATTTAAAAGTACCTTTCCATCTAATTTATTTATATAGTTAGATTATACTTTTAATTGGTTTTAAAGTGTAATTGGATTATATTTTTATCATTTAATCCAATTTTTGTCATTGAAAGTAATTTCACATTGAAATTGGACATAAACACATGCCAATCTTTTGGTAGTCTTTACTTCTTAAAAACATGCTTTTTGGTTTTGACAATAGGAAATAATTTTAAATTAATTACTGAAACTTCTGTGATTTGAATTTAGAAAAATGGATTCCATATTTTGAATCATGAGGTTCAAATTGTGTTAATAGGTACCTTTTAGTTTTACACATTATGAATAGTAACTTTAGTAATTATTTTATTTACCATGGTTAAAGGGTAAATCTGGTAAATAAGGGTAAAACATAATATTATAATAATATTAAACTACCCTAACATGTGTCCTAATATTATTGGATGAAATATTTCTAACCATGGGAATCCTTGGGTCTATTTAGGGACCCCATGGAGCCACTTGGATGTGAAAATGACATATTATAAGAATTAATTTAAAGTATTGAAAATGTAACATAAACATCTATCTTTTAGTAAAAAAAATATTCATATGGGGTTTTATAAGTTCTTTTTTAGACTATAAATAGTAATTCGAAACCTAAAAATATTTCCTACATCATGGTATTTTATTTATATTTTTTAGACATCAAATAAATAAATATATTTATGACATAATGATGATATAATGATTATGTTATTAATGAATGATTTAAATAAATATAACTATAAAAATTAAAATAAATTAATTTAAAACTTTATATGCCATACATGAATTTTAGGGATGATTATGACTTGTTATATTTGAATTAATGAGGGTTTCTTCAAATTAATCAAGTTGTTACAAATTTTTAAAAAGTCATGATACGAATAGTATAAAAATTGACATAAATGGGTTTTTTAAAACAAATAATATTTTATTAAATCATATAATAGTCCTAAAAATCTAAGATTCTGAAAAATTGCATTAATAATGTTGAAAATGTCATTAATGGACTAATTTAGGTTCTATTGGAATTTTATAATAACTATATTAACCATTTAGTATGAATACACAAGAAGACATGGTAAGAGTTAAATTAGTTAACTAAGGGTTAAAGCTAAAAGATAAGGTTAAATTTTAGACCAAAACATGTCTAAAACCTATTAGTTGAGAGGATTCAGAATAATAATCACCTTATAATTGAATTAAATGAGTTTTAGACCTTTTTAAATTGAAATTTATTTGATAATAAAATTATCTTTGATGACATTCCTAAAGTGACCCTCCTTCCTCTTATAAAAGGGCATCACCTCTAAACCTTACTCACACCACTCAAACCCCCTTGGCTCGTCCAACCTATGCCAAAATAATCTGCCAATATCACTCTCTTCCTCATAGAAGCCTCACCTTATTCATAAGGCAATTCAAGAAATCCTTTTAGCTTAAATCAACAGGAGTTACTTGATTTGAGGAAAAACAAGGAACATATGTGAGGAGTCAGACTCTAGGTAAGTGAACATCTTAACCAAATTTTCATTATTTGGGTTAATATTTTACATTTTTATTATGTAAATATGTGATTATATAAGAAATAAATTTTTATTTCATATATTCTATTTATATTTTACTTATTTTTATTTATAGTGAATACACATAATCGATCTATTTTATTTACAAAATGATATTTGTAAGGGAACCTTTCACCTTCTTTTTTTAATCAAAGACTTATTTTATGTTATGTCTTTTAATTTCCATTTTATTATGTTTTGATATGTTCTTATATATCCTTATTGATGTACATATTATGTCCATGTGATGAGATACCATTTTCTCTATTATCAACTTATTTTCTGAATTTTTAAGTGATGTTGTTAGGCTGCTAAATTTTCTTAAGGAAATTTATAAAATAAATTTCCTCTCATTGAGTTTTATGCATACTTCATTGATTATATTATGCCAAGATTATGTGTGGAATCATTATTTGTTTATTTATGTTTAAATTTACACTTCAGTTTGTGTGGATATACTTTTTCAACACATAATCAACCCATTGATAAATTCATATGTCATTTATACAAACATTGTAAGGAAAATCTTAGCTTAATCTCCATTCATTGAGTTAAATATCCATTTCATTGGTTTTTATTTTCCAAGAATATGGGTTAATGACCTATGATTGTTTTACACTTAATATCTACTTATATTGGGTGTATTTATATTTTTCTTACATAATTATTTCATTGATTTATCCTTAATTTAAGGATACGATATTTGTAAGGGATTTTGTCTCAATTTACATTCCCTTGAGACTTATTTATTATTATACACCAATTAAATTTTATATGGTGTATTTACTTACCTTTGATGTATTATATCATAAATCTCCTTATTATCATGATTTTATAATCTTTTTTAATGTTATTATAAAATTATTTTTATTCAAGTATTTTCTCAAGTGGTAAGGGACTATTTAACTAAAAAATCATTTTAAATGTTTTAAAGATTTATTCTTATAAATATTTCTCATTAATTTCCATGTTTTCAAACTTATTTTTAGGATTTATTTATAAGAACATTAATGTTTTTAAATGTTAATTCCATTAAAAGTTTCAAAGTGGTATGGGAAACTTTGATTCAAAAATCTCTTTATTAAATGTTTTAAATGGTATTAAAAATGGTTTTGAGAAATACTTAATTATGTCAATATATTGAAATGATATATTTTTATTGAAATTTGGAAATTTTATCTTTAATTTTTTCTTATTTTATGGGTTATGATTATGTTATGGTTCTTGGTCATTGTTTACTTATACGGGTGGTTCCGTGATAAACCTAGAGTCGGTGAGCCTGAGATAGCTCTCTAATGAATTGGGTAATGTGAAGAAGGTAAACATTAATGTTTATTTTAATATATTTAGGTAATATACTCTTATTTTTATTACAAATTTAACTCTCTATGTAGTTGTTAAATCTATAATGTAAGTATGTTATGGATGCCACAAGTTACCTTTATGATTTATGAGTTCTGTGTGTTATTCATAAATTGTATGATTTCATGAGGTATGCTAAAGAACTTATTTTTTATAATTAAAAAGTATGGTATCATTGATTTTTATGTATTTATGTACTAATGTTTTCTTTCCTTAATTTATATTCCTTATTGAGCTTTTTTTCTCATCCCAAGTTTTTGAAAAAAAATTCACACGGTATAAGGAAGGGTAAGATAAAGGAAGAATTCAAGAATATTTATATCAAAAAAAGAATTGTTGTTTTATTTAATGAGTTTTATTGTTGTGATAAAATTGGTTAGTGTATAAGTGTTTACTTTGTAATATTTGAGATTTAATGTAATAATTATAGCCTAATTATATAAAACTATAAACCTGAAAAGAACCTCAATGTGAATTCTTGACTTACCTCAAGATTATGTAATGTTTAATGTGGGGGCCTTATAGTAACCCCCATATTACAAAATCAACTTTGGTCTCATATTTTTCATCTCATATCCTGAAAAATGGAAAATCCAAAAACACTAAAACAATAAGTGTGTATACATTAAATATAATAATATTTTTAATATATTAATTTCATGGTCTCATGATACCCAAACATCATGTAGAATCTAGGGATAAATCCAAATATACACATAAAAATATTCAAAGTACTAATCTATCAAAACTAGAGCTACTACAATCCATTTGAATCTACTCATTCATACAACTTCACCCATGCCTCCAAATTTTTATTCCCAAAGATTTAGAAAACACCATAAAATGATGCCACCATAATCACTAATGTAAAATATATTTTAGAATTCTATAAAATTGTAAAAACCTTGTTTAACCAAACCATCAAGGGAAAAATGTGTCCTTCTATATTTTCATGTGCCTTCATAGTATAACTTCTATATAGTCAATAGAATCTTCACTGATTTCAATAAGCTATCATAGCATATATTCATATAGTTAACAAAATATTCACTATCAGTCATAGGGAAATATAACCCCCCATTAAATTGTCTATAAATTCCAATCATCTCTTTAAGTCACAAACCATGTTTTTTATATATAAATATTCCATGGTGTCTCTTTTCATTTCTCCATAAGTTCTTCCTTGTGGTTAATCATCACATATTCAATAACATCTCATACATTAAAATACAACATTATCAGTATATTTGTGACATCACTAAAAGTTATTATCAAAAAAATCCAAAAACAAATCTCTTGGGTGAAACATTTTCCCCCTTTGGGTTTTTTTGACAATACTATCATAAATCATAAATCCAAATTCTTCTGTAAACTCCACATTATATGGTACAATGGAATGATTTATGATGCATTCCACACTATCTACCCTTTTTTGGTAAAATAAAATGGGTCTCTTTACTTCCAAATTTAACTTTACATTCACTCCCATTTGGGTTTATCTGTACCTGACTTTAAAATTTCCATTGGGGATATTTTCTTTAACTCTTCTTCCTTGGGATGATTATATCTAGGAACCTTTTTTTAATTATCTAGTTGGGGTTTGATAATTTTAACAACCAAACTTTATTATCCAAGATCTAGTGGTTCTTTTACTAAACTGGAAAAAAATACATGATATTACATCCTGAAGGATTAAATAGTTTAGTATTATTTAGATACTAGATACATACATTATTCTCACATTATATCTAAAAACATGAAATATAATATAATAATTATTATCATAACATTGTTATTTATTATATTAAATCCATGAATTCATTCATAGATCCCTTATTGGTATCTTTGTTGTAACGCCCCGACCCCAGCTACCCAGAGCCGGTGCGTTACTTCGTAACATTGGCATGATCACAAAAGATCAAGTCTCAAAAGACCGATTAGTTTAGTAGCCTTGGAAACACTAGATACATTCATAAATGTTACATTACATCAAAAAGTGAAAAACTACAACAACAAAGTCTCCATAGTCCACACTCATATCCTCTTCTGACTATCCCTGCAGGTCATTCATAAAATACTTCTTCACATCCTGGAAAATATTAAAACATTGAAAGGGGTGAGCTCAGATGCTCAGTAAGGATAACAATATTGCGGAAGCTTTCATAAATAATCATTAACATTTAAGGCAATGTATAACCTAAACAAAAGCCTTTTTAAACTTGAACTTTAGCATAATATGGCAAAAATAAAATGAGATAATTCCATTTACCTACTCAAATGGATATTCTACTAATCGAATAATCCCATGCAACATCAATAACCATTTTCATAATGATGGAATGCATAATTCCAGACTATCATAACCACGTATCCAAGGCCTCTTGCCAAGACCACAAATAAAATTTTGTCAAGGCCTCGTGCCTAGACACTAGTTTGTCTCATGAGACCTGCCGATGCATTGAGGAGCTATAGCGGGCTCCACTCATCACTTATTAAGTCCAATGCATTCCTCATATGAATAGGTTTAAACATATCATAAACCATAACATAATCATATCACATAAAACATGCATAAAGGAAACATAACATTTCCACATTTCAATCACAAGATATCAATACAACACATTGATATAATAAAAATTCTATCAAAACCATTTTCAATACCAAAATAAAAGAAAGTTAAAACTTTGTATTTATTTTTCAATAAAAAAATGATGGCTTGTAGAGGAAGCCGAAACTCAAATAATGGTCACGGCGGCGGAGAAGTAAGTGTCGCCGCATAAGTACAGAAAGAAAAACATTCCCTTTTTGTCGTTTAGTAAAATGCTTCGTATAAAAAAGATTCATTTTGAATAAACTTATAAGTCAAAGGGGTTTATACACCGTATAAAAGAAAGTTGTGTATAAAACCAAATATGCCTCAATGAAAGGGGATTGAGACGAAGTCCTTAAATAGATCATTTTTAAAATAAAATAGATCTATTATGTGTATTCACTATAGGTACACATAAATAAAGTAAAAATACAAAATAGGACATAATAATATCATGACATAATTTGAAAGTAGGAGATTAACCCAAAGAATGGAAGTTGGGTTAAGAAGTTCCCTTACCTTGCGTCTTGTCCTGACTCGACCGTTCTTTAACCTCCTGAATAATAAACTAGAGTTAATTTATATTTACTTAAGAACCTTTTTAATGTTCATTATTCCATTTATATCACTTATTACCATGTTATGAACATTATTTAATTATTTAAGTTAATAACGGTCGTTTTGTCGATCTTTGGTACTTGAGTCAAAAATAAACTTCTTATAATTACAAGTTGTTCATGTGGTGAAATATCCATTATATCCAGAATTATATTCATGATGTAGATATCATATATATCATATATATACAGTATATACATTCATTCATAATGTCACGTAACATTTAGAGGTAAGAAATGAAATGCACCGTTCATGGAGACGGTAAGCCGTACGTACGCATGAACGCTACTTTCATTTCTATTTCATATTTAATGGAATGAAATCATAATGATATAAATTTATAATATAATTACAGTATAATATATTGTATAATACCATTTACTCCATCCTTTATACATCCCACATATGGCATTAACGATTCAAATCATTTTGAGGGGGTGGTAGTCCGCACTTCCTAAAATGAAATTATCACGTTTTACCCATAATGGAAATAATAAAGTATGCCATAAATGAGAAATACAGAAGCATAAGTAAAACATAAACATATTATATATCATATATAAAAATAGTGGCATCTTAATGGCCACCTTTGAAGGTGTTATATGAGTGTTGAACAATCATCGTTTCGTGAGGCAGAAATTCGCCATCCACAGAAACCGTATGTTCTTTAACCATTAGATGTAGGTGTGTGTAAGTGTAGCTCGAATCCTTCTTATAACAACATCCTAGTATATTGAGGATACTTGTGTTGTTACAAAAGAAATGAATAAAAATAGTTTAGGGGGTTGGAGAAGAAAAATGAAACAAAACAACATTAGAGAAGACATTACCTCAAAATCGGGTAACTCTTTTTGATTTGAGCCAAAGGCTTCCTTGGGAAGGGTTATGCCCAAAGTGATGCTTCTAGGAGTAAGAGGGGGAAGTTGGGAGAGTATTTGGGCAGAGGATGGCCGAGCCAAATGGCTTGAAAGTGTAAATTAGGTGGGAGAGTTGGGGGCCTTTTATAAGTGGAGAGGAGGGGCTCTTTTGGAAAGATTGAAATGTTACATTATTACACAATGATTTTCGGATTATAAAGGTCCCACACTTATATAATTCGTGGATAAGGTTATAAGGGTTTGAAATATACCCATCCAATAGTCTTTGGACAAGTGTAAGCCTTGGATTTTACATTATCTTTTCATTTTATTAAAATCGTTAAATAATGAGGTCATCGCTGCATCATAATGATGTCATAAATAATTTAATTTATTTAATATCTAAAAATTATAAAAAAACTACTATGATGTAGGAAATCTTTTTAGATTTCTAATGAATATTTATAATCAAAATTTGTACTTGTGTAACCCCACTTAAAAACTGTTTTAGTAAAACAGCTCATGTTTGTATCAATTTAATTTTAACATTAAATAAATATATATTAATGTCATTTTCCAACTAAAGTGGATCCATGGGGTCCCCAAGTTAACCCATGGGATGTCTTGGTCGGCCATGACTCATCCAATAGGAGTAGGACAAGTGTCAAGCTCATCTCATATTATTAAAACATTATTTTTACCTTCAACTACACTAATTACCTCTAATCGCGATTAAGAACATAAAAGTTACTATTCACCAAAAAAAATAAATTAATCTCATTGAACCACATTTTACTTCTTAATGACAACCATGTATGTCGGATTTTTAAAAATCAAATCACAGAAGTGGTAATATTTCATTTTAACGAAAAATCAGTTTTTAACAACCACTTAGTGGTTTCACTATTCATCAAAAATTGAAGTTTTTCAGAATAAGGCCAAAATTTCACCCTAAGCTATAATTGATATTCCGAATTCAAAAATGATGTCTATTTTACAAAATTCCAAACATATAAGTTGCATTAATTAATTTTATAATTAATTCCCGCTGTTACAACAAATAGCGTGTTTTTAAGAAACAATTTATATCAAAAGATTGGCAATTGTTTATGTCCAATTTCAATGTTAAATTAATTCTAATGACCACCATTGGATAAAATGGTAAAAATATATTCTAATTATACTTTAAAACCACTAAACAGTATAATTTATCACTATAAATTATTTTGATTAAAAAAGTTGTTTTTAAGTATTTTTCACTATTCATAAAAAATTAGAAGTTCTCAGAAAGTTACAAAAAATTCAACTTAGGATAATTTCGATATTACGAATACAAAAATGAAGTCCATTTTGAAATATAAAATTTCTATAATTTTAAAAAGTGGTTATTACTATTCATAACGGCTACTTTCATTAGTCGCGGTGTTTTAGAACTCGAAGTTGCGTACAATACAAGCTATTGAATTATTGAATGAGAAGCGTATCGTGGAAGCTCGGGGTGTTACATTCTCCCCTACTTCAATAAATTACATCCTCGCAATTTGAAAAAAAAAATCTTTGAAAATAAAAGGTTGAAAAGAGAAAATACCTTTGTGGAAAACCCACATCGGAAATAAGGTTAATAAATATATAACATTAAAAGAAATCAAGATAAGTACAAAGGTCACCCGATATAGCCCATTCTAGGATTCTATGAAAATATGGATATGGAGGAGAAACAAACCATCAAGGTCTGATGGAGAGTTATATAAAACAGGATTAGGAGAAATTTTAACTACAAGAAAATCACAAACTTGTGATTGGTTAAATGGTCATTGAATCCCCAATAGGAAAAGTTAACCGACAACATTTTTGTTTTAAGTTACCTTTTATAGAGTTGAGGAATTTATTTAGGAGATTTACTAAGAATGTAAGGGAATATACATACTTGTTATGTAGACTTTCATTCTTTAATAAATATTTACCACAAACCCATCTTTCACTCTAAAAGTTAATACAACTCAAAAATATTCTATTTATCCTAATTGTATAAGGTTCCAAATATTAACACATACCATTTAGATTAGTAAAACTATTTTGTAATAACCAGGGACTTCCTGTAGGCTAGTGGTAGGTAATAAAGGCATGTCGCACTATGAATGTGGGTTCGATTCCTGCAGCTTTGTCCGACGGGACGGGTTATGCCCCACCCTGCAGGTTGTCCTTTTCTTAAAACTATAGTATCATAATATTCCAAAAATAATCATTATAATTTTTTTTTAACCTTAAACAATACTATCCAAAGATCAACTTAATCCACTCCAACCTTTATAGTTATCCAAAATACTTCTGTCCAACTCACAGTCCAAATTTTATAAGGAAGGTAAGCATAATGAAGATCATTTTTTCCACATAACAACATGTGAACACCTTCATCATGTATTCTTTTTAAACATACTGAATTACCATGATCCCTTATTCCTTATAGAATACTAGATATACTCCTTCTATCCAAAAATGTATAAAAATCATCAATCAATTTCAAGGAAGTTAAGAATATCCAATATAATTTATCCAAATCAATCACGTCTTATTCCAAAATAACTATCTTGGTATCAGAACCATATTATGGTTTATCTTTTTCTCAACCATATATTTTCCAAAAATTTAACCTACTGTGGAGTTACTTTTCTTGGTTCCACACAATCTCAAGTCCTTGATGAAATAGTACTGTAGTACAATCCTTATATACTCCATAATCATTATAACCAGTACATCATTGATACAACGCTCAGATGACAAAATTCTTTAATAACAACATGAGAACACTAGTCATTCCTCCTCATCTGTGGTAGTATCATAACTTGATTATTATCCAACAACATCATTTGGGGCATACTCTGATGATTTGGACATTGGTTTGCGTAGTGTCCCCACTCCTTGTAGATGAAGCATTGTACATTTGAAACCTTTTTCTTACCCTTGCAGTCACGCACTTTGTGTCCTTTTTCTCTACACTTATAACAAACTCCCATTCCCTTTAGGCAAGTTCCATGATGTTTCTTCCCACAATTACCACATATTGGAAAATTCTTCTTTCCCCTCATCCCTTTATCCATCATTCTCTCTTCTATCCCTTTCGTCTCTTGCTTCGCTTCAAAGCCATAGGACTCAGAGAATTCTTTACTTATCTTATTAACACATGATACCATTTCTTCATATGTTGAGAACACATGGGAGACTATTTCCCTTCGAAATGTTGGCTTAATACCGTGAAAGATACGATCCTTCTTACTCTTTGGATCATACGTATTGCTGGAGTTCACATTCCTTCTACTGGGCGCCATTTCTATACAATGGCATAAATTAGGTTAGTTTATGATTTAAAATGAATAATTCCAAACTTTTAAAATACTTAATGTAAATTGAATGGTTTATGGATATAATCCATAATCATAAGAATGTTTTCTTTGAGGAAGTATATACTCATAAACCCTACATAATGGTTTGAAAAGAAAATGAGAATCATCCTAAGCAAATCCCCCGGGAGTGTCGTAACCAAGAGTGCAGTAAGGCCCGTTGTTGTGCACCAGTTCCCGTTTGAGTCTAGCTCAAAGCAGTGTTTTTGGGTATTACCCCAAGGTACATCTGTGTCAGAGCCGCCTCTACCTGCTCGTATCCAGACAGGGATGTATTGCTCGGAAAACTCACAAAATCTCTATAATACCAAAATTCAAGGAAGTTATTCTATACTAATCCTCAAAGTCTATCTTTAGGCTATGTGCTCTAATCAGAGTTTATCTAAATCTAGCTTCCAAGGTTAGTACTAAACTGCCTCTGATACCAACTGTAACGCCCCGACCCCAGCTACCCAGAGCCGGTGTGTTACTTCGTAACATTGGCATGATCACAAAAGATCAAGTCTTGAAAGACCGATTAGTTTAGTAGCCTTGGAAACACTAGATACATTCGTAAATGTTACATTACATCAAAAAGTGAAAAACTACAAAAACAAAGTCTCCATAGTCCACACTCATATCCTCTTCTGACTATCCCTGCAGGTCATTCATAAAATACTTCTTCACATCCTGGAAAATATTAAAACATTGAAAGGGGTGAGCTCAGATGCTCAGTAAGGATAACAATATTGCGGAAGCTTTCATAAATAATCATTAACATTTAAGGCAATGTATAACTAAAACAAAATCCTTTTTAAACTTGAACTTTAGCATAATATGGAAAAAATAAAATGAGATAATCCCATTTACTTACTCACATGGATATTCTACTAATCGAATAATCCCATGCAATATCAATAACCATTTTCATAATGATGGAATGCATAATGCCTGACTATCATAACCACGTAGCCAAGGCCTCGTGCCAAGACCACAAATAAAATTTTGTCAAGGCCTCGTGCCAAGACACTAGTTTGTCTCATGAGACCTGCCGATGCATCGAGGAGCTATAGCGGGCTCCACCCGTCACTTATTAAGTCCAATGCATTCTTCATATGAATAGGTTTAAACATATCATAAACCATAACATAATCGTATCACATAAAACATGAATAAAGGAAACATAACATTTCCACATTTCTATCACAAGATATCAATACAACACATTGATATAATAAAAATGCTTTCAAAACCATTTTCAATACTAAAATAAAATAAAGTTAAAACTTTGTATTTATTTTTCATTAAAAAAATGATGGCTTGTAGAGGAAGCCGAAACTCGAATAATGGTCACGGCGGCGGAGAAGTCATTGTCGCCGCATAAGTACAGAAAGAAAAACATTCCCTTTTTGTCGTTTAGTAAAACACTTCGTATAAAAAAGATTCCTTTTGAATAAACGTAAAAGTCAAAGGGGTTTATACACCGTATAAAAGAAAGTTGTGTATAAAACCAAATATGCCTCAATGAAAGGGGATTGAGACGAAGTCCTTAAATAGATCATTTTTAAAATAAAATAGATCTATTATGTGTATTCACTATAGGTACACATAAATAAAGTAAAAATACAAAATAGGACATAATAATATCATGACATAATTTGAAAGTAGGAGATTAACCCAAATAATGGAAGTTGGGTTAAGAAGTTCCCTTACCTTGCGTCTTGTCCTGACTCGACCGTTCTTTAACCTCCTTAATAATAAACTAGAGTTAATTTATATTTACTTAAGAACCTTTTTCATGTTCATTATTCCATTTATATCACTTATTACCATGTTATGAACATTATTTAATTATTTAAGTTAATAACGGTCGTTTTGTCGATCTTTGGTACTTGAGTCAAAAATAAACTTCTTATAATTACAAGTTGTTCATGTGGTAAAATATCCATTATATCCAGAATTATATTCATGATGTAGATATAATATATATCATATATATACAGTATATACATTCATTCATAATTTCACGTAACATTTAGAGGTAAGAAATGAAATGCACCGTTCATGGAGACGGTAAGCCGTACGTACGCATGAACGCTACTTTCATTTCTATTTCATATTTAATGGAATGAAATCATAATGATATAAATTTATAATATAATTACAGTATAATATAGTGTATAATACCATTTACTCCATCCTTTATACATCCCACATATGGCATTAACGATTCAAATCATTTTGAGGGGGCGGTAGTCCGCACTTCCTAAAATGAAATTATCGCGTTTTACCCATAATGGAAATCATAAAGTATGCCATAAATGAGAAATACAGAAGCATAAGTAAAACATAAACATATTATATATCATATATAAAAATATTGGCATCTTAATGGCCACCTTTTAAGGTGTTATATGAGTGTTGGACAATCATCGTTTCGTGAGGCAGAAATTCGCCATCCACAGAAACCGTATGTTCTTTAACCATTAGATGTAGGTGTGTGTAAGTGTAGCTCGAATCCTTCTTATAACAAAATCCTAGTATATTGAGGATACTGGTGTGGTTACAAAAGAAATGAATAAAAAGAGTTTAGGGGGTTTGAGAAGAAAAATGAAACAAAACAACATTAGAGAAAACATTACCTCAAAATCAGGTAACTCTTTTTGATTTGAGCCAAAGGCTTCCTTGGGAAGAGTTATTCCCAAAGTGAGGCTTCTAGGAGTAAGAGGGGGAAGTTGGGAGAGTATTTGGGCAGAGTTTGGCCGAGCCAAATGGCTTTAAAGTGTAAATGAGGTGGGAGAGGTGGGGGCCTTTTATAAGTGGAGAGGAGGGGCTCTTTTGGAAAGATTGAAATGTTACATTATTACACAATGATTTTCGGATTCTAAAGGTACCACACTTATATAATTCGTGGATAATGTGATAAGGGTTCGAAATCTACCCATCCAATAGTCTTTGGACAAGTTTAAGCCTTGGATTTTACATTATCTTTTCATTTTATTAAAATCGTTAAATAATGAGGTCATCGCTGCATCATAATGATGTCATAAATAATTTAATTTATTTAATGTCTAAAAATTAAAAAAAAATACTATGATGTATGAAATCTTTTTAGCTTTCTAATTAATATTTATAATCAAAATTTTGACTTGTGTAACCCAACTTAAAAACTGTTTTAGTAAAACAACTCATGTTTGTATCAATTTAATTGTAACATTAAATAAATATATATTAATGTCATTTTCCAACTAAAGTGGCTCCATGGGGTCCCCAAGTTGACCCATGGGTTGTCTTGGTCGGCCATGACTCATCCAATAGGAGTAGGACAAGTTTCAAGCTCATCTCATATTATTAAAACATTATTTTTATCTTAAACTACACTAATTACCTCTAATCGCGATTAAGAACTTAAAAGTTACTATTAACCAAAAAAATTATTTCAATATCATTGAACCACGTTTTACTTCTTAATGACAACCATGTATGTCGGATTTTTGAAAATCAAATCACAGAAGTGGTAATATTTCATTTTAACGAAAAATCAGTTTTTAACAACCACTTAGTGGTTTCACTATTCATCAAAAATTGAAGTTTTTCAGAATAAGGCCAAAATTTCACCCTAAGCTATAATTGATAGTCCGAATTCAAAAATGATGTCTATTTTACAAAATTCCAAAAATATAAGTTGCATTAATTAATTTTATAATTAATTCCCGCTGTTACAACAAATAGTGTTTTTAAGAAACAATTTATATCAAAAGATTGGCAATTGTTTATGTCCAATTTCAATGTTAAATTAATTATAATGACCACCATTGGATAAAATGGTAAAAATATATTCTAATTATACTTTAAAACCACTAAACATTATAATTTATCACTATAAATTATTTTGATTAAAAAAGTTGTTTTTAAGTATTTTTCACTATTCATAAAAAATTAGAAGTTCTCAGAAAGTTACAAAAAATTCAACTTAGGATAATTTCGATATTACCAATAAAAAAATGAAGTCCATTTTGAAATATAAAATTTCTATAATTTTAAAAAGTGGTTATTACTATTCATAACGGCTACTTTGATTAGTCGCGGTGTTTTAGAACTCGAAGTTGCGTACAATGCAAGCTATTGCATTATTGAATGAGAAGCGTATCGTGGAAGCTCGGGGTGTTACATTTGTGAAAGGAAAACATAATAAAGGTTGAGATCGGATTCTTGGTAATGGAAAAAAATAAAACTAAATCTATCATAAAATAAATAAAAAATGAATAATATAGTTGAGATAAATAATAATAAAATAATTCATATAACAAATTCCATAAAAAGGTGACTAAATTTGTGCATAATATAACAATATAAATACTCACATTGAAAACAATAAATATTTTCATAATGATAGAATTCATAATATCAGACATCATAATCTAACCGTCAAGACCTTGTTCCAAGTCAACATATATAAAAACATAATGTGCATGCCAAATACCCCAAATAGGTTTTCTCATTAGACCTATTAATGAATTGAGGGGCTATAATGGTCCATACCAATCACTTATTACTTCCAATGCATTCTTAATATTAAATTAGTGAATAACAATGTGATACATAATCAACATAAACATTTGTGTTGAAAAACTAGAATATGAAATGTTAATATTTTCCCCAATTAATAAATAAAATAATATTATCATAATACACTAAGAGTAATATGGTGGATGGTATTAATAGATTATATCCATTTTAAATGATAATATTTTTCAAAGGATGTTGACATAGATGAAAAAAATTAAAAATATCACAGGAATATTTGTTAAATAAAATACCCTCTTCATTTTGAAATTACTTATATTAAAATTATAAAATTTCCAAAATAGTAGGAAAAATATTTTACCTGAAAAGAACCATGTAAAATTTTAAATTAATTATAAAAGTAAATAGTATGCATGATGGTGGTTCAATTCATTCATGAGGAGTGTGTTAAAATAATGATTTCATTGACACCTTTGGTAAAACAATTGTGTTATTCAGAAAAAGAAAAAAATATTCCTTTTAAAATATCTTATAGAAAGTAGATGTGAGTAAAAATGTATTTAATCAGTCATTTAGATAATATTAAAAACAATATTGAAAACATTTCAAATAAATATGGATATTTAATAAAATATTCCTTTCCAAAGTTAAAAATTAAGTAGGTTTTCCTAAAAAAACATTATTTTTGTCTTTTTGAGTGCCCAATTAAGTAAAAATAGAACTAATACTTTAAAAAATAAAAAATAACCGAAGTAGAAGAAAATGTATGGGGTTTAATGTAACGCCCCAACCCCAGTTACCCAGAGTCGGTGCATTATTACATAACATTGGCATGATCACAAGGAAATAATTTCTCGAAAGACCGATCAGTTTAGTATTATTGGAAACAAGATTCATACATAAGTTCAACTTTACAGCTTGAATACAACACAAATATATTTCATTAGAAACATCCAAGCCTCCTAGATTATGCTTGCAGGTCACTCATGAATAACTTCTTCATATCCTGGGGAAATGAAACATAAGAAAAGGGGTGAGCTCAAACACTCAGTAAGGGTAAGTAATACAGCGGAAAATGACATAAATATTAAGCATGGTAAATAATTGAAACCACATGCCTTTACCAATAATAAACATGAATAATTTTTTGGAAAGAATATGAGCTGAGTAAATAATGTCATAATATAACATAATCATGGGTATTATACTAGTTGAATGACCACATGAACCATCAATATTATTTCCATAATGAAGGAATGTATAATGCCAGACATTCTGAAACTTCTTGTCAAGGCCTCGTCCAAGACGTCTAAAAATTATTAAGGCCTCGGTCAAAACCATAAATCAAATTGGGAAAGGGGCTCGGCCAATTACACATCTAGTTGTCTCATGAGACCTACCGATGCATCGAGGATCTATAGCAGGCTCCACCCGTCACTTACTAAGTCCAATACATTCCTCATATGAAAAGATTTAAACATATCATAAACATTCGTATTAAAACTGGCATAAGAAATGTCAATAATTTAACCATAAATCATGAATGGTATAAAAATATCACATCCACAGTCAAAAATATCACAAAACCTTCAATACAATATGGAAGTTTTGTATTATAATAAATCAACTCCAAATAAACTTAAAATCCATCAAAGGATGTTGACATAGATGAAATCAAATCCCTTTTTATAGAAATATATCTTTCTATTTTGAAATCATTTAAGAGTCACATAATTATAAAATAAAACATTTACGTTGAAAATATTCTTATAAGCTTTTAAATGAAGCTTCGACGAGTTTATAATGGTAGAAAATAGCCTCACCCGCTGTATAAGTTAAAAAAATGCATTCTTACCTTAATTTTGTCAAAAAGATTAAAAAGGACCTTGTCTGGAAAACGATGGAAAGATTCCTTTATAAACATCTTATAAAAAGTCAACAAGGGTATAAATGGATTTAACCCATAGTCTATAAAATTGTAATAATGTTTTGAAATACATTTTTAAGAAACATAGATGTGGATGATAAAGAGGTCCCAGTAGATAATTATGTATAAACAACCTCAGATAATGAAGAGATTGTGAAATAAACCCTTACCATGTACTTTTCCTTGGTTAAGGGTAGGTTAACCTCCTGTATAATGGTGAAATAATTTTTATTAAATTATACAAGATTTATATACATTAATATGATATCATATATGATCTTTTAATATTGCTTTGTTAATAATATCTTTGTATTATCGTCGTTTCAGGTGTTAACTTAATCATTTTATTTTATATGTTTTTTACATAAGTCATGTTTTTTATGGATATTTTGAATCTTATTCATATTTATAATGATATAAAGTCCTTAAAAATTATTCTTAATCATCAAATGAGAATTAGACTTGAATGGATACGATGGGGAATGAATCTCATCGCGTTCATGGAGACGTTAGTCCGTACGTACGCACGACCGGCAATATCATTATTTTGATATTAAAATAATATATAACTGGATGGTATATCATATATACAGAATCATTATCATCTTATATTTATTTTATACATGAATTAAACATCATTATTATACCCATCCAAAAAATAATGTATTGAATAGCAATTACACCACGACGTGGAGATGGTTGGTCGTACGTACGCACGTATGCTGACATGTCATTCAAAGGATGGATAGAATACTGAATATTGATGTACTATATTTATAATATAATCAAAGTATATAGAATATACTAGAGTTATTATTTTAGAAATGAAATAACAAGGAAATAAGAAGTGGAAGAAGAAAGGAACTTGAAAGAGGGTGGTGAAAACATTACCTCTTCTTCGGGTTCTTCCTTTTGATTTGATCAAAAGGGATCCTTAGGTTTGATTTATGACTAAAGGAAGGCCTCTAGGTTTAAGTGAGGGATTTTGGGAGGATATTATGGTAGATTGTTTCTGAACCAAAAGGCTTTGAAAGTGTGAATAATTGGTTAGAAGTTGTGTCCTTTTATAAGGGGGAGGAGGGGCTCTTTAGGAAAAACTTAAATTATTAATTTATAATAAATTCATATTCGTTTTCTAAAGGCTAAAAAGTGGATTATTAAAAGTATAAGGTGGGTATGTGTCTAAATCCTTTCATTCAATAGATTTTAGACAGGTTTGGGTCACTATATTAACCTTATTATTTATATTTAACTCTTAGTTAAATAGTTTGACATTTACCATGTCACTTTGTATTTTTATATTATATGGTTAATAAACTTACTATATACTTTCGAGAGACCCCCAAGTGGTCCATTAATGATAAAATAATCATGATATAATTCATTTTTATGAATCTTATATTTTTATAAATATAATATCAATTAATAATATAATATTTTTTTTAAAAACTCATTTATGTCAATTTTGACGCTATTTAATAATTTATTTTTGTTAAAGTCTTAGAATCTTTATTGATTCTAAAAAAATCAATTTACACAATAATAAAATTTCATATTAACCAATAAATTTCTTGGATGGCATCAAAACTTTTAAATTATATTTATTTTAACATTTATAATACTAATTATTTGATTCTTTCATTAATAAGGAAAATACTCCATCATTATTGTGTCATAAATAAATTTAATTATTCAATGTAAAAAAATTATAAATAAAATAAAATTATGTAGGAAATATTTTTATCTTTCTAATGAATATTTATAGTCGAAAATATAACATATATAACCCTATGTAAAATTTTTTTTTTTAAAGATATATGCTTATGTCATTTTTATATTTACTTTAACTTAATTAATATAAAGTGTCATTATCACATACAAGTGGATTCATGGGGTCCCAAAATCGACCCAAATATGTCCATGGTCGGACATGTATCAACCAATAGGGTTAGGACACGTTTTAGGGTAATTTATTATTATTATAATATTATTTTATACCCTTATTTACAGGATGTACCCTTTAACCATGGTAAATAAAATATTTACCGAAATAATTATTCAAAATGTCTAAAAATAAAAGTTACCTATTTACACAATTTGGACCTCCTAATTCTAAATATAAATTTTTTTTTCTAAATTCAAAACACAAAAGTGGGAGAAATTAATTTAAAATTAATTCCCGTTGTCAAAACAAAAAGCGTGTTTTTAAGGAATAATAACTATCAAAAAGATTGACACTTGTTTATGTATGGTTTAAATGTGAAATTATGTTCAATGACCATAATTGTGTTAAATGGTAAAAATATATTCTAAATATACTTTAAAACCACTCAAATTAATAATTTATCACTGTTAATTATTTCTATTAAAAAAGTTTTTTTTAATTAAAATTTAGTAATTTTCACTATTCATCAAAATATGAAAGTTATCCGAAAAGTACCAAAAATTCACCCTAAGCTAATTTTGATATTCCAAATACAAAAATGAAGTCCATTTTGAAAGATAAAATGTATAAAATTTCAAAAGGTGGTTAATACTATTCATAACGTCTCGTTTGATTGGTTAGGGTGTGTGTTAGAACTTGAAGTTGCGTACAACACATGTTACTGTATTATTCAAAGAGAAGCATACCATGGAATCTTGGGGTGTTAAATTCTCCCCTACTTCAAATAATTTTGTCCTCGAAATTTCTAGAATACTACCGCATGAAAAGACTCGGGCGATTCTTCATCATAAGTTCCTCAGGTTCCCACGTTGCCTCTTCCATTTTATGGTTTCTCCATATAACTTTTACCAGACAAGTCGTCTGGTTTCTCAGCACTTGTTCTCTTGTATCAAGAATCTTTATGGGCTCATTGCAATAATACAGGTCAGTTTACAGTTCTAATTCATCACAAGTGAGTACATGCGTTGGGTTAGGCATGTATTTTCTCAACAGTGATACGTGGAACACATCATGAACTTTGGAGAGACTTAGCGGCATTTCCAAATAGTAAGCTACAGCCCTAATTCATTCTAGAATTTTGAAAGGTCCGATGTACCTAGGACTCAATTTACCCTTCTTACCGAAATGTATAACACCCTTCCATGAAGATACCTTCAAGAAAACATGATCTTCTACCTAAAATTCCAAATCCTTCCTTCGGTTATCGGCATAGCTCTTCTGCCTACTTTGAGATGATTTGATGTGGTTTTAGATTACCTTTACCTATTCCATCGTTTTCTCCACCAGTTCTGGGCCTACAAGTTTTGTTTCACCAATTTCATCCCAACATGTTGGTGTGAGACATCTCTTTCTGTATAATGCTTCATATGGTGCCATCCGAATACTTGAATGGAAGCTATTGTTATAGGAAAATTCTACCAGAGGTAAATATTGATCCCACATACCCTGAAAGTAAAGTGAGAAAGATCTCAACATGTCTTCTAAGGTTTGAATAGTCCATTCTGATTGTCCATCTATTTGAGGGTGGTAGGCAGTGCTCAAATGAAGTTCAATATCCAAGGCCTTCTGAAGACTCTTCCAGAATCTTGAAGTAAAATGGGGATCACGATCATAAAAAATTGATAGGGGTACTCCATAAAGTCTCAACACTTTATTAATAAATAGTCTTGCTAGACATTAAAGGGGTAAATCCTCCCTTATATCAATAAAATGTGCTAACTTGGTAAAACGATCAACAATGACCCATATTTCATCGTTCCTTCTAGGAGTCTTGGGTAGTCCCATAATAAAGTCCATTGTAATATTATCCCATTTCCACTCAGGTATGGGAAGAGGTTGTAATACTCCTCCAGGCTGTTATCTTCCAGCTTTCACTTGTTCACAAACCTACATCTTGACATAAAATCAGCAATCTCCCTCTTCATATTGTCCCACAAAAAATGTTCCTTCAAATATCTATACATTTTGGTGCTCCCAGGGTGTATTGAGAAATTGGAACTATGAGCATCATTCAACAATTCTCTTTTTAGATCGGGTATATCGGGAACACAAAGTCTCTTCCCAAGCTTCAAAATTCCATCTTCATACACAAAGTCACTCAATCTCCCATCATTCATAGCTTTAATCTTCTTTTGAAACTCTTCATCACCGGTCTGAGAACTCTTTATCTTTTCTAGTAAATATGGTTTGGAAACCATTTGAAAAATCATTGATGTTTCACCTTCCATGGTTATTCCCATATCCATCTTTACTAGATCCATATATATTGGATCCTTTTCAACTCTCACCTTGTTCAAAACTCCATGATCCTTTCTACTCAAAGCATTTTTTACCTTATTTTCCTTCCTCGGGTGGTAGTGTATAGTGAAATCATAATCCTTGAGTAGTTCAAGCCATCACCTTTGCCTTATGTTGAGTTCTTTCTGTGAAAAAATATACTTCAAGCTCTTATGATCAGTATAAATCTCACATTTTTCACCATAGAGTTAGTGTCTCCAATTATTCAAAGAAAATATTATAGATTCTAACTCAAGATCATGAGTAGGATAGTTTTGCTCATGAATTTTTAGTTGTCGTGATGCATAGGAAATAACCCTATCATTCTGTATAAGGACACAACCAAGTCCTTTCTTCGATGCATCACTATAAATAACAAACCCATCATTCCCTGATAGTAGAGTCAATATAGGAGCATTGACTAATCTTCTCTTCAGTTCTTCAAAACATTCTTCACACTCTTTTGTCCAAACTAATTTAACCCCTTTACGTGTGAGATTCGTTAATGGGTTAGCCAATCGGGCAAAGTTCTGGACGAAATGCCAATAATAACCTGCTAAACCAATAAAACTGCATACCTCAGTTATACTCATCGGTGATGACCATTCTTGGATTTCCTTGGTCTTAGAAGGATCAACAGAGATTTCATCTTTAGAGACAATATGGCCAAGAAAAGAAATCTCTTTAATCCAGAATTCACACTTTCTAAAATTCCCATATAATTCATGTCTTCTCAGAGTTTCCAGGATAATATTCAAGTGATTGTCAGGATCATTGTAGCTTTTGGAGTATACCAAGATATCATCAATAAATACACCTACAAATTCATCAAGATATTCCTTTAAAACTCTATTCATTAGATCCATGAAAATAGAGGGTGCATTAGTCAGCCCAAAAGGCATTACTGTAAACTCGTAATGCCCATACCTGGTTCGAAATGTGGTTTTTGGAATGTCTTCCTTCTTCACACACAACTGATGATATCCAGATCAAAGGTCAATCTTTGAAAAATATTGAGCTCCATGAAGTTGGTCGAATAAATCATCAATGATAAGTAGGGGATACTTGTTCTTTATTTTTATAGCATTGATCTCCCTGTAGTCAATACATAACCTCATAGATCCATCTTTCTTCTTAACAAAAAGGACAGGGGATCCCCATGGAGAAACACTAGGGTGAATAAATCCTTTATTAATCAATTCCTCTAGTTGTTTCTTTAGTTCAACTAATTCCACAGTGTCCATTCTATAAGGGGTCTTCGATATAGGCCTTGAACCAGGAATTAAATAAATGGAAAACTCAATTTCTCATTCTGGAGGAGGTCCAGGTAAATCATCAGAAAACACATCAACATATTCTCTCACAATAGGTACATACTCTATTTGAACATTCCTTTCCTCACCCACAATTATTTCATTCTCTTCCTCTCCGATAATTAAATTTATTTGAGCTACTAGGGGTGGATCTAGATAAGAATCAGGTGGTGAAGATTCTTCTCTAAAGATAAGTTGATCTTTATCATCATCATCAAAAATTGTAACCTCCTTCTTCTTACAATAAAATTTTGCATCATGGTCTGAATGCCAATCCATACCGAGGATTATATCAAATTCAGTCATGGGTATAATGATGATATCATCAGATAAAGAACATTTACATGCCCTAATCGGAACGGATCCACATAACTTTGTAGCAATGATACTTCCCAAAGGTGTTTTAACTGAAAAATCCCTTTTTTAAGTCAAATTGGAAATATATAATTTTATTAGAAAACTGGGAAGATATAAAACAATGTGATGATCCAGAATCTAATAAAGCATTTTCTAAACTGGAAGAAACCATTAAATTACCTACCACCATGTCTTTCGGGGCTTCAACCTCAGCAGTAGTGATTGCATAAGCTTGGTCTTGATCCCTTGGCCTTTTCTGAGGTAAGTTCCCCTGATGCTTAGTGAATTCGTTTTCATAATGTCACATCTCTCTGCAATTGCAGCATTGAACATTGGTAGCATATTTCTTTCCTTTATAATCACCAGCTAGATGACCTTTCTGTCCACATTTGTAGATAACTCCTTTTCCTTTTAGAGAGGCACTAGGGTGCTTCCTTCCACAATTATCACAGGGTGGAAATTCAATTCTTCCCTTATTCCTTATTTCCTTATTTCCTTTCCTAGAGTGTTCAGCAGATCTCTTATTCTCTTGCATTGATTTAAAGTCATAAGACATAGAGAATTCCTTTTTTGTCTTAATAGCACATGAGACAATATCTTCGTATGATGAGAAAGATTGTGATACTAATGCTCGATGGAGAAATTGTTTTAACCCATCAAAGAAATGATCAATATTACTTCTTGGGTTATTTATATAATATGTAGCATGCCTCACTAACCTTGTAAAGTTAGCCTCATACTTAGCGACATTCTCATCCTCATTTTTCCTCAGACTCAGAAATTGTCTTTCCATATATACTTGATGGTCACGAAGAAAGTACTTTTCTAAGAAAATATCTTTGAACTCCCTCCATTCCATATTTGATACTTCATCATCTTCCTTTGTGTTTTGAACCAATGACCACCATTGATCAGCATCACCAGTGAGGCGGTAAACTGCCATGATAACTTTTTCCCTTTCACTACTCCCCAGGCCATGGAATATTTTCTCTAAGTAATGTATCCATTGCTCAGCCACTAATGGATTTTTACTCCCATTGAATGTCGGTGGTTGTTACCTCATAAAGCGATATAACATTGATCCTCCATGCTGTGTATCTGGGTGCACTATATGGGTAAGGTTATTCTTCATAACCTGAGTGAGTTGTCCCAGTATGGTGATTAGCTGATCAGCACCAGTTGCATCCCCAGCTCCACTATAATTATATTTAGCATGAGGGAAATCCCTACATGTATTACGTGCATTGATACGGTTTTCATTCCTTCCACTAGGTTCCATTTCTAAAAAATGGCATAAACTAGATCTGTTTATGAATCAAAATACATAATTCCATACTTGTAAAACACTTAACATAAATTGAACTATTTATGGATATAATCCATAATCATAAAAATATTTTCTTTGAGGAAGTATATACTCATAAACCATTCATAATGGTTTGTAATGAAAATGAGAATTATCCTAAGCATATCCCCTGGGAGTGTCATAACCAAGAGTGATGCAAGGCTCGTTGTCTTGCACCAGTTCCCGTTCGAGTCTAGCTCAAAGATGTGTTTTTGGGTTTTACCCCTAGGTACATCTGTGCCAGATCCACCTCTACCTGCTCGTATCTGGAAAAAGATGTATTTCTTAGAAAACTCACAAAATCTCTACAAAACCAAAATTCTAGGAAGTTATTCTATACTAATCCTCAAAGTCTATCTTAGGGTTATGTGCTCTAATCAGAGTTTATCTAAATATTTTTTCCAGGGTTTATACTAAACTTCCTCTGATATCAACTGTAATGCCCCAACCCCAGTTACCCAGAGTCGTTGCATTATTACATAACATTGGCATGATCACAAGGAAATCATGTCTCAAACGACCGATCATTTTAGTGTTATTGGAAACAAGATTCATACATAAGTTCAACTTTATAGCTCGAATACAACACAAATACATTTCATTAGAAACATACAAGCCTCCTATATTATGCCTGCAGGTCACTCATGACTAACTTCTTCATATCCTGGGAAAATTAAACATAAGAAAATGGGTGATCTCAAACGCTTAGTAAGGGTAAGTAATACATCGGAAAATGACATAAATATTAAGCATGTTAAATAATTGAAACCATGTGCCTTTACCAATAATAAACATGAATACTTTTATGAAAATAATATGAGCTGAGTAAATAATTCCATAATAAAACATAATCACGGGTATTCTACTAGTCTAATGACCACATGAACCATCAATATTATTTCCATAATGAGGGAATATATAATGTCAGACATTCTGAAACTTTTTGTCAAGGCCTCAGCCAAGACGTCTAAAAATGATTATGGCCTCGGCCAAAACCATAAATCAAATTGGGAAAGGGCCTCAGCCAATTCCACGTCTAGTTGTCTCATTAGACCTACCGATGCATTGAGGAGCTATAGCGGGCTCCACCCATCACTTACTAAGTCCAATACATTCCTCATATGAAAAGGTTTAAACATATCATAAACATTCGTATTAAAACTAGCATACGAAATGTCAATACTTTAACCATAAATCATGAATGGTATAAAAATAGCACATCCACAGTCAAACATATCACAAAACCTTCAATACAATATGTAAGTTTTTATCATAATAAATCAACTCCAAATAAACATAAAATCCATCAAAGGATGTTGACATAGATAAAATCAAAACCCTTTTTAGAGAAATATCTATTTCTATTTTGAAATAATTTAAGAGTCACATAATTATAAAATAAAACATTTAATTTGAAAATAATATTATAATCTTGTAAGGGAAGCTTTGATGAGTTTATAATGGTAGAAAATAGCCGCACCCGTTGTATAAGTTAAAAAAATACATTCTTACCTTAATTTTTTCGAAAAAGTTAAAAAGGACCTTGTTTGGAAAATGACAGAAAGATTCCTTTATAAACATCTTATAAAAATTCAAAAAGGGTATAAATGAATTTAACCCATAGTTTATAAAATAGTAAGAATGTTTTGAAATACATTTTTAAGAAACATGTATGTGGATGATAAAGAGGTCCCAGTAGATAATTACGTATAAACAACCTCAGATAATGAAGAGATTGTGAAATAAAACCTTACATTGTACTTTTCCTTGGTTAAGGGTAGTTTAACCTCCTATATAATGGTGAAATAATTGTTATTAAATTATACAATAATCATATACATTAATATGATATCATATATGATCTTTTGACATTTCTTTGTTAATAATATCTTAGTATTATCGTCATTTCGGGTCTTAACTTACTCGTTTTATTTTATATGTTTTGCTACATAAGTTGTGATTGTTAGGGTTAGGTTGTATCTTATTCATATCCATAATGATATGAAGTTCTTAAACATTATTTTTAATCATAAAATGATAATTATACTTGAATTGATATGATGGGGAATGAATCTCATCACGTTCGTGGAGATGGCAGTCTGTACGTACGCATGAGCGGCAATATCATTCTTTTGATATTTCAATAATATATAATTTGATGTTATATCATATATAAAGAATAATTATCATGTTATATTTATTATCTACATTAATTACACACCATTATTATACCCATCCAAATAATAATGTATTGAATAACAATTACACCACGACGTGGAGACGGTTGGCCGTACGTACGCACGTATGGTGACATGTCATTCAAAGGATGGATAGAATACTGAATATGGATGTACCATAATTATAATAATATCATAGTATATAGAAGATACTTGATTTATTATTTTAGAAAGTAAATAACAAAGAAATAATAAGTGTAAGAAGAAAGTAACTTGAAAGAGGGTGGTGAAAACATTACCTCTTCTTCGGGTTCTTCTTTTTGATTTGATCAAAAGGTCTCCATAGGTTGGATTTATGACTAAAGTAAGGCCTCTAGGTTGAATTTAGGGAAGTTATAAGGATATTTGGGCAGAGTATGTCTGAACCAAAAGGCTTTGAATGTGTGTAGAATTGGTTAGAAGTGGTGTCCTTTTATAAGGGGGAGGAGGGGCTCTTTAGGAAAAACTAAAATTATTAATTTATAATAAATTAATATTCGGTTTCTAATGGATCCAAAGTGGATTATTAAAATTCTAAGGTAGGTATGGGTATAAATAATTTTATCCAATATATTCTAGACAGGTTTGGGGTACTATATTAACCTTATCATTTATATTTAATTCTTAGTTAAATAGTTCGACATTTACCATGTCACTTTGTATTTTTATATTATATGGTTAATAAACTTACTATATACTTCCATGCGACACCCAAGTGGTCCATTAATGATACAAATATCATTATATAATTCATTTTTCCAAACCTTATATTTTTAGGAATAGAATATAAATTAATAATATAATATTTGTTTTAAAAACTCATTTATGTCAATTTTGACACTATTTAATAATTGATTTTTTTAAAGTCTTAACATCTTTATTAATTCAAAAAAATCCTTTAAGAAATAATAAAATGTAATATTAACCAATAAAAGTCGTGGATTGCATTAAAACTTTTAAATTATATTTATTTTAACATTTTTAATACTAATTATTTGATTCTTTCATTAATAAGGAAAATACTGCATCATTATTGTGTCATAAATAAATTTAATTATTCAATGTCTAAAAATTTTAAATAAAATACCATTATATAGGAAATAGTTTTAGATTTATAATGAATATTTATAGTAGAATATATAACATATATAACCATGTGTAAAAAAATTTCTAAAAGATATATGCTTATGTCATTTTTGTATTTACTTTAACATAATTAATATAAATTGTCATTATCACTTACAAGTGGATCCATGGGGTCCTAAAATCGACCCAAAGATGAACATGGTCGGACATGTATCAAAATATAGTGTTAGGACATGTTTTAGGGTAACTTATTATTATTATAATATTATTTTTTACCCTTATTTAACGGATTTACCCTTTAACCATGGTTTATAAAATGTTTACATAAATAATTATTCAAAATGTCTAAAAATAAAATTTACCTATTTAAACAACTTTTACCTCCTGATTATAAATATGGAATCCATTTTTCTAAATTCAAAACACCGAAGTGGGAGAAATTAATTTAAAATTAATTCCTGTTGTCAAAACAAAAAGCGTGTTTTTAAGGAATAATAACTATCAAAAGATTGACACTTTTTTATGTCCAGTTTAAATGTGAAAATACGTCCAATGACAAAAATTGTGTCAAATTGTAAAAATATATTCTAAATATACTTTAAAAACACTCAAATCGATTATTTATCACTATTAATTATTTCGATTAAAAAAGATGTTTTTAATTAAAATTTAGTAATATTCACTATTCATCAAAATATGAAAGTTATCTGAAAAGTACCAAAAATTCACCCTAAGAAAATTTAGATAATTCAAATCCAAAAATGAAGTCCATTTTTAAAGATAAAATGTATAAAATTTCAAAAAGTGGGAATTATTATTCATAACGGCTAGTTTGATTGGTTGTGGTGTGTGTTAGAACTCGAAGTTACGTACAACACATGCTACTGTATTATTCAAAGAGAAGTGTACCGTGGAAGCTTGGGGTGTTACATTTAATATAAAAATATCATATAATTACTCTAATGTATACTTAAAAATAAAAAATCCTAAATAAGGATGAGACTATAAAATAAACCCCTACCTTAGGTATGATTTCTTTGTAAGTCTTTTTAGCCTCTTATAAAATAAAAAAATAGATAATTATATACCATAACCATATAAATACTTATAATATCATAAATTATAAAATTATAACATTACAATATCCTTTTATTAATAATTATTTATTAAAATTTTTATTTTATTGTGCTAACTATTTCGTTTCTCATGTATGTTTTAGTTTAGTAGTTTTATTCCAATCATATTCCTCATAGTTCCATCATCTCCATAATTTTAATCAATATATAAATATCATATAATAAATTATATACATATTTACAGTCAACCTTGAATGTTGGAGATGAAAAATGAATCACATCACTTTGTGGAGGTGGTAATTCACACATACGTATGAGTGGTGTTATCATTTTTTAACAAGTTTTAAGGTAATAAGTTAAATGATATATTATATTTAGAAAAATTATTTCATAAATAAAATGTATATTCATTAATTATATATTTATAAAAATCTAATTAAAGTGCTAATGAAAAACAAGTTTCACCACTATGTGGAGACGGTAAGTCTTACGTACGTAAAAGTGGGATTTCTTTTTTCATAGGATAGAAAAAATAGGTAAAATGAATTAACCATAATAGTAATAACATCTAATTATATTTATTATATTGTAATTTTTACTTTATTATGTGTATAAAATATTTAGATGAAGTATAATAAGAAATAATTTAGAAAGATCAATAAAAATGATTTCCTCTTCTTTTTTATACATCCTTTAAATCCCTTATTAAGGGCCCTTGGGTTGGTATTTGGGGAATAACAACAACTATAGAACATGGATATTCATTTTGGGAATAAGTTTTTATTTTTCAAAATTAATGGCTTAAGAAGTGTAAATACGTGAGGGGAGGAGGTTCCCTTTATAATTGAGGAGATTGGCACACTTATAATTTTTCAAAATTTCAAAATATTGTTAAGTCACTTCATTATAAAAACTAGATCCAAAATAACTCATATTAGAAGGTGATAATGGTAATATAAAAATAAAACAAAAAAATGAGGGTTAGGAAACTTTTTGGGATATTTTATCCCTTATCTTTTGGTTTAAACACTTAATCCACCATTTTTAACCTTAAACATGGTAGAAACTTTTCAATATTGAAGGATTATAATTATACTTATAAGGTAAAACATTTCCCATAAATGTAAAAGGATAAAATTTTAGAACATTTAACATAGGATTTTTATTCATTAAATATTTTTATAATTTTTAAATAGTTTAATAATATATAATTTTTTATAAAATATCATTAGTTTCATTTTTATACTATTCATTTAATTTGACTCTAAATACATGAATATAGTAATTAAATTCATATATAAACTTTTAAAACATTAATAATATTTCCTATGTATCTAAATGAATCTGGAAACTAAATAATTCATTCATATTATATTTCTTTTAATTTTTTAAAACACAGTTACTTGATTTACCTACTCCTTGAACAGGTATTGTGTCAGCATTATATAAGTGTTTAACAAGATTACATAACCGCTAAAAGTTATAAATAAATTACCATAAAATGATAAATTTTATTATTCTAAAAATAAACTTTAATATTAATTCACAACTTATTTTTATCCCAATGTGAATATATAAAATAAATTTAAAGGCAAGAGAGTAACATTTTGTATTTCTCTTTACTTAAAATAATATAATTTCCATCATCAAAGGAAATGGGAATGAAAATTAAATATATTATAATTAATGATAGATATCTTTAGATTAATCGCATATAATGAAATAAATTAATGTTTTGGATATTTTTTTAATTCCTTATCATGTTATTTTTAACCTTAATTACCTGATTTACTCTTTATCAGGGTGTTAAATTTTACCACTGTTACTATTCATAATGCCTAAAAGTAAAAGAGAACTATTTAAGAAATTTCAACCCTTATATTAAAATATTGAATACTTATTTCATGATAAAAATTTTAGAAGTGGAAGAAATTATATTTAATATAAATTCTTAAAATGCAAGAAAAACTGTTTTTAGATAAATGAGTTTTAAGCCTAAAAATTAACTTATATCAAAATCACGTAAAATGATTATCCTTATGGGATTAATTTGATTATAATAAATAAAATGGATCATATTTCACTTTAATAAAAACCCCAAAATATAAGGGGACTTTTAAATTACTTAATACAATGAAAATAAATGACCGTATTTGAAAAATTGGTATTTTTCTATTCAATAGAAAATCAACAATTTTAGAAAAATAAAAAATTTAACCCTAAGTTAATTTTGATATAATGATCTCAAAAAATAATTTTCATTTTATAAAATTCAATTTCTAAAAGTTCTATAAATTAATTATAACTTCTAAACAAAAAATTATTAAAATCATTTTTGAATAAAATGCATTTTTGAAGCATAAAATGACTTCACTAAAAATTGAATGTTTAATTCCTAAGAATTCATCAATATATTTTTATTGTGTATGAACATTATAAATATATTTATTAATTTGGTTATTTATATTCATTCCTTAAAATTCAATAACTAGGTTATAATAATCACATTTAAATATTAATATTTTGTAATATATCTCAATTCGCTTAAAGTTTTGTGTTGCTTGTTAAACAAGATATTGAGTTTATTATTGTTTTAAACTAAATTTTTTGGGTGTTAAATTCTCACCCATTAAATAAATTTCTCCCTCAAAATTTTATCTCAATCATTATAGGTTTTATATTTGAAAATACCTCTATAAAACCCCACATCGTATTGAGGGATAATAAAACTTTTTTTAAAAAATATTTGTGATAAGGATTAATGTTAAAAAAAATAACACATAATTGGGTTTCTAGATTAGCATAAACATTTTAATAAGTTAAGATATAGTCATGGAGGGTGAAAATAAAAATACAAGGACTAATAGAGGGTGATAGTTAACATGTTCCTGATAAATTTAATGAATACAAACCCATAAATTAGTAAAGGGTGAAAAGACCATTAATTCATCAATAATAAAGGTAAAAGGATAAAATTTTATTTCTAGATCCTTTTCCTAGAGTTTATGGATTATTTTACTATCAAGATAGAGAGAAAAATAAAATATACTTGTTCAATTTCTTTCTATTTCATAATCAAAATTTCATCCTTTATTATTTCATCAATGAATTTCCACTTCATCTATTATTCTAAAAAATTAATATTTTAGAAGAATTTTTCATGCTTGAAGAATCATAATTAACTTTTAACGAATCATAATAGCCATAAAAGAATAAAAATTCATAACGTATTTTGATAAATATTTAAAAAAACCAAAATGGTTAGCAAAAGTTATCCAATATGGATAAATATAATACAATAATCTATAAAACCTCAATAATAACCCTAAAAGTTCATCTAAATCCATTCCATAAATAGTTAACATTAGGACTCTCCAAGATATGTCTTAAAAAAGTAAAAACCTAGATATACAAAATATTTCATCAAACATTTATACCTAAAAAATATAAATCAGATCAAAATTTCACATACCAATCATGTGAAAACCTTGATCATATATTCTTTAGAATATATAAATCATTTCCCAAAATAACCCGCATCAACATAAAACTACATAAAACATATATACATCTACAATTTAACTCAATATTTATCCCTCAAATGAAATCTCATCTCAGAAAATAATATTCCCTTCCACTTAATCATATAATGTTCCCAAAAAATATACTGAATGTTTTCTGAAATAACATTAATAATATAGTCACCAACTAAATTTAAGTCTCGCAGTTATCTATATGATAAAACACATGTTCACAAATTGTAATAAACTATAATTACTTCAACATTAAATATCATCTTTACCATTATGTTTATCAATACCTTTCATCACATATTCCAATAATTCACTCTTTATAACCCTTCCATAAAACTTCATTGCATTATATATTTGTAGAATAATATTTGGATGTCAAAATACCGATAATAAAACTAATAAATAATAATTTTAAAAACCCAATAAATTGGTACATCATTCATTAAACATACTTCATAAACATATAAATAATATTTTTTTATCCCATAATACTTCATTTCTTCAATTAGGAATATGAATCATATCTCAAAATTCCCAATCTTATTATAATCATATTTTTTATTAAGGGTAATGGATCAAATAATTCATACCTATCATATATTACTTATGTATTATTCATATTAATATATATATAATATAACTTTTTTAATATTTTATTCACATGTCCTCACTGATCCTTCTCTTGATATTTCATCCTATAAACTTTTCAATTGTCATTTTATTTCTCAATGCTCTCTTTCTCCACATGTAAAACATCTTTATCTTCCATTAAGAAATTTTTTTATGTGCCTCTTCTGATATTCTTGATATGTATGATATTGAATCATTTTCATCACAAAGTTATTATCACCTAAACTTACATGAAGCTATAATTTTTGATTATTTGATATTATAGTAAATTCATTTAAGTCGAGATTATTAATCATGATATGAGATAGTTATTTAGGCATAATCACAAACTTTCACATTCTATCTCCTATAATATCTGGTTACTCAAGAAAAAAATCATTGTATTTTCTATGAAATTCATTGTTAACATGGTTCTTTCTAGTTCCATACATTTACTAAAACCAAAAAACATATTGTAAGAAAAATAATCATACTGGGAAATCATATAATCATCAAAATCATTTATAGGATGTCTAAATATTTCCACTTAATTTTAAATCTATGAAACCATAGTTTTAACCATGGTCTTCAATGTTCATTATCTATTCAAATTATTTATAAAGGTCTATAAATAAAATGTTAATTAACCCAAGTTTATCCCTCAAAAGTGTCAACATAGGTGCACAATAAGGGCACACTCATCATGACCAAGAATAATGGTTATGATATATTTGACCAAATATTTTTATAGTTATAACCCCTAGATGCATCTATTCCAATATCATGTCCACTAATTATATCCAGAAAATGATTTGTTTCTCTAAAATCCAAAAAATATCTGACTTAGAAAATCATTATGGTGTAATACTATACTTAGAATTATCCTTAAAGTATATCATAGGGTTATATTCCCCAATCTAGTATTTCTAAAATCAAGTTCCTAAGGATCCTACTAAACCTTCTCTGATACCAAATACAAAAACCTAATTCCAATAGGTCATATTCAATGGTTATTTTACTACATTCAAAAAAATGAAATGGATCAAATCCCAATGGATTATATAGTTTAGTAGTCTTAAGAGACCAGATATATACATGTAATCTCACATTACATCTAAAAAATGAAATATAATATAATAATTATTATGATAAATTCATTATTTATTCAATTAAATCCATGAATTCATTCATATATCCCTTCTTAGTATCCGGTGTAAAGGAAAACATAATAAAGAATGAGCTCACATGCTTAGTAAGGGAAAATGTACAACTGAATCTATCTTAAAATAAATAAAACATGATTAATATGGCCAAGATAAACAGTAATAAAATATTCCATATAATCAATACTATAAATGTGGAACTAAATCCATGGATAAAATAATAAAACAAATAATAACATGTATAAAATTCAATTGTTTCATGATGATGGAATGCATAATATTGGACATAATAATCTTACCATAAAGGATTAGTGCCAAAAAAACTTAAAAAACTGTTAAATAATTTTCCAAATACCCAAAAACTTTGTATCATGAGACCTAACGATGCATCAAGTGTATATAAGAGTCCCCACACATCACTTACTATGTCCAATGAATTTATCATATTAAAGGGGTGAAAAACGATGAAATACATAATCAACATAAATATTTATATTGAGAAACTATTATATTAAATGTTAATATTTTATCTTATCAATAAGTAGAAAAATAAGATCATAATTCATCCAGAGTAATATGGAAGATATTTTTCATATATTTTATCCCAAATAATGAAAAATATTCTTCAAAGGATAGTAAAATAGATGAAAATAATTTAAAAATATCACTGAAGTATTTCTTAAATAAAATACACATTTTATTTTGAAATAACTTATATTGAAATATAAAAAATTCCAAAATAGAAAGATAAAAAACTCCCTAGAAAATAAAAATGGAAACTTTTAAATAAATCTTTAATATAAAGAGTACACATAACGTTGGGAAAATTCATTTTTGTGGTGTATGTTAAAATATATATGTTTTCACAAATTCTTTAAAAAAAGTGTCTCATTATAAAAATGACAAGAATATTCATTTTAAAATATTTTATATAATGTAAAAATGGGTAAAAAATAGTTAAATAAATAATTTTTATAATAATAAAAACATTCATTAAATAATTTGAAATAAAATATGTACAAGAAATTAAAATATTCCCAACTAAATATAAAAGTAATGTATGTTATCCTTAAAAACATTCTTTTAGTATTTTTGATTGACCAAGAAGGAAAAAAATGGAACTAAAACATTAAAATTATATAAATAACCATAGTATAATAACACTTAATGGGTTTAAGATATAAATATCATATAACATTTTTAATTAAAACTTAAAAATAAAAATCCTGAATAAGGATTATATTGTGAAATAAACTCTTACCAGAGGTATGACTTTATTTTTAATTCATTTTATCCTCCTTCATAATAAATTTAGATTTATTATAAATATATAATAAAATATGTATACATACTTATAATATCATATATGACCCCCTTATAACATTTCAATATATTTTTATTAATAATTATTTATTAAAATCTCCATTTCTAAGTGTTAACCATCCAAATATCTTTTTTTGAAATGTTCTAAATCCACTTTGTGGTTCAGTGGGAAACGAACACTTTCATAACTAAAATACAATAAAAACATTAAAAAATTCAAAATTTGAATTTCAAAACCAAAAACCAATAGAACGACATTCAAATTGAAAACCGGACCACCACACGGTTCATAAGATTGCGTGTATTGAGATGATAAGTCAAGATTACCACAGTCGCCATTGTACTTCACTGTAATCATTGTCCCATCAACGTCATACACTTCACCATCATCCACCACTATAACCAACTCTGTCATCAATAACTTCGGTCGTCGAACTCCTACAAGCAAGCATCATAATGAAGATTCAAACCATGATCGCCTCCTTTGGGAAAATTAATCACATCACTTCGTGGAGCTGGTAGTCCACACGTATGCAAGAGCGGCGTTATCATTTTTTAATGAGTGTAAGGAAAATAAGTTAAATGATATAAAATAATTAAATAATTGTAATTATTTCATAGATATAATATATACTCATGATTTATATCTTTATGTTTATTTATGTAATGTGTAGACAAGAAACGAGTCACACCGCTATGCGGAGACAGTAAGTCACAAGTACGCATGAGTAATGTTTTCACTTTTCATATGATGGAAAATAGATGGAAAATGGTGTTACCATAATCATAATAAAATATCATTATATTTATGATACTATATTTATTATTTTATTATGGGGAAATCTGATTCAGTTAAATTATAAGAAGAAATAAATTAAAATCTGTCCTAAAAATGATTACCTCATCTTCGATAGACCACTTTTATATCCTTTATTAAAGAGACTAGGGTTAATATTTTTGTAAGAAATAACATCTATAACGTGCATAAGGAAGTTAGGGGAGATATTTTGGAAGGTCTTTTTAGATAAATGGCTCAATAAATGTGAATAAGTAAGGGGAAGAGGTACCCTTTTATAATTGAGGTGAGTGGAACATTGGAGTTTTTTAAAGTTTTAAAATATTATTAAGTCCCTTTCTTGGAAAAACAGATCCAAAATGTATAATATTAGAATTCAAAAAGGTTAAGGTCAAATTATAACAAAAAAAATTAGGTTTAAAAAAGTTTTTGGGCCATTTTAACCTTTATAATTGTGTTTAAATCCTTCATTAACCTTTTTTAAACATAACTACAGTAATAGTGTTTTCAATCTTAAAATTTTATAAGTTTACTTATAAGTTATTAATTAGATAATATATGTAAAATGGATAAAATTTTTAACCATTTCTATTCTTACTTGACCTATTTATAGTTTTTAGGATTTTTTGAATAATATAATAAAGTAATATTTTACATAATATATAATTAGTGACATTTTTTATATTATTATTTTAGTTTGACTTTAAAGACAAGAATATATAAATGGAATTAAGATATAAAATTTTTAAACATTAATAATATGTAATATTTATCTAAATAATTCATATAAATCAATAATTAATCAAAATTATATTACTTTTAATGTTTTGAAAATCATTTACTTGATTTTTATACTATTTGTAGAACTGTTATGTCAAAGTTATATAAGTTCTTAATGTAAATATATAATCACAAAAAATTAGAAATAAATTTCCATAATAAAAAAAATTAATCTCAAAATAAAATTTTATATTCATTCACAACATGTTTTTATCCCTATGTGAAAATATAAGATAATGTTAAAGGCAAGAGAGTGACATTTTATATTTTTCTTTACTAAAAATAATATAAATGTCATTATTAGTGGAAAATGGCACCCAAAGGACCTATATTCTAATTTAGGATGAATAAGATATAATTAATCTCATAAAATTAAATAGATTAAATTATTATGTATATTTTTTGATGCCTTATAATGCTATTTTTAACCTTATTTATCTGAATTACCCTTTACTAAGGTGATACATTTCTCCACAGTTACCATTCACAATGGCTAAAAGTAAAAGGGAAATATTTACCAAATTTAAACCTCCTAATTAGAAATATGGAATAAATATTTTGTGATTTAATTTTTAAAATTGTAAGAAAATAATTTTAATATAAATTTGTAAAATGTAATGATAAACAGTTTTTATATAAAATTTTCCAAAAAATAAATTATATAAAAATAAGGTAAAATATTGATCCAAATGGAATTAATTTTATTATTGTAAATAAAATTGATCATATGTTAGTTTAAGAAAATAATACAAAATATAATGGGTATTTTATATTTATTTATTTAATTAAATTAAATGAGAGTATTTTAAATATATGTGTTCTTCGCTATTCACTAAAAAATCAATCATTTATGAAAAATAAAAAAAATAACCCTAAGTTAATTTTTATTTGTTGATTTCAAAAAATTTGTTCATTTTATAAAATAAAATTTATAAAAGTGATAGAAATTAATTATAATTTATACTCACAAAATTAAATAAAATCTTTTTTGCAAAAAATACATTTTTGAAGCCTAAAATGACTTCACTAAAAAATGGGTTCTTATTTCATAAGAATTAATTAATAAATTTGTATTGAGTAGGACCATTATACATATATTTCTTAATTTGGTTACCCATATTCATACCTATAAATTTAATGGTTAGGTTAAAATGGAAACATTTAAATAATTATATTTTAATAATATATCTAAATCTGCTTAATGATCGGTGTTATATGTTAATAAATCTATCAAGTTTATTATTATTTTAAACTAATTTTTTTCTGTGTTACATTAATACTATTTATTTCCAAATGAGGTTAGATTATTCTCCCTTTTCTATCCACTTATTCATCACTCATGTGACATAATAAATTGATTTATGAAATCCTCTTGGCTCTATCAACTATTTGAATGATATCTCTTTATACGTCAAGCATAATTTTACACCTTCAATATGTTTGGTTCAATGATGATTTTTTTTCATTCAAAAAATGAACCATTTTCTTTTCAACCAGGATATGCTTTTCTCATAGATTTTAGTAAGTGGAAGTACTACCTAGAATTTGGGTCAACAATAGTTCCTTTAAAAATTGTGTGTCAAAACTCAGTGTAGGAAAAAAGAGTCTAAGATAACAATATCAAAGATGTCTGTGTCAGTTAATTTCAATAAATTCTAGTAGCTCGACATTTTAGGATCTCTAATATATCTTGTGATATTAATTACATAACCACCAAAACATTAGTGAAAAATCAATAAATAATAAGTGCGTGATAAACATCATATGTTAATCTAACTAACACCATTAGTAACAGATGACCTCATTGTATTATTTATGATCTTCAATTCTTTACAGGGCCTCTTATTTCAATGAAAAGGATAAAAATAAAAAACTATTTTTCATCATATCCCCATATTGGGTGAATTATATTTCTCTTGTAATAATCTAGGTATCTTTAGAATAGTTAATTGATACCAAGAGGTTATCACAAGAATAAAAAAACATTAATTCCATAAGTATTGTATCTTCTCTACTTGATCAATCATTTCATTATTAACAATTTCCAAAAACCACTTTGAATATGGCCTGAATAAAATTATTAAATACCCATTATATCTTGATTCTAATGAATCTTTAAAATTTATCTCTAAAACCTATTTATCTTATGATCAGCCTATTTATATTTTATTCCTCCATATATGAATTTCAAGAATTATAAAACTTCTTATTTCATTTATTTCCATTCTGTTTATTCACATATTTCCTTTCCACATAATCAACCCTTAAATTGTATCTCCCCTTTAATAATTCACCTCATCATAAATATTCATGCATAATTAAATGCATGGGGAACGAGGTACCACTAAAATCCTCAAATAATGTATTGTAGTGGGTCATGGTACAACCCTTTTCACTTCACCTTCTTCCAAGACTTGACTATAGTGATTATCTATATAATACCACTAATAAACTTTTTCTGGATGAAATATTTGTGATTTTCCTTTATTGACTTATTTATCAACATCATTTCTAAAGAAGAACTTTAATTCCTTTGTTCATTGGCCAAATTATTTTCCAATTCAAGTTAATCGAGCCATATGATTTATCATTCTTTCTATAAATGATCAATATTATTTTTGTGAGTAGGATCCATATGCTTAGTCTTCTTTACATTAGTAGGATTAATCCATCATGTATAATTTTTATTCATTAATTCACTACATTTATTCGGATCATTCTTCATCCCCTGGAGGGATCTTTTTATTACCCTCATGACTCACCTTATTGTATGACATGAGAAACAACCAAGTCATTCATCATGTTTTCCCTTTTTACATACATAATATAAATTGCATCCTTTATCTTTTATAGTGAGTCTATCTTTAATAGAATATACTTATTGCTCAAAACTAAATAATATTATATCTTTTTCTTCTAGATTTTTTAACATTACTTATAAGTGGGATTCTATATGTTTAATATATATATTATTTTTGTATATTTAATTGTAATCCATATTTACTATCTAGAGTAGTGAAACTAATGAACAACTTTTCATATCACTTTCTAGGATGATAACATTCCTTATATTCCATGGGAGTTTAGGATCTTCTCATGGAATCTTTTACCTTCTGTGATTTCTTCCACCTATACTTATTTTCCAAATAACCAAGGTTAATGCATATAAAACATCTTCCATGAAATTTGTACCTCATGTGGGCATAACACTTTTTAGATATAGATGTAATAGTTATCCTTTTCCATTGATCCCTTGGGCTTCTAGATACATTCTCATGATGTGCCCCATTCTTACATATAAATAGAACCTAATTTCTACTTTTCTTTATAGTTATTTTCTTTCATTTATATCATGAATATTTATTTCATTCACTATTTTCATATTTTTATCCTTGAATACTCCACTATCATACTCTTATTTAGAAGTAATTTTCACATTCTCATTTCCTTAAAAAAACTAATATTTGCCTCAATCCCTTTGATATTTTAATCATTATCCTTTAATGGGAAATTCATATCTTCTATCTTTATTTTGGATTCAATTCCCAATTTCCTCCTATATTAAATAAGTGGGATGACAATTTCTTCAATAAAAATCTTTGTGACCATTTTCTTTCCTATTTATTGGGAACTTTCTTTAAGTAAGACACTTTACTCATTTATCTTAGTACCAACCTTAATTATTGATACATTTAGGACCACATATTCTCTCATCAACATCTTGTTCTCTATGTAAGAATATTAAATTATTACATAGTTCACTTATCACTTGATCTCACATTAATCTGTTCTCTCTTGAATTAAATTGATCTTTTCTTAGTTGTGACACGCACTTTCTCTAAATTGATGACAAGATGTTGTTTCCAATTATTCTTTATCAGAGTTCCCATTATATTTAAGTGACTAATTTTCATCACTAAATCCTCCAAAACATTTCCTAACATTTGATCCATAATCTAAGCGGTCCATGGATGTCCATCCTTTAGTGATAGTGGGTTTTTACTCAAGTTTCTCAATCCTATAATTTTGTTCTTCAATAGTGAAATTTATAGTTTCAATTGCCTTAGGGTGTTCTTTAATATTTAGTTTCAACTCTTATAATTATTTTATATAATTAAAACATCCATTTATCACTAGGAGAAATTATATGTTTTTATATTTCAATAAATCTTAAAACTTTATTAGGTTTATATATGATAATATAATTATATTTATTCACCTTAATCAGAGAGTATGTCTTCACAAGAGACTTCACCATCCTCATTTTATTATTTCATTTTTCATAATGCATTATTTACTAAATATTCTCATTGGTTTCTCATCATTTCTAGTTTTGAAACCTTATTTTGAGGTAAACATCAAAATATCATTTGCCTCTATAGACTTTCTATAAACATATTCGGGGGTCATCTAAATTTCAAATGTAGTATCCCAATGATTGTGTTCCTATAAAACGCATTGAACAATGATTGTTTTAGAATCTTATTTTTCTAGGAATTAACTATAATATAATTGTGATTAGTTAATTCATAATCTCATTGAATATGTTTTGTAACCTCCTCTCCAAAATCTTGAAGAACATAACCATTTCTTTCTACTGGAAACCAAATTTAGTACCTCATAAAAATAGAGGACTTATCATAAATCCCATATAGAAAAAAAAAAATATATGAATGGATTATCAAGTTTAACACCAAGATAGAACCTTTATGTATTAAAACCACATGTTTCAACCAACGACACACTGAGAGAGGGGGTGGATCAGAGTGATCAAAAAAATAAACTTTTTATTTTAAATCAATTTAACTTTATTTAGGATATTGTTCCCACATTATTAAGAAATTTATTCAATATATTACTTAAATAATCACTCTTATAGTATCACTAAATAATTTCCAAATATGAAAGAAAGAAAAGAATACACATAGAATAGTGATTTTACTTAGTTTACCATTAAGTAATAGCCTATGGAGAATACGTTGATGATGTGTCGGTCATACTAGAATCCACTATGCTTCACTAGTTAGGTGTATACAATTTTTATCCATATTCACTCCATTCTATAATCACAACCTTAACGAGATTTTGGGTTCAGTCACTACTCACCCAAGACACACTGCATCTTCTTCACTTATATGCATTACATTGATGAAGGTTCCTACATAGTTTATAGAATTTTATGTCTCTTAAATAGATAAGTAACAGGAAATTATTCCCTTTTATAGAATAATACTCTAATTACATCATAACTCCTGGTTTTATACTCTCTTGTGTTTCACCTTTTTGTGATATTCTTTTTAAATATTTTATGAGATAAACTATAGTATATAATAATTATATTTTTTTTCATGGTATTACTGTAGAAATACTTCACCACAAAATGAGAATAATTCCACACTAGAATTAGTCTATTTCACACTGACTTCCTCTATCCTGGTATCTCAATATAACAATGTCTACCCATGTACAATCTTTTTTATACATCCTTTCACAACTTCCCTTTATGAAATTTTATTCAAGGAAATACTCTTTCATTGACAATGATTCATAGTAGAAATCACTCACAAACCATTCTTCACATACTATCATAGGTTCTACATGGACAACCTTTCACTTTACAATATTATGTTTCGTGAACTAGCCTAGGTGTTAGATGAATTATATTATGATTTATAGTATGGTGCTTCATGAACTAGCCTAGTAATTACATGAATTTTCTTGTTCTATACGGTATGGTGCTTAGGGAAGTTTCCTAGGTGTTTCATTGATTTTATTTTACTTCATCGTATATACATTCTATATGGTTCATCCCAACTATGTGAACTCTTAAGATTCTTTGATTCTTAAATCACTCTATATATCTTATTTTTAACTTATAATTGATACCTAATGATGGGATTAGTATGATATTTAGAAGAAAACTCGTCCAATAAAATCACTAATATAAAAAACTATTATTTATCACTCCATCAAACTCACATGTTTCAACACGTACCACTTAACCTATATGGTCTACATACTCAAACTTATAAGTAGTCGCACGTACTAATTACCCTTCTCATTCATTGTGAACTATAATGTAGTTTTCATACTATTCAATGTGAGTCACCAATAATAATAATCTTCTAGCCATAAAAAACATAATCTATTCATGTTTTCATAACTTAAAATCACCTTTTCATTTGGCTAAAAAACACCACCTCTTCGCAAATGACTTCCCTTTGTAGTCTGAAATTATAAGGCCCCAGCCTTAAACCTTACTTAATCTTGAGTTATTACAAGATTACACATTGAGGATCTTTTCGGGTTTAGAGTTTTAGAGAATTAGATCATAAAACTTGCATTACATTCCACATATAAACAAAGTGGTTACATAAAGATAGTATTCTTCATTCCCATCAATGGAAACACATTTAAAATAAAACATGGATTATTTCTTGACACATCCTTGACTCTATCATCTTATCATGTACCTTTCCCTTGACCTGTGAAAAACATTTCAGAAACTTGGGATGAGCATAAAAACTCAGTATGGGTTAAAAAAAACATGGAAAGGAAACATGAGTTCATATATACATAAGAATGAAATCATACTTTACCCATAAAACATAGGCACTTTAACATACCTCATAAAATCATGAATAAATCATAGAAATCATAAGACATAAAGGTAACTTGAGGCATTCATAACATTCTTACGTAGGGAGTAACCCTCTTGGTTACGTTTGGAATACCCATCACAGTATATTCCCTAAAATCTCTTCGGAGAAACCTTAACGTTTCACTCCTTCGTGTTACCCAATGCATTGGAGAGCTATAACGGGCTCACCCGCCCTTAGTTTATCACGGAACCACCCGTCTTCATAATAATGCCCAAGAACCATAACATAATCATATCACATAAAACATGCCTAAAGGAAACATAAAATTTCCACATTTCAATCACGAGATATCAATACAACACATTGATATAAAAACATTATGAAAACCATTTTCAATACTAAAATAAAAGAAAAGTAAAACATGGTATTTATTTTTCTTTTAAAAAGAAGGTATGGCTTGTAGAGGAAGCCGAAACTCAAATAACGGTCACGACGGCGGAGAAGTCGTTGTCGCCGCATACGTACGACAAAAACATTCCCTTTTGTCGTTTAGTAAACGCTTCGTATAAAAAAGATTCCTTTTGAATAAACGTAAAAGTCAAAGGGGTTTATACACCGTATAAAAGAAAGTTCTGTATAAAATAAAATATGCCTCAACGAAAGGAGATTGAGGCGAAGTCCCATACCTCGTATCCGACTTGACCCGACCGTTCTTTAATCTCCTGAATAATAAACTTGAGTTAATATCTACTTGCTTATGAATCTTTTTCAAGTTCATTGTTCCTTTTATACCATGTTATGAACATCATGTAATCAGTTAAGTTAATAATGTTCATTTTGTCGGTATTTGGTTCTTAAGTCAAAAATAGACTTATTACACTTACATGTTGTTAATTTGGTCAAAGGTTCATTATATCCAGAATGGTATTCATGATGTAGATATCATATATTTCATATATATCCATTACATACATGCATTTATAATATTACATAATCATTTAGAGGTAAGAAATGAAATGCACCGTTCATGGAGACGGTAAGCCGTTCGTACGCATGAACGCTACTTTCATTTCTATTTCGTATTTTATAGAATGGAATCATAATTATATAAAGGTATATTATAATTCCAGTATAATATCATATATAATATCATAGTTCCATCCTTTATATGTCCCACATATGGTATTTAACGAATCAAATCACTTTGAGGGGGCGGTAGTCCGCACTTCCTAAAATGAAGATATCGTGTTTACCCATATTGGAAACCATAAATATATGCCCAAAATGAAAAAAAACAGAAGCTTAAGGAAAACATAATCATATTATATATCATATATAAAAATAGTGACATCATAATGGCCACCTTTGAAGGTGTTAAATGAGTTTTGAACAATCATCATTTCGGGAGGCATAATTTCGCCATCCACAGAAACCGTATGTTCTTTAACCATTTGATGTAGTTGTGTGAGAGTGTAGCTCAAATAAATATTATAACAACATCCTTGTATATTCAAGATACTGGTTTTGTTACAAAATAAGTAAATAAAAAGAGTTTAGGGGGTTGGAGAAGAAAAATAAAACAAATGAACATTAGAGAATGAATTACCTTAAAAAGTGTAACTCCTTTTGATTTGAGCCTAAAGGCTTCCTTTGAAAGGATTCTGCCCAAAGGGAATCCTCTAGGATTAGTAGAGGGATGTGGAGAGAGTAAATGGGCAGGGGTTGGCCGAGCCAAAGGCTTGAGGAGTTTGTGAAATGAGGTAGAGGTGGGGGCCTTTTATAAGAGGAGAGGAGGGGCACTTTTGGAAAGTAAAGAAACATTAATTTATTTGAAAATGTGTTTCGGTTTTAAAAGGTCCCACATTGATATAATTCATGGATAAGGTGATAAGGGTTAGAAATCCACTCATCCAATTGGTTTTGGCCATGTGTAGTTCATATATTTTACATTATCTTTCCATTTTATTTAAATCGTCAAATAATGATGTCATCGCTGCATCATTATTATGTCATAAATAATTTAATTTATTTAATGTCTAAAAATCATAAAAAAATACTATGATGTAGGAAATCTTTTTATCTTTCCAATGAATATTTATAATAAAATATATGATCTTTATAACCCCATGTAAAAAATTTTTTTGTAAAACATCTCTTGTTTGTGTCATTTTTACTTTAACATTTAATAAAAAGTTATTTATGTCATTTCCAAACCAAAATGTCCCCATGGGGTCCCCAAGTTGACCCATGGCTTGTCTTGGTCGGGAATGACACAACCAATAAGGTTGGGACATGTGTATAGGTCATTTCCTATTATTAAAGCATTATTTATACCTTAAACTACCCTAATTACCACTAATCGCGATTAAGAACTTAATAAGTTACTATTCACCAAAACATTATTATAATCTCATTGAACCGCATTTTACTTATTAATGACAACCATGTATGTCGGATTTTCAAAATTCAATACACATTAGTGGTAAACTTTCATTTAACTGAAAAATCAGTTTGCTTGATTACCACTTAGTGGTTTCACTATTCATCAAAAATTGAAGTTTTTCAGAAAATTACCAAAAATTCACCCTAAGCTATATTTGATATTCCGAATTCAAAAATGAAATCTATTTCACAAAATTCAAATCATATAATTCAGATTTATTAATTAATTATTAATTCCCGCTGCCAGAGCAAATAGCGTGTTTTTACAAAACAATAAGTATCAAAAGATTGACACCAGTTTAAGTCTAATTTCAAAGTGAAATTGATTCCAATGACCACAATTGGATAAAATGGTAAAAATATATTCTAATTTCACTTCAAAACCAATTCAAAACATAATCTAATCATATAAATAAATTAGATTAAAAAGCAGTTTTGATGTAAAATGCAGTATTTTTTACTATTCATTAAAAAAAATGAACATTGTTAGAAAAATACCAAAAATTCACACAAGGTAAATTTTGATGTCCCAATCATAAAGAATAAGTTTATTTTGACAAACATATTTTATAAAATTGTAAAAAGATAGATTCAAAAATGGTTTTCCATCAAAAGGCAGTAAAACAATCTTTTAAGAATATTAGTGTATTTCATGCATAAGATTGTATTTATTTTCATTTTAAGCCTCTATAACACTATATTAATCATTAATAGACATAGATAAAAATATCTATTATTCATTACTTACTTGGGATGTTACATCCTTCCCCCCTTTAGAAAATTACGTCCCCGCAATTTATTTACTTATCGAATAAATGGGGGTACTTATCCCTCATTGCATTTTCAGATTCCCATGTTGCCTCTTCAATCATGTGGTTTTTCCACAAAACCTTTACCTGATTAATCACCTTATTCCATAACACTTGCTCCCTGTGGTCAAGAATCTGGACCGGTTGTTCCTCATAAGATAGGTTCTCTTCCAGCTGAACTACCTCTAGACTCAAAACATGAGATGGATCTGGCATATACTTTCTCAACATCGAAATGTGAAAAACATTGTGTACCTGAGATAAACTCGGAGGTAAAGCCACTCGGTATGCAACTGATCCAACTCTCTCCAGAATTTCGTATGGTCCAATAAACCTTGGACTCAACTTTCCTTTCTTACCAAATCTCATCACACTTTTCCAAGGAGAAACCTTGAGAAAAACATGATCACCTACCTCGAAAGATAGATCCTTCCTCCGGTTATCCGCATAACTCTTCTGCCTGCTCTGAGCTGTTCTCATGTGTTTCTGAATCAGCTGAACTTTTTCTGCCATCTCTTCTACCAATTCTGGTCCCATCAACATCCTTTCACCCAATTCATCCCAGAAAGCTGGAGTTCGACACCGCTTCCCATATAATGCCTGAAATGGTGCCATCTGTATACTGGAATGAAAATGGTTATTATATGAAAACTAAACCAAAGAAAGATGTTGGTCCCAACTTCCCTGATAATCCATAGAACAAGCTCGTAGCATATCTTCCAAGGTCTGAATTGTTCGTTCTGACTGCCCATCTGATTGAGGATGAAAAGCTGTACTAAAATTTAATTCAGTACCCAACGACTTCTGAAGGCCTTTCCAAAAGTTTGAAGTAAACCTGGGATCACGATCTGATACAATGGAGAGAGGAACTCCATGTAACCTGACTATCTCTTTAAGATACAAACGGGAAAGTTGATCAAGAGAGAAAATATCTCGTATAGCAAGGAAATGAGCATATTTGGTCAAGCGATCAACAATAACTCAGATTTCATTATTACCTCGAGATGTCTTCGGTAATCCAACAACAAAGTCCATGGATATATTCTCCCATTTCCACTCTGGCACTGGTAAAGGCTGAAGCATCCCTTTCGGTAACTGCCGCTCTACTTTAACCTGTTGACATGTCAAACACTTCACAGTAAAATCAGCAATGTCTCTTTTCATTCCATCCCACCAGTAATACTCCCGCAGATCTCTATACATCTTAGTACTGCCCGGATGAACTGAAAACGAAGAACTATGAGCTTCACATAACAACTCTCTCCTCAACTGTGAATCACAAGGCACACATAATCTCTTCCCAAATCTCAAAACACAATCACTATAAATGTTGAATTCAGGCAACTTACCTTTCTGAACCAGCTCTACCTTTTTCTGCAACTCACTGTCTTGCTTCTGTGCTTGCTTGATTCTATCTGATAGAGATGATCTCACTGATACCAGAAACAAAACAGAAGAACTTCCTGCACCAACAACTTCTATGCCATAGTTTATCAAATCGTTAACCAAAGGATCACATTCCAACCACAACATTGTTAATGAAGCATTACTTTTTCGACTCAAAGCATCAGCCACTTTATTTGCTTTTCCCGGATGGTAATGAATTTTACAATCATAATCCTTGATTAATTCCAGCCATCTCCTTTGTCTCATGTTTAACTCTTTCTGAGTGAATATATACTTTAAACTTTTGTGATCGGTATATATTTCACACTTTACTCCATACAAATGATGCCTCCAAATTTTTAAAGCAAAAACAACAGCAGCTAGTTCCAAATCATGTGTAGGGTAATTTACCTCATGAGTTTTCAACTGTCGTGAAGCATAAGCAATTACCTAATCATTCTGCATTAGGACGCAACCAAGTACTTTCAATGAAGCATCACTGTATATAACAAACTCACCATTCCTGGAAGGTAGTGCCAAAACTGGAGCATTCACCAATCTTCTTTTCAATTCCTGAAAACAATCATCACATTCTTTTGTCCAGATAAACTTAACACCCTTCCGAGTTAGCTTAGTCATTGGACTAGATAACCATGAAAAGTTTGTAACAAACCTTCGGTAATAGCCCGCCAAACCAAGGAAGCTACGAATCTTGGTTACATTTGTTGCTCTTGGCCATTCTTCCACAACTTTTGTTTTTGCAGGATCAACAGTTATTCCATCTTTAGAAACAATGTGACCAAGGAAAGAAATTTTTTGCAACCAAAACTCACACTTGCTGAATTTCCCATACAATTTCATTTCTTTTAAGGTTTGCAAGATAACCCTTAAATGTTTTTCATGCTCCTCTTTACTTTTAGAAAACACCAAAATATCATCAATGAAAACCACCACAAACTTATCCAAGAACTCATGAAAAATTCTATTCATTAAGTCCATGAATACAGCAAGTGCATTGGTTAGCCCAAAAGGCATTACTACAAATTCATAATGGCCATATCTCGTTCGGGACGCGGTCTTCAGAATATCTGCCTCCTTTACCTTCAGCTGATGGTACCCCGATCTCAAGTCAATCTTTGAAAAAAACTGAGCTCCTTGGAGCTGATCAAACAAATCATTGATATGAGGAAAAGGATATTTGTTCTTAACAGTGATATTATTCAAGGCTCTATAATCAATGCAAAGTCTCATAGAACCATCTTTCTTTTTAACAAATAAAACAGAGGCACCCCATGGTGATGTGCTAGGTCTAATGAAACCTTTCTCTAATAAATCTTGCAATTTCTCCTTCAACTCTAAAAGTTCAATTTGTGCCATTCGATAAGGGGGTTTTGAAATTGGCTTAGAATCAGGAACTAAGTCAACAGTAAACTCAACTTCCCGATCTGGTATTATTCCAGGCAACTCATCAGGAAAAACATCAGGATACTCATTTACCACTGGCACGTCATTAATCTGAACAGTTCCTTTATTTCCAACGACGTGTGCAAGGTAACATTCATTTCCATCTTTTACAAGTTTCTCGGCCTCTTGATATGTTATCAAAAGTAAGGGTTCATTCTTGTAAACAAATTGAAAGTCTTTCTGAAAAGAAACTTCTTTAGCTCTACAGTCAATCTTAGCATGGTAAATAGAGATCCAATCCATACCCAGGATAACATCAAACTCTACTAGAGGTAGAACAATAAGGTTTGCAAGTAGGTTCTTTCCACAGATAAGGATAGGAAGATTCTTATAAATTCTTTTTGCCTCAACATTCCCCCCAGGTGTTTTTACCAAAAGTTCAGGAGTCATTTCTTGAGATGGTATTCCCATTTTACTAGAAAAGGTTTCAGAGATGAAAGAATGTGTAGACCCCGAATCAAACAACACACTGGCATAATTTGAAAAAACAAACAAAGTACCTGATACAACTTCATTTGATGGCCCGACATCTACTGAAGTAGTTGCAAAGGATTTCACCACCCCTTTCTGCTTGTAGTCTAACTGCTTCCCATCACTCAAGCTCCTTGTCGGACACTCGTTTGCATAGTGACCCATCTCATTGCACTTATAACATTTCACTAACTGTAAATCAAATTTGTTCTTACCTTCACCTTGATCCTTTTCAGTGCAATCACGAGCCTTATGTCCCATCTTACCACATCGGTAGCACTTACCAGAATTCAGAAGACATTCCCCAGCATGCCTTTTGCCACATTTATCACAAACTGGAAACTTAGTTCTCTTACCATCAGTCTTTTTTGAATAATTCTTACCTTTCTCCTGCCACCTCGGTCTCTTCTTCTGCTGGTTGTTATAGAAAACTTGGTCATCGGCAAACTCCATTTCCACCTTCTCAGCACATCGAACAAGCTTTTCATAACTTTTAAACTCACGAGAAGCTAATTCCCTTCGATATTTTGGCTTTAATCCTGAGTAAAAACGATTGATTTTACTATCAAGGTCCCGGATAAAATTTGGAGCATACCTTTCCAATCGAGTGAACCTTTCTTCATAGGCAGCCACTGAGTCTTCCTCTTGCCTCAATTCCAAGAATTGCTTTTCCATCCTAAGTCGAACAGCCTTAGGAAAATACTTCTCAAGAAACATACCTTTGAATTCATCCCAGTAAAGAGCATCAATCTCATCGGCGTCCCTGATATTTTTAACCATAGACCACCACTGATCTGCTTCACCCTCCAAACGGTAAATAGCAAGACTAACCTTTTGATTGTCTGAACACCCCATGACATCAAAAATCTTCTCCAGTTCTTTAATCCACCCTTCAGCTAGCACAGGTTCAGATGATCCTCTGAATGATGGTGGATGTTGCCTCATGAAATGTTCCACCACTGACATGTTCCTCTGCGGTTGATCTGGCTGATCTCGTGCATGGATACCACCGCCATTTATCGCTTGAGTCAACTGCGCCATTACTGCAACAAAAGTTCAGTTCCAATTCCGACCATCTCAGGATGCTGATTCGGAAGGTTATTTCCTTCTGTATGCCTTCCTAGCACTGCTTCCCTGTTTCCTCTGCGGAAAACCATTCTGAACAAACATGTCTTAGATGAAGCAACATGGTAATCTTTAAATGCTATATCATTTCGAAAAAAAATATTTTTGGATAATAATTTAATAGAATTCTAACTCCTAAAGTTATCTAAACCGACCTTTGATACCAACTATAAGGCCCCAACCTTAAACCTTACTTAATCTTGAGTTATTACAAGATTACACATTGAGGATCTTTTCGGGTTTAGAGTTTTAGAGAATTAGATCATAAAACTTGCATTACATTCCACATATAAACAAAGTGGTTACATAAAGATAGTATTCTTCATTCCCATCAATGGAAACACATTTAAAATAAAACATGGATTATTTCTTGACACATCCTTGACTCTATCATCTTATCATGTACCTTTCCCTTGACCTGTGAAAAACATTTCAAAAACTTGGGATGAGCATAAAAACTCAGTATGGGTTAAAAAAACATGGAAAGGAAACATTAGTTCATATATACATAAGAATGAAATCATAATTTACCCATAAAACATAGGCACTTTAACAGACCTCATAAAATCATGAATAAATCATAGAAATCATAAGACATAAAGGTAACTTGAGGCATTCATAACATTCTTACGTAGGGAGTAACCCTCTTGGTTACGTTTGGAATACCCATCACAGTATATTCCCTAAAATCTCTTCGGAGAAACCTTAACGTTTCACTCCTTCGCGTTACCCAATGCATTGGAGAGCTATAACGGGCTCACCCACCCTTAGTTTATCACGGAACCACCCGTCTTCATAATAATGCCCAAGAACCATAACATAATCATATCACATAAAACATGCATAAAGGAAACATAAAATTTCCACATTTCAATCACGAGATATCAATACAACACATTGATATAAAAACATTATGAAAATCATTTTCAATACTAAAATAAAAGAAAAGTAAAACATGGTATTTATTTTTCTTTTAAAAAGAAGGTATGGCTTGTAGAGGAAGCCGAAACTCAAATAACGGTCACGACGGCGGAGAAGTCGTTGTCGCCGCATACGTACGACAAAAACATTTCCTTTTGTCGTTTAGTAAACGCTTCGTATAAAAAAGATTCCTTTTGAATAAACGTAAAAGTCAAAGGGGTTTATACACCGTATAAAAGAAAGTTGTGTATAAAATAAAATATGCCTCAACGAAAGGAGATTGAGGCGAAGTCCCATACCTCGTATCCGACTTGACCCGATCGTTCTTTAATCTCCCGAATAATAAACTTGAGTTAATATCTACTTGCTTATGAATCTTTTTCAAGTTCATTATTCCTTTTATACCATGTTATGAACATCATGTAATCAGTTAAGTTAATAATGTTCATTTTGTCGATATTTGGTTCTTAAGTCAAAAATAGACTTATTACACTTACATGTTGTTAATTTGGTCAAAGGTTCATTATATACAGAATGGTATTCATGATGTATATATCAAATATTTCATATATATCCATTACATACATGCATTTATAATATTACATAATCATTTAGAGGTAAGAAATGAAATGCACCGTTCATGGAGACGGTAAGCCGTACGTACGCATGAACGCTACTTTCATTTCTATTTCGTATTTTATAGAATGGAATCATAATGATATAAAGGTATATTATAATTAAATTATAATATCATATATAATATCATAGTTCCATCCTTTATATGTCCCACATATGGTATTTAATGAATCAAATCACTTTGAGGGGGCGGTAGTCCGCACTTCCTAAAATGAAGATATCGTGTTTACCCATAATGGAAACCATATAGGTATGCCCAAAATGAAAAAAAACAGAAGCTTAAGGAAAAAATAAACATATTATATATCATATATAAAAATAGTGACATCATAATGGCCACCTTTGAAGGTGTTAAATGAGTTTTGAACAATCATCGTTTCGGGAGGCAGAATTTCGCCATCCACAGAAACCGTATGTTCTTTAACCATTTGATGTAGTTGTGTGAGAGTGTAGCTCAAATAAATATTATAACAACATCCTTGTATATTGAAGATACTGGTGTTGTTACAGAATAAGTAAATAAAAAGAGTTTAGGGGGTTGGAGAAGCAAAATAAAACAAATGAATATTAGAGAATGAATTACCTTAAAAAGTGTAACTCCTTTTGATTTGAGCCTAAAGGCTTCCTTTGAAAGGATTCTGCCCAAAGGGAATCCTCTAGGATTAGGAGAGGGATGTGGAGAGAGTAAATGGGCAGGAGTTGGCCGAGACAAAGGCTTGAGGAGTGTGTGAAATGAGGTAGAGGTGGGGGCCTTTTATAAGAGGAGAGGAGGGGCACTTTTGGAAAGTAAAGAAACATTACTTTATTTGAAAATGTGTTTCGGTTTTAAAAGGTCCCACATTGATATAATTCGTGGATAAGGTGATAAGGGTTCGAAATCCACTCATCCAATTGGTTTTGTCCATGTGTAGTTCATATATTTTACATTATCTTTCCATTTTATTTAAATCGTCAAATAATGATGTCATCGCTGCATCATTATTATGTCATAAATAATTTAATTTATTTAATGTCTAAAAATCATAAAAAAAAATACTATGATGTAGGAAATCTTTTTAGATTTCCAATTACTATTTATAATCAAATATCTGATCTTTATAACCCCATGTAAAAATTGTTTTCGTAAAACATCTCTTGTTTGTGTCATTTTTACTTTAACATTTAATAAAAAGTTATTTATGTCATTTCCAAACCAAAATGTCCCCATGGGGTCCCCAAGTTGACCCATGGATTGTCTTGGTCGGCCATGACACAACCAATAATGTTGGGACATGTTTCTAGGTCATTTCCTATTATTAAATCATTATTTATACCTTAAACTACCCTAATTACCACTAATCGCGATTAAGAACTTAATAAGTTACTATTCACCAAAAAATTATTATAATCTCATTGAACCACATTTTACTTCTTAATGAAAACCATGTATGTCGGATTTTCAAAATTCAATACACATTATTGGTAAACTTTCATTTAACTGAAAAATCAGTTTGCTTGATTACCACTTAGTGGTTTCACTATTCATCAAAAATTGAAGTTTTTCAGAAAATTACCAAAAATTCACCCTAAACTATATTTGATATTCCGAATTCAAAAATGAAGTCTATTTTACAAAATTCAAATCATATAAGTCACATTAATTAATTTAATAATTAATTCCCGCTGCCAGAGCAAATAGCGTGTTTTTACAAAACAATAAGTATCAAAAGATTGACACCAGTTTAAGTCTAATTTCAAAGTGAAATTGATTCCAATGACCACCATTGGATAAAATGGTAAAAATATATTCTAATTTCACTTCAAAACCAATTCAAAACATAATCTAATCATATAAATAAATTAGATTAAAAAGTAGTTTTGATGTAAAATGCAGTATTTTTCACTATTCATTAAAAAAATGAACATTGTCAGAAAAATACCAAAAATTCACACAAGGTAAATTTTGATGTCCCAATCATAAAGAATAAGTTTATTTTGACAAACATATTTTATAAAATTGTCAAAAGATAGATTCAAAAATGGTTTGCCATCAAAAGGCAGTAAAACAATCTTTTAAGAATATTAGTGTATTTCATGCATAAGATTGTATTTATTTTCATTTTAAGCCTCTATAACACTATATTAATCATTAATAGACATAGATAAAAATATCTATTATTCATTACTTACTTGGGATGTTACAGAAATGTCTTTTTGTGAATCATCTTGAACTTCTTTCATTCATGTTTGTAAATTATTCCTTTTTAAATTTTCAAAAAACACCACTACCCACTCAAAAATGAATCTTCTATATAATATTCACAAACATCATTCTACACTATATGAAAATCCTTCTTTCATTAAAATTTTTTCATGATTTTGAATAATTATTGTGTATAAAAACTCCCTTTGGCTCTACTCTTTTGAAAAACATTACAGAAACCTCCATTTTTTCTACCTAAAAATTTAAGAAAAATAATAAAAATTTTCCACGAAAAGCATTGTTGAAAAAAAATTTCAAACTTCTCTAGAACTACAAAAACCTTATAAAACCAATTATTGAAGAGAAAATCGTAGCCTTCTAGATTCTCACAGGACTCTGTGGAATAAATTCCAAATATTCAACACAGTCCTCACATATTTTCTTGGGACATTATAGCATAAATTTATATAGTCAATAAAATATTCACTATTAGTCATGTGGAACCAAAATTCCACCTTTATATATCCACAATTTCAAGATATAAAATGAGATCCTCAAGCCACAAACCAGGTCCTCAATATATAGAGATAATAAGTAATCTATTTTCATTTATCTATAATTTCCTACAAGTGAATCATCACCATGTATTTAGAAACACCTCATCATTTAGAATAAAACCTTCTTAGAATATTAATTACATAACCAATAACTATTTTACATAAATCCAACACTCAACCATTTGGGTTTAAAACTTTTTCATATTAAAATAATAAATTTATTATTATCATTGTTAAATATCTATAAACATATTTATAAAATCAAATTTTGGAAATCCTTAAAGAATATAATAAATATATATGATAAACTTTAGATAACTTGATAAGAATCCGTGTTACAATTTTCATGTATAGAGTATTGTTAGAGGCAAATTCCAAACCCATCAAGCAATTTTAATGGAGATTGAATACAAAAATATTAAAAACTATTAAAAATTACATGGAAACTTTGATGGATAATATAATAATTTATATTATTTCCATTAGATAATAGGTCAGTCTTATCCAAATTACAACTAAAAAGAGTGGTTTTATCATTTCAAAGAATGAATTTGGAAAAATCATTCAGGTTAGATATACTAAAAAATATAAATCATGTATGGATTACAAAAAAAAACTCATCCTAATTATAAGGAAGGACCATTTTCCACTCAAATCCATTTACTTGGTTCTTATAAGGTTTTTCAGAAAATATCACTAATATTTTCTTAATGAATTTTCTCATTACATTCAAATTCACATTGAAATTGAGTATCAAGTAAAACCCACCTCCACTTGTATTTTTGGTTCTATTTCATATTGAATAATTATTTTTGGTTTATGTAATTATCTAATAAATTTTATAATGTGTATAAAAAAGAAATGTTTTTAAATCTTTAGAATAATGTATAGAAGTTTTCATGGATGATTTCACAGTCTATTGACCATATTTCTAGAGTTGTTTAAAAATATTTTCTATTTTCCTTATGAACTACATTGATAAAAAATTTATTCTCAAATATGAGAAATTTAATTTTAAAATATAAAAAAAATTATTGGGTGATGTAGTGTGTAAAAATGGAATTCATGCGAAACAATCCAAGGTTGATTTCGTTGTTTCAATGTTATACCCCATAATATTAAGATATATAAGATCCTTTCTTGGACATTATGGTTTCCATAAGAGATTCATAAAGTATTTTAGTAATATAATTTTTCCTTTTACCAAATTACTTTAAAATGAATCTCAATTTTTCTTTGATGAAAGTTATAAACAATCCTTTTGGGTGATGAAATATAATCTTTTATTCCCCACTGATTATCCAACTACCATGATAGGATTTTTTTTATTTGAAATGATGGTTAATATATTAGAATTTTCTCTTGGAGATATATTAAGTTTGATAGTGGATAAGAAATATCATTTAATAGATTATTCAATTTGGAATCTTGATCAAGCACATTATAAATACACCACTACTGAGAAATAATTGTTAAATATTATTTTCTATTTGGAAAAAAATACATGTTACTTTTTGGGATCTGAAGTAACTATCTTCATAGACCATTCTATAATCAAATTTTTAATGAAGAAGCAAGATAAAAAAACAAGGTTTATAAGATCTATTTTTTTTATAATAATTTTATGTTAAAATAAAAAATAAGAAGGGTATTGTGAATTTATTGGTTGACCATTTAAGTTGAACACCCATAGTTTAAAGTGATAAATCTCATATATTTACACTAATCAATTAAATGTTTAATAATGAATGATTTCATTTTATTAAGAGTTTTATACAATGTTTTTTCAATCTAGTGAATTATTTTTCTACAATGAAGTTCGCCATTGGTTTTATAAGACTCGTGTTTCTAAGATAGTGACTGAGTCAAGGAAATACATTTCAGATGATCTTTACTTATAGAATTTTAGAAGTGACCAAATAATAAATAGATGCATTCCAAATTCTAAAATTCAATCATTACCAAAAAAAATTATACATTGATTTATATTGGTCATTTTGGACTCAAAACAATAGATAATAAGTTATTTGAATTAGGTTTGTTTTAGATAATAAATTTCATGGATTATTTTAAAAAAATTAGAACATGTAAATACTACGATTTAAATGTTAATATTTATAATAGAAATGAAATACTTTAATATCCCCTTTCATTTTGTGATTTATTTGATGGTTGGGGTTTGGAGTTTATAGGACTATTATTTAATCTTTTTACTTACCTTTACATTTTAATTGTTTTTTATGTGTACATATGGGTAGTTGTTATTCCCACTAGAGTAGATGATGCCAAATTTGTTGAAAATTGTATAAGATCAAACCATTTTTTATATGTTTAAGAAAACTAAGTTTATCATAATATACTATGATATCCATTGTTGAGACCAAGAGGAGTTGAGATGTTTTTGTGAGAAATTAGTGAAAGAGGTTGGATTAGATGTAATAATTTTTGTTGTATTTTATTTTAAATGCATAAATCATGTCCATACCCACATGCCATTTGAGTTAAAGGTTCTTGGAGATATATTCACATGATTATTAATCCATTTAAAAGTGATTATATATCATGTAAGGATTTAATGATGTAAGATGATTAAAGTATAATGACAAGTGGTTCCACACTATAAAATAGGTTTTACACTATAGAAGTTATTTAAGGAAGAATGTATATTTCATAATTGATTTCCACACTACAGATAGATTAAATCAAGTTTGATTACTCTATAGAAATGGTTTCCATGTCTTGGATATTATGAATTTGTAATTTTAATGAAAAATTGTCTATATGATCTCACAATTTAATGTGAGTGTATATTCCACAGTGGAAACTCAATCATAGTACTCTACACCATAGAAATAGGACCATGATTTAAAGGTGTATGGGTTAATTTTTAGTGGCTCTAGGGAATTTGGTTTCTCCATACTACATCACACACCACAGTCATTTGAAATTATAGAGGACTATCCTATAGTGAATGGACCATACCACAGGGAATATTAGGATTCATTTTAATGTTGATTAAATAAGGTTTCCTTATGAATTTTCCATTCCTCTATGTTTTGAAAATCACAAAATCATTATCTTAAGGAAAATTACCTTTTCCTAAGAACTATTTTCTTAAGGAAAATTTCCCTTCTCTAAGGAAATTTGTATCCTCACCTTTGTTTTCATTATATATTTTTATAATCTCTCTAAATCAGACTCATTTTATCTCTAAGTCAAAAATATGTATTTGTATCTAAAACCTCATAATATTATAATTCTTTGGATATCGAGTGGACTATTTTTAGATTATAAATTATTTGAAATTCAGAATTTGAATTTTCTAGAATTCAGACTCTGAATTCTCTAAAATTCAGAATCTGAATTCTCTAAAATTTAGATTATGAATTCAATAAAATTCAGACTACAAATTACCTAAAATTTAGAACCCAAATTCTATAAAATTCATATTCTGAATTCTATGAAATTCAGATTCTGAATTCTTTGAAATTCAGAATCCTAATTCCTCGGAATTTAGACTCCAAAATCCTTATAATTTGGACTCATAATTCCTCTGAATTCATTGGAATTCATACTATGAAATCTATAGAATTCAGATTCAAGAATCTTTGAATACCAGAATCTAAATATTCATGTTTTATAGAAACCGATTGTTTATATGATTAGACTCTGAACTTTTTTTCTTAGAATCTGAAAATTCATATCTGGTTAAGAAACATAATTTTTCCTTATGAATGTTATTATTATGAAACAATTTCACACAATCTATATCCAACTAACTGATGCTCGAGTGAAACGTGTACAATTCCCTTCGAGATTCAAGGAAAAATATGACCGTTGGAGGAGGGAGTCGACCGTTGATTTTTTTTCCAATAAATAGGATCTCATTTGAATGAGCTTAATATACTTTCCATCAATCTAGATATTGCATGATATGAAGTTATTTATAGAGAGATAGACTCCCATTTTGTGCATTCTGAACACCTTGTTCAGATTGCTTCATGCGACTCTTATTGATGATAAGTACAATACAGGGATTCCATGGATAGGATGACAGAGGTGCTAACTACCTTAAAATTTGAAAGAATTCAGGGATAGGAAGATCGAGGTGCATACTACCTTAATGATCGAGGGATTTTGTGGATAGCAAGACAGATTCTGATATTTTTATCGAGGGATTTCCCTAGTGTGGGTAAGACAGACTTTCTTTAAAGTATAAATCAAGGGACCTTTATCTAAGGTTGTTAGATACCCTACTCTTTGGGTTAAAATATTTTGTACTTTTTACTTGTTTTTTTTTAAAGTTTTATTTTCACTATATCTTTATAAAGGAATAAAGTATAACCTTCTTATACTTTCTTATAATTTTATTTAATCTAATAAGTAATATTTTATATGATTTAAGGTAGAATATTTTCATAAGTAAACTTGTATTAAGTTTCATTTATGTAACCATATGTTTATAACCTAATAAATTTTGTCTCATAGAACCATTTTAGGGATTGTGAATTTACCTTGTTTAAATTTTTTAAAGATAGTTTTCCTTAAGTTTAAAAACAAATGTTTTTAAACTTACAATTCACCCCTACCCCCTCTTATAATTTAGCATCTACATACACTATTTCTATCTTAAAATTGGTATCAGAGGAGGTCTCTGAAATACTTATATTCACATATAAGTTTTCTTACTCAAGTTTTCCTTTTTCAAAATTTTCTCGCTTAAATTTTATTTCTTATGTTTTTCTTATGTATTTTTATCTTTGTTCATAAACTTTTACTACTTACATGTTTTTGTTGGAAAGATATTTTGTTATAGAATGGTATGAATGAATGTTAGTTCCATTGATAACCTTAATCCTACCAGACCACTAATTTTTTATGGCAATGATTAGGAGTACTAGAGAGATAGAATGAACACTTTTGTCATTAAGACTGGATTAGACAATTGTTTAATGATTAATAGTGATTAAAAATTTCCATAAAAGGAAGTAAAAACCTTCACTAACTAGGAAAAATTATAATATCAACTAAACTACATGGTACGCAATACTTTGTTGTGTTCTAGGACCAGGAACATATATAGTCAAATATCTTCTAGTGAAGATTACAACTGAATTTGGAAGAAACTTGAGGTTACACATTTTGTTACTTCCAAAGTGATAGAGACTAGAAGAGATGTGTTCAGAGCTGAATATCATGGATTGATTTTTACCTATGGAGAACTAGTTTGAAAAGTGGAAAAAAAAAGATTTATGACCATTGTAAATAGTCTTCAATCTATGGGAGATAAAGGTATTAATGATGAAGCGCTTTTAGACAAAACAATTTACATCATGCCAAATGAGTTGAAATCAAAAAGGGTAGCTATTGATGAAAAAAAAGTTTCTAATATTACTCTTGATGAACTTTTTGGTACCCTTATTCAACATGAGACAATAATGAAAATATATGCTGATATGAATAAGAAGAAAAATGGATATGGAAGTGTAGCATTTACTACTACTAAATCCAAGACTCCAGAAATGGTTACAAGATATAATTCTAATAAAGTCCCTATTCTACCTGAGTCTAGTGAAGGTGAACATTCTGAGAATGAATTAGATAATATTTCTCAAAGGTTGAACAAAATAGTGGGATATAAAGACTTTCAGTATAGATATAAGAAGAAGGAAATGAATGAAAATAAAGACTTGTAATTCTCTTTCTATGAGTGAAAAATATCCATACACATCAGGCCATATTTTTCAATGCTTAAAAGAAAATATTGAAAAGAAAATCAATCTAAGATAAACAGGAAGAATTATTACAAGAATAAGGATAAAAAGGTATTGAGGTAAAATGATACATGGAGTGTCAGTGGTGATGACTCTTAAGATGAATCTTTAGAGTATGAATCTTCTGATCAGAAGAATCTTGGTCTACTATCCAAACTACCCATTTAAAAACATTGTCTAATGTCCAAGTTACACAATTAAAAATCTATTACCAATGTATCTTTGATTGAAAATTTTACTGATAATAAATATTATAATTCTTTAGATGAAGAATCTTCTTTTATTGAAGACAAATCTTTACCTTCTTATTAAGAAGTTTCTAGGTTTTCCAAACTTCTTGTAAATGAGAATTCTAAACTCAAGAAAAAACTTGAGAAGGAAAATTCCATAATTTAAATTTTAACTAAAGAAGTATCAGATCTTTCTAAAGATCTTGATTCGAAAATTTTTTATTTTGAAACTGTTTATAAAAACCTTAAGGAAGTTAATTCTAAAAAGGATAAGCTTTCTAAGGATCTTGAATATGTTATTTCTAAGAAAAATATTTTAGATACTAACTCTAGTACTAAAACTAATAACTTTGAGGATAAAAACATGGTTATTAAACTAAATACATAAATATTTTCCTTAAAAATAGCTATCAAACTTTACCTCCGCTAAGGAAAACTTTGACAAAATGTATTCCCAAATTCATCCTTTAATGAATCGTTCTGGATTTGGTTATAGTCATTATAAGCCTATTTTAGTGATAAATATTTTTCCCCCAAAGTGCTCTATTTTGTACTAAATTCTAGTGTGGTGTACATTGGTAGAGAAACTTTTCTTTAAACAAAACTCACTCTTTAGGTTTTCATAAAGCTTATTTTTCTAAGAAAATATGGATTCCTAAAATTTTACTTTCTGAAAATTCCAAATCCAAGAAAGTTTGGATTCCAAAAATATAACTCTTTTATTTTCATGAAAATAAAGTACCAACAATAATATATGTCACATGGATAGTGGATGTTCCTAGTAAATGACTGGTAAAATAAAATTCTTTGAAAATATTATCAAGATGAAAGGAGAAAAATTAACTTTCGAAGATAATTCTAAGGGATAAATTTTTGGTATATGTATCATTGTTCTTCTGGGAAAAACATTAATTTAAAATGTTTTATTTTTTAAGGGTTTTAAGAACAACATCATTAGCATAATCCAATTATGTGATGAAGTCTACCTTGTGAATTTTAGGAATGATAAATGTTTAGTACATAATTCCAAGAATGATTTATTATTTCTACCCATATGCAAGAGATTGTATGTACACTAAACTTAGAAGACCTTAGGATCCAAGATCTACCTTTCCTTAATGAAATGAAAGATAAATCTTGGTTATGGAATAGAAGGTTAAAACAATTTAACCATAGAAACCAATGAAAACACTCAATGAAGAGACTTATTAAGGCACTACCAGAGCATAGATTTAATACTTCAAAAGTTTTTTATCCTTTTTAATATTGAATGAAACATAAATAAATTTTTAAATCAATTGGTGAAGTCTGAACATCTAGTTTATTACATTTAGTACATATGTATATTTTTGGTCCAATATAAACTAGAATCATTGGAGGCAAATATTATGTATTTATCTTAGTTATTGATTACACTAAATTTACATGGGTCTATTTTCTAGAAAAGAAATCTGAATCTTTTTCTTATTTTAAAACTTTTAGAGCCCAAGTTAAAAATTAGAAAAATCATCCATTGATAACTATTCATATTGATCATGGAGGAGAATTTAAAAATTCATATTTTGAAACTTTGTATAGAAATAAATGCATTACTCATAACTTCTCAACTCTATGAACTCCTCAACAAAATGGTGTTGTTGAAAGAAGAAATCGAATTCTTCAAGAGATAACTAGAATAATATTGAGTTAATATTATATTTACAAACACTTTTTAGAATAATCTTTTAGTAATGATTGTTATACTATAAATTGAGTTTTAATCAGACCTTTTCTTAACAAAACACCTTATGAATTGTGGACTGGTATAAATCCTAGATATTTTTACTTCCAAGTATTTGGTTTCCAAGTATTCATCCTGAATACTAAAGATAACTTACATAAATGTTCACCCAAATATGATGAAGGAATTTTTCAAGGATAATCCACTACTTCTAAGGCTTATAGAGTTTTTAATAAAAATACATGTACTATTGAAGAAAAAATGCATGTTAAATTCGATGAAATTGATCCTTTAATTTTTAAACAATCCCAACCTATATCTTTAAATGTGTTTTCAAAAACTAATTTTCAACCTTTGATATAAGTTTCTTCTAATAAGGAAAATTCACAAGAAATAATTTCAAAAGCATTTACCCCAGAATATTTCCTACCATATGTTGATGAACAGGTTTTAAAAAACCCAAATCAGTTGTTTCTTATGAATCATCCCAGTGATATTATCATGGGTGATGTAAATCAACCTATAAGAACTATAGGTTCCTTAAGAAATGCAGTAGAACATATAGATTACTTTCCCAATTAGAACCAAAAATAATTGATGAATCTTTAGGTTATGATGATTGGATTAAATCCATTCATGATGGTCTAAATGAATTCAAAAGGAACAAAGTATGGACCTTAGTTGAAAGACCTAAGGAAACTTCTATAATTAGAGTAATATGGGTCTTCAGAAATAAGTGTGATGAAAATGAAATCATAGTAAGAAATAAATCTAGATTAGTTACAAAAGGCTATAATCAACAAGAGGGAATAGACTATGAAGAAACCTATACTCCTTTTGCAAGATTTGAATCTATTCACATTTTACTTTCCATTGCAGCATTCTTTAATTTTAAAAATTTTCAAATGGATGTGAACTGTGATTTCCTTAATGGATATGTTCAAGTGGATGTTTATGTTAAAAAACCTCTTGGTTTTGAAGATAAAAAACATATTAAAATTTTTTCAAACTTACCAAAGATTTATATGGACTTAAACAAGCCCGTAGAGCTTGGTAAGACATACTTACAGGATTTTTGTTACAAAACAATTCTATTAAGGAAACTGCTGATCCAACTCTTTTTATAAAGAAAGATTAGAAAAATGTTTTGATTGTCCAAATTTATGTTGATGAAATTATATTTGATTCAACTCACCAATCAGTAACAGATTCATTTGCGAATCTAATGAAATCTAAGTTGGAAATGTGTGTGATGGGTGAGTTAACATATTTCCTAGGTTTTCAAATTTCTCAAAAATTATAAGGAACTTATATTTCACGACATAAGTATAATAAATATATTGTCAAAAAGTATGGATATGACAACACTAAAAGTATAATCACTCCAATTTGTACCTCAAATTCTCTTGATCTTGATGAAGCTGGGAAACCATATATCAAACATCATTTAGATTTATGATAAGAAGTTTACCATGCTTAATAGCTAGTCATCCAAACATAATGTTGGCAGTATGCTTATGTGAAATATATCAATCTAATCCAAAGGAATCTCATTTAAAATAAGTGAAAAGAATTTTTTTTCTATTTAAATGGAACCATGGATTTAGGATATTTTTATAATTCTGGAAATGATTTTTTTTAAAACAATCAGATGATAATTTTGGTAGATGTAGAATGGATAAGAAAATCACATTCAGAACTTTTCATTTCTTAAGAGTTTCATTAGTTTCTTAGTCATGTAGGAAGCAACACTCAGTAGCACTTTTTACTACTGAAGCTAAATATGTAGCAGCTAGAAGTTGTTGTGCTCAAGTGTTATGGATGAAACACACACTCACAGACTATGGAATAAGTTTTACCAAAACATAGATATGTGTGATAATACTAGTGTCATTTCCCTAAGAAAAAACCATGCACATCATTCTCATGAAAAACACATAGATATTAGGCATCACTTTCTTAGGGATCACACACTTAAAGTAGATATCATTCTTCAATTTATCAGAATGTGAGATAAACTAGCCGATATTTTCACAAAATCTTTACCCTCTGATAGATTTGAATACATTAAACAAAATTTATTAATGATAAATATAAGTTAATATTCTATATTAAATTTTTGTTTAAACCTATCTCCTTACGTTAAGAAACTCCTTTTCATCGGGGGAGCACATTTTCTTTCTTAACCAAATTTGTTTTCTTAATCAATTTTTTCTTAACAAATTTTTTAATTAATAAAATTTTTATTAATCAATTTTTTCTTGACAAATTTTTTTTCATAATCAATTTTTATCAAATTGTAAACAAAAATTTCTCAATCAAAATTTTGGAATCTAAAAACTTTCCTTAATAAAAATTTCCAGAATCTACAAATTCTCAAGAAGAATATTTTTATTTACTGGCAGTTTCCTAGCAATCTGGAAGGTATGTTTTATTTACTTAGGTTTTAATAGTTGATTTTTTTTCTTGTTTTTATTTTTATCTTATTTTAAGAAGAAAAATAGATTTAATTACCTTAAATCCAAGTTTTTACCTTAAAACCCCTCAAAAGATCAAAACCTACCAAATCCTTCTTTGGCTTTCATCTCAACCATCAGATCAGATCGTGCTTGTTTCAACCATTGGATTAGTTTGGGAATATGAAATATCGCCTAAATTCCTATATAAAGGCCCCCTATTTCTCATCCCACATTATTTTTCAAGGTTTTCAGTCCCAAAGCTTTTCTTCTCTTCAAAAGGGTCATTCTGAATTTCTGAGTTCTCTTAGATTATGGATGTCTTTGGAAGACTCTCCTCAGAAGAAAATGTGTTTAGTTAAAGAAATATCAGAATGGAAAATATATAGAGAAATTTAAGTAGATATGAGGTTCTTTTGGAAGTATAATTCTATCCTTATGAAAAATATTAAGCTGAATGGATGGGAAAGCTTGTGTGTAGCCAAACCGAAAGGATAGGATCCGGTTTATCCGGAGTTACTTTTTCGGTTTTATGAGACTGTAATCATTAAAAATGAATGTGGGAGAGAAAATTTTTCATTAAATAGTTATGGTAAAACCTATTCCATTTCCATGAATAAAGATTCAAGTATTACTGGATTCCTGTATGAAGGAGAAGCTATTTTCTACACCCATAAGCTACCAGATCAGTCAGGAATCATTGAGAAGGATAAGGCAATAGAGATCCTTGGAATCAATGAATTTAAAACACCAAATATAAACCATCTCTTATCAAATTTCAGGATATTATAATTATTGGTACAGGGTTTTCTAATTCCAAGAAAAGAAGACAAGTTTTCTTTATGAAGTGTGAGATATACATTCTGGATTTTCTAGTGAACTTGAGGAAGATAAATCAAGTGTAGTACATCATACTGATGATTAATAATATTAATAATGGGACCCTAAAATCATAAATTATCATGTATATGACAATTCTATCTAATATCATATTAATATTATTAGATTCATTCAAAATACCTTGCATTTTTAATCCATGAACTTTCAATATTTTGCTGCTAAGTGATGACACTTTGAGAAGGATGAAAGTTGGTTTCAATAGTAAATCCTTAGTATTTTATGACTTATCAGAAAGTGATATTGAATCCTTGGATAAGAAAGAGGAAGTAGTAGAGAATTCTAAGAAAGTACCAAAAAAGAAGAGAAAGAATAAAGAGCCAGAAACTAAAGAGAATATTTTAGTTTAGGAAACTCAATCAGCACCCCCAAAGTCAAAGAATAAAAACCATACCCTGATGAAGTTGTTGCGATGTGGAGGGAAGAGAAGAAAAATAAGAAGGAAGTAGATCCTAGCTTTATCCTAGATCCTGCTGAGGAAGAGGAATTGAAGATTAAGGCTACTCAAGAATATTAAAGACAAGAAAAATTGAAGAATAAAAAGAAGAAAATGTATGAGGTAGAAATTGTTCAATCTCTTTTAAAGGCTATTGAGAAATCTTCCAAACAAATACAGGTACTGGAATCCTTTCTAAAAGAATCAGTACCAATGACTCTAGGAAAGAAAGTCATAATTCTATAACCTGAAGTAGAGGAAGAAATTGTTCGATAAGAGGAAGTAGAAGAAGAAGAAGAGGAAGAAGGAGATGAGAGTGATGATATGATAAGGAAAGTTGAATAATATCATGAGAAGGAAAGCCCTTCTTAAGAACTATTGATCCAGACTTCATAGGCTGAATCAATGAAACTTGTATCACAAGGAACATAGGATGAGGTTTAGTAAGAAGTTAATAAACCTTATGATGATGAAAGAGGCAATTACAAATTTATTCAACCTGATGATCTTAAGGAATATGATGATAAGGAAAAGGTTGATGAAGATAAAATCGTTCAAATTTCAGATAGTGAGCATGAATCCCCAAAGGCCATCGAGAATATTTACAAAGTAGACAAAGGAAAATAGGTGTTTATTGAGACCCCTAAGAAAGTTGTTGTGGTCAAGAAGGATATTGGTGGATAATCTAAGAGGAAGGCTACTAAGATAGAAAAATAATCCTCACCTACAAGGGAATCAAATTCAGAATCATCTTCCACAATTCAGGACTTTGTTGTGCTGTCTCTGAAGAAATTAGTAAACACTATTACCTTGTTTCTAAGTATTGAATCAAGGTTTCATCTACTTAAACACTCCTTTAATCAGAAGACAGAATCCGTAAGCATGCTCATGGAAAAATTCATCAAGCTTGAGGTTGATTTCAAATCTTTCTAAATCAGGTATGATGCACATAGAAGTTCTTGTAAGGATATTATAAACTGGTCCAAGAAAACAATTGAAGATCTGAGAATTCTTGATAACTTTTAGGATTCAGTAAATGATTTTTTTGATAGAGCATATGAGAAGATAAAATGTCTTATGAAAAGTTTTGTATAACATTTAAACCTTGAACAAGTTTCCCAAAAGCTGGAAGAAAAATATCTGAATGGGAAACTAAATTCAGTTTCTTTGAATTTGAAGCGGGAAAGGGATATCAAAATAGAGTTTGAGGAAAAATTTAGTAAGTAAGAAGAGATTTTTATGTCTCAAGAAGAAATCCATAAGTCTCAAGATAAAAATATCAAGGCTCTAGAAAAGTAAAATTAGGATCAGGAACTGTTGCTCAAGTGCTTTAAAGAAGATTATAATGATCTTAAGAAGCTGAAGACTATCATGAAGAAGATCATGCCCAAGGAAAATAAGGGTGAATGTTTTTTCTTTCAATTTCGATCTTTTTTGTATTTATATTCCTATACAAATTTTTCCAATCTTAATGAAAAATATTTATGTTCTTCATTTTTCTTGTTGTGTATAGTTCTAATATTTCAGGTACCATTTTTTCATTTTCCTTATTCCTTTTTGAAAATCACAATGGGGGAAAAATAATTATAAAAAGAATACTAAGAACAAAGAATATAATTCCCTAAGTAAGGGGGAGTTTAACTAATGGGGAGCTTACTTAAAGAAGACTTTTGTATGCAAGAAAAAGTAAATTCTCTATTAGTAAGTCAAGAATATGATCCTTGGGGATTTAAAAAACTAAGGTGGAGTTAGTCGTATTCATAATTATTCATAAGTGATGGGAGATAATTTTTCTTTTAAAATTCATAAATCAAAATATTAGTCCTTATATTGTTTTTTGTTAGGATGTTTGGGATTTCCAAAAGGGAGGGATATTGTTGAGTCAATAAGGTTTCCTTATGACTTTTCCATTCCTCTATGTTTTGAAAATCAAACACACTTTATATTAAGGAAAATTACCTTTTTATAAGAACTATTTTATTATGGAAAATTTCCCTTCTATAAAGAAATTTTTATCCTTACCTTTTTTTCATTATATCTTTTTATAATCTATATAAATAAAAATCACTTTATTTCTATGTCAAAAATTCAGATTCGTATCTAAAACCATGGAATATTATAATTACTTGGATATAGAGTGTTCTATTTTTAGATTCTAAATTCTATGAATTTCATATTCTGAATTCTCTAAAATTTAGACTCTGAATTCTCTAAAATTTAGATTTAAAATTATCTAAAATTTAAATTCTGAATTCTTTGAAATTTAGACTCTGAATTATCTAAAATTATGAATCTAAATTCTCTGAAATTATGATTCCGAATTTTCTAAAATTCTGATTATAAATTCTATGAAATTTAGAATATGAATTCCCCATAATTCATACTCTGAATTCATTAGAATTCAGATTCTAAAATCTATAGTATTCATATTTTGAACTCTTTGAAAAATAGAATATGAATATACATGTTTTATAGAAACTGATTGTTTATATGATTATACTATGAACTTTTTTTCTTAAAATATGGAAATTCATATTTGGTTAAGCAACTTTATTTTTCCTTACACATGTTATTATTATGAAATGATGTCCTAAAATCTATTTCTAACTAAAAATTGGTTGAGTGACACATGCACAGGTCCCTCTGATATTCAAGGAAAAATATGACCATCGGATAATGGATTCGACTGTTAATGTTTTTCCTATAAATAGGATCTCATTGGAATAATATCAATATACATTTCATTGTGAAGTGATTTCTAAAGAGAGATAATACCATGCTTTGTGTGTTCTAAACACCTTATTCAGCTTGCTTCATGTTACTCTAATTGTTGCTAAGTACAATTGAGGGCTTCTAAGGATATGAAGACATAGGTGTCAACTACCTTAAAGTTCGAGTGCTTCTAGGTATAGGAAGACATAGGTTCTGACTACCTTAACGATCGAGGACTTGTGGGGATAAGAAGAATGCTTTTGATATTCCTATCGAGTGATTACCCTGGTGTGGGTAAGGCAGACTTTCTTGAAATTATAAATCAAGGGACCTTTATCCAAGGTTTTTAGATACCCTACTCTTTATATTTAAAGATTTTGTATTTGTTACTTGTTTTGGTTTCAAGTTTTATTTCCACTTTATATTGATAGAGGAAGAAAGTATAACCTTTTTATAATTTCTTATACTTTTATTTACTCTCATAAGTAATATTCTTTACACTTTAAGGTAGAATCTTTTCCAAAGTAAACTTTTCTTATGTTTGATTTCTAGAACCATATTTCCAAAACCTAAGCAAGTTTTTCTCATAGAACCTTTTTAAGGATTGTGAATTTACCTTGTTTAACATTGTTAAACATAATTTTACTTAAGGTTTAAAATGAAAGTTTTTAAACTTACAATTCACCCCCCCCCCTCTTGTAATCGAGCATCTACATTCACTATTTAAATTCTAAATTTAGTGGATCTAAAAACATGATGACCTCTATGACGCAACACATATTTTATTCCACAATTCGGAAATAATGTGGAAGACCCTGTCATAGTTCATGGGTCACGTCACAAATCGCACTATATTAAAATTTGGTTACTCTAGATAATTGGATACCTCCGTTATATAGTATATATGATATTACATAATGTGTAAAATTAGTTAAAATATAATTGGTTTGAACCACCCCCTCACGCAATAATGGCTGAGAATGTGATGTGGAAGTGGTATTCTATGAAAATCTGGGTAGTTCAACCAGCAGTACATACATGGCTTCATATTCTAAATTTGGTGGTAATTCCAAAAAAAATTAATTACTAATTCAAATTAAATGGTAAATATTTAAATGTTAGATGATCCAATGGTTGTGATTCATGAAGGGTAATCAAATTTGAAATTAAAATTCAAATCTTTTTTCGGTTGGATATGGGATATTATTCAAATTTGAAAAGTGTGAATTGATTTATAAGAAATTCGTGAGGGATAGAAGAATAATATGTTCTAGATATGTGATATACAATAAAGAATATTTGATTACCCAAATTATAATAAAATAAATAATAATGATAATATTTAAGTGTTTTTTTTCATGTTCTTTGTATACCAAGTGAATATGAAACTGGTTCTTGTATATGTTTTAATAATTTAATCCTATTTATTATAGTAAAATTAGAGTTAAATTGGAATATTTTAGCACACTCAAAAAATTATATGAATTATATTTGGTAGAATAATTCTATAGTATTACCCAAACATTTATCATTATGAAGTTTGGGATGCATAAAAGCATATTCATAAGACATAAAAACATGAGTTTCATGCTTATAACATGCTCGTTGTACTAATATGATGATTCTAGTGGGTGTCATGATCCTGTAGGAATCCATATAACACTAATGACTACCCTTATCACATTGAGAGATAGAAATTTTAAATCTATTATGCTCCTTTATGTTTGTGTGTGTTTGAGTGAATTTTAGGAATCATCACTACATCCTAACATGTGGACATGGTCATTTTGAAAGAAATATAAAAATAATATTTTTAACTGATTTACCCCCCCCCCACTAAGTTATCTCTCTTTGATATTGAATTGGTTATATAAGTGCTATCAGATCTTGGCTCCCATATTTTATGATTGGTTGTCTAAAGTTATTAGCTTCTAAAATCTATCTCTCTCTCCCTTTATTTGAAGAATAATTCACTAATTTTTATTATCTTTTATGGATAATTTAAATTTAGTGAATGATAATGGGATTCCAAAATTTTTTGGGAAAATATATCACATATTGAAAGATATGATTATATCATATAAATTATCTATTATTTATGATGTATTAGAAGTCACAACTAATGTGGTTTTCCCTCGGGAAGAAGGCTTTGTTTTGAAAAAAACCTACGATAGGAATTTGGAGAATGTTGGTCATATAAATAATGATATTCTATTATAACTCAAGAAAATTGAGTTTTTGAAAGTCAAAAGACACAAAACAATATACAATATTTGGGATAAACTTTATAATATCTATGAAGGAAACACCAAAGTGAATTAAGCTATGTTTCGGTTTTTGAGGCTTAAGTATGAAGATCACTAGATATATAATGATGAAACTATTGGTAGTTTCTTCATGAGTATTAATGTATTTTTGGAAACTATAAAAGGATATGGTGAGAAGTTATAATATATTGATATAATAGAAAATATTCTATGTATATTACCTGATAAGATTGATTATAAATTCTATGATTTTGAAGAACAATATTCAAATGATATATTTCTTAATGATTTTCAAAGTATATTAATATATTATGAAATGAGTAAAAACTATGCTATCAAGAGGAATTTGAAGCCTATAAATAATTTAATAACACAAATAAAGATAAGTTAAATTAGAAGGTTATTGTTTAAGAATAAAATTATTGTTCATATTCTGATAAATATTTAGAGGAAAAGTTTGATGAATATATTTCATTTATCTCAAGAAACTTGAGAAGAGGGAAAGAAAGTACAAGGTAAATATTCCCATAAATATTTTCAAATATGGATATATTAGACATTATGACATAATTTTTATAAAATGAAAAACTAGTAAAGATATTGAAGTGGAGCAGGATATGCCTAGTTGATTAAAAAATAAGAAATTATATAATAAAAAAGGTTTCTTACATTGATGATATTAATATTTTCTCAAAAACAATCATGAGAAACTTCTTATATATAGAAGTTATAGAAGATGATAATAAAGACAAGGATCATTTTTCCTCTTGTGGTGAAGATTCTAAAAATGATCATTTCTAGAGTGAATGAAGAAAATATTTCAAGTGATGAAATTAGTTCTAAAAGTGTAGATGAAGAATATATTGATATCAACTTCATGAATAATATATAGTAAAAATAATTTTTTAAAATATTTACAAACAAGATAAAGAGATCATGAAATTTAAGATGTATGGTAAATATATTAACAGAATTTAATTCTTCTTTTCAATAGAAAAGTCTTAGTTGGTTTATGAAGTAAAATTTTAAATGAATTTTCTTTATGATGAAAGAATATTAACATTAATTTTTAATAACTATTGAAGTATAAAGAAAAGAAGTGTAATCATTTAAAAAAAATTGATTAGAATGAAGAGGATTTAAATATTTGTAGATCCAATTTTTGTAATTCTATTTAAAAAGTTGGATAATGTTCAATAAAGTTTTAATATAAATAATACCAACAAAAATCAATCAATAATATAGAGAAGAGTGATGAAAATATTTGTGAAAACTTGGTGAATAAGAAATAATTCATAAAGAGAAAGTTTGTGGATAAATCAAGTGATGTTCGAAAATCTAGAAATTTTGGGAGTACTAACTTAAGTGAAAAATATGAAAAAGTTATAAAATGTATATTGATATGAAGATCAAGGAGTTTTTAGTTCACCAAAATTATGTTTTAGAAAAATTATTTAAATTTGGTGACTCTAAGAAATATGAAATAATGTCAAAAAAAATATACACAACATGTTACTTTTGAAGGTAAATATGATTTTTATGGTTATATTATTGATGTTGTGGGGATTTGAGAATATGGAAGATATATGTTAGATTAATCATCAACATCATAATCAAATTATAAGTTATGATTTCAAATGATTTAGGGGGAGTTATTCCTCTCAATATAAGGATGTATAGAAACTAGTCAAGAACACTAGATAGAGTTCACATATTAAGTTTGATATACTTGAAGAGTCTTTGGAAGGTTTTATTAGCTTATTCATAAAGATAATGCTTGACTTATCATTTTAAAATCCTAATAAATAATGATTTTCTGCACTCAAAAGCCTCAGAAGAGGAAGAAAAAAAGAAAGGAGAAATCCTTTATTATGGAAGTAACTCTTAAAGAATCTAAAGTGGAAATTCCATGGATATTGGATGGAGGATAATCACCCTACATTACAAGATACATAAAACTCTTTAAATATTTGAAAAAATTGAAATATGTATTAGTGACATTTATAATTATGGATCTCTCAATATCAAATTATGTGCCTCATAAGTTTTTAAAAAAGAAAATCTAAGATCCAAGAACACTCTACTTGTTAATGGATTGAAACATAATCTTGTAAGTTCTCCAAAGCACTATGATGAAGGAAATGAAGTGGTATTGAAAAATTATATATTCTTTATTAATAATCTTTAAGATGTAAAAATTATGTAAAAAAGATAAAGTACTAAAGGAAACATATTTCAAGTGGGTGATCTTATAAAATCATGTTGTCTACGTATGAAATAAGAAAATGAATTATGGCATCGAATTCTTATCCATCATGGCCAAGACAAGATGAATTTTATAACTTTAGGATATAATGTTCATGATGTTACCTTTCTAAAAATTAAAATATATTAGATGTTCATAATATTTTAAAAAGGGGAGATCGTTAACTCTTCACACAAGAAGGTAGGGATTAAATTTTCTCAACAATTAGAGATCATTCATTCAGGTGTTTTTGGGAACATGAGGAAGAAATCAACCAATTGAGATAATCAATTTGTTAAATTAATTTATTAATTCTCTCATATCACTTATTTTATATTTATGAAACAAAAATTAAATTCCTTACAAAAGTTTAAATATTTTTGAAAAAGTGTGGATAAAGGGTGTGTTTTTTATCTTAAGAAGATCCATATAGACAATGAAAGTGAGTAAACAAATGGAAATTTTGAATATTATCTTGAGAATAAAGGAATCCCATATAAACTCAGTAAACAATACACACCACAAAAAAATTGTGTTGTAGAATGGAAGAATAGTTTCTTAGGGAAGATGGATCAGAAAATGTTAGTTGAACATGTTACTTTCTGTTATTTTTATAGACATGATATTGGTGTTTTGGATCAAAAATAATACTAGTGTTTGCGTATACTAGTCATATATATGTCTCCTTATGAGTTTTATTATAAAAAATATCCAAATTTTAAGAACCTTCAAGTGTTTGGTTTCCCTTATGCCCTCATCCAAATTAACATTTTTATTAAAAAAGCACACTTTTGTGGAAGAAAGTGAGAAACCATCAAATAAAAACAGGAGCATCAAACCCTACAGCATCCTTAAAGTTAATATTCAACATATTGGAGGCATAATCCCTATATAAATTCTAGGAAAGTTCAGTTACCTTTTTATTGGGATCATATCTAATTTTATCTTCAAATTTATAGACCAATTTGGCCCACATCTGCATCAACTCTTCCACCATTATCTTTTTGGCATTTAATCCTCTGGTCATGATTAGGTGTTTCTTGATGATCTAGTCTTCCTGCTCCATGTTAGTGTCCACATGAATTCATTCACCATTAATCCTTTATGAATCCTCTTTAGAAGAATTAAAATACAAGACATTCTCAAGAATCTCTTCCTCAAAGTGCATAACCAGGTTTCATGGCTCCTCTATACCCTCTACGACAGCATCTCACGCCATGCCAGCCGTGATAACCACCGGTTCTCCATCAACAACCTCCTTATAAGGAACATGAAGAGGGGTGACACAAACCACCTAGACATCATAGTTTTGAGGTTTTTCATCATTTTCATTAACCATATTATCTAGTTCTTTCCCCCTTATCCTAGGCTCCTCATCTATTCCAAATCCACACACCAGGTTAACCTCCTTCACCTGTTCTTTTTTAAAAGGCTCACCCTTTACGGGATTTTTCTTGTATATCCAACAAATAGAATAGGTTATCATTGTTTCAAGAAATAAAGTAAAAAGATCACTGATGCAACTAATGTTAATGTACTAAAACAATCAAATAAAGAAATTTCTCATGATGAAGCGACTTCCAAAAGTGAGGTTGATTTTTTTCCACTAAATAGTTGAAGAAATACCATAAAAATAAGAAAGTGTTAATGATATTAATATAAGAGAATAATATTGATTTATTTCATGTAATGGGGAACAAATTAATTCAACTCATCCAAGACTGGTAAGGAAATGTCATGTTCATAACATCATTAGGGATCATGGACATCAAGTTAAAACTATGAGGATTATGAGTACCAAAACTCATAACTATTTGTATTCTCAATTTGAAATAAGATATTTTGGAGAAAATATGGAAAATAAATAATATATTGATGTTACTAATTAAGAACATGATCAGATAGAGAATATTGATACTTGGGAGTTGATACCTAAGACTAAATAAAACAATATCATTAGTAAAAAGTGGGTGTTCCAGAACCAATTGATTGATACAGGTGAAGTGGTAATAAATAAAGATATATTAGTTCATGACAGTAATTAATAAGGTAAAGGAGTGGGTTTTCATAAGTATTTTTCACCAGTTTCAAGACTTTAAACCATAATAATCATTCTAATAATTACAAAAAAAATACAACATTATTCATATGGATGTCAAGTTAGTCTTCATCAATGATGAATTGTAATAGGAGGTGTTTATTGATAAAACTTGAGGTTTTTTTCTCTGAGAATATAATAATCATGTTTTTAGTTTGAAAAATTATTTATATGGTATGTAACATGACCTAAGATCCTCGTATTCTAATTTGAAAAACTACTTGAGAAGTTTTAATTTAGGAAATGGAATATTTGACAATAATCTCAACTTAAATGATGATAAATAAGTATCTATTATTATTATTTTTTATGTATATTGAATCACATTTTCTAGAAATGGTTAATAAATGTGTAAGAGGTTATTTATGGAGATAAAGTAGTTATTCAAGAAGTACATTCTGAGATAAATGAGGTATTTTATTGGTTTATAGATTTCTAAAAATAGATATTGCATTTTTCATTATCAACAAAAACATGCCAAGGAACTACTTAAAAGATTAGTTATAGAGGATTAGAAGATGATTTATACACCAATTTCAGCATGAACTAAATTTTACAAGAATTGAAAAGGAAATTATGTGGATCTAAGGAAATTTTAGAAGCTAGACAATTATACATAACAACATTGAGACTGGATATTTTGTATTATGTTATAGTTTGTGCACAATTTCAAACTTCCCCAAAATATTAACATTCATTATAAGAAAGGGGATTCTCATATATGTAAAAGTTATAACTTATTCTGGTTTAGAATATGATTGTAATGAAAATATTTATCTTTTCCGGTATATATATGTAGATTGGGCAGGAAGTGTTGATGATAGAGGTTGACATTAAGTGGAGTTTTATAAATTACTTATTCAAGATGTTAATTATGAGAGAAATTATATATTTTCTTAGTTTATATATTTCTCAAAACAGATATTACATTTTTTATTTATCAAAAAAATATGCTAAGGAACTTCTGAAAATATTAGGTATAGAGGATTTTAAGATGATTTCTACAACAATTTCAATAGGAAATAAATTTTCTAATGATGAAAAAGGAATGTTTGTGGATCCAAGGGAATTTAGGAAGTTATTATACTATACTTAACAACATTAATACTTGATATTGTGTATGATGTTATACTTTGTTCCCAATATCAAACTATACCAAAAGAGCCCCATTCATTACAATAAAGAGGATTCTAATATATGTCAAAGGTATAACTTATTTTGGTTTATAATATGATAGTAAAGAAAAGCTTTATCTTGTGTATACATATGTATATTGGTCAGGATGTGTTGATGATAAGAGGTTAATATTCAATATAGTATTATATATTAGAGATAAGTGTGTTTATTGGTACTCTGAGAAGAAAAGTCTTATGCCATTAAGCATATATAAAGAAGAATATATGGATTCAAATCATTCCAGGACTAGATTAATGTAGATGAAGACATAGATAGAAGATTTGAAATTTGAAGTGAAGTTTCCACTTCTCTAGGGATGTGATAATCAAATTGCTACTAATTTATAAAAGAATCTCATTTAGTATTCAAGAATAAAGAACATTGATATCAAATATCATTTAATCAAGAATATTATGGAGTGAAATTAGTTACAAATGTAATTTTTTCCTATTAAGTAATAAATTACTAATGTTTTCCCCAAATTATTTATAAATTAACCATTTTAGAATTTTAGGTTTATGTTGGGAATTCGATACCATCATTCTTGAGGATAATATATGTTTGGTTTTTCGCCTCTCCCTTCCTTTCTTCAAATATTGTTTTCAAATGAGAGATGACAATATAAATATTTCTTTATATTTATATCCATAAAACATATAAAAATGCGGAGAATATTTTTAGGGGTGTATCCATTACAATCTGTTTCTTTTTAAATGGGAATCATATATTTTGAGAGAGTTATTAAAATTTTAAATCTATCATTTCATCATTAGTGAATTTGTGTAAAGTATTCAAACAATTTATTGAAGTATATGAATGTTTTTATAATTATGTACATATAATTTGTATCAGTTCATGATCAATTTATTCCATCAGATTTGAAAGAAGTTGATTCTTGATCCCTAGTATGTTATGGATTTTATGGTTTTATTTATTAAATGTTTTATCCTACACTAATTTCACACATGTAGGCTTAGAATTATTTAATTTTGATCCATTTATATGTATTAATAATATTTCAATGATTTATGTTCTTGGTTGAAAAAAAACAAATGGGTATATTATTGAGACCAAGATGTATTGATATGTTTTTATGAGAAGTTAGTGAAATATGTTGGAGTAGATATGATACTTTGTGTTTTCAATTATTATCAATGCATAAATCATATTCAAACTCACATTTCTTATAATTTGATAGTTTCTGGAGAAAAAATTAGATTATAATTAATATATTTCAAAGTGATGATATATAATGGAAGGAGTTCATGATGTAAGTATATTGAAAGAGAATAATAATGGGTTATATGATGAAACATAGGGTTTTATCTATAGATGTATTTTAAGGAAGAAGTAAAATTCCATAATTGATTATTATGTTGTATCTAGATGACATCAAGTTATAATTAAGAGAAAACATTGTGAAAAAGTCATGGAGATTCTGAATTTGAAATTAGGAGTAAACTTTACCTATTGGATATCACGATGTAATGCGAGTGTCTATGCTGTATAGGATAATCAATCAGTATAATCTATACCATAAAAAGTACCATGTTACAAAGAAGGGTGGGTTTATTTTTAGTGGCTTTAGATAGATTAGGTCATCCACACTTAAGTCATTACAAATTATAAAAGACTATGCCTTAGTGAATTGACCATTTTATAGAGGAGATTATGATATTTTTCATGGCTCTAGAAATTTCAGGGCCTCCACACTGAAGTGCCCAGATCAGTGTGAATCACTGGGAGGGGGAGGGGGTGAATCAGTGATCCCTTAAAACTTTTTACTAATTGATTCTTATCAATTAAACCTCTATGGCTGGTTAAAGCCTCGATCCACTCTTCTTGTATCACTCAACCTTTCCCGGATAATGCAGTAATGAAAAGGCACAGGACACAAGGATTTACAAGGTTCGGCACCAAAGGCCTACATCCTTGCCATGCTCTCTCAGCATGGATTCTCCCATTATAATCTGTTAGTATTACAATGGTCGATACAGCTTCCCACCGTATCTCTCCTGAGTCCCACAGGAGGGTCTTTATACTGCGTCCCACAGTGTTACCAGAGTCCCACTGGCCTGCTCCAGAATCCCACTGAAGACTTCTTCTCCCTGAGTCCCACAGGGTCTTCTCCTGGCTCCTCGAGTCGCACGAGTAGCTCTTCTTCACTTTAAGCTTCTTCAAGTATCTTCAGCAGTCTGGGATAAAGACTGCTGGCCTTACTCTGTACCTCTGATCACTTGAGTTGATCAGGTCTTCTCGTCTTGCTCAGGATTTATCACCTTCTTCTAAGGATGACCTGGCCTTCTCTCTAATTACTGAATACTCAGACAAATGATGTCTTTAACTTCAGTCTGGTCCAGTCTCACATCACTTCAACTTCATGCACTGAATGCATGGCATCACAATATCTTCAAGATCTCCTGGTCTTGGACTTCTCAAATGCACACAAGCTGATTCAGACTTGTTCACGTGTGCACGTGCATGCATGCATGCATGCACTTCTCCTTTCCTCTTCTTGGTGCAGTAGACCCACAAAGGGTGTAGTATCTTTAAGCACACACCACCTTCTCACTTCTTCACACACTTTATTCTCTTTTGATTACACACATAAATGTGTGTTATACACTAGTGTGAGTCTTCCACTTCTTTCTTCTTCTAAGTGTGTTCACTTCACTTAGTGCACACACACTAGGTTCGGCCTCCTTATCTCATTGCACACAAAACTTCTTCACTTTGGCAAACACTTGAGTTTGACCTACTTCACTTGCAAAGCACACACACTTCCTTGTTCTTTTAATTTCCTTCAAAGTGTGCACTCTTCTTATGCACCCACTTGGTACTCCGTTTTGCACACACAAGAGCTACGGCCTCCACTTGTATTTTACTTTTGCACAAACTTCCTCTCGGCCTTCAACTTTCACTTTGCACACATAAGAGGCAAAGCCTCGACTCTTCTTGCTTTGCACATAAACCACCCGTAGGGTGTCTTTGGCCTTCACTCCACTTCTTGCACACACACGGCTTCTTCTCTCCACTTGGCACACACACGAGGCAAGGCCTCGGGTTCTTCTTCTCCAACACTGCCAAGTAGGTGCACTTGGTGCAACCAGGCGCGCAAGGTGCAAGGCACAGGGGCGCGCAAGAGGTGCGGCCTCTTCTTCTTCAACAGCCTCACAAGCCTCAGGTGTAAGGGGCAGCCGCGCAAGGCTCAAGTGTGCAAGGGTGCAACACTGCCGCAGGCTCCTTCCTCCTGCCACGCAAGTGTGCGGGCAGAGAGGGTGGCAAGAGACTCGAGCGCGCAAGTATGCGGCTCGGCTCCTTCCTGTCGCGCAAGGGATACGCGCAGGGGACTCCCCTTCACTTCTTTCGCGCAAGAGATGCACAAAAGGAACTTCACGGAGCCTCTGATGGCTCCGGGCTTTACTGCCGCGCAGGAGGCGCGCAGCTCAGATCTTCGCGAGGCAGAGGCTTCGCGGGACTCTCTGCAAACTTTCAGCGCATCAGCAAGCATTTAGAATGCCTCGGCCTCTCTTTTTATAGGCAGAGGGATGCCTCACATGATCCGCGTGTTTCCAACATAAATTCCCGAAGATTTCGGATCTTTGAAATCTTTAAGATCTTTGTGTTTCTATTCGGTGCACGCGGGTTCCTTCTTTATTTTTATCCTTCACGTGCATGCGATTTATAACGCATGCACGGCCTCTGTTGAAACCCAATCCATGCAAAGCACAGACCCTCAAGGCCTCGGCACTTCGTTTGCCTTCGGCCTCGACTCGAATTCTCCCTCGATGCATGCATGCAACATTTTAAGGCATGGTTGTGTTCGATATGCTCAGAAGATCCCAATGGACACTTCGGTTTGATCGGAGGTGGCCGGATACTCAAAATCTTCACTCGGGAGGCACTGGTTCAGCGGCGGCTTCGCGGGTGACTTCGGCTTGAGCTCGAGGTTGAGGACGAAGCGGCAGCCGTCGGATCAGGTGATCGAAAGACATCGGATGGCTGGATCAGATCGCGGCGCCGCGAGATTAGATGAGCGGCTCGGATCGGCCGCGAGATCAGATGAGCGGCTGGGATTCGCTCCCGGTGGAATTTGCGCGTCCCACATCGAAACGGCGCGGGATTTTGCCGCGGCTTATAACCCTGGCACTCACCGCTACTCGCCAGTTGAATCCTCTCCCTCCACGGTGCCGCCCCGCACCGTGTTCTCCCTGCGGGCGCGCTCTGCGCCCACTCTCTGCTCCTGCGGGCGCGCTCCTAGCGCCCACTATGCTCCTCCGGCGCGCGGGTTTCACCACCGCGTGCCCTCGGGGGCTTATACACGGCCCCCTGCGCTCCTCCGGGCGTGCCCCAGCGCCTCTGTGGTGTCTGCGGGTGCGCCCCTGCCGCCCTGAGCTCGCCCCACGGGTTCCCCCTTGGGTGTGGCGCCTTAGGCCCACATGAGCCTTGGGGTTGAACCCACAAGGTGCTCATGGGCAGGCCAATTTTTTGGCTATGTCTTGAATAAGACTTTGTAAAAAACAAAGTCCTCCATGTAAAATGCCATATCAAGCCCTTTCATTCTTCTTCTCAATTTCTTCCCATCTCTACTTCTTAAGAATTCCTTAATCCTCCTCAACATATAATCTTCACTTAGGATATGGAATTCAAAAGGTTTCTTCATCTTCAACCGAACTCCTGAATCACTTATAATCTTCAATGTCTTTGTTGATCTAATCAGAGATCAATTGGATCACTTCCAATTCACATGCACTATTGTGATAGTGCATGGACTTCTTTAATCCACATCATCTACTTAGTAGTTGTGGATGGATCTTCTTCAACTCCTCATGCATTGTCACTACAATGCATGGTCTTCAATCAATGTTGTGACTTTGTATCATCATGATACAAGTTCTATGAACTTAAAGATCAGCTCAACAATCGTCAGATTTACTTAGAGAATGTTTCAACCATCATCTCCTATGTCACTTAGTGAATCTCCTAAGTGACATGCATCTTAGTACCATGGCCATTCTCCTTCATCACCATCACCATCACATCCTTTGACATTCACATCTTGACTCCTTGACATCCATTCAATCCAAGACAACTTCATGCCTCATTGACAACAAATGCAACACATTGCACTTCAATCTCCCCCTTTGTATTTGTTGTCAATACACTCCTTCAGCACATTTGAATGGGTCAATATGTGTGCCAATATTTCTCCCCCTTATTGGCAATCAAATGCAAAGGTGTGGTGTGGTTCTCTTCAAAATATCACTTCCTCCCTTTAAAAAGTATTTTCTTGAAAATCACTAAGAGAGGGATGATGTCACATGTTCTCTTTAGCAAAGAACCTTTAGTAAATCATCTCTAAGTCTACTTGGGCTAACCCAGTGTAGAAAACAAGAGTGATGTAACCAAGGAATTCAAAGCTGTCCATAATTCTCTACACATGTGAGATCATGCTTAGGGGTTTGAAATTTTTCAGATATAACAATGAATTTGCTAAATCCTGCACAACTTCACAAAACACATTAGAATGTTCAGGTGCAAAGATAAAGCTCCCCCTTTCATCCATTTGTCTTCAATCCATACTCCCCCTTAATTGACAAGATAAACTCAATTAAGAAACAAGGGATGAAAGTATGATTGGAATACCTTCACTTTTCTCAAGATGGTATTAATCTCAGAATCCCATCTCCTTCAGATTGGCTCCCCCTCAAAGGGTGCACTCCATTCAATCCAAACCATCCTCCAGCTGAGAATGATCATCATCTTCAATTCCCTGCAATGTCAGCACATGTAAATACCAATAGTATAAGGGAATAAGATGGAACCTCCTTGGTTCATCAATGTGAACAACAAGGTTGAGAAGATTCTCTCAACCGAGATGTCCCATTTTCACCAGTCTTCACACTTGCACATTTGATCTTCAATGATGTTAGTGCTGGTGTGGATCTCAAACCATCTTCATGTGAAATCTTCTTCTTCCCTTTTGCTTTAGCAATTGCCAGAGCTTCATCTTCAACTCTTTGTAGTTCTCTGGAAAGTTGCAACTGATGTGGCCATATGACAAGTAAATCATTTGGAAGAGTGGCCTCAGTTCTGGAAGTTTCACATGGTTCCTTTGATGCTGTCAAGCTACCTCTCTTAGGCAACTTGTTTTCAATCAATCCCTTCTGCTTCTTTTGGATTGATTGTCTGTTTGAGTCCAGTTGGCTTCTATTGATTTTCATGGCTTCTTTACAAAGATCCATGGTATGACCAATCTTTCCACAGTAGAAGCACTTCTTCTTGGTGGTCCTTCTGGATGACTCACCCTTCTTGGATTTAGACTCCAAGGACTTCTCTTAATTTCTCAAACACTTCTTGGGAGCATTTTCAACTTTCTTATGCTTGCTTCCCAAGGATTCCTTTTTAGCCAGGTTTAGTGATCTTCTCTTCTCTTTAGCTCTGGATACAGTTGGAGGTTGACATGTATCTCTTTGATCACTTTTGCAATCATCCCAGATGTTGTCAAGTAATCCAAATCTGTTAGCAGTAAACAGATGTCTCTGGACCTGTGGATGCTGCTTCGTTTCTTCTGGCTTGCTCCCCCTTGGCATGGGCTTCCTTTGTACTTTGGCATTCAGTGGATTGTACCAACAATCCTTTGCACAATGCCCATACTTGTTACAACACCAACACTGACCCACAAATCTTGACCTTTTGATTCCTTCTGATTGTAGGGTACTTGTCTTGAATTGTTGTGCTGCTTCAGGAGAGCTCTGCTTCTTCACCTTCCTCATCCAGATGGATGGAACCTTCTTCTTAGAAGATGTTGCACTTTTACTAGAGGATGTCCTTCTCTTAGAATCATCCTTCTCAAAGCATACTTGAGTAGCAACATTTCTCCTTTCAGTTGACTGGGAGGCTTTGGCTTTGGGTGATTGCTGATTTTTCAATATCACCTCTAATTCTAAACACTTCATGTTGAGGGAGTTCTTCTCATCCTCAACTGTTCTTAGCCTTCCTTCCCATTTTTCCACCAGTTGTTTCATCTGGTCTTCATGCACCTTCTTTAATTCTTGCAATGAATTGTTCAGCTCCTTCACCAATTTTACTTTGTCTTCAAGTTGATCATCTTTAACAATCATTGATACTCTATGTCTCTTCTCCAGTGCATGGTAAACATCTTTGATTATAACTTTAAAGATTTCTTTCTCAGAAAGGCTTCTTTGCAATTCTTCAGCAGTGTCTTCATATCTTTCATTGCAAAGAGATACTGTTTCATCTTTGGCATTTACCAGATTTCTGAGAGTGTTGGTTATGCCAACCCTTTTAGCCAATTGATCTTCCATTGCATTGGCTTCTTCTTCTAACTGTGATTTTTCTTCTTGAAGATCATGGATGCCTGTAGCTATACACTTTGCCACTTCCTTGGGGACTGTCTTCTGAAGATATTTGATTGCATTTATAAGGTCATTGTTTCTTCCATCTTCATCACAGCTAGGACAGGCTTCATCAGAAGAATGATAAAAGGAATTGTCATCTGATGTGACTTTCACATTTCTTTCCATAGAATGAGTTTCTCTGATTGCAGCAACCTTCTTCCTCATCTTCTTTGCCTGTTTCTTCATTCTGTTTTTCAGAGTCTTGGCAGATATCTCCATTTGAGGTTGTTCTTTCATTTCCTCAAATCTGCACTCCATATAGACTCTCTTGGATCTTTTAGAGGTAACCTCCCTCTGATACCAATTGAAGTGCCCAGATCAGTGTGAATCACTGAGAGGGGGAGGGGGTGAATCAGTGATCCCTTAAAACTTTTTACTAATTGATTCTTATTAATTAAACCTCTATGGCTGGTTAAAGCCTCGATCCACTCTTCTTGTATCACTCAACCTTTCCCGGATAATGCAGTAATGAAAAGGCACAGGACACAAGGATTTACAAGGTTCGGCACCAAAGGCCTACATCCTTGCCATGCTCTCTCAGCATGGATTCTCCCATTATAATCTGTTAGTATTACAATGGTCGATACAGCTTCCCACCGTATCTCTCCTGAGTCCCACAGGAGGGTCTTTATACTGCGTCCCACAGTGTTACCAGAGTCCCACTGGCCTGCTCCAGAATCCCACTGAAGACTTCTTCTCCCTGAGTCCCACAGGGTCTTCTCCTGGCTCCTCGAGTCGCACGAGTAGCTCTTCTTCACTTTAAGCTTCTTCAAGTATCTTCAGCAGTCTGGGATAAAGACTGCTGGCCTTACACTGTACCTCTGATCACTTGAGTTGATCAGGTCTTCTCGTCTTGCTCAGGCTTTATCACCTTCTTCTAAGGATGACCTGGCCTTCTCTCTAATTAATGAATACTCAGACAAATGATGTCTTTAACTTCAGTCTGGTCCAGTCTCACATCACTTCAACTTCATGCACTGAATGCATGGCATCACAATATCTTCAAGATCTCCTGGTCTTGGACTTCTCAAATGCACACAAGCTGATTCAGACTTGTTCACGTGTGCACGTGCATGCATGCATGCATGCACTCCTCCTTTCCTCTTCTTGGTGCAGTAGACCCACAAAGGGTGTAGTATCTTTAAGCACACACCACCTTCTCACATCTTCACACACTTTATTCTCTTTTGATTACACACATAAATGTGTGTTATACACTAGTGTGAGTCTTCCACTTCTTTCTTCTTCTAAGTGTGTTCACTTCACTTAGTGCACACACACTAGGTTCGGCCTCCTTATCTCATTGCACACAAAACTTCTTCACTTTGGCAAACACTTGAGTTTGGCCTACTTCACTTGCAAAGCACACACACTTCCTTGTTCTTTTAATTTCCTTCAAAGTGTGCACTCTTCTTATGCACCCACTTGGTACTCCATTTTGCACACACAAGAGCTACGGCCTCCACTTGTATTTTACTTTTGCACAAACTTCCTCTCGGCCTTCAACTTTTACTTTGCACACATAAGAGGCAAAGCCTCGGCTCTTCTTGCTTTGCACATAAACCACCCGTAGGGTGTCTTTGGCCTTCACTCCACTTCTTGCACACACACGGCTTCTTCTCTCCACTTGGCACACACACGAGGCAAGGCCTCGGGTTCTTCTTCTCCAACACTGCCAAGTAGGTGCACTTGGTGCAACCAGGCGCGCAAGGTGCAAGGCACAGGGGCGCGCAAGAGGTGCGGCCTCTTCTTCTTCAATAGCCGCACAAGCCTCAGGTGCAAGGGGAAGCCGCGCAAGGCTCAAGTGTGCAAGGGTGCAACACTGCCGCGGGCTCCTTCCTCCTGCCACGCAAGTGTGCGGGCAGAGAGGGTGGCAAGAGACTCGAGCGCGCAAGTATGCGGCTCGTCTCCTTCCTGTCGCGCAAGGGATACGCGCAGGGGACTCCCCTTCACTTCTTTCACGCAAGAGATGCACAAAAGGAACTTCACGGAGCCTCTGATGGCTCCGGGCTTTACTGCCGCGCAGGAGGCGCGCAACTCAGATCTTCGCGAGGCAGAGGCTTCGCGGGACTCTCTGCAAACTTTCAGCGCATCAGCAAGCATTTAGAATGCCTCGGCCTCTCTTTTTATAGGCAGAGGGATGCCTCACATGATCCGCGTGTTTCCAACTTAAATTCCCGAAGATTTCGGATCTTTGAAATCTTTAAGATCTTTGTGTTTCTATTCGGTGCACGCGGGTTCCTTCTTTATTTTTATCCTTCACGTGCATGCGATTTATAACGCATGCACGGCCTCTGTTGAAACCCAATCCATGCAAAGCACAGACCCTCAAGGCCTCGGCACTTCGTTTGCCTTCGGCCTCGACTCGAATTCTCCCTCGATGCATGCATGCAACATTTTAAGGCATGGTTGTGTTCGATATGCTCAGACGATCCCAATGGACACTTCGGTTTGATCGGAGGTGGCCGGATACTCAAAATCTTCACTCGGGAGGCACTGGTTCAGCGGAGGCTTCGCGGGTGACTTCGGCTTGAGCTCGAGGTTGAGGACGAAGCGGCAGCCGTCAGATCAGGTGATCGAAAGACATCGGACGGCTGGATCAGATCGCGGCGCCGCGGGATTAGATGAGCGGCTCGGATCGGCCGCGAGATCAGATGAGCGGCTGGGATTCGCTCCCGGTGGAATTTGCGCGTCCCACATCGAAACGGCGCGGGATTTTGCCGCGGCTTATAACCCTGGCACTCACCGCTACTCGCCAGTTGAATCCTCTCCCTCCACGGTGCCGCCCCGCACCGTGTTCTCCCTGCGGGCGCGCTCTGCGCCCACTCTCTGCTCCTGCGGGCGCGCTCCTAGCGCCCACTATGCTCCTCCGGCGTGCGGGTTTCACCACCGCGTGCCCTCGGGGGCTTATACACGGCCCCCTGCGCTCCTCCGGGCGTGCCCCAGCGCCTCTGTGGTGTCTGTGGGTGCGCCCCTGCCGCCCTGAGCTCGCCCCACGGGTTCCCCCTTGGGCGTGGCGCCTTAGGCCCACATGAGCCTTGGGGTTGAACCCACAAGGTGCTCACGGGCAGGCCAATTTTTTGGCTAAGTCTTGAATAAGACTTTGTAAAAAACAAAGTCCTCCATGTAAAATGCCATATCAAGCCCTTTCATTCTTCTTCTCAATTTCTTCCCATCTCTACTTCTTAAGAATTCCTTAATCCTCCTCAACATATAATCTTCACTTAGGATATGGAATTCAAAAGGTTTCTTCATCTTCAACCGAACTCCTGAATCACTTATAATCTTCAATGTCTTTGTTGATCTAATCAGAGATCAATTGGATCACTTCCAATTCACATGCACTATTGTGATAGTGCATGGACTTCTTTAATCCACATCATCCACTTAGTAGTTGTGGATGGATCTTCTTCAACTCCTCATGCATTGTCACTACAATGCATGGTCTTCAATCAATGTTGTGACTTTGTATCATCATGATACAAGTTCTATGAACTTAAAGATCAGCTCAACAATCGTCAGATTTACTTAGAGAATGTTTCAACCATCATCTCCTATGTCACTTAGTGAATCTCTTAAGTGACATGCATCTTAGTACCATGGCCATTCTCCTTCATCACCATCACCATCACATCCTTTGACATTCACATCTTGACTCCTTGACATCCATTCAATCCAAGACAACTTCATGCCTCATTGACAACAAATGCAACACATTGCACTTCACACACCATAGTCATGAGAAAATGTAGAACACACTATCGTAGTTCATGGATCATTCCACAGATAACATTGAATTCAAATTTATACTACTTGAAAAATAACCTATACCAAAGGTTTGTAACCGTTGGTATAGGTCCCCAAACCATTGGTATAGGCTATACCAACGATTTGGAGGATCGTTGGCAAGTAAGCTGTGACAATAGGTCTATACCAACAGTTCTGAAAACCGTTGGTATAAGTAATTAGAAAATCTATACCAATGGTTCTCAAAACCGTTGGTATATGTATTTCAAAAAATAAACTTCCGGTGGGATTTGATTCCAGGACCTCTAGTTTATAATGGAATGACTTAACCACTAACCTAACATGACTTTTGTTAACATTATTTCATAAATATATATATGTATTGTTCTAATTATTTTAAATTTTGATTTATATAATGTTCTCCATAGGTAGATTCCAAAAAAATCAAAGGATCTTTCCCAACGGTTTGCAAAACCGTTGGGAAAGGTCTTGCTTTTTTTTTTGGGTATTCTGGCTGAAGGTTGAATTGTGGAGACCCTTTCCCAACGGTTTGGGAAAACCGTTAGGATAGGTGGTCCAGAATTCAGCCTTTCCCAATGGTTTGGCCAAACTGTTGGGAAAGGGTGTCCAGAATTCATCCTTTCCCAACGGTTTGGCCAAACCATTGGGAAAGGTGGCAAAAAAATGGGCTTTCCCAACTGTTTGGCCGAACCATTGGGAAAGGGTACCTATACCAACGGTTTTTACAAACCGTTGGTATAGAAGCGTTGGGAAAAATCATTTTTCCAGTAGTGTTAGTGTTTCTAGATAATTCAATACCACCACTCTATAGTAGTTATCATAAGTTGAAATGTGTTCAATTAGTTAAAAAATAAATAGTTTGGACTACCACCTCATTCCAAAATGTATGAGGTTACACCGTAGAAGTTATATTCAATGAAAATCTAACCAATTCAACCAGGAGTGTTAAATTAGCTTCAAATTCATAATTTAGTGGAATTTGTAACCTACTATAACTACCAATAAATATTTAATGGTCAATAAAACAATTTAAGATAGACTAATATTTGTGATTCAAGAAGGGTATTTCAATAGGAAATTCAAATTCAAATATGTATTCTATTGAATATGGGATTTTTTTTAGATTTGAAATGTGTGGATTGATTGAGAAGAAAGTAGGGAGAGATATAAGAAGAAGTGTAACTAGATTTGTTCTATATAATTATTATTATGTGTTTATACAAATTAGAATAAAAAAATAATAGAGAGAAGATTGAAGTTGGTTTTTTCAAGTGATGTGCATAAAAAATGAAGCAAAAACATGTTTCTTTTCAAGATTGAATAAGAATTTATTTTTTTTATTCCAGTGAAAGTAGAGTCTAAGTTGAGGCTTTTAGCATGCTCAAAAAATTAAAGGAAGTATATTTAGTTGAAATGTTTTCTATTTTTACCCAAATATTAATCATTGTAAAGTGAAGTATGCACATGGGTGTGATATATACTAAAGCATAGTCAAGAGATATGAAAATTAGATTTTAAAGGTTATACCCTACTCGTTATACTCACATGATTATTCTTGTGGGTAGTATGATCCTGTAAGAATCTATATCACACCATGTACTAGAAATATCACATTTTTAGGTAAACCATGTAAATATACTATGTTCTCTTATAATGTTGTGTGTTTGGGGGTGTTATATCAATCAATACAACATCCTAAAAAGTGGTAAATGTTGTTTTTAAATAAATATAAGAATAGTATTGATCATTAATTCACCCCTATCTCAGTGATCTCTATTTTATAATAATGTATTTATATGCCGATTTTTATTATAGAACTTTATAAACTATCTGGAGGAAGTATTTAGTTCATAATAGGGTCTCAACACCCTACTAACTCAAAAACAACAGAATAGTTTAATTTTCAAATAGATAAATCAAACACTTTTTAAAAAAAACTGTCCACCCAAAAACAAAATATTGGAGTATGATATTGGATTATTCTCTTTTGGTGTATAATATATCATTCAAAACACTAATTGGAATGTGAAATTTAAAATCAATTCATGAAAAATATTTTGATTTACTGTGGAGTTATAACACAATTCTTTTTTAGGCTATCAAAACCTACAACATAAATATGTTTGAAGCTAGAAAAGGGAGAAATTTATATTTGAAAATGTTTGAAGAAATTAGATATAATACTTAATAAAACACTAGGTTATGAAAATAGAGAATAAAATATATTCATTTTGGTTTGTTCATTAGTTAAAAAATTAAAATAATAAGACAAAGTGATTCAATTTGAATCCAGACTCAATCTATTTCCTAGTAAATGTTTTGTTCAAATGATCTAGACCCTTTACTATTAATCATATTTTTTAATTTGGTGTTGTGAATATTAGTTAAATAAGTTAATAATAACTATTTAAATTCAATAAAATCAAATTGAAACTATTTGGAGAATGTTTTCAAGAGCCACCATAGGAGAAGATTCAACTTCAATATATTTAATTCAATTGAACCCTAGTTTTGTCCTTCATTTTTTCTTGATTTTTTACAATCAGTAATTTCTAATTTTATTTCTCAAAATAAATATTTCACAATGAGTACATTGTTGAAAATTGTGGGGGGGATGAACATCTTTTTCAAAATTTTGATTTTTCTTCTTTTCTTTTTTTCATTTTTCTATTTTTTATTCTATTTTATTATTTTTATTTTATTTTTTATGTGTTTGTTTTCTTTTTTTTTGTTTTATTTTAAAAAAAATTGAGATGAAAATTAATACCTTTTTAATTTTTGAAACCCATTCCAAAGTGTGAACTAATTTTACCCATGGAACCTAATTCAAATAAATGATGAAATGACCTTTTTTCAGATTCAATGAAACATGAAATTCGAGAAAATACCTCTAAAATTTGGAACATCGTGACACAAATCACTCTCTAAATTATAAAATAACATACATGTGAGGATTATAAACAAATTCAAAATATTCTTCACAATAAACTCACTTATTGAGTGAACCAAAAAATGCTTAATTAACCTAGAATTTTCTAAGTTTCTATCAGAACCTCATTGCATAAAGGACCTTGAATTTAAGATGGTTGTGAACATTATTTTGGTTTCAAAAACCAAATTTTCATAGTTAACATATTATTATATACTTCCATTTACATTTTACCCTTGTGATACCTTGATACCCATGAACAAACTATTAAACAGTCACATTAAAACTAGAATCCCTATCCAACTGAATATAGAAGTAACTTTACTAATCCTAATTGAACTCAATTATAGAGGATGACATTGCTTTTGGTAAACTGCATAATTTGAGGGTGATTTGATAGGGGAAAGTGTATTAAATTAGATATTTTGAAGCTATATTGAATAGATATCTTTGAAGTATAATTTTTAAAGCTAAAACTTTTTCAATTGGAATATTTTTGAAAAGATTCATAAAAATAAATAGATGTCATGTTTGGAAAATATGGAAGAAGATTTATCATTTAAAATTGGGATGTGAATATTACACCATTTTTGTAGTTCAATGAAACCTATTTTTCCTTAACATTATAATTTTTTATATAATTAGAAAATAAAACAGAAGTTTAAATCTATCGAAGGCTGATGAGTGGATAAATATATACTACTGAAATTTTGAATGTGTCAAATTTCCAGGGAAAAAAGAGGTGTTTAGAGTGTATTCATTAATAAGAGAATTTAGGATAAGAATATTTCAGATTTTAATACTAGGATCATGTATTTGGATTTAAAATGATACAAATCTCCATAATATTACATAGACATTTTCTATATTTAAATGCCTATCAGGCCTTAAACATAGAACAAACGTGGTAATTCCTCATGATTAACATAATTACTTAACTAAATTGGGTGTATATTTAGGGACTCATAAACCTTATGGTGATCTATGATTATTTTTATATGATAATAACTTCTCTAAAACTCATATTTATCTGATTATAGAAATTTTTTGTGAGGTAATTTTTTGAGTTCATGGGAGGATTGAAGAAGTTGGAATGGATTGAATGTACCTAATGGATAATATTTAATTAAGGTTAATGAAGAGGAATGATAATTTTAGGTTTCTTGGATGTTTAATTATGTGTTTCTCATGGTCTTGGGTTTTCAATTTCATTTTAAAATACTTTTTATGCTTACTTCTTTATGATTTCAAGCCTTATGTGATTGAGAATTGAAAGATCTTGTATTTCCATCACTTTTAGATTTAATTTCAATGAATTATTTCATAAATTTATTTCATTTATGGGAAATTAAACCATTCCTATATTATTTGAAATATAGGGAATTATTATTAAAAATAGACCAATTCATGTTTTTTGGTTGTTTTTAATAATATATGGCATAACTTAAACAAGGCATTTTTTTATTTTTTTCTGTGAATTATGGGGAAAAATAATTTTAAAATTAAAATCATTATAATTTTGGATTATTTTTGAATTAATATTTTTTATATTGATACATGGGTTTTTTTCGATGAAATATTGAAAATTCAATAAATATATGGATGCATAAAACAATTTGGTCTATACAAAACATATTTTTCCTTGGGAAAATCCATTCATCGTGTATTTTTGGAATCCAATGGATTGTGTAACATTTTCATGGGATGTTAGAAAGAGAAACTGTAATAGGAAATTAGGCATAACATATTTTTAAATATTTAAAGAAAATGAATAACATAATTTTTGGAGAACTAAATATCATACATTATAAAATTTTCATGGGTGAATTCATGTATAATATCTTTTTTCTATGAGTAGAAATTTATAAATATATAGTTTATTTTCTAAAATGGGTATATTATTATACTTGAGAAAGTAAATTGGAAAATTTCATGAATTATATAAGATATTTCGGATGGGATGAGTGAAAATATACTAAATTAAAAGATGTTATGTTTGGATTATTTTCACATGTATGAGAATATTTATCCTATGTATTATGTAAAATATTTATTTTCTTATTTATTTAAGATTTCTTTTTACATATCCTTCAATCTAGAATTATTTCAAAAGAAAAAATTTTATTTATGGATAATTTTACATAAATAATATGTTTTCTAGAATCAAAAATTTTTTATATCAATTTAGAGGGGAGAATATGATATATAAATAGAGAATTTCATATGCATCATGTAAACCAAAATTTTCATATGTATCGATTATCTTATGTATAGAGTCACATAGGATATTTACCTTTGTTAATTAACTATATTTTATCAGTCGAAGTTCTGAACATTGTATATTTTATAGTAATTACATGTTATGACATGATGTAACATAAAATAATTCATGATCCACTACTATTTTAGAGTTTCGCGCACTGTAGGGATACCTACTACATTGTAAGGATAATTAAAATGGACAAAACATTATTATAAGACCTAGTGAATTAAATGGGGAAATTAAGAGGTGTGAAATAATGGGATGATTTGAGGAGGAATTAAAGACTGGATTCCCATGTCAATACTCCATGGGAGGCTTACATTCAAATAAACCCTAAAAACTTTTATTGCCCCGTGGAATTAAAATGGCTAAAAGTTTATTTATTTTTTGAAGGTTCCCCAAAGAGAGAAGTAAAGTCTCTTACCATTTTTAAATTATTTTCTTTCCACTATGAAGGACATTCAAGCCTAGTTAAGAAATATAATAGGGGGATAAGAGATCAATCAACTCTCAATCATCATCAGACAAGAACACAAGCTATACCTGGAGTAACATAAATGAATGAAAAGGATTATGCGATTGATTTATCCATGCCAGGATAAGCATTGTGGTGGTTATACCCATGAACACTTACCTTTTAAATCTTGTTCCTTAATGATTTTATCCTATTGATTTTTCTTAGAAATTTTATTCTTAAATGAAACTAGTTTTTTTTAATTTAATTATCTTATAATATATTTTGAATTAATTCCCAATATATAAAGTAAAATAATCAATTTCATTGTTTAAATTTCTTAAGTAAATACTTTCTAAGTAGTATAATGGTATAAATTAATTTTAACTAATTTGGGGTCTATGAGAAGTTGAATTATTATATAGGTGGAATAATAAAAATTTTGATGTTTTTTCATGTTGTTCAAGTATAATTAGGTGTAACCTTTGAGTTATTGAAGAGTGAATTGAGAAATTAAATTAATAAGACACTTTTAAAATAAATAATAGTGTGTACAAATGAACTATTTTTATAACTGATGTTCTAAATCTAATTTCACACTCCATTTCAGTATAAATCTCTTTTGACTTTAATAAATTCACTCTCACTTACCTCTAATTAAATTTGTTTTAGTTTTCATTAAATTTTAATCAATTTTAAAATAATCATAAATTTTATTCTTATCTACAAAAATAGAATGAAACCAATGTAACAATTTTAAACTTAGTATACATCCTCCTTAAGAGATAACCTTGGGAAAACTATATTTCATTCATTGGGGATAAAATATTGATAGATATTTCATAAAAGGATTCCTCTAACCATTATATTAATTATTTACTTTCTTACGATAATTTTTAGTAATAATTTTCTTATTATTATTCCTTTTATTTAATTTATTGTTCAATTTCATTAATTTACTAAATTGGTTGTTTCATGTCAATCATTTAAAAGATATTCATTACATGATTCCACAATAAATTTGGCATACTAGTATCATTAAATGGTATATTATCAGTAGTTCCATAATATTCTAAATTTTAAATGTATATGTTTTGTGTAATTCAGTAATCAAAGGAGTTTAATAGGGCATGAAATAGTTTCCATTCATATAATCATCCTGGATAATTCTGTTTTTTATAATTAAAAGTAATTATTATTGTTTACTTTTAAGTTCATTATTATGATAAATATTTTAATATTAAATAATAAAATAAGTAATATACTAATTTAACAATTGTTTTTTAATATTAATTACATTATTGAAAATAGTAAATGGTGAATTGAAAAGAAAATATAGTCTTCAAAAAAACATATATTTTGATATAATAATAACTTATAAATAAGAGTTTGATGTATAGTAATGGTTGATACCTCACCATAATTGGATCAAGGGAGGGCCAAAATTATGATAATGTAATAATGGTAGAAAAATAATTGAATTTTTAAAGTAATTTTAAGGAGTAATAATTTCAAATAAAAAAGTAAATATTATGTTTGGAACTTTTACATTTCTCATTGAATTACTACTATTGGATTAAACTTAATGCCTTCAAAGGAGGTGATTTTGGAAAGACCATAGAATTATAAATGTCTGAAGGTATGTTTAAAGAATTTTTTGAGAAGAAAATGGAGTGAATAATAAAATTGAGATGTTTTTTGAAAAGGTTTGAATGAGTCCCCTTTTATAAGAAATATTCAAGGTTGTTTTTTAAAAATATTAATTTTTAAAGGTCAAGAATATAATTATAAAAGGTCAGGTGATTATAAAATGAAAAAAAGATGATATTATATAACATTACCCAACCCATTTGACTCAATATAATATTTTATGAATTTTTATTAGTTTATATAATATATTTTAATAATAAATACCCATTAAAGTCATTTTTAGGGATATTTTCATTATTTAACTTTAAAAATTACTAGATCACTATGGAATTTAGATCAAAAATTTTAAATCATTTTAGACCTATAAATTTTATCTCCAAAAATTATAAGAGACTATAATTCATCCAAACCTTAAAATTTTAAATATTTTAAAATCCATTTATGTTTAATATTATCTTTATTACACTAGCACTGCATCTAAGTTGTGTAATCATTTTGAATAATTATTCTATTCTATTATATTAAAAATAAATTTCTCTGATAAATATATTTTATTATCCAAAAAATAATACTCCAAAACCATTAATAATATTATTTATTCCCATTTATATTAAGATTATATTTTTAAGATAATAACTTTGACTTTTCTTACCTTACGCAAGTGTTGGAAAAAACATTTGATAATTAACTTGTTATATAATTTTAAAATTCATGAATATAAGTCAAGATTATTTATTAGTCATTATTATTATCTCTTATAGTTAATAAAAGTAATATTATTTCTTAGATACTATATTAAAGACATCAATTTAACTTTTTCAATGTTCCGTAGGAAATGTGTCAATACAAACAAATATTTTTCATTTTATATGGATATAACATTTAATTTATAATAATTAAATGATATTGTGATTATATTTTCAATATATCATCATTTAATATATGTTAAAAAAACTTAAAAACTTTATATTAGGACCCCCCCCCCCCTCCACTGATTCCCTTCTAGGGCCGGTAGTGAAGACAGGAATGCCCCCCCCCCCCCCAATGCCCACCTCCAATTAGACACAGGTTGAAAACTCACACTGAGGGTATAGAATGCATAAAATGGGAATAATTTACCATAATATATAAACTTTATGATAAGAGATAAAACCCACCAATAAATTCAACTACATAAATAAATATCCATAACCAATACATAAATATAATGTCATATAAATTTAAAACAATTAGAAATATCAATAAAAATCCTAGGCAGTGACCATGAGCCCCAACAGCTCATTAAGAACTCCATGAGCCATTAGATCCCATTTCTATCACCAAATATAACTTGAGTACCTGAAAATTAATGTTCTTAATTACCTTATAAAATTAATCACTCCCACCTAGGAATCATCTGAATATCCTGAATTCCTTATTTTTATTCATATTTGATAATCTCGCTTTTATGGGTTTAAGGGTAACCCTTACATGGCCCATAATCTTCATTAAATTAAAAGACCCGAAGGTATTAGATGAAATCATCCAGACTATAACTACTAGGAACTTCCCCTCCCCAATTTCTTTATCATTATGACAGATCTCCACCTTTGCATGGTTGTTCAGCTAGGATTCTCATGCAAGAACAGGCTGGTCCCAATGGAATGTTCCATACCCACTCATTCTTATAAATATGTTAGCTTCTGCTAGGGTGAATGTGCCTGCTCTTTATCCTCATCTGGAGAATTCTCCTTATAGAGTCTTCTAGTCTATTAAGCACAAATTCATGTGGACCAAAGTCCTTGAGGTGGCCTAAAAACCTTACTGACCCGAAGGCCTTGGGTGTTCCGAAGTCCTTAAAGGACCCAAGGACCAAACTGGTGGCCCGAAAGCCTAAATAGGTTAAATGTTTTGGCTGTTGTAGTGTCAAATAGTTCATGTTATAGTTCTTGATATAGTAATTACTATGGTGCCTACTATAGTACTGTTATAGTAACCTAGAAATATGTATCCATTCAGATTTGATCTTGGGTCTCTTGGATGCACTTAACAAGTCATCGCCAACTAGTCTAAGGCTCTTATGCACCAATATAGGAATCCATATCATAGTTATATCTCATCTTAAAACCCTTAAATACATATATCAATCATATCTCATCACTTTCATAACTAATAAGAAATTATTCTGAAATAAATCATAGTTTTTGTATCATACATATACCTCAATCAATCATAGCCCATGCAAGTACACCTATGTTGAGAATAATCACTATAGATGGAATATATGTATATATAATAACCTCAAGATGTCATAGTCTGAACATACATATATGGTAAAACTAAGATCTATCATATCCCATATGAGCACATTCCCAATACCTAAATCCATTATATCTTAGATATTCTTATAGACTATAATATATCTAAATGGAGATCAATGAAGGGGTATTTTTAAGCCATCTATTCGCTTACAAACCTAGATATTGGGGAAAACACCCAGAACCAAAAAACATTTAGAGTCGATTTCTTACCCAACTCGAGTGGTGGATCATATGAAATCATAAAATATAATGATAGTATATCACACAACCACACTAGGTGAAACTACCTAGACTTAGAATCAAATGGAAAAAATCATCTAATATGACACTCAACTATCATTGATAAGTTATAAATTTATATTTCTCATAAAAGAAAAAAAATTATAAAGGTTCCTAATTAACCATATTTATTTAGTAATTAGAAATTTATTATCACTTACTCTATCATCAATTATGGTTTAATCACTCCATATCATAAAAAGATAAATTACTTTTTATAATTAATAATTTAAATTATATATTTCATTCCATACTCTTAGAGAGTTTATCCTAAACAATTCTATGGTATTAAATTTAGATTTCATTGCTTCCATCATCACTCGTTTCCATCAATTCATTTATGTTTTCATTTATTATCCAATAATCTATATATTATATTACTTTAAAGGAAATACCACATGGAATATTTACTCGTAATACTTAGAAAAACTATAGGATGAAGTTAAAAATCACAATAGTATATATCTAATAAAACTAATAACTAAACCAAAATCAAGAAAAAATGGAAATCCCAACACTCAACCAATACTAATCAATATCCCTAACACAACCATCTAGCATTAGGAAATCCCATCTCTCAACTCTCAACCCCATCTCTATTAAACCCCTACCATGACCAAGTAAACTATTCTATACCTAGTAAAATATCTTAAATATACCAAGATCATTAATAATTAATAATAAAAAATATAATATTCTAAGGTATAAAGATAGTAGTGGAATTTTATTTTTAATTCAAAAAATTAAAGGGTAAAATCAATTAATCATAGTAAGAAAACAAGCTTAGCCAACATGGTATAATAGTAAGGTTAGGATCACATTATCCTCAAACGCTTTAATTTTAAAAATAATAATTTCTCATTAACATATTGAATTATGAGATTAATTATGAGTAGGTTTCATCAATAAGAAAACTATAAATTCAAAATCTAATATCATCTAGGATAACACTATAAACATGCATAAAATAATACTTTCATGTTTATCCATTTTCAAGGAATAAGAGTAATTAAATTCACATAAATAATTCATTTTTCATTTCATCATTCTATATTTACTTTTTTAACCAATTTCCATGCATGCCAAATATGCCAAGGAACAATAAAAGTCATATCAATCTAACCACACACTATCTAAAAAAATATCATGAGGTATTATCAAAATATAACACAATCATATCTGAATCAAAAAAACACTTTCATATTAATTCCATTATTAATTTTTATATTACTATATTAATTAATTTTGATTCCATCACATACTCAAAGAATCTAAATCATTTTAATCACATACTTGTACATAAAAAAAGAAAGCCCATGAATCCCCTACCTTGATAAAAATATTTTAACATTCTCTGACTAATAACTGAATAACATGTGTATATATCTAATCACCTATCCCATGAGGAACCCAATATCCCTAAGAAAATCATTCTACTAATAATATTCCATAATTTATCTACATAATTCCCATGAAAATATATGAAAACATGGAAACCATAACATGGAAATAAAGAACATGAAAGAGAAAACCCAATAGAAAAGAAGACAATTCCCCAAATATCACCCATGAATCAATATCTAGAAGTCAATGGATACATCAGAGAAATGGGGCCCAATAGTATATGAAATATATCATATATTAACTTATTATTTTATGGAAGATATGGGACATAATATTAAATTAAAGGGATTTCTAAATTCATGCATGCCATAAAAACATAATACTATAGTGCAACACCCCTTACTATTCCATAATGGTTATGATTTTCACTAAAATCATGGTGTAGAGGGGGTTGTAACGATGAAATAGTCCTATAAAATACCATACTCAATAAATAATTATGAAGATATCCAATATCTCTCATTTAAAAACTCATCTAAACTCTCAATCCTATAAATCTAGGGTAAGGATCCAACGTAACCTAGGAACCATGTCATAGTCAACCCTCAACTGGTTAAACAAAGTTTCCTAAACCCCAAGCTCTATAGTGTATCCCCAATAACTAGGATTAATAAAATTATAATTATACATGGATACAAAAACACCCATTAATATCACTAAAACTCAACCTAGGATCCATGACTTAAGGATCTATAAAATGGAAGAACCACTAAAACATCTCATCTTTTGACTCCATGCTGTAGTGGTGAAAACCACACCACAGACCCCAACCTTATGGAGAAACCTAATGAACCACACCACAATCCTAGTCCCAAAGAAAAATATTAACTTGGATTTCACTTATATTATTCTATACCTTCCACTAAACCTCTAATATCTTATAAAAATGAAGTGCTAGGTAAAAATCAATCCCTTACATCAGATACCTCTCAAACAATTATCATCCTTGAGAAATTAAACTAAAACACAAGAAGAAAAAGAAAAGGAAAAAAGAACCAACCCCAAAATATCCCTTTATATAATATTTATGTAACATAATCATAACAAAATCATCAATGGAATCAAAAAAATAATTACACAACATCAAAAACCATCTCATAAATCAACGAATGTTATATATATCACCTCAAAAAAATAAAACATAGAACAACTCAGGACATTGAGTGAGAACCTAAAACTTATGCTCCAAAGCAATATCCCCTAAAACATAGGCTCCTAATAACTCTATGTTATGACACTATGTCACCATCAGATACAAACCAAGGGAATAGAATTATGACATAATACCTTCTCATGACGGTCTGTAATCAAAAAACGGTTCTCCTGAAATATTTCATCATCATTAACTTCTAGTGGTCCCCAATCAATGATATGGGAATAAAAATAAAGATACTGATGAATATATAACACATTAAATACTTCCTATATTTTTCTCATCTTCATGGGTGGTGATAATCACTATGAAATATCTACAACACAAGCCAACACCACAAAAGTCCAAAAAAAGTGGGGATACAGTTTACTCCCATGATAGAACCTCCACTTCCCATAATAAGGTGATGTCATTAATAACACACGATCTCCAATGTTTAAATCCAAATTTATCCTCCTATTAACATCATAAGACTTTTTATGATCATAAGAAACCTTTATTCACTCTTTAATGACCTTCACCTTCTCTATCATGCTCTTCACCAGTTGCAGTCTTAAAATAGCCGACTCTCTAACCTCGGTCCAATACATTGGAGATTGGAAATTTCAATCATAAAACACTTAAAATGGGTTCATACCAATGGTAGAGTGATAACTATAATGATAATATAACTCCACCAAGGATAATTGCCTCGCCCAAAAACCTCCAAAATCCACTACGCATGTGAGAAATATGTCTTCTAACATTTGAACAGCCTACCCTATCTTACCACCCATTTGTAGATGAAAAGCAATGTTGAAGCATGGATGGGATCTAGAAGGATATTAGTGACCTCTCCAAACACTATTGAAAAAATATATATCATGATCCAAGATATTTTTTTTAAACCCCATAAATCTTCAAAATATCCTCTAGATATTGTCATGATGGAACATTTATTGATCTTGACTCTTTAATTGCTAAGAAGTGAAATAAATTCGTCAATAAATGCATAATCACCCATGATACATCACATCCTCCATGAGTTTAAGAGAATTATATGCTTAATACCATCGATATTCCCTATCACTTTCACTCGATAACATCAAGTGGCTTGAGTAACCCACTGGTAAAATGATGCTCATCATTTACCTTCTGAAAAAATAAACATCGAGAAAAAAACTCAAAAATAAATATCTTTATACCTAAATACCAAAACTAACTATTAATGGAATGATACATATTGTCCACACTAATATGTACTATCAAGGATAAACTATATAAATCATGGAGAACTACTTCATGCATTATCAAAGGAAATAAAATCCTATACTAATCCAATGCTCGATATTAATCATCATTAGATCATCCCTCAGGAGAATCACCAAAAAAATAATATCTCACTAATTTTCTACCTTTGAATCCACTATCTAGTACACCTATAATTGATTCACTAAAGTAAACCACATCATAATATGAAAAATATACCCTTTTTCATCAACTGGTCTCATGTCAAGGTGTTTCATAAAGAGATTCTCCATCACTCTCTAGGCATCATCAAACTCAAAAACAACATCACCTCACAAATTCATGTTCATTATATTAGAAACTACATTACATTTTACTAATATATAGAAAATAATGAAGTCATAATCCTGTAATAATTTCATCCACCATTATTATCCAAGTTTAAAATACATTAAAAGAAGATATTTCTCAAGATCTTATATTCTTTTAAGACCAAAAATTACTATCAAATAAATTATTTCCATTAAAACTTCTGTAAAACACAACCACAATAAGCCCAACATCATGGATAGAAATGTTAAGTTTATGAGGTTATAAATTTTGACTCTCTTAATATATTACCTCTATATATAGCATCAAAATGAAACCCAATAAAATACATGAAGTATCGTAATAAACCATAAACACAAACCCTTCCTATGGAAAATGAATAACTAGGTTATTGAATTGATTCTATTTTAAATTCACAAAAGAAGATTGATTCTAGTTTTTTTTTTGAAAAAAAATCTAGACCCTTACTATTCAAGGATTCTAAAGGATTCACTATACAAGATCATTTGGGAATAAACCTCTTATAATATCCATAAAAACAAAAGAAGCTTTACACCTCGACAAAATTCTTAAGGGATACCCAAGAAACAATTATCTAAATATTTAATGGATCGATGACTAGTAAAAGCTAAGACACAATATAACCCAATAAATAGACTGCATGATACTAAAACGTACACTTAAATTGGATCTCATACAACTAATGATGCCAAAGAACTCCAAAAAATACTCACAGATGATCTATATACTCCTTTGACCTAGAATACTCTAAGAATTCATTAATAAACACCACCATGAACCGATATAGATTTTCAAGGAACATAGAATTAATCAATAATATGAACACAATTGGAGAATTTGTTATAATAAACTATGTTACAATGAACTTGTAATGATCATAATGATATAAAAAATAAATCTTTGAAATATATTCACCCTTCACCTAAAACTAATGATATCCTAACGAAAAATAATTTTTTTAGAATCATCTAACTCCCTTCAGCTAATAATATATATAAAAAATCTAAAGAAGTGGATAGTGGTTCTTCAATATCACTTGGTTTAAATGATGATAATATATACATAAACATAGACTATCAAATACCTTTCTCAAAAAAAGAACTATAGAACCCTAAGGAGAAACACTAAGCTGAATAAATCCTCTCTACATAAGATCGCAAATCTAAATCCAAAACTCCTACAAATAATAAGGTACATTCGTATATGTGAATATAGATTCATTGATATGAACTTCAACTCCTTCCCATATGGTATGGTGTAATAGGAAAGGGTCAATCAGTCTCTCCTACTCAACCTCATTACACTTATTCTCCCATCCTCTCATCAATTCAGGATGTCTAGGGGTTCTTTGAATCATTTAATTGAGGTATTACTTTTCAATTATTTCTTATTTCCTCTTCTTTATTATTAGTTCAAAAGTTTTTTGGGTTCTAGTTTGATTAAATCACACTCCAATTATCATGGATTTTATATATTATATATAAATGTGGTTAAATAGGTTGAATTATTTCAGTTAATCTTTTTATGGTTATTTATTTATTCTATATACATTCATAGTATTTTCCTTGATTTTAGTTTAAATTGTAGATTTTAAATTTATATATTTTATGGATTATAGTTGTTTTGATTTTAAGAGTATTTAAATTATTTCAGTAAAATATTAGATTTTTTTCAGGTTACTTTAATTATTGAATCAAATTTATTAGATTGAAAATTGATTATATTAATGGGTAATTTTTTTATTAAGTTTTGATATGGCTTTCGGTGAAGATTGGGTTATCTCTTAGATTTTCCAACACATTAATAAATTTTAAAACTTATTTTCTAAAATATAGAGATTTTCATGGAATATTTTATATGTTGACATAAATTATTTTATGTGGTGATATTATATAAGTTTTATAAGTTATTTTGGTTGATTAATTACTTTCATTAAAAATTGATGTGTTTTCAAATTTATAATAAATGGTAGTAAATTTTTGGTTAACCATAATTAAATTATTTAATTAGTGGTTTCAATTTTAATTTGTATAATTTTCAATGAGTATGTATAAATATTTTCTTTCTTCTATAAATAAACATTAATTATTTCCATGTGGAATTTCGTTTATTAATGAGTTTTCAATAACATGAATCGTGTTTAAAATTTTAAAATAAATTTATTTTTCGTTATGTGATATAAAAACAAGGTTTTTTTACTCAAGATCATGTTATGCCACTTATTTTCATTTTAATAAGGTGTTGGGAACATTATTTATACTTTGGTCTTTTGTTATAAAATTATATTAATGAGTGAAATTTATATATTTTTTCATCACATATACATTTAGTGAGTATGAGTTTTTACTTTAAAATAAACTAGAAATATATAAATATGAGTTGTATTTATTTTTATAAACTATTCAGTAGAAGTTGGTTTTTAAAAAAAGTAATTGTATAAATATTATTTACATATAATTTAAACCAAATATTAATTATATAAATATCAGAATTTTCTATTTTTATTATAAGATTATTTATTTATCAAAAAATATTATTGAATAATAAAACTATATATTATTTTATGCATTCTTCTATTTTTTATTTTAAAATGGATAGAATTTGGATGTATGCTTTTGATTGGGTGTTAAATGATATTCATAATAAACTTGAAATATTTTTGGATTTCTCTTTCAGTAATGCATCAAAGGGAGAGATTATTGGATTTACTTATTATAATTTTATTGGAAGACAACAGTTAACTCATGATAAAATAGTTATTATATAACTATAATAGGATTTAAAAATAACTATGAGGTAAATTTGTAACACCCCAATATTCAAATATGTTATTATCCTTTAAAAAATATTGTGTTGAATAACTTGTTCCAAATCAATAACTAAACTGAAACGAGACCATGATACCTTTTTGGAAGATAATATTATAAGTATTAAATGAAACTGTTATTTTGTAATCATAGAATTAACATGTATAAATAAAATATGCCACATTTTTAAATCCATATATAAATAAAAACAATTATTTTAATACCAATTAAATGATAAGTTGAATTACTATATATAAATAACTAATAAAATCATTTTATTATTAAAAATGTATTTTCATAAAAATTTTCTTTTTAGGTGCTATGTAATCTTATTTCATGAAAAAATATATTATGGTTTAATTTCAATTAAATATATTTTTTATTTCAATGATATATTAACATTAATTCAGTTCATAATTGGTAAACAATAATAACAATAATATTTAATATATAAAATTTCATTTTCCTATTAAAAAAATTCATTATATTTTATATTTCCCATTGAATGTAAAAATCCAAAAATTTTGAATTTTAATTTGAAAAAATTAACTTCATTTATGGATTAGACATATAAAAATAGCTTATGGTTAATTTTTTGGGGGTTTTCTAAAATAGTTCATTTTTAGGTGAATAGTGAACAATATAGTTTTTACAAATATCATATAGTTTATGAAGATATCATGAGATAAGTACAAATTAAAAAATTATTAAACATTTTTAATGGCCAAAAATTATTTAAGGAGTAAAATTATGAATTTAAAAAAACTATGTTAAATTTATAAAATCCATGTTAAACATTTTCAAACATAAGTAATATTTATTTCAATAAAAACTATTTTTTAGTTTGACTCTTTTAAATAAGTATCCAAAAGGTGAAATAATATTTTATATTATTTTGAATAAAAATAAAACTTATATTTTCAATAATAAATAAAATGATTTTATTGAAATTAATAACATTTAAAATTTTATCCTAGTCATAATTTTTAAGCATGAAAATACACTTTTCCTACAAATTGTTTTTGAATAGTATGTCTGCTAATATTAAAATTAATTTTTATCAACCGTATAAACATTATTTGAAGAAAATTATTTCAAATTTGGATTCACTAGGTTCAAATTATTTATTCATGAACATTTTATTTTTTGGTCATTAAAAGTAAATTACCTAGGTAATAATTAGTTACTATTGTAAAAAAATGATAATAGTAAAAAAAATTAAGTGTAAAAGACTAAAAACAAGTTTTAAAATTAATTAATGACAATTAATGACCCTAAACATTCCCCCACTTGACTTGTTTCTATTATTAGATCTATTTAACCATTTAACAGTGACTTTTCCTTTTTATATTATTACAAAACTGTTTCTCCCTCCATTAATAAAAGAAGCATTCACCACCCCCACTTCACCTTACACCAAAAAATGATTATTTCAACAAAAAAAATTCTAAAATACCTCCCAAAAATTCCAATTCACATCCTTTTTATACAATTATTCTCAAAAAACCACATTTTAAATCTTATTCCATTTTTCAGAGGAGTTTTCCAAATAGTAAGGTAAAAATTACTAATTACCACTTTTCCATTTCAATTATATTCATTCTTATTCCACCTCTTTAAGAATAATTTTATCCATTATATTATAATTAAATAAAAATCAATAAAATAATTAAATTTTATTATGGTAATTTAATAATCATTAACTACTCTTTACCTTTTACTTAGAAAAACAATAATATAGTCTTGTGTACGTGTAGACTATCGTCACCATGAACATCATGTTTTATTTTTAATCACAAACATTCATAACTACTTTAGAAGGGGTATTTAATAGATTAATATTATATTTATAAATTTTATGATTCTAAAATTATAAATTATTTGTTATCATTGATACATTCTATGGAAAAAAATGCATCGCTCGTGTATATGTGGAGACTACCACCTCCACTAAAGTGACATATGTTTTTCATGTAGTGTTTTATTCTTAATAAATATTTTTAAAAATATGATTAATAAACAAAAAATGACTAAATAATATTATTTTTATTATTTTATAATGTTATTATTCCAAAATAATCACTTTATTAACCACACTCACCCATAGATTATGAAATGTTCGTGTTTGGATCAGTTTAACCACCTACATGAACAATGTTATAAATTTGTATGATGGGTAAATATTGAAACATAAATTATGGTTTTATTATATTTTACTGATAAATTAATTTTTTATTGTTTTTTAAAAAATAATAATATTTAAATTATTATTATAATTATACCACCCTTTTTTCGCTAAAAATTACTGAAACAAGCTCATTGTCGCCTTTCTCATTATGGATCAAAACAAAAATACATATAAAATTAAATTATAAAATCATAAATGATTATAAAAATATATATTATAGTAACTATAATTATCTTTTAATTATGATCTTTGAATCTATAAACTATAATTGACACTTCCATTACGAAACTAAAACTAAAAAACAATCAATTCCAATAACATCTGATCATGAAAATAAAATATAACCAACTAATATATTTTTAATAAATGATTATAAATTAATTTTAAAGAATTTTATACATATGAATAAGGATCTAAAATAGGTTATTAGCATAGTTATTTTTGGTATACAAGATATTAAAGCATGTTTGGCTAATCAAGGTTAATGGTAAGTGCTTTTGTATCTCAATTTTTCTTTATTGAGATAAGATGCATAGTAACCACTTGTTTCAATTTTGTGGTTTATATAATTTATATGGATTTATTTCATCATTTATTTTAATAAAATTTTATTTATTTGAAAATCCATCTCATTTTATACCTTTAATGGTGTTTCAATTCAAAATGTATAGATGGTGTAAGGGTTCTTATATCAATTTAAACTCCTTGATACAAGTTTTGTTTTATACATATATTTTCCTTTATATGTTGTATATACTGCATATTTGATATTTTATATCATTATTAATTTTATATTCATCATATTTGAAGTTTTATTTCAATATCCCTCTTTGAAGATAATTTTATTCATTTGTTACACAATCAATAAGGGTTTTTCAAAATTAAATTTCCTTTATTTGAGTTATAATGATTATTCTTGGACCTCTATTCTTATAAGTTCAATTATTTTTTCCTATTATTTCATAAAATTTTATTTCCAATTTTATTTCCAATTTTATTTATTTGGATTTAAATTTTTTCTCAAAAATGCCTTTCTAAATTATCATTACTTCAATGATTATGATATTCATAAATGATTTTATTAACTCAAACTTTATTTATTAATGTTATAATTTTACTTATTGAACATCATTCTTTTATGTAACATATATTTTTTCATTTACTATTTTATATGATATTATCCTTATCTCTCTAGGTAATGTGACATTTTTAATTCAAAACACCTTCCCTGATAAATTTCTTGATCATAAAAGTATAATATTATTAAAAAAAATTATTCTTTTTAAAGGTTCTTTCTCTTCCATGCCTGTATTTTTTCATTATACCAATGTTCTCCTTTATATTTGGAAACCTAATTATATATTATCCCATGTGAACCTCATTTTTTATCATTTTTATTTTTAAAAGGATATATAATTATCCATTTTACGATGTTGATTTCAAAAAGATATTTTTAAAAGATTAAAAAAGGGTTTTCCCATTAATGTACATATTTTTATATTATACTCTACATTTAATCAAGATAAACTTTATGTATTTTTCAAGTATCCATTATAGAATAATCATTTTAAAAGTAAAATCTTTCAAAAATCACATTACTTTTTTTAAAATTAATTTTTGATTTGTCTTGTAACTTCTTCTTTTATGACTATGGTAAAAATATTTTCTAAGAAATATTTTACAATTTGGATTTTATTTTCCAATTTATCTCAAAAATATCCATCTCTTTTATATTAATGTTTCATGAATCACTCTATAAATTCCTTTGTGATATACTCCTTTGGTTGATTAAATATTTGTTACTCACCAATCTAATTCTTGACCCTTTCTTATGTGATACCTTCAAAAGTGTTCTTCTTATGAAAGTTTTTTTCATCTATATAAAAATATTGAAAAGATTTTATGTTTCAATTTTGATATTACCTAATGATACTATCCAAATTATTTACATGTATGGGTTATTATCATATAATTTTATTTATTAATTGGTGAATTTATTAAATTAACTGCATACTTTTTACTCTATATGGTATTGGTTTGAAGAATTCATAAATAGAGAGTTATTCCATTTATTGACTAGTAAAATATTAAAAATCAGTATACTCATCATATTAAAATGTATGTTTATTTATTACTAATTCATATTAGTTATTTGTTGTATAGTTTATTTATTGCCTCATTTGATGAATTCATTTGAATTAATTAGTGATTAGCATGGCCCACAATATCCCCTTAATTCATTGGTTGGTCTCATAAGACAAAGTAGACTGGGTATTTAGTGTATGTATACCCATTAATTTAGATGTATTTTCTATGGTATTGATTGAAATTTGATGTATTTTCATAAGTCCTTGATGGTATATAATGTATTTGAATAAGCCCTTGAAAAGTCTGAAATTTTCAATTTCATCAGCATGAAATAATCTATCATTTTCTATGTGTTTATTAATATTGTTTACCGTGGATTTTTTTAAATCTTATGTCTTTATTTATATTGAATTATTTTATTATCATTTATTTCCTATTTTATTATTCATTCCTTGTTTATTTTATGATATCATTGGGTATATTCTTTCCCTTACTGAGCATTTGATCTCACCATTCTTATATTCCCATTTCCCCAAGTTATGAATAAAAGTATTACACATGATATTTCTAGAATAATAGAATGTATGGATAATTTATAAGAGATGTTGAGGATTTATTATAGATTAATTAATTCTTAATTTTGTAGAGAAAATACACATTTAATGATAAATACATGGGATAAATTAGTTAATGATGCAGCATAATTCTATAAAAATCTAAATTTAAATAGTTATTAGAGTGTATGTATTGAAATATTTTTTTAAATCATGTAATAATGGGACAGTTATGTATGGGTTTTCATAATAGAACCATAATAGAGTAACCTTTCAAAAAGAAAAACATGTGGAAAGATGTTATAGGTATTGTTTGAAAGATATGATATTTGATCAATTTTCTTTTTTTTCAAACTAAATGTACAAACACAATAGAATCAAAAGTAATTATTAAAAATTCAATGTTGGGTTTTGTCAATAATAGATAGAACAATGACACTGAGAAATTTAATAAGGCTATGGAAGATGAAAAGACATCATTTTATCTTATTTGGGTTAGGATGAACTAACTAGAATTTTTTATATGGTTATTTCATGAGACAAACTTGTATATATTTAATAATAGTAGGTTTTATTCTCAGATTTAATTTTTTAAGGTATTTCTTCACGATTGTACAAACATTCAAAAAAATTATTACGAGGATTCAATGTTAATGATTATCATTAATTTTATTCCAATAAAATACATGACTTACTAACCTATTATACAACATATTGGAATTAAAATGAATATTTAAACAACTATAAAAAATATGATACATGCATATCGAATCATGATAAAGATGAAACAATGTCTTGTATTCCTTGTAAATTTATATGGAAATTTACATTGAAATGGGTACTTCAATGAATATTTATGTTATAAAAATTGTATAGGATTTGATATGGCATGGATAAAGAAAAGAAATTAGTGAGAATCACTCAGTATATAAATTAGCTTTAAAATAGATTAATAAAAATATATTGATTTTTTATCTAAGATGTGTAATTTTATATTGGGGTTATCATGTGATGGTTTTAATCCTTTTGGACTGACTCGTACCATACATAGCACATGGCCCATATTTATTCATGTATATTATCTTCAACCTTGAATGTGACTGAATAATCCATATACTTTCATGACCATATTTATTTCAAGTCTGAATGATACAAGGAATTATATATGTGGGTATCTACAAACATTGATAATAGAGTTTAATTGATTGTGGACTGAGGGTGTATCAACATATAATTATTCAAGGAAGGATTCATTTCAAATGTGTAGTACTTTATATTGAACATAAATTATTTCTGTGCCTATCGAATGATGTCTAGTTTGAGCATAAACTAAAAACTATCTTGTCCAATATGTGGAAAATATGAATTTGAGAATATTGAAATATCGACATAGTTTTATTTTCATCAGGTAGAGATATTTACTACCACTGAGGCATACATACAGAAACTATTGACGATATTTTTATAATTATGTTTATAAATATAGATCTCCTTTGTGTATATATAGAAATGAATTATTGGAAGAGATTTAAGGGATAAATGTTTTTAAAAAAAGGGATCATCCATTATCTAGAAATTGAAATACTACTGAAAAAGATACTCATTTCAATTCGAGTGAAAAAATATATTCTTGGATTTACCTTATTAGTTGTCAATGTTTTTGTGACATTATTAAAAAATGGTGCATTTTCAAAAAATAATATGGGAATGGTTTATTTTAGTGATTTTTTATTTCAAGGGAAAAATTAAGGATGAATTAAGAGAATTTAGATATTTACATGATTGGGGTATTATAAATCAACTTCATCTTAAGATAATTAGTATAAAAAATTTATTGGTTAGTCATTATTATTGTATCATGAAGTTTTTAGGAGAAAATATTATACATGTGTTATAGAATATTAAGGTTCTTGATGGTTATACAAGTAACATATCAAAATGAGTGTATACTAGAGAGGTGACATTAAAATTATTTAAATCCCATTTCCATTAGTTAATTTAATAGGGTATTATTCCTATAATCATATTAAACATGTTTACAAATAATGTAAGGGTGACTTTTATATATTTTTTGTAACATATTTACAGATATATATTTTAAATGACTAAGTAAAAGTGATGTGAATAAAATGAAACAATATAAACTGATCATTATTTTTGAATTAGAAAATGTATTTCACCCATCTAACTTCACATGTATTTTGAATATTATTGTATACCTTCCTATGGGTGTTTTTCTTTGGGGTCATATTTATTTTAAATGGATACAATATGAAGACTTATATAGAAAATAATAACTATCATAGTGGATCCATAATCAAATGTTATTTGTCCTAAGAGTGGATGTACTTCTTTTCTATGTATTTTAATAATATCTATACAAGGTGTAATTGAATAATGAGAAATGTAGATGATAAATATGATTCAACTAAGATAATATTTTCATCACTTCCTCAACCATGGGTAATTATAGGTTCAAGCACATTGACTAATTTGAACCTTGAGGAGAGGGAGATGGAACATCATACTATAAAAAATTGGGGTAAAAATCTAAAAAATTATGGTATAATCATAAAAATATACATGGTATGTCAAGTCAAGATCTAAAAAGTACAAAAATAGTGGTCAAGACCCATATAGCCAATACGTATATCCCAAGGAAACAATGACTCAAAACATCTCCTTGTGAGATAACCTTGTGAAACAATGTATCCTCAATCAAAATAGTCATGGACTACGGTAATCAAGAAGAGACACCCATGTTTATAGTGTCTTTTCCTTTACCTGTTTCATAAAAAAAATTATACATACTCTCAAAGAGATGTGTAGGGTGTGATGAAAAATTCTCAATTGGGTACAACCATGAATCTGTTTAAGGATTTTAAACAATTCAAACACATATACTAGTTTAAAAACTCACTTTACAAAACTATTCAACTTTGAAATCATTTCTCTTCAAATCAAGATATTTAATTTTATTTTTTTTTCATTAAATAATACATGTTCCCAAAATATTTCTCAACATGAATTATGTAAAGAAATAAAATCCACTTAGAATAAATAAGCACAACCTATCCAAACAAGGCATAAACATGCTATAATCATAAACATCATCATATAACCAAATAAATGGAAATGTTCATAACTTGTGATATCACATCAAACAAGTCACTAATGTAATGTATAAACATATATAAATCATCTTACATAAGTAATGGGAACCATGGGATCCAACAATAAGGTTCTATTGTGATTAATTCTAAAAGGCAATATTCTAAAAGACTAAATAATGTGGAATATCTCACATTCTTCTTTAGGCCCAACTCCCAAGATATCCCTTAGTCTCTTGGTCATCAAAGTGGAATCTCTCTCGGCCTTCCTCCCTAAAGGATCTCTCTATCCCTTGGACAAAAATATAGAATCTCTCTGAGTCCTCCTTTTAAAGGATCTCCAGATCCCTTGGAAAACACACTCTCACACCCTAAGAATCCCATGTGCTACTCAATTTCAAACATATCACATCACAAGTTTCATTCATAAAATCCATTCTAAAATCCAATTTAAAATCCAATTTTAACAAAAAAACAAGTCCATTTTAATAAAACACCTTACTCAAGGTAAAACCATGTCTAAAACCTCATTATAAATATATTTAAAATCAAAAATCCTTTTTAATCCATTTTATCAAATACATGGGGTGCATTAAAAACATCCTCCTTTGGAAACCACACTATAAACATTAAATCTCCGATAACCAAACTTTCAACTCTACCAACATGGATTAAACATAAACCATAAATCAATTCAATGGAAATTTAATTAACAAAAACCAATTGTGAAAAATAATTTAATGGTTATCCATGGAAATTATATTAAATAAATATGTTTATCATTGAAATAGTTCCAAAATATTTGTCACCAAAAACAAACGCACAATTTAGGAAGGATAATACCTTACACACCTCAATCCAAAACACTGTGGAATCAAAAAAAAATACTCAAAAGTTGAAGGGGGAGAATCTCCCAAACATGGAGAAGAATTTGTACACATGTGGTGAGATAAAGACTTAAAATCCTATATGAAAAAATATTAATTTCCTAAAATTTTAAAGATCTAGATAGCCCACATGATTTGGTTACATTGTTAGGAAAACCATGCTCTAACTATGTGGGAACCACTATCTTCCCAAAACAAAGACACATGAGTCCTAATAAGCCTTGAAAATTTTGATAAACCATGCTTAAATTATTCAAAAGAACAATGTCCCCAAAACCTATCCCTCACATGATTAGCTGCACGATAAGAAAAAACATGTGAAAACCATATGTCAGGGTCTATCATCTCCATAAACTAAAATTTCTATCCCTATAATTAGGGAAATATAATAATCAAATAAAAGAGAAATAAAAACTCAAAATAGATTTACCAGTGACCCAGTGGGTGTCTCAAACCTCCCACCATGTCACCTTATACCCCCAGAAATTCTTTAAGTGTCATTATAAGAAAATAAGTAAGGCCACTACTCCCTCACAAAATCTTCCTACTTCCATGTATCATGCCTATTTCTACCATGTTTTCACAGAAAATGGATTGATTTGATTGAATTACCATTAGAACACCTTCTTTGGATAATCCAAGATATGAATAGGTTTCTCCATGATAGTGAAGTAAGGCTTAACTTCTAAATACTCCCACTCTATCACATGAGATATATCTGTATGATATCTTTTCAACTATATAACATAAAAGATTTTATAAATCTAGGTTAGTCGTGGTGAAAACTCCAAGTAATGTGATACCTTCCAAAGATGTTCCACTGCTCAGAATAGCCCGATATAGCATGGTGCAAACGTTTCCTATTTTCCCAAGTGATGATGTCCCAACTGAACTGATACTCATAGAAACAAGTGTTCACCTATCTAAAACTCTATTGTTTGATTCAGTCAAAATACAAAATCTAGAAACTATGAGCTGTCACTAACATTTTCTAAATCATCCAAACTTTCTCTATAATATTCTAGATGAGACTCAGTAACAACAATGAATTCTCACCCACCACAACCCAACACAAAGGGAGTGGAATGGATTCCCATATAAAACCTCAAACAGGGTCATCAATATCAATACCTAAATGTTTTTATTATAAAAAACTAATCCAATGATAGTTTCCTTTCCTATGAATCCCTTAATTCTAGAAACAATTATCAAATAATATCCTTGAGATTTAGGAATTTTTTATCATACTAGTCATATATCTGTAGGTGATACATAGTGCTCAACCTCAGATTGGTTCATAAAGCTTCTTAGAGTCCCTTTTAAAACCATTATGTGAAATGAGAATCCTGGTTAGAAACTATCCCCAAGGGAACTCCATGAATCCTAAAAAATCAAAGGCATACAAGTTTATTAGCTTATCTACCATTTTAAACTCTTTGATTGTAAGAAAATGGGTTGATTTCGTCAAACAATCCACAATCACCCATATAGAATGTTTACCACTCATAATATGAGCTATTCTGATCAAAAAATCTATTAAGATCTACTCCCACTTTCATAACGGAATGGGAAGAGTCTTCAAAAACCTATCTAGTCTCTAATTCTCAGTTTTGATTTTTTTGTAGATCAAACATTGATAAAACAAATAAACAATATATGGCCTCACCATAGGATATAATTACCTACTAATCAAATTATAAAAATCTTTTGTTCCTCAGGGTTAATGGACCAATAAAAATTATGTTCCTCATCAATCATCACTTTCCTATGAATAAAGAAACCACAAGTCACTTCTTGAATAGAAAATAACCATTTAGAGACTGAGATAAATCACTTGAGCTCTCCCCACTAATAAATCAGGACTAATATGTAGGAACATAGGGTCAAGTACCTTCTCACACCTAACTCGATGATAAATGAGTTCATTACCTATACACTACTCAAGAATACCAAATATCCATCCTATTTCACCTTGAGACTATGATCAGTAAAAAAACTATCAAACCATGCTCTTCTAATGAGTTATAAATATCTTGAAATAGAATCATTATATTCAAATCATTGGAGACAACGTTACCCTTCCAGGTTGTGTAAGTAATGTCGAAATAAAAATATTGAAGATATTATACCCAATATCTCTATCTGAGGTTCAATCCATCTGAGTAAAAATATAATTTAGGATCTATGATCTGAATAGACTATGAAATTCTCCCTAAAGAGGTAATGATGACACACTGTTAATTCATGTATAACATATTCTAACTAAAGGTCATGGGTGGGATAATTATTCTCATGTGAGTGTAGATTATGTGAGCCATAGGTCAACACAATATCATATTACATCATCATGAATCCCAAACCCATTTCAGATCCATCAAAATGCACTTCATAATCTTTTATAATATTTGGAATAATAAAAAATGGTGTGGAATTCAAATGATCTTGAAAATCCTCAAAATAACATTAGAACTTATCACTCCACTAAAACTTTACACATTTTATCATAAAATTCATAAATAGAGAAGTTGTCCTAGGTAATTCTTAAATTAAGTATCTATAATACCCATCCAAACTCAAAATAATCCTGATATTAAACACATTCATGGGATAATCCCAATATAAAACTGCTTGAACCGTATCGGGATCCACTGAAACTCCTCTCTTGGAAATCACATAGTCGAATAACCCACCCCCAAAAATCAAAAAATTAAAATTTGGATAGGTTATAATATATATTATTCTCTCTAAATATTCCAAAAAAAAACTCTAAGTGGTTATAATGGTCCTCATACATCTTGAAATATACCAATATTTTATCAACAAACATGACTATAAAGGAGTCCAAAAATCATTGGAAGATATTGTTTATCAATTCCATAAATACCATAGGAAAATTGGTAAGTATGAATGACATAAACATATATGAAAAGTGTCTATACCATCTTTGAAAAGAAGTATTAGATATATCATCTTCTAAGAACCTCAAACAATGGTACCCTGATATCAAGTTGATCTTTGAAAACCAATGAGATCTTGTGAGATGATCAAAATGATCATCAATTCTAGGCAATGGGTATTTATTATTTATAGTCACCTGATTGATCTTATAGTAATATATAAAAATTAATAGACTTTTTACCAAAATATATGAAAATATCACTGGTGATTCCCATGGTGACATTCTTGGATGAATAAATGTCTTACTCTTAGGGTCCTCTAGTTGAGATTTCAAATCTTTCAACTTGGTCTGAGCCATCTGATAAGATGGTAATGAAATTGGGCTCATACTGGGGAGTACATCAATAGTAAACATGATCTCCTTCTATAGAGGCAACCCAAAAATAACATTGTAAAAACATTAGGGTACCAATCCATAAACATTATAAGGATATCATCTGAACTTTACTATGAGGAATCAAATAATAACCTGTATAAATTTTATGAAATCATACCCATCTCAAAAGTAATGGGTCTTATACTGCTTAATCATGAATCCCAATCACCCTAAAAGATGTGAGTGCTTCTATCAAAATATTGATTCTATATCTGAAGGTGATATAAAATAATCTAATCCTTTAATCTAATCATCCAATCTATTCCGATGATGAGGTTAAAAACATCCATGTAAACACCTCGACCCTGGTTTCCTAGAGTTGGTGGTTACATTATTACATTTTCATAAGATAAAAGGAATTTCATTATGAAGGACCAAATTTTTTAGTGGTCTTTGAAAACTAAATACGTAATTGGATCACATATTACAATTAAAACATAAAGTATAAAAAAATTCTTCTAGTGTATCATTATTTTCTCTAGCATAACCCTGTATATCAGTCATAAAACTCATCTTGGAGTCATGGGAAAAAACATAAGAAATGGTTGAGTTTAAATTCTAATTAAGGGTATGAGTATGATGAAATATATGAATAAATAAATCATAATAAATATGGAAAGGTAAAAAACTGAAACACATTCTATTGAATCAATAACCTAAGAATCATATGGTAGGAATAAATAGAGATCAAATAATTCCATATAAATAATAAAATGAGCTCAAAAATTTTCCAAGGATACTATAACTAATTGAATAATCACATGGATATAAATAACTAATATCATAATGAGGAAATTTAAAATTTCATACATCATAACCATACTATCAAGGCCTTACGCCAATAAATCTTATATAAATGGGTAGGGCCTCATCCAAAAACCCAATCTAGTTGGTCTCATGAGACCTACCAATGCATCGAGGGGATATGGTGGTCCTCACCCATCACAAACTAAGTCCAATTCATTCCTCATATTAAAGTATTTAAACATAATCAATATAAACATTCATCTTGAAAAACTAACATATTAAAATTTAATAATTACCCCAATCAATAAACAAAATAATAAACTATTCAAATTAATATGAAGAATGGTAATAAAATTTTACATCTTCAGTCAAACTAATCATAAAAGTTCCAAATAAATAATAATAATAATTTCAATAAAACATATACCCAATTTAGCATAATAACTATAAAGAGTTAATGTCATTGATGAGTATAAATACCATAAAATTACATTAAAATTTTTCTTAAGGAAAATATCCTTCTCACTTTGAAAATATTTTTAAAACTAAAATTTCCGAAAATATTTAGAATATAATTTTATTTTTAAATAACCTTTTAAACTTATAGATTATTATTTAAAAAAAATAGTTTCCATCATGGTGGTAAATTTCATACATGTCACACATGTTAAAACTAAGATTCCTTTGATATTTTCAGTTAAATCCAAATGGGGCTTGTTTGGAAAACAACAGAAATATTCCTTTCAAACAAATATGTAAAAAGTCAAAATGGGTAAAATTTTCATTAATAAATTATTTTGATAATGTTAAAAACATTTTTGAAAATATTTTTAGAAAACATAGTTTTAGAAGAAAAATGGTTTTCTATCAAAGATAGAAATAAAGATGAATTTTATTTAAAACATTTTCTCAATAATTGTAAGTACCAAAGAGAGGAAAATGGTAACATTACTTAAAAAGTTCAGGAATGGACATAAGAGAAGAAAATTCATGATTTTATTGAGTGATATATCATAATATTTCATCATCATAAATTTAATCATAAACTATCTGGATAAATGATGATATTGTAAGATAAAACATTACCACATTGGTAAATTCCATACATGTCACACATGTTAAAACAAAGATTCCTTTTAGATTTTCAGTGAAATCCAAACAAGGATTTTTTGGAAAACAAGATGAATATTCCATTCAAAAAAATATGTAAAAATTCAAAAATGTGTAAAATTTTCTTTAACAAATCATTTTTATAATGCTAAAAACTTTTTTTAAAATATTTTTTTAAAACATGGTTTTAGAAGAAAAATGGTTTTCTGTCAAAGTGAGTAATATATATGGATTTTCTTAAAACCATTTTCACAGTAATTTTAAGTATTAAAGAGAGATAATGGTAATATTACTTGAAAAGTTCATGAATGACTATAGAAGAAGAAAATTTATGTGTTTATTGAGTGATATATTATAATATTTCATCATCCAAAATTTAATCATAAACTACCCTGATAAATGATGAGATTGTAACATAAACCATTACCACTTTGGTAACTTTTTAATCATAAGACCCACAAAAGAAATAAATTAAAATGAAACATTAAATACCATGAAGATAAAGTTATTCATGCTATAACATAATAAATTAGAAGTATATACAACAAAAAATAGAACTAAGTGGTGAATATGGCATATGTTTTATGGATGTAAAAGTGAGATGAGAAACCCTTACCTTAGCTTTGACTTTCATAGTTTGTGTTTATGTAGCAAATGGGTCCTCGTGATAGCATAGACACCCCACCTTAACATGGTTGTCGGGTCCTGGCCTACTAAGTACCACCAGTTGCCATGTAGACACGTGGTCCCCACCCTGGGGACCACTCACATGCCTGAACGGGTAATATAACTAATTATTGTCCCCATAGTGCTACACATGTCCATCCCAATGTGATTTTTCCTCACTCACACACACCCTGGGAAACATCCTAGAAGGTCACCCATCCTGATCACTACTCCAGGAAAGCATGCTTAACTGTGGAGTTCTAATCAGGAAGGCTCCTAAAAAGGAAGGTGCACCTTATTGGCATGAGTCACATCATTTAGTAATTTAACCCATTATTATTCTAGAGTGTTACATTCATCCCCTATAGAGCACAATGACCTCGTTGTGGGCCCTACATCTCATCCCAGGCAATACACCACACTTAAGGTTGGTTTCCTTATCTAATACCAAATGTAAAAAAACTGGGTCCCAATGACAGTAAAGATACCCTGCTTTAACATGGTTTTTGGGTCCTGGCCCTCTAGGTACCACCAGTTTCCCCACATACATGTGGTCCCCACCCTAGGACCCACCCACATGCCTAAACAGGTCATCTAACTAATGACTATCCCCACGGGCCAACACATGTCATTCCCAGTGTTCTCCAAAGGCCAACACATGTCATTCCCAGTGTTCTTTTTCCTCACTCACACACACCCTGGGAAACATCCCAAAAGTATACATATCCTAATCACAACTCCAGGATAAGCATGCTTAACTGTGGAGTTCTAATCTGGCATGCTTCTGAAAAGAAAGGTGAACTTTGATGACATGAGTCACATCATTTAATCATTTGACCCTTTATCATTTTGGGGTGTTACATTTTAAACCTATTATATAATAAATATAGTTTTTTTATAAATAAATTGTAGAACCATAATAATATATTCCATACTTTCTTATATTTTATTATGACCCATTTATAAACAATTCTTTTTTAAAATCGATGTTTGAGTGATAATTACTTTATTTTCCATGTGTACTTTGGTTCATTATTTTTGGTAATTTTATATTTATCATATTTATGTAATCTCATTAATTTTAATCATAATTTAAATATCATATATATTCATTATATATGTTATGAACCTTTGGGGTGTTTTGCTTTAACAAAGATTTGTATTTCTTGAAAACTAAACTTTTTGTAGAAAGAATGTTTTTGTTATTATATAATTGAACTTATATCCATAATAATAAAGATTCATCATATTTAGATTCGCATATTCATATGCATCGAATTTAGATCATTGTATCAAAAATAATCAAAGGTATAAAAAAATTTGGAATTTTTCCTTTTTTGTAATCAGAGAAAGAAAGAAGTTGCTAAGTGAAGATGTTGTATTTTTTATGAAGTTTTTCTAAATAAGATTGTTAAGTTAGAAGTTAGAAAGTTTTAATACTTTATAAACCAAATCATATGATGATTTTTTGATAAATAAGTTCTCACCAATCATGAAAACATTTATAATAAAAGTTTTTGAAGAAATGTCAAAGAGGTTTAAAGAAATTCAAAATTGTGGTGTGAGGAATTCCATAATAATGATATTTCCATAGTAATGGGAAATTCCATTATAATGGGATTTATATATTAATGGGATTTATATTTTAATGATATTTCCATCAAAATGGGAATTTCAATCATAGTGGGAAATTCATCAAAATGTTATTTCCATCGTAATGGAAATTCCATCGTAATGAGCTAAATAGAAAATAGGAATTGTAATGAGTTGAATAAGGAAACATAAATCATAATGAGATAAATAAGTAAATATAATCACAATGAGTGGATTGTAAAGAAGTCTTCAAATTAAAATTCTAGATGTTTTGTGAATATTTTTAGAGGTAAAACTTGAAATTCAATTTTTCATAAATCTCACATAAATTTAAAGAGGTTTGAAGAAGTAAAATTTAAAGTTTAAATACAAGATATTTTTGGATTTTTTTGAAATTTTATGAAGATTTTAAAGTTTTCAAGGTTCCCTATTTTTATTTCTAAGTCACCTAAAAATAATTTCTCAGATCATTCGTTCATTAGTAACTTTCATACAAGAGGAAAAGGCGGAGCGTAGAAGAAATAAAGTGAGTCTCATTATTGGATAGAGATATTATGAGGAGGATTAGACTATTGAATGTTTGTTTACCATATTGAGAGAGATTATATTGAGAATATTGTATACAATAAATCATATTCATTGAATTATACTGAAGTAGATTGTATTGAGCATTTGAGAAGAGTTTGCGTTTTTTAGATTGATAATGGGTTCATTGTATTGAGTCCATCATATTGATATAATCAGATACAATGTTATATTATTGAGAGAATCATATCTAGACTTATCATATTGAGAGAATCAGACCCAGAATCATCATACTAAAATAATCAGATCCCGACTCATCAGATTGAGAAAATCAGATCATGACAAATCGAACTAAGGATTTAGACTGAGTAATTATGGAGCAGTTTCAAAAAAGTATTTATTCTTTTTTTGTCTAAATTATTATATAAACATATATTATAAATGTACAAAAGTTGGTATAATCTTTCCTATCAGAAGATAAAAGTTTTTAATGGAATTTGGAACAATTTGTATTCACTTCTTCATAGTAGTTAATTTCCATAGACCCACGGGACTGGATATGGAAAGGATTTCTGTTCTTAAACTGAGGTCAAACCTTTTAAATATTTTGTGCTTTACTTGACTTCATACTTTTTCATGCATTATTATTTACTAAATTTTGATAAGGAAATAAATCTTAATAGGTTTCAGGGGTTAAGTTTTTAAATGTTTTGAAACCTATAAAAATTGAATAACTGATTCAACCCCCCCCCCCCTCAGTTGTTATTAGATCCTTTGGAACTTCAATTGGAATCATAAGGAAGGTTCCTTTATTGAATATTTATTATGGATAATATCAATTCTATCAATAGTAGATAAATTCTTATATTTCATGGAAAAAATATTATGGATGGAAAAATATGATGATTCCTTATCTCTTATCTCTTGGCTTGGAAGTTATTGATACAGTTACTATTGGGTTTCCACCTATTGAGAAAGATTCCCCAATTAAATTTATTGATAAGAGAAATATTTATGTTTATGAAAATTCTAGAAATATTATTCTCATGTCTTTATCAGAAAAGTTTTATCAGAAGGTTATGGGTTTCAAAACTTCAAAAAGTATATGGGACAAAAAATAAAGTTTTTTTTAATGGATTAAAAAATTTAAGGAATCAAAGCTATAAATATGGATTAGTAAGTATGAAGAAATTATAATGAAAGATGAAGAAATAATTGATGAATACTTCACCATATTAAATGAAATTGTTTACAACATCATATTATTTAAAGATTCCCTGGAAGATTCTATAATTGTGAAGAAACTTATGAGAAAATTTCTAGACATGTTTGATTCCAAAATTTCTTCTTTAGAAGATAAAGACGATTTATATCTTGAAAAATAGCATAACTTTTTTATTTCTTATGAAATGAGAAAATATCCAATGTTTAAAAAAATAAGAAATGGATTTTTAGGTTATAAAAAAGATAAAAATCCAAGATGTTGAAGAATATAATACTTATGAGTCCAAAGATTAATAGGACTGTGAGTTGAGTGAAAAACTCATGTATCTTATATCCATGAACTATCTAAGAGCAAGATTAAACTAGTGTGGTAAAATTATTCTTAACCGTTTTGAGTGTAATGTAATTAGACACATTTCTATGAATTTCCCCAAGGATAAAGTTGGAGAATATTGAGATGGTTCTTATGAAAAACAATGATGGAAGAAGTGGAAAAAAATGATAAAGAAGAAAATTATTCCAATATATATAAGAAAAAGTTTAATGGAAGAACAATAAGTATGTTGAGTAAGAAAGTTGAATCAGACACAACTAAAAAAAATTCTTATAATGATTAAAGTTTAGAAAAATTTATAACCTTCATTGAAAATTTTGAGAAAACAAAATATTCCTCTAAGAGTAAAGAAGGTGGTGAATAATATTATATAGAGTGTCAGCTTAGAATAGAACTTGTTGCATTTCTTGATAAAAATAATACTCATAAGAAAGAAATTAGAGTAATGAACAAATATTTTGAAGAATTTTCTGATGGAATAAAATATTTCATCAAGTATGAGGATGAATACATTTAAGATATTTTATGTTATAAACAAATAATTAATGAATAGGGAGAAATGATGAAAGATCTTAGTAAGAATTTAGAATCTAAGGAAAAAGATTTTAAAAAGTTTTAATCAAAACTCCTTGATTCCAAAAGCACCTTGAGTAATATGGATGAAAACTTTAAAAAATCTTTGGAATTAAAATCTGATACTTCTAAAGATGATAAGAAGGATCAATATGATAATCAGGTGAAATATTCTCCTAACAAAAATAATGTTTCATCTGACTCTTTTAACATTTCTTGTTCCAGAAAAAAATTTGTAAAAGATTGGGTGGAGAAAGGATATAATAAACCTATCAAATCTACAAAATTATATAACTCACTAAAAATAAAATATTTTATATATCTTGATTATGTTAGAGCTGAAAGAAGTTACCAACCTCAATAAAATTTCAATAGAGGAAGATCTTATTTTAATAGAAAACTAAGATTTGATTTTTTTTATTTTTGGTGTTGTGGAATATATGGGAAACGGGCATATAATTGTTATCCTAACTTATCTTTACCTGGAATAAGGTTTGAGAAAATTGGAAGAAATAGTGAAATAGAATGAAAAACTTTCTTAACTTATAGATTATTGAAAATTTTAATTCTCAAAATGTTAGAAACTTTCAAACAAGAAATCCATTTGAATTTATAGAAGATGTTTGTGGAATATGTGATCAGGATTTTCATCATGTCTAAATATTTATGACACTCCTTCCATAACAAGTTTACTATGATATAAAATAAGAGAAAGCTAAAAATAATAAACTTGAGGAAAGATATTTTGTTGTTGGGACAGCTTTGAAAGAAATTAAAAGGAATAAAATAAGGATACTTTATAGTGTTTGTTCTTCACATATTACAGGTTCTATAAAATTATTTAATCATGTTGAAATTCATGATAGAGGAGAAATTACCTTTAGTAATGATAGTTCCTTAAAAATTGGAGGAATCTAAATGACTGAGATTGAATCCGAAAAGTTGAAATCTAAGGAATTTTTAGTTTTTGATGGAATAAAACATAAATTACTTTGTATAATTCAATATTGTGATGATGTAAAATAAATTGTTTCTAGAAAATATTTTTTTTTCCATAAAAAGTGTGAAATATGGAAATGTAATTTAAAAAGGAGAAATAACCAGTGGGAATACCTTCTAAATAAGAGAATTCATTAACTATTGTTAATTGAGTGCGTAAAATGAAAACAAATTGTGGCACTGAATACTTGGGCACCTTGAATAGAGAAGTATGGAAAAACATTCAAAAGTTGATTCCATTCAGAACTTTCAGTAATTAAAAGAAGGGAATAATATGTTTGTGTTACTTTTCAAAAGGGGAATATGAACACCAAAAGTTGATCTACCAGACCAATTAATCTTATTCATTCTGATTTATGTGGGCCAATGATACATCAATAAAAAAAGGATATTTATACTTTTCTGGTTTTATTTATGATTTCACTGAGATGAAAAACATCATGTATATGAAGCACAAGTCAAAGGATATTAAAATTTTCAAATTATTTATAAAACTTCTTTTAGAATGAAATGGGGGTTTCCATAAATAAGTTGAGGATAGAAAATGGCACCAGATTGAGAAGAATGAAACATGGGAAATTGTTTCATGGAAAACAAATAAAAAAATAAAAACCAAGTGGGTTTACAAAAACAACTTAAATAAACATGGATAATATTCAAGAAATAATTTCATGATTGTTTTTAGAGTCTATGCATAGGTGGAAGGTGTAGATTTTAAAGAAACGTTTTCCCTAGTTTCAAGATTTGAAACTATTAGAATGTTTCTTTTAGTGGAAGCACATCAGAATTACAAAGTTTATCATATGGATGTAAAGTCATCTATCTAAAATGGTTATATTGAGGAATAATTTTACATTGAACAATATTGTGTTTTTCTATTTGATGAGGATAAAAACAATGTTTGTAAATTGAATAATGTTTTTTATAGTATGACACATGCTCCATGAGGATGTTACTCTAAACCTAAATTTTTTTTAACATTGTTGATTTTTTCTAAAGGAGAAGTTAATATCAACTTTTATGTGAAATATGATGACTCTGTATATCTAATTATAATTGTTTATATGGATGATATAATTTTTTCTAGGCATAGATAATATGTTTGCAAAACATTTTCTGTTAAAATGAAGAAGAATTTTGAAATTTAAATTTTAGGAGAATTAATTTTCTTCATCATCTTACAAGTTAAAAAAATGAAGAATATATTATATTTCCTCAAGAATAGTCTTCCATATAATTTTTAAAGAATTTTGGGATGGAAGAATCCAAATAAGTTTCAAATCTTATTTGAGTGAGAAAAAAGTTGAGTAAAGATGAATCTATAACAAGTGTGGATCAGAAATACTTATGGAATATGATAGAAATTATTATTTACCTTACAGCCTCAAGGAATTATGTTGTTTATGCTATGACTTTGTGTGTTAGGTATCAAAATAATCTAAAAGAATCACATAAGTTAGCAGTAAATATGATTTTTAGATATTTACAAGGAACAACTTCACATGGGTTGTTATACTAAAGAAATTTTGAGTTGAATTTTCATATTTATACTGATACTAATTGAGTGGGATATTATAATGATAGAAAATAATATTATGGAGGAACATTTTTCTTGGGTGAATGTTTTTTGAGTTGGAATAGTAAGAAACATAGTTCAGTAACTTTGAGCACTGCTGAATCTGAATATGTTGTAGCTACTCAAGCAATCACTCAAATGTTGTGGATGAAATTTAAGCTTAAATATTTTATTGTAAAATTTTCTAAACTAATAAATATACTTTGTGATAATTAAAGTGAAATTGATATATCTAATAATCCTTTCAAATATTAAAGATCAAAACACATTGATATAAAGTCCCACATTATAAAATATAATGTTGTTGTTGGAGATGTTTTATGGAATAAATTTCAAAAAATTATAATATTTTTGATATCTTTACAAAATCAATGCTGAAAGAAAGTTTTATGGAATTAGGGATACAACTTTATGGTCAACCTCCTACCATGTCTTCTTAAACCTCGTAAGGAAGTTCCCCCATTATAAATTGGATTATATTGACAAAGGGTGAGATATATTAACAAATTTGTACTTTATAAGAAGTTTCTACTTATCTTACTTAAATGAATCTGAAGTTTTGGTTATCATAAAATGGGGGATATAAAAATAAAATTGAGAGAAAAATAAAAGTGAGGGAAAAAGAAAAGTGAGGGAAAAAGAAAATTGTGAGAAAAAGAAAATTGGGAGAGGAAAATATAAAAGTGATGGAGAGTTTATCTTTACATAGTAACAATATTTTCTTGCCATCGAGGGATGGATTTCTTTAAAAAAATTACTTTAACCAGTAGTGTGGTATCGGGACACTCTCTTTTGAGAAAGGCTATGTTTTGATAAAAGTAAAAAAACTTGAGTAGTTTATAGAAGATGAGTTGAAAAAAATTCTGATAGTTATAAAATTTGTTAACAATGGTTTTCAATAAATCCAAAGGGGGAAATAAAGAACCTTTGTGGTTCGTTGTTTTAACAAAGTTTTTTATCTGTTGACAACTAACATTTTTGTAAAAAGAATTTTTTGGTTATTTAGGAATCAGACCCATATCCATCATAATGAAGATTCATTAAATTTAGAGTATCATATTCATCTTCATTGGATTTAGATCATCAGATCTAAAAAAATCAGAGGCATAAATTATTTTTTTGCTGGAAGTTTTACTTTATCATAATCAGAGAAAGAAATAAGTTACTGAGTGAATAATTCATATTATTTCTGAATAGTTTTGAAAGAATATTGTGAAGTTAAAAGTTATAAAGCTTTAATACTTTTTAAAAAAATTAATTGATGCCTTGTTGATCAAGAAGTTCTCACAAATCAAGAAAAATTTCATGATAATAGATTTTGAAAAAATGGTTGAGAGGTTTGAAGAAATTAAAAATTAAAGAGTGAATAATTCCATTATAATGAGATTTCCATCGTAATGGGGAATTCCATCATAATGGGAATTCTATCATAATTGTATTTCCATATAAATAAGATTTACATCATAATGGGAATTTCCATCATAATGGAAAATTCATCATAATGGGATTTCCATCATAATGGGAATTCCATACTAATAATATGAAGAGAAAAAATGAATCATAATTTGTTTAAGAAGGAAACCAAAATTGTAATGATATGTAGAATGAAACATAATCATAATGAGATAATTACTAAGAAGTGTCAAAAATAAAATTATACAAGTTTTGTGAAGAGTTGAAGAGTTTAAAATTGAAATTCAATTTTTCATAAATCTTGGAGAAATTTAAGAACGTTTGAATAATTCAAAGGTGAATTAAATATTTGAGATTTTCTCAGTGATTTTGTAATTTGAGAAAGTGGGGAAATTTTTCAAGATTTCCATTTTTTATTATGATTCATTTATAAATACTTTCTCATATTAATCATTCATCGGTAACATTCACATAAGTGGAAAATTAAGAGTGATGAAGAAATATAGTGAGATTCATTTTCAGCCAGAGATCTTATGAGGAGGATCAGATAGTTGAATTTTTGTTACTGGATTGAGAAAGATCATATTTAGAATATAATTTTCATTTAATCAAATTGATTCAATCATATTGAAGAAGATCATATTGATCATTTGAGTAGAGTTTGAGTTTTACATATTGATAATGGGTTCATCATAATGATTCCATCATATTGAGAGAATTAGAACTAGACTAATCATACTATGAGAATCATATCCAAACTCATTATATTGATAGAATCATATCTAGACTCGTCATATTGAGATAATTAGATCCAGACTCATCAGATTGAGAAAATCAGATCCATCAAAATTGTAATGAGGATTCAGAGTGATAAATTTTAAAGCAATTTCCAAAAAATACTTTTTTCTTTTATTTAGACCAATTGTTTTATAGGAAAACATTGTAAACTAATGGGAGTCTGTATAATCTTTCCTATCATGATATAGAAGGTTTCTAAAAATAGTTGGCATAATTTGTATTTACTTTTTCATAATATTGAATTTCTAAGACCCATGGGAGTGGATATGGAAAGGATATAGGTTCTCACACTGAGGTTGAACCTTGTAAATCTTGTTTCATTTTATTTCTTTCCTAATTTTTCATGCATGATAATTTACTAACTGTTGATAAGGAAATAAATCATAATAGGTTATAAGGGTTAAGTTTTTAAAAGTTTTGGAACTTATAAAAAGTGACCAACTAATTTAACCCCCCCCCCTCATCAGTTTTAATTTGATCCTTTGTAACTTTAATATTTAATTATATTAATCTATAATAGTTATATATTAAAAATGGTTTACATCATTCAATGAGATAGTGGGTTGTATGTACGCATGAATGTAGTTTCCATTTTCTCGTCTAATAAAATGAATAAAAGGTAAATAAAATATCACTATAATATAGTCATTATGAAGTAATATATATCACATATATCCTTTAAATTTATCCTTATTACCATTCATTTAAAGTGTATGTGATAAATTATTCACATCATTTCATGAGGCGGTAGTCCTTTGTACACACGAGTGATGTTATCATATTTCCATGAAATGAAAAATAAGAAGGTATATGTGATATTATAACTCCATAAGTATAGTGATGTCCAAAATATCATAATAATATGTTAAATATATCACTATATCTAGATTCTATATGTGTTGATGGAAAATGATCTACATCGGTTCGTGAGGTGGTAATTTTCCACACACACGATCGATAGTTTTCTTTCTCTTTTGATGTAAATGGTGATAGATATAGGTTATTCCATTAAAATAATAAAATCTCAATGTATGGGATATATTTTTTAATTAAATATTTATATTTTAATGATATTTGAAGAAGGTTTGAGAAGAAATAAAACAAAACACGAGTTTAATAATTTTATCTCTTCTTGAGGGAGCCTCATTAGGTTTATACCTAAAACCACCTTACGTTTGATTTATGATATAAAAAATGCCTCAAAGATGTGGGGAGAGAATTAAAGGATAAATTTTGGTTTTTATTTTCTAAATTAAAGGGTTGTTGGAATATTGAAGATATGGGGAGAGGGGGTGGGCTTTTATAAGTGGGGAGATGACACACTTGGAATTTTTGAAAAGAATTATTTTTACCCATGTTTTTTATATTCTAAAAGGATAAAAAATGAATCCTTATCAAACCATATATATTATATAGTCTTAATATGTCAATAAAATAGTAATTTGACAAGTATTTAGGTCCTTTTTAACCCTTATCTTATTAGTTTAATCCCTCAGTAAACTCTCGTTTACATTAACCGTGATAATTAATTTATACTATTTTCTATTTAATTATGGTGAAAAAATAGGTTAAAATTGTCATATATTATTAATGTTTATGATTAAAAATATTGAATACATTTTTGAAAATTAAATTCATATAAGTTGCATAATTTAATTTAAAATAAAACATGCGGGCATGGGGAAAATGATTTTCCAAGGAAAAGTTTTGAAGTATGGAAATTTTTTATATTGAAATTGAACATAAAATTGATTTAAATGACCTAAATCATATAAATTGTAATATAAATGATCTAATTTTACTTTTAAACCAATTTAACATATAATTTAACTTTGGAAGTAATTTTAATGAAAAGGTGATTTTCCATAAAAACTAATACGTTTCAATATTCAACAGAAATTTAATATTTTTAGAAAATTATCCAAAATTCACTATAAGATAATTTTTATATTATTATTTTAAAAATTAATTTAATTTTTTGAAATAAATTTTATAAAATAAGTAAAAAAAATTAATTTTAAAGTAAGTTCTCAAAATGTGATAAAACCGCTCTTTAGAAAAATACAGTTTTTCAAAAATATTTCTTTTTCTTTCAAATGTTTTTTATTTTTTATATAAAATGAATACATACCCATGGAATGTTTTTTATATTTGTGTAAAAAATAATTTTAATAATTTATTGATGCATATTCATACCCACCAAATTTATGACTATGTTATAATGGTCATGTTTAAATAATAATGTTTTAATAGAGTGTAGAATTTAATTTTACCTAGTGTTGAATTCAACTTGTACTATCAAAGAGATTGAATTTATTTAAAAATAAATATATCATAAATTCTCTAGGTGTAACATTATCCTCTATTCTTGGTGTTTCATGTCATATATTCTATTGAATATGATGTTCTTTATTTAAAATCTTAGGTTGTTAAATTCTACCCCCTTAAATAAATTATATCATCACAATTAAATCGTGGTCTTCGTATAGGTTTGACATTTGAAAATACCTTTTTTGAAAACCCTCATTGTATGGGAATTATTAAATAACATTTTCAATGAGACATATACTAAACTAATGGGTTGTAATTTCATAAATGTCTCCCAAAATATCCTTAATCTTGGTTAAATCCCATCATATAAAACATAAAAATGGGTTTTTAAGACTTTGAACTTATGATCAACCTTAAAATCATAAGCTAATTATGGTATCTATAACTATGTATTTAATAAAGACATATATTCTTATAAAATTTAGCACAATCCTTAAATGTTTCATGATTACTATAACCAAAATACCATTGGTTAAAATACTTCTATGATTTAATTCTTGAATCCCAATACATAAATTATTTAACCATTTTATTTCAATATAGGTACTACCTTGATCTAGTGGTTAACCTTTAGAAGAGGGAATTGACTTAGATAATTCTCAGGTTCCCCATTGGTTAAAATACTTCTAGTGTTGAATTCATCACGTAATATCAAAGAGATTGAATTTATTTAAAAAAAATATATCATAAAGTCTCTAGGTGTTACAGTATCCTCTATTCTTGGTGTTTCATGTCATATATTCTATTGAATATGATTTTCTTCATTTAAAATATTGGGGTGTTAAATTCTACCGCCTTAAATAAATTATATCATCACAATTAAATCTTGGTCTTCATATGGGTTTGACATTTGAAAATACCTTTTTTGGAACCCTCATTATATGGGAATTATTAAATAACATTTTCAATGAGACATATACTAAACTAATGGGTTTTAATTTCATAAATTTCTCCCAAAATATCCTTAATCTTGGTTTAATCCCATCATATAAAACATAAAAATGGGTTTTTAAGACTTTGAACTTATGATCAACCTTAAACTCATAAGTTGATGATGGTATCCATAACTATTTAGTTAATAAATACATATATGATTATAAAATTTAACACAATCCTTAGATGTTTCATGATTATTATAACCAAAATACCATTGGTTAAAATACTTCTATGATTTAATTCTTGAATCCCAATACATAAATTCTTTAACCATTTTATTTCAATATAGGTACTCCCTTGATCTAGCAGTTAACCTTTAGAAGAGGGAATTGACTTAGATAATTCCCAGGTTCCCCACATTTAAGACAATGAACTATAAATAGATCCCAAGGTTGAAATTTATTTTCTTTTATCACACTCTTCATTTTTCCTCTAAAATTAAATACTTCATTCCCTTATTTTCTAAATGTAAAAAATTGTCATGTTCCCTTAGGAAACTTTTTTGGTTATATCTTTCCACATTTATGACATATATAAAATCAATCCATCTTTGATCCATGGTCTCTATTACTCAAGATATTAGTGAACTCCATCTTTCTCTTCTTTAGTGAGTCCAAGAGTTGGTATAGGTATAGGTTATTAATCATGTTTCAGGATAACTAATTAGGAAAAATCATGATATCTTTCACTCTATTCATATTCCCATTAGGTTGTTCAAAGTCACCAAATTTTCCTTTATATTCAATGTTAACATGCTTCATTCAGGTTACATCAATTAACTAAAAACAAAAAAGAAATAGTTTGAGCAATAATAATCATGTTAAAAAACCCATATAACCATTTAAAGTATGTTTAAATCATGACACCTTATCCAACGAGCATGTACCCTAGTGGTACAGGCTCCTGCTTGGCATCCAAAAGACCCACGATCAAATCTGGGCAGGGGTGAATTTCTGGGGTACTGTAAAAGCACTGTAGTAGGCATTGTAGCAGAGGTGGCACTGTAGCAGTGAAAGCACTGTTGAGGTGGAGGGATTGTAGCAGATACAGTAGTGGCAGATGTACTGTAGCAGGTACTGTATCAGCGCGGGTACTATAGCAGTACTGTTCATTGAGGGGTCCTTCGGGCCAAAAAAGGGGCTATCACGCCTTATATTGAGGCCACTTAGCCTTGGGCCTTCAGGATTTGTAATGGGTCTCCCTCTACCCAGTCTAAAGAGGTCTTTGCTTTAAATAATAAATTGAGGCTTCGACCCCAAACTTTTAAAAAAATCATGACACCTTATTTTCAATCTAAGACACCTTAGTTTAAACTTGGGTCATTCATTATCATCATTTATTCAAATCCATCTTAATGAAAGAAAATTTGAATTTTCCAAAAAATATCCCCTAAGAGTGTTAAACTAGGTGCGCAGTATGGCCCTTTTTTGTGTATTAGGTAACACTTGAGTCGGGAACAACATGCATTTTTCATATTTATTACCCCTAGGTACATATTACCCAAAACCATTTCCACTTTTAATATCTATATATGGATGTTTTTATAAGGAAAACAATATAATATCTTCCTCACCAAAATTTTAGGATGTTCCTCTATACTTATCCTCAATTTCAATGTTATCCTTATGTTATCTAATCTATGTTTTCCTAAATCTAGTTCCTAAGGTTTCAAATAAACTCCCATTGATTCCAACTATAATGAAACTAAACCTAGTTTCCCTAAGTCAGTGGTTACTTTATTACATTGGTATAAGATGCAATAAATAACATCCTAAAGAAACAAAGAGTTTAGTAGTTCTGTTAAACTATATACATACATGAATCTAATATTAAAATTAAAACATAAAGTATAGAAAAGTTTTTTATTCAATTGCATTATTATTTTCTCTAGGATAACTCTTTATATAAATCATAATACACGTATTAGCATCCTTTGGAAAGAAACATAAGAAATGGGTGATCTGAAATGCTTAGTAAGGGTATAATTATAGTGGAACTATGAATAAATAAATCATAATAAATATGTAAAGTTAAATAATTGAATCACATTACATTTAAGAAATATATTGAGCATAATATGGTAGGAATAAATAATGATAAAAAAATTCCATATACTTAATAATATGATATTGAAAATTTTCCAATGATATTCTAACTAATCTAGTAATCACATGGATATCAATGACTAATCTAATAATTATTAAATGCATAATTTCAAACATCATACCCATACCATTAAGGCCTTATACAAATACATATTATATAAATGTGTAAGGACTCAGCCAAAAACACAATATAGTTTGTCTCATGAGAATTACCAATGCATAAAAGGGTTATAGTTGTCCCCTCCCATCAATTAATAAGTCTAATTAATCCCTCATATAAAAGGAATGAAACATAATAAACATAAACATTCAATTTTATAAACCTATTTTTTTCCAACATATTTCAATTTTTATGTGTTTTTATGATTCACAAAAACAATAGTTTAATTATAACAAGTTTGTATCAAGTGTTTCAGATTACATCTATCAAAAACATTATCATATTTTGATTCTATATGTGATTATCTTATGTTGATTCTATATGTTATTATATTATAATGTGTGAAGTATTCATTTTATGAAAAAGTTTTTTACCTTATGAAATCAAATATTATCTTCCTTATAATTTGAATCAAAAAGATCAGTATTAATATTTTATCTTATTAAATAAGATATTATATTATGAAGAGTATAATTGAGTTTTTGTTTTATTAGAGTTATATATTTTAGATAGATTAAATTTATTAGAAGATTTTTTCTTATGAAAAAACATATTCATAAAATATAATCATATGAGATCCGAAATAATTTTTTAAAGATAACTCTCTCACATTTGTAAGATAGTTATATTATAGTGAATAATTATTCTATACATTATTAAATTCATTTTATCTTAATCCATGAATAAAACAAAGATCTAATTTATCTTAGGAAGTCCCTTGCATGGTTATCTTATAATGAACAATACTTCCATTTGAATATCTTATGAAGAATTAGTTGATGTGAATAATGTCTTGATTACATTTCTAATCTCTTGTTAAGTAATTTCAAGCTTTACAAATATATCAAAAAAGGTATTCCTATTTAAGGAAAGATCGATTCATACAAAATTCCATGTTTCCAAGAGAGTAAATATCTAAAGAAGAAGATATTTGATAGTGCTTCTATAGATGTTTATTCCATATTTGAAAGTAATGGATGAATTCCATTAATGGCCTATCATGTCAACTTTTCAATGGTTTATCATCTCGAACATTATGATTATATAATTCTTATTTTTAAAATTAAAAAGGATATGTAAAAGTAAGAGTTAGTTGTTGTATGGATGAATATAGAGAGAGAGACTAAGAATGAATAGAACACACATACATAAAAATACTCTAAATGATTGTATATAAAAAATATTAAAAAAATACTTATGTTGTGCTTACAATTTTATCAGTTAAATTGAAGATCATTCTTAGATACACTCTGAAGACTATCATCTTCTCAATACGTATCCTCTACTACTGTAAGTTACTACATGCAACTATGTGCTGCAATTATTATTTCAAAATATCATTCATTCTATTTTGATTACACTCATTGTATGAGTGTGTGTTGAGACCATGGATAGGTATTGTAAATGGAGATCTTGGTTTAAATCTCTTAGACATTTGTATTAAGTGATAGATTCTTTTACTCAGCTGCGAGCCCCCAGTATAATAGTTGTTATTCTGAAAGTCATCAAAATCATGGAGTAGAGTGTTGGTGGAGTGGACTAGTGTATTTCTATTCCCCAAAACACTATAAATATCCAATGTTAAATATCTCTCATTTATGTTTTTATATTTTCACTATCGATTCATATTAAGGAAAAATATTTGAACTATCATACTTTAAGATGAAGGTTTTCGGTATAGAAAATTTTAGGGACTCAATTTACCCCCTCTTGAGTTTTTAGTTAGCCATTATTTTGGTATAACACATTAATATTGAAAAACTGACATAAAAATGTTAATAGATATCCTAATCAATAAAAATAGTCATAATCTACTTAGAGTAATATGGATAATGGTAATAAAATTCTACATCCTCAGTAAAACTAATCATAAACCTTGCAAATAAATAATAGGGATAATATCAATACAACATAGCCCCAATGGATTATAAGTATAATTAAGGGTTAATGTAATTGATGAATAGAAATAATATTGAAATTTCATTAAAACATATCTTGATGAAAACATCCTTTTTACTTAGAAAATATTTTTAAAACTAAAAGTTCAAAAAATATTTAGAAAATGATTTTATTTTAAAATAACCTTTTAAATTTAAAAGGTAATCTTTAAAACATTGATTGTTCATGATGGTGGTAAATTATAAACATGTCATACATGTTAAAATAAATATTATTTACACATTTTCTATAAAATACTAATGGTACTTGTTTGGAAAATGACATGAAGATTCCTGTAACATAAATATATTTTAAAAGAAGAATTGTTTTTAATAGAGTATATGAAACGCAACACCAAGCCTAGAAGAAAATATTACACCCTGAGACTTTAAATAAATTTATTTTTATGTTAATTAAATATTTTTAATATCTTCTATTACATGAAATAGTAAATATTTCATTCATTTCATGCAACATTGAGTTTAGCAGACAATATACGCAACACCGAGTTTAAACAAAATTTGAAAAATTATTAAAATATTATTATTTAATGTGTTAGTTATCACATATTCATTAGAATGGTAGGTAATAATAGTATTAAATAACTTATTAAAATACATAGTTTATACATTTTTATTACATATCGATTTATATAAATAAAACTCGAATCATTTAATAGAAAAATAATTGTTTTCTAAAAAAGTGTACTTTACCTAAAAGGCAGTTTAGTCGTGCTTTGCACACATAATTTAAAATTAAGTTTTAACAATTTCAGAAAAATTATTTTATAAAATAAAATAAATTTTTGAAATAATAATATCAATATTATATTAGGGGGATTTTTTTGGGAATTTTTTGGAAGGATTAATTTTTTTGATGAATATTGAAAAATGTTGAATTTAAATTGCAAATTGCCTTTTTTTCTTAAATAATATATAATGTAAAATTATATATTAAATTGGTTTTAAAGAAAAATTAGATACATTTTATATATATTATTCCAATTTATCGCATTGTAATCATTTTCATATTGAATTTTTATATAAAAACATTGTAAACTTTTGAACATTTTCTCTTTAAAAACAAGATTTCTCATTATGTCTGCAGGGTTAATTTTAAATTAAAATTTTCAAATTATGTGAATAAAATTTATAGAAATGGATTAAATATTTTGAATAAACATAATCTATACTGTCTAATGATGTAAACTGAATTTTTTACCAAACTGAATAGTGAAAACAATAAAAATTAATTACCATGGTTAAGGTAAAAATGGATTTACCATAGAGTTAAACTAAAAGGAAAATGGTTAAAATGAATTTAAAATTTTTAAAAATCCAATTATATTTCCATATTACTATATTATTCATCCCAAGTTATAATATATGTCCATTTGGAAGCATTTTTTATGTTAATGACTAACATTTTAGATTGTTTTGGGAAATTTCCATGTAATTTCCAAGAGGGTCCCCTTTCCCTGCTTATAAAAGGGAACTCACTAGAAAAACTAATACACATCTACCAAGAAATTTTGATTGAAAAAATACTATGTAATAATATCCATAAAATAATTATTTACATTATAGAGATTTTTTCCTTCAAGAAGGCCATCCATATGGTCCTTAAGAGGAGATCTAAAGGAGGTTTCTCTTAGAGAAGGTAATTATCTTAACAAAGATCTTTCATTTTATTTATTCTTTTTTACACATTAAATTATTTCATAAAACCTAAAATATAATAAAACCATTATATCCCATATACTTATATGTTATTATGTTTATATCAACATAATAATCTATCTTCACTTCTATCAAATGGATTACAAAATCATTATTTGTGTTTACAGCGGACTACTGCCTCATGAACTGATGTCATTCATTTTTCCATTACCACCTATCATGGTTGAATATAATGATGGATTTAAAGAATTTATATAATATTTATAATATTATTATACATGTTTAATTTTAATATTACATATACCTTTTTTTGTTCCATATCGTTTGAAATACGATAACGTCACTCATGTGTACAGTGGACTACCGCCACGTGAAGCGATGTGATTCATTTTTTCAATTATTAATTACATGGAATGTAATAAGGATAAAATTAAGTGATATATGTGATATATATGTTGTTATAATTATTTTTTAAATTTAATATATCACTCACATCCTTACCCTTTCACTCATTAAGGGAATGAAATCATTTCTTGTGTGTATGTATTGTCTTCTGTCTCCACAAAGTGATGTGATTCATTTTCCATGTTCAACTTAAATAAATGGTTATAATATTTTATCTAATGAGTAAATATTATTTATATTACATTAATATAATTCTGTATATTATTTATATATATTATATGAAAGTGAACAGAAACTTTCCTGACAAAACGCGCATGAGAAAATAAGGGAATTAACACCTGAAATAATGATATTAATGAAATATTATTAACAAATAGGTGGTAAAATGTAATAAAAGGATCATATATGATATTATATTTATGAATATGGTTCTTTAATATGTTTATGACATGTTTAAAATCACTATAAATTAGGTTAAATAACATTCAATCAAAATTAATCATGAGGTAAGGGACTTCATTTGAATTTCATTTCATTGAGGCAAAATGTAATTTCACAAACCTATTTTATTTTATATTGTTTATATACTAATCATTTGACAGGTAATAGCATGAATAATTAATTATTAATGGTTTTTAAAGTTTAAAATTGAATTATATAATCTAAGGGTATTTTACATAAAGGTTACCAAGTGTTAAGGGGTTTCTTAACTCAATTTTTGTTCATTGAGTTAAACTTATACTTCATTGATTATGACATTATAATATTATGTGTATAATTACTTTTGATTGCATTATGTTGTATTTACACTTTTTTATGTGTATTTAACATTTAAATTCACAATGATTTCATTGATTAATTCTCACTTCAATTGTTAAGATCTTTGTAAGGGTTTATTTCACAATCAATTGAAATTGTTTATTCTTGAATTTCATTTGAAGGAAATTATTTAACCATTCCCAAATGAAAAAATTTAATTTTCTTCTCCTACAGTTATTTATGATAACTTTAATTAACATGACCATTTTTTCACTATCTAGTGCTTAAATTAATTGAGAAATTATTTTAAGAAAATATGACTTCATTTATCTCTTTGGTTGGAAAAATTTTTTCTTCCAAAACAATGTTTTCTAAAAAAAAATAATAACTATTTTTAACATTTTCAAAATGATTTATTAAAGTAATTTTTACCCATTTTTTTCTATTTATGAAATATTTTCAAAGTAATCTTATTTATTTTTCAAAAAAATGTCTGTTTGGATTTTACCAAAAATATGAAAGTAATATTCTTACTATTTTTTAAACAAGGAACTTTCCTAACCTTTTTACAGTGAAAAAGTAATGTTATTTTTAAATTTTATGACATGTACATAATTACCCACTTTCATGAACATTATTTATTTTAATATTACTTTGAATTTTTATTAGAATATTTTTAATTAAATTTCTTTTAAAAGTGTTTTCAAAAGAAAAGGATTTTTAAAATGTTTTACAAAATGAAAAGGATATTTTCCCCAAGAATGTTTTTAAATATCATTTTATAGTATTTATATTCATAAATGAAAACAAACCATTATTCTTAATCCAATGTTTATATATTATATTGATACCGTCCTTATTATTTATATGGATTGTTTATGATTATTTTGACCAAGTAAAGTGTTGATATTCACTTTATTGATTACTTTTTGTAGTAATTAAAATTACCTTGAATTATTCACTTTCCTATGGACATTAAATTTCTCTAAATCAAAATATTATTTATCACAGATATTTTTATTTCTTAAAACATATATCATTTATACATATGTTGTTTTACTTTAAGATTTATGTGATTGACTGGGAAAATATTGATAAATATATATCTTCTACTCAACACGGATATTTTTTTATAAGCTACATTGTTTGTGAATTAAATTTATTATTCAAAAAATAAGTAATGATTTTCACATGGAATGAATAGGTGGGGACCATTTATAAAAATCTCCTCAATTCATTAATAGTCTCATGAGACAAAATCAGTTAGAAAACCCTATGTGTTTGTAATTGGTAGTTTTAAATTGTCTTGTGAAAGGTCTTGATAGTTGAGATATAGTTGGAAAAACTAAATTGGTTTTCACCCATTATGTTTTAAACCATATTGCAAAAGGTCTTGATGGAAAATGTATTATGTTCCTGGGAAACATGATGTATGATAATAAAAATTTCCTTCATTCAGAATTCATTTATTATTATCTATGATATTTTCACAATGATAATATCTTTATATGCTTTTCATTCTCATTTATTGATTAAGTTTCACATTCTTTTAGTTATTTACCTTTATGAATGGATTTTTAATTATCTATTCATGCATTAAAGTTATTTAAATGGAATTTCTTCTTAGATATTTACCATTCTATATTTATTATTATCCCTTAGATTTATTTATTGATATTTTATTTGGATTCACATTTTTCGCAGTTTATTGATTACATGGAATGTGTTTTAAGTTATTTACCTTTCCATATTTATTATATATATATATATATATATTGATTCATTATATCTTCTGATGTAATTAACCATTACAGAGCATTTGATATCACCCTTATTCTATATCATTTCCCTATGAATACAATAAGTGTACAAAGAATGATATAAAAGGATATTCTAGATGGAATAAATTCATTCTCAAAAAAATATTTATGTCACAATTTATGTATTCATATTTTTTGAATGAATAAATTTTTTATCTAGTTTTCCAAGACTACTAAACTATTTGGTCCTTTGGGATGTGATTAATTTTATATTATACTAATGTAATAAAGTAGAAACTAGCTTTGGGTTGTTGGTTTCAGAGTTTCTATAGTTGGTATCAGAGGATGTTTAATAGAAATTGTGGGAACTAGATTCGGGAAAACTTAAATTAGAGAACATAACCCTGGGATAGGCTTTGAGGATAAGTATATAAAAACATCTTAAATTTTTTATAAGTTGGATATTATGTGGTATTTCTTGGAAATAGATCCCTTTATAGAAACTATAATTGGACGTGGTTATAGAACCAATATACCTAAGGGTAATTTCTCTAAAAAGGGTTTATTGGGCTTGACCTATTTGTCACCCAGTGCATTAAAACGATACTTATTATACACCTGGTTTGACACTCTTAGGGGATATGCTTGGGATAATTAGAATTTTATTTAAAAATAATTATAAAGGATATGAATAAATAATGAAAATTAATAAACTAGGTTAAACCTATGGTATTATAGATTAAAAATATGGTGTCATAATATAGACATTCTATAAATGATTATATGGTTTTTACACTATGATTATTGTTGATCACACTATGATTTTTAGTTTTAGACAATTCCCTATTATAAGGGATAAACCCTAGACCAAGTAATGACCTATGTGGAAATTAAACAGATGAAGTATTAATGTACTATGATTAAAAAAATTAAATTTTAGAAGTATTTTACAAATGGTATTTTGGTAATAAGAATCATGAAGCATCTAAGGATCTTGTAAAATTTTAAAAGCATATATGTATTCATTAAATTAATAGTTATGGATATCATAATGGGTGTATGAGTTTAAGATTGATCATAATATAAAATTATTAAACACATCTTTTGGGTTTTATGTGATGGGATTCTTCCAAGATTAATGATATTTGGGATAAATTTATATCAAGTATTTCTTTTAGTGGAAAATTTATTTCAGGCATAATGAATTTACATTTTATGGACATTATTTTAATGTTATTGATAACCTTTAGGTATAATATGATCATTAATTACACTATAATAATAGTAAAATAATATTATTAGACCTTGTGAAAAAAATAAGTTGTATTTAATACCTTAATAGAAAAGTTATTTAATGATTAATTTTATTTCAAAAATGTTCATCATATTACTTATGGGATCCTTAAAAGAAATATATTAATATAGTGTAGAAAACATAAAACTTACATATTGGTTGACAACCCTTCATATCCGATAAGGTATCAAGGCTTGAACCCGTGACTGGTGGATGATAAGGGTTTTGTGCCTACCACTAACCTATATGATGTCCTGGTTAATATATCATTATTTTTAGTTAAATGATTTGATGAATAAATATTAATGATGAATCATTGGTCTTATATTTTATGTTTAGAGATTAATATATTATATTAGATAAATTGTTATAACAATGTTAGTTTTGAATATAGTTAGAGACATATAAAAAAAATTCAATCTCTTATGGATCTTATATTCTGTTAAAAGTGAATTTTAGTACTTTAGGGAAAAATCATTTTTGTATATTCATTTCTTGGAGTAAGTGATGAATTCTAAATTGATTGAAGCATAACCAAAGTATGAAAATGTGATTATGAAATAGAAACATATCAAGTAAGTATATTTATTTATATTCTTAAATGGTCAAATAATTCCTCAACTTTAGGAAAAGGATATTAAAACAAAAAAATTATCTCATTACATTCAGATCTGATGAATAAGATGGTCTTTTAAATCATCGTAGATTTATGATTTTGAATCCCTTGAATATCTATTGATCATTCACATACATTTTATAAATGAAATTGATTAATTTATTTAATTATTTACTATTTTATTCCATGTCCATATCTTCACTTCCCACCAATGTTCTCCTACATAGAAACTTAGTTACATGTTTTTCTACATGACCTTTGTACTTACCTTTCTCTCTTATTAATAGGATGTTTTATTAACTCTTTTATGATATGGATTTTCAATGAAATAATTTTAAAATATCAAACCCATGATTACCAAGATCAACTTTAAATTTCAAGGATGAAATTAATTTAAGGAGGGGAGAATGTAGCATCCAAATATTTTAAAAGAATAATATTACTATCAATCGAGTATATGACATGCAACACTAATCTTAGAAGAAAATATGACACCCTGAGACTTTACGATATATTTATTTTTAAATAAATTCAATATATTAAATAGTTTTAATTACATTCTAAACTGATTTTATCTTGTATTATGCAAAACACTAATTTTATCTTTCATTATAATTAACACTAAGTTTAGCATTCATTATATGAAACATTGAGTTTAAACGAAACATGAAAAATTATTAAAATATCATTATTTGATGTGATAGATATCTCATAGCTATTAAAATGGAGGGTAAGAATAGGATTAAATAAATTATGAAAATACATAGTTTACACATTTTTATTATATATCTATTGATATAAATAAAAAATTATTTAAAAGAAAAATGAAATGTTTTCTAAAAAACAATATTTTCTCTAAAATAAGGTTTCTTCATGCTCTGCACATGTAATTTAAAATTAATTTTTAACACTATTAGAAGGTTTATTTTATAAAATTTACTCAATTTTTGAGATAATAATATTAATATTATCTTATTTTCATTTTTGTTTTGGTATTTTTTTAAATATTCATTTTTTTATGAATAGTGAAAAATAATGAATTTTAATTGAAAATTATCTTTTCATTTAAATAATTTATAATGTTAAATTATATTTTAAATTGGTTTTAAAATCATATTAGTTAAATTTTATATAACTTGATCCAATTTATCTCATTTTAATCACTTTAATATTGAATTTTGATATAAAAACATTGTAAACTTTTGAACATTTTCTCTTTAAAAACCAATTTTCCTGTCATGTCTGTGGGATTAATTTTAAATTAATTTTTGAAAATTTTTTGAATTTAATTTGGAAACATAGATTAAATATTTTTAATCATTATAATTTATAATTTATAATAAGATTATATTAATTTTTCACCAAAATGAATTGTGAAAATATTAAAAATTAATTATCATAGTTAAGGTAAAAAAAGGATTTACTGTGGGGTTTAACTAACAGGATGAGGATTAAAATGACCTAAAAACTTGTAAAAATACTATTTTATGTCCATATTTTCATATTATTATTCCCAAGATTGAATATATTTCAATTTATAATCATTTTTAATTGGAATAACTTTAACATTTTGGATTATATTGGGAAATTTTCATGTAATTTCTAAGAGGGTTCTCTTTCCCCACTTATAAAAGGAAAATACAAACCCAAACGTATTAACACATATAAATCCCTTTGTATAGAAAAAAACCCTTCCCAATTATATCCCCAAAATAATTATTTACATTCTAGATCTTATGGTCCTCCAAAAAGACCATCCATAGGGCCCTTAAGAGGAGATCCAAAAGAGGTTTCTCTTAAAGAAGGTAATTATCTTAACAAAGATATTTCATTTTATTTATTCTTTTTTACAATTTAAATTATATCTTAAAATTTTAATATAATAAAACTAGTATATCTCATATATTTAGATATTATTATGTTTATATAATGATAATTATCCATCTTTACTTCCATCAAATGGGTTATCAAATCATCATTTGTGTGTAGTACAAACTACTTTCTCTTGAACTATTGTCATTCATTTTTCCATTAACACCTATCACGGTTGGATATAATGATGTATTTAAAAATATTATATTATATTTATGATACTATTATAACTCTATAATTTTAATATCACATATATATTTGTATGTTCCATGTTGTTTGAAATATGATAACATCGCTCGTGTATACAACGGACTACCACCTCACGAAGCGTTGTGATTTATTTTTCAATTATTATTTACATGGAATGAAATAAGGGTAAAATTAATTAATATATGTGATATATATGAGATTATAATTTATAGTATAATTTTGAGGGGCAGGTCGCGGGGTCAAGTCCACAGGCTTGCAATTTACTGCAATTTTCTTCCATGCGTTGTGTTCTGATGTGGTGGATGTAATCAACCTAGTATATATGAGATCATAATTATAATATAAATTTATTATATCACACATTACTTACCCTTTCTCTCATTAAGGGAATGATATTTTTACTCGTCCATATGTACGGCATGTCATCTCTATGAAGAGATACAACTCATTTTCCATGTAAAACTTTCATAAATGGTTCTAATAATGTATATAATGAGTAAATATTATATTTATAACATTAATGTAACTCTATATATTAGGGGAATATATTATATGAAATTGAACCAAACTATCATGACAAAATGGGCATGAAAAATCAAGAAAGTTAGCACCCCAAATAATGAAAATAATGAAATATTATTAACAAACGGGTGGTAAATTATAGTAAAAGGATAATATATGATATTATAAGTATGAATATGGTCATGTTACAAATTAATAACTTGTTTAAAACCACTATATAAGAGGTTAAATAATTTTCAAATAAATGGAAGTGTGTTGTAAGGGACTTAATCTTAATTTCAATTCATTAAGTCATATTGTAATGTTATACACCTATTTTATTTTTTATGGTGTGTATACTTACAATTTGACATGTAATATCATGGGTAATTAATTTTTTATGTTATTTTAAGTTTCAAATTTAATTATTTAATCTATGTAAATTTTACTTAAATTTTACCAAGTTGTAAGGTATTTCTTACCACAATTTTTATTTATTAGGTTAAACTTCTACTTTATTGATTATGTTAATATAATATTATGTGTATAATTAATTTTGATTAACTTATGTTTTATTTCCACTTGTTTTATGTGGATTTATAGATAAAACATATAATCTATTCATTGATTAATTCCCACTTCAACATTATGATCAATGAAAGGTTTTATTTCATAATGTCATTCTAATTAAGATTATTTATTCTTGAATTTAAGTTGAAGGAAATTATATAATGATTTCCTAATAAAAACATTTATATTTCTTATCCAATGGATATTTTTGATATATTAAAGTAATAATTCCATTTTTTAACTATTTGGTACTTAAATTAATTGAGAAAATGTTTTAAAAATATCTGACTTCATTTCTCACTTCAGTTAGAAATCTATTTTATTCCAAATCTATGATTTCTATAAAAAATTCAAAAGCGTTTTTAAAATTTTCAAAAAAAATTATTGAAGGAATTTTCACCCATTTTTACTCTTTACAAAATTGTTTCAATAGAAATAGTTTTCATTTTCAAAATATTTCTCGTTTGGATTTTACTAAAAATGTAAACGGAACCTTGTTATTATTTTATAAACATGGAACTTTTATAAACATTTTATAGTGAAAATGAATGTTATTTTAAACTTTTATTGAATTTATGTAATTACCCACCATAATGACCATAATTTATTTGAGGCTTCCATTTCAAGTTTACAAGGATCTTTTTAAAGAAATTTTTTTGAAAAGTGATTTTCAAATATATGGATTTTTAAAATGTTTTTCAAAATGAAAAGTAAATTTTACTCAAGAATTTTTTTAAAGATATTTTTATGGTCTTTATATTTATCAATTAAAAACCTTTTATTATTAATTCAATAGTTTTTTTTGTCTTTATACCATCATTGTTCTTTCTTTGTTTGGTTTGTGATGACTTGGAATAAGGGAAGTATTGACATTCACTTTCCTGATTAGTTTTTTTAGTCATTAATATTCCCTTGAATTATTAACTTTCCTATGGAAATTAAATTTTTCTAAATTTCAATATTATTTATCATGGATATTTTTTTCTCTTAAAACATATATCATTTTTACATATGGTGTTTTATTTTGAGACTTATTTTATTATAAGGACTCGGCCTTAAACATTACATATTTTTGTTATTTCAACTAGATTTCACTTCTTTAAATTCCCAAATATATTTTCATTTTCGATTTTTAGAAAGTTATAACACTACTTATAAATATCATTTTTACATATGGTGTTTTATTAATTCTTTGGGTACCATTAAAATAGTATTTATTTCTTCCTAAACATAAAATTTTAAGCACAAAACAACAACATGGTTTTCTTTTACAAATCTTCATAACATTTAACTTGACTTTATTATTTATCTTACACATCCTTATAACCTTTGAAAATCATTTAAAAACATGGTATGAGCATAAAAATCTTAGTAAGGGATATAAAAAGAAAGAAAGAAACCATTATCCCATGAATACTTATAAACATATGAAATCATTTTCACAAACACATACTTCTCACCCATAAAGAATCATATACTTACTTTTGAAACATGAGATTTACATAAATCATAAAAACATAAATATAGAATAAGGGTATCTTGAGGAATTACTTACTTAATTTTTTAACCCTCATTGATACATTATGATTTGTAACCCTCATAGCTACCTTAACCCTCACGGCTACTTTATGGTTTAACCATCGTAGTTACACTTGGAGTAACCATACAGCCAACTTCCAACTTACACATACCAAATACATTGGATGCAGATATTGGTATAACCCTTCATCATAAACAATTCCTATGATCCATAACATAATTATAATACATGAATAATTTCATAAAAACACTACTTTTGAATTTGGTAAAAAATAATTTTAAAAGATAGTTTTTTTAAGGAAATTCCCTTAAAATATCATATAATTGAAGTGATAATTAATAAAATGAAATGATTATGTGTATACACTATAATTACACGTAATAAAACATATTATAAAAAAAATTAATTACATAGATATTCTTATTACCATATAATCAATGAAGTGGAAGGATAACCCAAAGAATTGAAATTGGGTTTAGAATTCCCTTACCTCGGGTATCTTTTACTTCAAAATTGTTTAAACCTCCTGTATTGTAACACCCCAAGATTTCATAGTGTATTATTTCTTCAAAATAATTCAATAACTTGAACTACACGCAACACCGAGTTCAATAACACCATGACTTACAAAAAAACCATTCAAAAGAGGTTATGAATCATGTTATCTAAATTTTAAACTTTATATAATCCTTATAATTTTAGAATCCATATTATGAGTTTCTTAGATATAATGCAAGAACAAATTCATTTTCAGTATTGCACTTTTATCAACTTTTGATAGTGAAACCTTTTTAAATACAATATTTTAAACTTTTTGACTAAATGGAGACATCAAAAAATTTAAAATGAAACATCCCAAGCTTACACGGTACGCTTTCCTTTGAATAAAACAGTAGCGTGTGTTGTACGCAACTTCGAGTTTTAACACACACCATAACTAATCAAACTAGCTGTTATGAATAGTAATACCTACTTTTTTAAGTTATATATATTTTATATTTTAAAATGGACTTCATTTTTGGATTCGGAATATCAAATTTAGCCTAAGGTGAAATTTTGGTACTTTTCGGATAACTTTCATATTTTGATGAATAGTGAAAATTACTAAATTTTAATTAAAAACAACTTTTTTAATCAAAATAATTAATAGTGATAAATTATGAATTTGAGTGGTTTTAAAGTATATTTAGAATATATTTTTACTATTTAGTATAATGTTGGTCATTGGACATAATTTTACAATTAAACCGAACATAAACAAGTGTCAATCTTTTGATAGTTATTATCTCTTAAAAACACGCTTTTTGTTTTGACAGCGGGAATTAATTTTAAATTAATTTCTGCCACTTCTGTGTTTAGAATTTAGGAAAATGGATTCCATATTTGGAATCAGGATGTTCAAATTGTGTAAATAGGTAACTTTTATTTTTAGACATTTTGAATAATTACTGCGGTAAATATTTTATTTACCATGGTTAAGGGTAAATCCGGTAAATAAGGGTTAAAAAAATAATATTATAATAATACTAAATTACCCTAAAACGTGTCTTAACCCTATTGGTTGATAAATGGTCGACCATGGGCATCTTTGTGTCAATTTTGGGACCCCATGGATCCACTTGTAAGTGATAATGACACTTTATTTTAATTAAGTCAAAATGAATACAAAAATGACACAAGCATATATCTTTTAGCAAAACAATTGTTACATAGGGTTATATAAGTTGGATTTTAGATTATAAATATTCATTAGAAATCTAAAACGATTTCCTACATAATGATATTTTATTTATAATTTTTAGACATTAAATAATTTATTTTATTTATGACACAATGATGATGCAGTAATTACTATAATAGTGAAAAATTAAAATAATTGATATTATAAATACCCAAATAAATATAATATGAAACTTTTAATGAATTAAACTAATTTTCTAGGATAATATGATATATTATGAGTTATTTAATTGACTTTGTTAGAAGTAATCAATCTGTTATGAGTTTCACAAAAATCAACTATTGAATAGTGTCAAAATTGACATAAAAGAGTTCTTAAAACAAATATTATATTATTAATTGATATTAAATTCCTAAAAATCTAAGGTTCGGCCAAGAGACTTATATCATGATAGGTTCATCATTAATGTACCACTTGGGGGTCGCTTGGATGTATATAGTAAGTTTATTAACCATATTATATAAAAATACAAAGAGACATTGTAAAAGTGAAACTAATTAACTTAGAGTTAATACTTAAAGATAAGGTTAATATAAGTACCCAAACCTGTCTAAATTCTATTGGTTGAGTGGTTTTCGACCTATCCCCACCATAACCTTTTAATAATCAACTTTGGAGCCTTTAGAAACCGAATATGAATTTAATATAAATTAATATTTCTAGCTTTTCCAAAGGTGCCCCTCTCCCCTCTTATAAAAGGGCACTCCTCCTTCTCATTTCTTCACACCTCTAAAGCCTTTTGGTTCGGCCAAACTCTGCCCAAATACTCTCCCAAAATCCCTCACTACAACCTAGAGGCCTTAGTTTGATCAGAAAGCCAACCTATGGAGCCCTTTTGATCAAATCAAAAGGAAGAACCCGAAGAAGAGGTAATGATTTCACCACCCTTCTCCAAGTTCATTTCTTCTTCCACTTCTTCTTCCTTGTTCTTACCATTCTAAAATAATAAATCCAGTATCTCACATATACTGTGATGTTATTATAAATATGGTACAACCATATTCAGTATTCTATCCACCCTTTGAATAACATGTCACCATACGTGCGTACGTACGGACTACCGTCTCCACGTCATGGTGTAATTGTTATTCAATATAATATTATTTGGATGGGTATAATAATGATGTGTAACTCATGTAAATAATAAATATAACATGTTAATGATTCTGTATATATGATATACCATCCATTTATATATTATTTTAATATCAAAAGAATGATATTGTCGCTCGTGCGTACGTACGGACTACCGTCTCCACGAACGCGATGAGATTCATTCTCCATCGTATCCATTCAAGTATAATTATCATTTGATGATTTTAAAATGATGTTTAAGGACTAGATATCATTCTGGATATGAATAAGATACCACAACCATGGCTTATGTAACAAAACATATAAAAGAAAATGAGTAAGTTAACTCCCGAAACGACGATAATTCTAAGATATTATTAACAAATCAATGTTAAAAGATCATATATGATATCATATTATTATATATGATTCTTGTATAATTTAATAACAACTATTTCACCATTATACAGGAGGTTAACCTACCCCAACCAAGGAAAAGTACAAGGTAAGGGTTATTTCACAATCTCTTCATTATCCGAGGTTGTTTATACGTAATAATCTACTGGGATATCTTTATCATCCACATCCATGTTTCTTAAAAATGTATTTCAAAACATTTTTACTATTTACAAGAATATGGGTTAAAGTCATTTATACCCTTGTTTGACTTTTTATAAGAGGTTTATAAAGGAATCTTTCCGTCGTTTTCAAAACAAGGTCCTTTTTAACCTTTTCGACAGAATTGAGGTAAGAATGTTTTTTTAACTTATACGGCGGGTGCGGTTATTTTACGCCGTTATAAAATCTTCAAAGCTTTCCTTACAAGCTTATAAGAATATTTTCAAAGAAAATTTTTTATTTTATGATTTCAAAATAAAAGGAGATATTTCATTAAAAAGAATTTTGATTCCATCTACGTCAACATCCTTTGATGGATTTTAAGATTATTTGAAATTGATTTATTATGATACAAAACTTCTATATTGTATTGAAGGTTTTGTGATATGTTTGACTATGGATGTGCTATTTTTATACCATTCATAGTTTATGGTGAAATTATTGACATTTCGTATGCTAGTTTTAATACGAATGTTTATGTTATGTTTAAACCTTTTCATATGGGAATGCATTGGACTTAATAAGTGACGGGTGGAGCCCGCTATAGCTCCTCGATGCATCGGTAGGTCTCATGAGACAAACTAGTGTCTTGGCACAAGGCCTTGACAAAATCTTATTTGTAGTCTTGGCACGAGGCCTTGGCTATGTGGTTATGATAGTCTGGCATTATGCATTCCAACATTATGAAAGTGGTTATTGATTTTTGCATGTGATTATTCGATTAGTAGAATATCCATGTGAATAATAAATGGAATTAATTCATTTTATTTATGCCATACCATGTTTAAAGTTCATGTTTGAAAGGTTTTTGTTTTAGTTATACATTTCCTTAAAAGTTTATTCTTATTTATGAAAGTTTCCGCTATATTGTTATCCTTACTGGGCATTTGAGCTCACCCCTTTTCTATGTTTTATTTTTCCCAGGAAGTGAAGAAGTAAGTTATGAATGACCTGCAGGGATATTATGTGGGGATATGAGTGTGGATTATGGAGACAATATGTTGTTGTAGTAGTTTTTCATTTTATGATGTAATGTAAAACCTATGAATATATCTAGTGTTTCCAAGGATACTAAACCAATCGGTCTTTCGAGATTTGATCTTTCTTGTGATCATGCCAATGTTATGTAATAATGCACCGACTCTGGGTAGCTGGGGTCGGGGCGTTACAGTTGGTATCAGAGGAAGTTTAGTACAAACCTTAGAAGCTAGATTTAGATAAACTCTGATTAGAGCACATAGACCTAAGATGAACTTTGAGGATTAGTATAGAAGAACTTCCTAGAATTTTGGTATTGTAGAGATTTTGTGAGTTTTCCGAGCAATACATCCCTGTCTGGATACGAGCAGGTAGAGGCGGATCTGGCACAGATGTACCTAGGGGTAAAACCCGAAAACACCGCTTTGAGCTAGACTCGAACGGGAACTGGTGCACGACAACGAGCCTTGCTGCACTCTTGGTTACGACACTCCCGGGGGATATGCTTAGGATAACTCTCATTTTCTTTACAAATCATTTTGAAGGGATTATGAGTATATACTTCCTCAAAGAAAACATTCTTATGATTATGGATTATATCCATAAATAGTTCAATTTATGTTAAGTGTTTTATAAGTATGGGATTATGTATTTTTATTCATAAATTGATCTAGTTTATGCCATTGTTTAGAAATGGCGCCCAGTAGAAGGAATGAGAACTCCAGAAATGCACATGATCCAAAGAGAAGGAAGGATCATATATTTTATGGTCTTAAGCTAGAATTTATAAGAGAAATAGTCTCCCATGTATTATCATCATATGAAGAAATAATATCATGTGTTGATAAGATAAGTAAAGAGTTTACTGAGTCCTATGGCTTTGAAGGGAAGCAAGAGAAGAAAAGGATGGAAGAGAGAAAGATGGATAAAAGTAAGAGGGAAAAGAAGAATTTTCCCATATGTGGTAACTATGGAAAGAAACACCCTGGAACTTGCCTGAAAGGAATGGGAGTTTGTTATAAGTGTGGAGGAAAAGGGCACAAAGTACGTGACTGCAAGGGTAAGGAAATGGTTTTAAATGTACAATGCTTCATTTGCAAGGAGTTTGGACACTACGCGAACCTATGTCCCAGTCATCAGACTATGCCTCAAATGATGCTATTGGATAATAATCAAGTTATGATACTACCACAGATGAAGAGGAATGATTAGAGTTCTTATGTTGATTATGTCAATTGAGTGTTGTATCAACAATGTACTTGTTATAATAATTATGGAGTATATAAGGATTGTACTGCAGTACTATTTCATTAAGGACTTGAGATTGTGTGGAAAAAAGAAAAGTGACTCAATAGCAGGTTAAATTTTTGGAAAATATATGGTTGAGAGAAAGATAAACCATAATATGGTTCAGATACCGAGGTGGTGATTTTAGAATAATACATGATTGATTTGGATAAATTATATTGGATATTATTGACTACCTTGAAGCTGATTAATGATTTGTATATTCCATCATTGTTGGGGTTTTAAAAATTTTTGGATTAATGAAGTATATCCAGCATTCTATATGGAATAAGGGAGCATGAACGTAATCAATAAGGAATATGTTAATACATGATGAAGGTATTCATATGCTATTACGGGGTAAAAAGGATCTATATTATGTTTACCTTCCTTATAAATGTTAGACTGTGAGTTTGGACAGAAGTATTTTGGATAGTTCTAGTTTTGATTATTTTGGATTGCCATAAAAGGACAACCCGGAGGTCGGGCGGCAACCCGTCGCGTCCGGCAAGGCTGCGAGACTTGAACCCGCAACCGAAGGGCGACAAGGGTGTATCACCTACCACTGGACCATGATATGTCCTGGATTAAATAATGTAGTTTTTATTAAAAGATCATGTAGATGAATTATAAATTCGTTTATTTTGGAACCCTATACGAATAGTGTAAATAGAATTTTTTTTTTACATTTTATTATCTTTTAGAGTGAAAGATGAGTTTGTGGTAGAAATTTATTAATGGATAAAACTCTAATTATAAAGTAAGTATATCTCCTTATGATCTTAGCCAATCTCATAAATAAATTCCTCAATATTAAGAAAAGAAACTTAGAACAAAAATGTTTTCCTAGATGGTACCTTAAATCATCACTAATTTATGGCTTTGGGATTGTTGGCTTTTTCATAGCCATGTTCTCTACCACTCTCCATCAGATAATTGATGGTTAGATTTTTCTTCCATATCCATATTTTCCTACATGGAACCCTAGTATGTGTTATTTTCGGTAATCTTCATACTTCCGACTCTTTATTTTAAATAGAGGCCTCATTAAATCATTTTTCGATGTGGGATTTCAACTAAGATATTTTGAAACGTCAAAAATGTGTTATCATAATACCCTATGTTTTGTTGAACCGATGGTATTTCAAATCATCATAGATTGATGAATTTAAGGACCTCAATTTATACTTGTTTTTGATTGATGAACTCAATCACTACCTATAAATATTTACGTTTTTCCTCCAATTATATGTCTCTAATTTCCACCAATGTTCACCTAATCGAGATCATAATTTGGTGGTGACCCTTTCATTTCTCTTTTCCTCATATTAAGACTAAATTTTAGTAACCCAATTTCCGATGTGGGTTTTCCCACAAATATATTTTCTATTTTCAACCTTTTATTTTCGAAGAACAATTTCAAATTGCGAGGACGCAATTTATTGAAGGAGGGGAGAATGTAACACCCCAAGATTTCATAGTGTATTATTTCTTCAAAATAATTCAATAACTTGAACTACACGCAACACCGAGTTCAATAACACCATGACTTACAAAAAAACCATTCAAAAGAGGTTATGAATCGTGTTATCTAAATTTTAAACTTTATATAATCCTTATAATTTTAGAATCCATATTATGAGTTTCTTAGATATAATGCAAGAACAAATTCATTTTCAGTATTGCACTTTTATCAACTTTTGATAGTGAAACCTTTTTAAATACAATATTTTAAACTTTTTGACTAAATGGAGACATCAAAAAATTTAAAATGAAACATCCCAAGCTTACACGGTACGCTTTCCTTTGAATAAAACAGTAGCGTGTGTTGTACGCAACTTCGAGTTTTAACACACACCATAACTAATCAAACTAGCTGTTATGAATAGTAATACCTACTTTTTTAAGTTATATATATTTTATATTTTAAAATGGACTTCATTTTTGGATTTGGAATATCAAATTTAGCCTAAGGTGAAATTTTGGTACTTTTCGGATAACTTTCATATTTTGATGAATAGTGAAAATTACTAAATTTTAATTAAAAACAACTTTTTTAATCAAAATAATTAATAGTGATAAATTATTAATTTGAGTGGTTTTAAAGTATATTTAGAATATATTTTTACTATTTAATATAATGTTGGTCATTGGACATAATTTTACAATTAAACCGAACATAAACAAGTGTCAATCTTTTGATAGTAATTATCTCTTAAAAACACGCTTTTTGTTTTGACAGCGGGAATTAATTTTAAATTAATTTCTGCCACTTCTGTGTTTAGAATTTAGGAAAATGGATTCCATATTTGGAATCAGGATTTTCAAATTGTGTAAATATGTAACTTTTATTTTTAGACATTTTGAATAATTACTGCGGTAAATATTTTATTTACCATGGTTAAGGGTAAATCCGGTAAATAAGGGTTAAAACAATAATATTATAATAATACTAAATTACCCTAAAACGTGTCTTAACCCTATTGGTTGATAAATGGTCGACCATGGGCATCTTTGTGTCAATTTTGGGACCCCATGGATCCACTTGTAAGTGATAATGACACTTTATTTTAATTAAGTCAAAATGAATACAAAAATGACACAAGCATATATCTTTTAGCAAAACAATTGTTACATAGGGTTATATAAGTTGGATTTTAGATTATAAATATTCATTAGAAATCTAAAACGATTTCCTACATAATGATATTTTATTTATAATTTTTAGACATTAAATAATTTATTTTATTTATGACACAATGATGATGCAGTAATTACTATAATAGTGAAAAATTAAAATAATTGATATTATAAATACCCAAATAAATATAATATGAAACTTTTAATGAATTAAACTAATTTTCTAGGATAATATGATATATTAGGATTTATTTAATTGACTTTTTTAGAAGTAATCAATCTGTTATGAGTTTCACAAAAATCAACTATTGAATAGTGTCAAAATTGACATAAAAGAGTTCTTAAAACAAATATTATATTATTAATTGATATTAAATTCCTAAAAATCTAAGGTTCGTCCAAGAGACTTATATCATGATAGGTTCATCATTAATGTACCACTTGGGGGTCGCTTGGATGTATATAGTAAGTTTATTAACCATATTATATAAAAATACAAAGAGACATTGTAAAAGTGAAACTAATTAACTTAGAGTTAATACTTAAAGATAAGGTTAATATAAGTACCCAAACCTGTCTAAATTCTATTGGTTGAGTGGTTTTCGACCTATCCCCACCATAACCTTTTAATAATCAACTTTGGAGCCTTTAGAAACCGAATATGAATTTAATATAAATTAATATTTCTAGCTTTTCCAAAGGTGCCCCTCACCCCTCTTATAAAAGGGCACTCCTCCTTCTCATTTATTCACACCTCTAAAGCCTTTTGGTTCGGCCAAACTCTGCCCAAATACTCTCCCAAAATCCCTCACTACAACCTAGAGGCCTTAGTTTGATCAGAAAGCCAACCTATGGAGCCCTTTTGATCAAATCAAAAGGAAGAACCCGAAGAAGAGGTAATGATTTCACCACCCTTCTCCAAGTTCATTTCTTCTTCCACTTATTCTTCCTTTGTTCTTACCATTCTAAAATAATAACTCCAGTATCTCACATATACTGTGATTTTATTATAAATATGGTACAACCATATTCAGTATTCTATCCACCCTTTGAATAACATGTCACCATACGTGCGTACGTACGGACTACCGTCTCCACGTCATGGTGTAATTGTTATTCAATATAATATTATTTGGATGGGTATAATAATGATGTGTAACTCATGTAAATAATAAATATAACATGTTAATGATTCTGTATATATGATATACCATCCATTTATATATTATTTTAATATCAAAAGAATGATATTGTCGCTCGTGCGTACGTACGGACTACCGTCTCCACGAATGCGATGAGATTCATTCTCCATCGTATCCATTCAAGTATAATTATCATTTGATGATTTTAAAATGATGTTTAAGGACTAGATATCATTCTGGATATGAATAAGATACAACAACCATGGCTTATGTAACAAAACATATAAAAGAAAATGAGTAAGTTAACTCCCAAAACGACGATAATTCTAAGATATTATTAACAAATCAATGTTAAAAGATCATATATGATATCATATTATTATATATGATTCTTGTATAATTTAATAACAACTATTTCACCATTATACAGGAGGTTAACCTACCCCAACCAAGGAAAAGTACAAGGTAAGGGTTATTTCACAATCTCTTCATTATCCGAGGTTGTTTATACGTAATAATCTAATGGGATATCTTTATCATCCACATCCATGTTTCTTAAAAATGTATTTCAAAACATTTTTACTATTTACAAGAATATGGGTTAAAGTCATTTATACCCTTGTTTGACTTTTTATAAGAGGTTTATAAAGGAATCTTTCCGTCGTTTTCAAAACAAGGTCCTTTTTAACCTTTTCGACAGAATTGAGGTAAGAATGTTTTTTTAACTTATACGGCGGGTGCGGTTATTTTACGCCGTTATAAAATCTTCAAAGCTTTCCTTACAAGCTTATAAGAATATTTTCAAAGAAAATGTTTTATTTTATGATTTCAAAATAAAAGGAGATATTTCATTAAAAAGAATTTTGATTCCATCTACGTCAACATCCTTTGATGGATTTTAAGATTATTTGAAGTTGATTTATTATGATACAAAACTTCTATATTGTATTGAAGGTTTTGTGATATGTTTGACTATGGATGTGCTATTTTTATACCATTCATAGTTTATGGTGAAATTATTGACATTTCGTATGCTAGTTTTAATACGAATGTTTATGTTATGTTTAAACCTTTTCATATGGGAATGCATTGGACTTAATAAGTGACGGGTGGAGCCCGCTATAGCTCCTCGATGCATCGGTAGGTCTCATGAGACAAACTAGTGTCTTGGCACAAGGCCTTGACAAAATCTTATTTGTAGTCTTGGCACGAGGCCTTGGCTATGTGGTTATGATAGTCTGGCATTATGCGTTCCAACATTATGAAAGTGGTTATTGATTTTTGCATGTGATTATTCGATTAGTAGAATATCCATGTGAATAATAAATGGCATTAATTCATTTTATTTATGCCATACCATGTTTAAAGTTCATGTTTGAAAGGTTTTTTTTTTAGTTATACATTTCCTTAAAAGTTTATTCTTATTTATGAAAGTTTCCGCTATATTGTTATCCTTACTGGGCATTTGAGCTCACCCCTTTTCTATGTTTTATTTTTCCCAGGAAGTGAAGAAGTAAGTTATGAATGACCTGCAGGGATATTATGTGGGGATATGAGTGTGGATTATGGAGACAATATGTTGTTGTAGTAGTTTTTCATTTTATGATGTAATGTAAAACCTATGAATATATCTAGTGTTTCCAAGGATACTAAACCAATCGGTCTTTCGAGATTTGATCTTTCTTGTGATCATGCCAATGTTATGTAATAATGCACCGACTCTGGGTAGCTGGGGTCGGGGCGTTACATGTATAATGTTTAAAAGAGTGTTATTAATATATTACAGAAATATATTAATGTTTATAACACCTTATATGATCATTTTATTACATCATTTAACCTTTTCATTATTAATATTTTGTTCCTTCCATTGTTTCGGGTCTGTTATTTTCATGGTACCCATGGTCCGTTCGTAATGGAATTTATTGTCAAATGAAAGTGAAACTCCAAAACTAGAATGAGTTATTAGTAATATGTTTAATGAATTTTAAATTATAAAATAAATTATTTTGTTTATATGGTATGAGGATAAATCATTAGTGATATTCGTTTAGATCATTCGGGCGGTTCTTTGATAATAAAAAACGTTTTTCATCATATACCATTAATATTATGAATATAAGTTAATTACATAACATAAGAAAGGTAATATAATAAAATTTAAAATATTATTCAACAATTACAATGATTTTACAACAATATTTGAAATAATTAAATGAAATTGAAAACACATCGTCTATGATTTTGGTAAATCGGCACATCACGGACAGTGTTTGTATTTTTTGAATAAGAGGGGGAGAAGAAGTAAATTGATGAATTTTTACATAAAAATGATAATATCTAGAATATATAATATTATAGAGCTTACATTTCTCTTGTATAAGGGTGGGAAAATAGAGTATAAGAAAATAAAATTAATTGAAAAGAAAACACAAGAAAATGAAAGAGTATTTTTACCTCTTGATCTCTTCTCCTTGAGATCCTCCTAAGGCCTTTGGTTTTTGACTTTAGATGAGAACAGTAGGTCCTGGACGTGGGTAAGGGCATTAAAAAGGTTATTTGTCAGAATTTATACATTTATCAAAGCTTGAGATGTGTGAGAGGAAGATGGGGTGAGGGTTGTATTTACAGTGGAGGAGAGGAGGGGTTTTCCATTATTTTAATCATTGGTTTAATATTTTTACTCAAGACTATGAATAGTATTGATTAATTTGACCCTATATATTAATAAATTCATCCAAGTTTGAATCAATGGATATTTAAATAATCTATGACTCAATAATGATGCATAAATTCATTTATTTAACATATTTCTTAATTATCGAATTTCATTATTCACCAAAAAATCAAGAATTTCAGAAAAAACCCAAAAAATCACCCTAACCATTTATCAATGTGTAGAATTAAAAAAAAAACACCATTTTTTGAAAATAATTTTCTAAATAAGATTAATTTAATTTCTAAATAAAATCATATTTTATTCAAAAAATAACAATTTTAAAACTATAAATGATTTTATATCACCTTGAAAAATTAATCAATATCTTGTTATCTTATAACCTTAAGAAAATAAAATAATATTATTATTTACTATTAATAAGGGTCATATTACTATTCGTGTTACTATTCATAAGGGTACGTTACTATTCACCAAAAAACAAACTGGATCTATCAGACTCTAAATAACATACTGATCACACTCGTAGATGTCCGTTTTTCAAAATTCAAATCATAGAAGTGGAAAAATTATTTTTAATGGATAGTTTATAAATATATACTTAAAAAAAGTTTCATTATGTAGAGACTCGGTGTTTCATGCATTTCAATTTATTTTTGAAACCTTCGGGTGTTACATTCTCCCCACCTTCTGGAAATTGCATCCTTTAAATTTTATTTACTTATTAAACAAGTGAGGTTATTTTTCCCCCATAGAATTTTCAAATTCCCATGTTTCTTATTCTACCATGTGGTTTATCCACAAAACCTTTACCTGGTAGATTACCCTATTTTGCAATACTTATTCTCTTCGATCAAGAATCTGAAAATTTTCTCTTCATAAGAAAGGATATCTTCCGACTGAACTACTTTTGGGATCAATACATGAGATGAATCTAGAACAAACTGTATCAATATCGAAAAAAGAAAGACATTTTGTACCGAATATAAACTCAAAGGCAAGCCTACTTGGTAGGTGACTAGTCCAACTTTCTCCAGGGTTTCATAAGTTTCAATGAATTGTGGACTTAGATTTCCTTTCTTACCAAAATGAAAAACACTTTTCCATAGTGATATTCTAATAAAAACATGATCACCTATCTTGAAAGAAAATTTGTTCCTCCTATTATCTGCATAACTTTTCTTCCTTCTATGAGCAGTCCCCATGTGTTTTTGTATCATCTTCACTTTCTCAGTCTCTTCCTCTACTAATTCTGGTCCCATCAACTTATTTTCCCTAACTTCATCTAAAAATTTTGGAGTACGACACTGCTTCCCATATAATCCCTCAAAAGGTTCTATCTATATACTGGAATGAAAACTGTTATTATAAGAAAACTCAACAAATAAAATATATTGATCTCAACTTCCCTATCAGACTATTTAACAAGATCGAATCATATCATCCAATGTTTGAATAATCCATTCTTAATACCCATATGATTGAGGATTAAAAGTTATACTGAAATTTAATTTGGTTTCCAACTACTTCTGAAGGCCTTTCCAAAATTTAGAAGTGAACCCTAGATCATGGTCAGATACAATGGAAAGAGGAACTCCATGTAACCTAACAATCTCTTTGAGGTACAATTGAGAAATCTATTCTGAAGACATATTATCTCAAATAAGAAGGAAATTATTAGATTTAGTTCATCGATCAACAATAACCTAGATTGCATTGTTACCTTGGGAAGTCTTTGGTATCCCCACAATGAATTCCATGGATATATTTTCACATTTCCACTCTAGAATTGGTAAAGGCTAAAGCATCCCATTCAGTAACAACCACTCTTCTTTAAACTGTGGACATGTCAAACATTTCATGGTAAAATATGTAATATATCTTTTCATTCCATCCCACCAGTAATACCCTTAAAGGTCTCTATACATCTTTGTGCTGTAAGGATAACCTAAAAATGAAGAACTATGAGCTTCAAACAACAACTCTTTCTTCAACTAAGAATCACAAGGCACACACAATATTATCCCAAACCTTAGAATACAACTTTTATATATGTTAAATCTTGGAAAATTACCCATTTTAATAATTATTATCTTTTTTTTAACTCCTCGTATGCCTTCTATGCTTGCTTAATTCTGTCTAACAAAGATGACTACACTGAAAACTAAAAAAACAAAAGAATTTCCCGCACCAACAACTTCTAATCCAAAATTCATCAAATCATTAATCAAAGTTTCATATACCATTCGTAACATAGTTAATTATGCATGGTGTTTTCGACTCAAGGCATTATCCACATTGATTTATTTTCCAAGATAGTAATTGATCATGTAATCATAATCCTTTATCAATTAAAGCCATCTTCTTTTCCTCATATTTAATTCCTTCTGAGTGAATATATACTTAAGACTTTTATGTCCAGTATATATTTCACATTTAGCTTTGTATAAATGATTCCTCCATATTTTCAAAGAAAAAAATATGATATTTCCAAATCATGTGTGGGATAATTTATCTCATGAGGTTTTAGTTGTCTTATAGCATAAGAAGTTACCTAATCAGTCAGCATCAGAAAAAAACCAAGTCTATTTAATGAATAATCATTGCGTATGAAAAACTCTCCATTTCTATAAGGTAGACTAAGAGCTAGATCATTCACCAATCTTCTTTTAAATTCCTGAAAACAAACATCACATTCTTTTATCCAAAAAAAATTTAACCCCTTTTCGTGTTAACATAGTTATCGAGCTAGATAACTGTGCAAATTTTTTAACAAACCATAAATAATAACCTATTAATCCCAAAAAAATTATGAATCTCTATAACATTTTTTGGTATTTTCCATTCATCAACCACTTTTGTTTTGGCAGGATCAACTGTTATTCTATCCTTATTTACAATATTCCCAGGAAAAGAAATCTTTTACAACCAAAATTCACACTTTCTGAATTTTTCATATAGTTTATTTTCTTTTAAGGTTTGAAAAAAATCCTTATATATTTTTCATGCTCCTATTTAATTTTAGAATATAAAATAATTTCGTCAATTAAAACAACCACAAACTTATCTAAGAACTCATGAAATATTCTATTCATAAGATCCGTGAATACATTAGGTGAATTATTTAACCCAAATGGAATGACAAAAAATTCATAATTCCCATATCTAGTACGGAATGTTTTATTCAAGATGCCTTTTTCCATTAATTTTAACTATTGGTACCCTAACCTCAGGTCAACCTTTGAAAAATATTATACTCCCTAGATCTGATCAAACAAATCATCGATATAAGGCAAAGGATACTTGTTTTTAATAGTGATTTTTTTTCAAGGAACTATAATCAATGTAAAGTCTCATTGAACCATCTTTATTTTTAATAAAAAAGAGGAGCACCCTATGGTTAAGTGTTGGGTCAGATGATTCCATTATCTAATAATTTCTGCAATTTCTTTCTCAACTCTAAAAGTTCTATTTATGAAATTCAATTAGGGGGTTTTAAAATTGTCATAGCATCAGGAACTAAGTCAATTGTAAATTCAACTTCCCGATCTGGTATAACACCAGATATCTCGTTAAGAGAAACATCAAGGTATTCATTTACTACTGGAACATCATTAATCTGAACAATTCCCTTTTTTTCAAAAATATGAGCAAGATAACTTTCATTTCCATCTTTAAAAAATTTCTCAGCTTCCTGATATATTATCAATTGTATGGGTTCATTCTTGTATACAAACTGAAACGCTTTTTGAAAAACAACTTCTTTATCTCTACAATCAATCTTAGTATGATAAAAAGAAATCCAATCCATACCCATAATGACATCAAACTCTACTAAGGGTAAAAAACAAGGTTTTCAAGTAATTTCTTTCTACATATAACAATAGAAAGAATCATAAAATCATTTTTATTGTAACATTTCTCCCTAGTGTTTTAACAATAAGTTTTGGTCTCATTTTTTGATGTGATATTTCCAATTTACCATAAAATTTCTCAAAAATAAATGAATGTTTTGGCCCCATATCAAACAAGACTTTTGAAAAATATGAGTAAACAAACAGAGAACCCAATACCACTCCATTGGATAGCCTAACTTCTGCTGATGTAATCGCGAAGGATCTCACTACACCTTTCTTATTATAGTCTAGTTCCTTCTAATCATTCGGATATTTCTTTGAGCAGGCATTTTTATAATGACCCATCTCACCACATTTGAAACACTTTACAGTTTTCTTATCAAGATTAGTCTTAGGATAATTTTCATTATAATATCGGGCCATATGTCCAAACTTACCACATAAAAAACACTTCCCAGTTTTTGTAAGGCATTCTCTAGGGTTCTTTTTACCACACTTTTTATAGACTATAAACTGAACTTTCGTACCATCATATTTCTTTAATTGATTCTTACCCATCGATTTCCATCTGGACCTCTTCTTCTCTTTGTTCTCAATGTACATGTTATCATTAGGGAACTCCATTTCTACCCTCACATCACAGTGGAAAAGTTTCTCATAACATTTTAATTATCAATAATACAATTACCTTCATTATCTAGGATTCAATCCTAAGTAAAAGTGATTGATTTCTCTATCGAGATCCTGAATAAGATTTGGAGCGTACCTTGCCAATCGGGTGAAGTTTTCATTACACATGGCCACTGAATCTTCATCCCTTTGCCTCAATTCATGGAATTTTTTCTCTATACTAAGTTGAACCACTTTAGGAAAATATTTTTCATGGAAAAAACTTTAAAATTCAACCCACTCTAAGGCTTCAATATCCTCTCTATCACTAATATTTCTAACCATTGTCCACCACTAATCAGCTTTACCTTCAAAATGATAAATGGAAAGACTTATCTTTTGATTATATGAATATATCATAACATAAAATATATTTTCAAGGGATTTAATACATCCTTAAATTGCTACTGGGTTAGAAGATCCACTGAAAGCAGGAGGGTGGTGCCTTATAAAATGTTCCACTATCATCATGTTTCTTTATGGTAGCACTGGTTGTTCTCTTGCATGGATGCCACCGCCATTTATTGCCTACAGAATCTGATCCATTACCCTTAAAAAATACTTGGTTCCAATTCCCACCATTCTTGGTTGTGTATTAATAAAGATATCAACCTCTTGGTTCCTTCTAAATTCATTTTCCAAGTTTCTTCTGCGGAAAACCATTCTAAATAGACATATCTTAGATGAGGAAACATGGTAATCTTTAAATGATATACCATTTCAACATAAACATAAGGTAAAATAATTTATGGTATTCTATTAACATCATCCTAACCCTTAAATTTATCTAAATCATGCAATGATACCAATTATAAGAACTTGGCCTTAAACATTACATATTCTAGATATTTCCACTAGATTTCACTTCTTTACATTCCCAAATATCTTTTTCGTTTAGAGTTATATAAAGTTAGTGAAAAACTCATACATATCAACCCACAAGAATACAAAGTGGGTACCATTAAAATAGTATTCATTTCTTCCAAAACATAAAATTTTAAACACAAAACAACAATATGATTTCTTTGAAAAATCTTCATAACATTTAACTGGACTTCCTTTTTTCTCATACAAATCCTTATAACCAATGAAAATCATTTTTAAAATGGGATGAGCTTAAAAATATTAGTAAGGTACATAAAAATAATGAAAAAACCCGTTATCCCATGAATACTTATAAACATATGAAATCATTTTCACAAACACATGCTTCTCACCCATAAAGAATTATATACTTTCTTAGTGAAACATGATATTCCCATAAATTAGAGAAAACATAAATATATAATAAGGTTATATTAGGAAATTATTTACTTAATTTTTTAACCCACATGAATACCTTATGATTTATAACCCTCACGGCTACCTTACAATGTAACCCTTAAGGCTACCTTATGGTGTAACCATCGTAGTTACACTTGGAGTAAACATACGGCTGACCTCCAACTTACACATACCTAATGAATTGAAGGGAGATATAGATCCCACCCTTAATCATAAAAAAATTCTCAATATCCATAACATAATCATAATACATTAATAATTGAATAAAAATATTTCTTTTGAATTATGTAAAAAAGAATTTTAAAATAGGGTTTTTTAAAAGGAAATTCCCTTACAAATATCATATAATTGAAGTGATAATTAGTAGAATTAAAGGATTATGTGTATACACTATAATTAAACATATTAAAATATAATATGAAAAAAATTAATTACTCAAATATTTTTTAGTACCATATAATAAATGAAGTTGAAGGATAACCCAAATAATAGAAATTGGTTTAAGAATTCTCTTACCTTGGGTTTGTCTTACTTAAAACTTATTTAAACCTCTTGTATAATGGTTAAAAGAGTTTTATTATTATTTTAAATAAACATATTAAGGTTTATAACACCTTATATGATCATTTTATAACGTCATTTCACCCATTAATTATTAATATTTTGTTCTCTCCATTGTTTTGGGTGCATTCTTTACATGGTACCCATGGTCAGTTTGTAAAGGAATTTCTTGTCGAATGGAAGTGAAACTACAGAGTTTTAATGAGTTATTATTAATATTTTTCCATAATATTAAAAAATTCCATAAATAATTTTGTTTATATGGTGTGAGGATGAATCGTTAGATAAATCATTAGTGATATTTTTTAGATCATTTTGATAGTTCTTTGATAATCACAAACTTGTTTCATCATATATCATTAATATTATGCATATAAGTTAATTATAGAACATAATATAGGTCATATAGTACACTTTAAAATCGGATTCAACCATTAAAATAGTTTTTTCAACTAGATTTAAAATAAGTAAAGGAAATTTAAAATACATTGTCCACAATTTTGGTAAATCGGCACATCGCGGACGTTATTATTATTTTTATAATAAGAGGGGGAGGAGAAGAATTAAATTGATGAATTTTTACATAAAAATGATAATATCTTGAATATATAATATTATAGAGATTTAATTCCTATTGTATAATGGTAGGGGAAGAGAGTATACAAAAAGAAAAGGAATTGAAAAGAAAACGCAAGAAAACGAAAGAGTACTTTTACCTCTTGATATCTTCTCCTTGAGATCCCCCTTAAGGACTTTCTTTTGGAATTTTGGTGATAAAATTTGGTATTGGATGTGGGTAAGGGCCTTGGGAAGGGGATTTTTAAGAATTTAGACACTAATCAAAGATTGAGAGGTATAAGAGGAAGAGATGGGTGAGGGTGGTATTTATGGTGGAGGAGAGGAGGGGTTTTCCATTATTTTAATCATTAGTTTAATATTGTTTCTCAAGACTATGAATAGTATTTATTAATGTGACCCTAAATAGTAATAAGTGAATTTGATTTAGAGCCAATGGACATTTACATCATCCATGACTCAATCATGATGCAGAAATTCATTTATTTAGCATATTTCGTAAATATCGAATTTCACTATTCGCCAAAAATTCAAGTAATTCAGAAAATTACCAAAATTTAACCCTAAATTTTTTTAAAAATGTATAATTAAAAAATAAACTCAATTTTATGAAAATAAATTTCTAAATAAGATAGATTTAATTTTTAAATAAAATCATATTTTATTACAAAAAATAACAATTTTAAAACTATAACTGATTTTATGTCACCATGAAAAATTAATCAAGATATCATTATCTTATAACCTTAATAAAATAAAATAATAATATGGTTTACTATTAATAAGTATCATATTAATATTCATATTAGTATTCATAAGGTTATGTTTCTATTCACCAGAAAATAAGTTGGTTCTATCATACTCTAAATAACTTATTGATCGCTACTGTAGATGTTTGTTTTTCAAAATTCAAATCATAGAACTGTAAAAATTATGTTTAATGGATTGTTTATAACTATATCCTTAAAATAAATTTTCATTATATATAGGCTCATTGTTTCATTCATTCTAATTTATTTTTAAAACCTTGGGGTGTCAGATTGATTAACTAAGGAAATATTTATAAATATGTATCTTCTACTCAATACGAATATTATTTTTGATAAGTAACATTGTTCATGAATTAAATAGTATATTTGATATATTATTAATAATTTAGACATGAAATACATGGTTTGGGACCATTTATAGACATTCCCTTGATGCATCGGTAGTCTCATGAGACAAAATTAGTTGGTCAAACTCTATGCATTTGTAACCAGTAGTTCTAAACTATCTTGCGAAAGTCCTTGACAGTAGAAATATAGTGTCCAAATAGAATCAGTTTATACCCAATTTGTTTTAAATCGTCTTGCAAAAGGTAATGATGGTAAAGGTATCATGTTTATTGTAAACATGACGATTGATAATTAAGCATTTCCTTCACTAAGAATTTAGTTATTATTATCCATGAGATGTTTATACTGATATTATCTATGGATTCATTTCATGTTTATTTTCCCTTATCTATTCATTTATTCATGCTATTTAAATTGAATTTATATTTGATTATTTACCTTTACATATTGATTATTATCAATGAGATTTTTATATTTATATTATCTCTGGATACACTTTTTTATTAGTTTATTGACTACATGGCATGTGTATTTAGTTATTTACCATTCCACATTGATTATTATTATTTATTAATTATATATTACACTATACCTAACATTTTCTAATAATTTGATCTCACCCTTATTCAGTTTTTCCCCCCGAAATCCATGAAGTGTACGAAGAATTATATGCAAGGATATGATAGATGTAATAAATTTATTCTTAAAAAATAAATATATTGTAATTTTTGTATTAAAATGTAATTAATTACCAAAGTATGTATCTATTTTACTAGTACTAAAAAACTATTTGGTCCTTTGGGATGTGATTCCTTGTATCTTATCCCAATGTAATAAAGCATGCACTAAATCTAGGTTGCTGGGGTTGGGGTCACTACAATTCATTTAAAAAAATTTATAAAAAGTAAATCATGAGTAAAAATTTATTCAATAAATAATTTTGAGAATGTTAAAAACGTTTTTTAAATAATTTTTTAAAAATAAGGTTTTATAAGAAAGGGTATTTTCCACCGAAGAGAGAAATAAAGTCAGATTTTCTTATAAAATCACAATCATTTTAATTACCAAAGAGATTAAAATGGTATTGTTAGTAGAAAATATCATGAATAATCATATTATAATAAAATAAATGAGTTTTTTTAGTGATATATGATAACATTTCATCATTGTAAATTTAATCATAAATAATCCTGACAAACAATAAGATTATAAAATGAACCATCACCATTTTGGTAATATTTGTATCATAAGCACCATGAATGTGATAAATTAAAAATAAACATAAAAATATCATAAATATAAATGGATTCATGATATAAAACGTCAAAGGGTAAGTATATACCCCACAAAACATAACTAAGTGGTGAATATGACATACATCTCATTGAAGTAAAAGTGAGATGAGAAACTCATACCTTAGGTCTGAATTCCTTCTTACATTTTTTAAACTACGATATAATAAATAAATGTTTATTATAAATCTATTATATACCCATAATAATATTTTTTATACCATTTATTATTTAATTATAGTCCTTTATAACATTTTTATTAATGATTCTTTATTAAAATCACTATTTCGTGTGATAATTGCTTCATTTTTCATCTGTTTTTTGGTTCAGTATTTTTTTTCCTTTTACTTTTATCATGGTTAAATAATATCAATAATTTAAACCATGATTTAAATATAATATATATTCATTATATATGTAATTATAGTAATCCATTGAATTTTGAGATAGAAAATGGATTACACTATTCATGGATATGATTGGTCATACATACACATGAAAGTTGTTTCAATTTTCCCATCAGATGAAACTAATGGAAGGTAAATAACATATTACTTTTAAATATTCATTATAAATTTATATATATAACAAATATTGTTTCAATATTTCATTATTACCTTCCATTAAATGTATAATTGAGAAATGATTTACATCGTTTCGTAAGGCGGTAGCCCGCCGTACAAACGAGTGACATTATTGAATTTACACGGAATGGAATGTAAAAAAATTATATGTGATATTATCACTAAAAAAGTTTAATAAAGTCATAAATATCATATAAATATTTTAAATCTGTAATTATATCCATCCTATATAGGTGGATATGGAAAACAGGCAACATTAGTTCACGAGGCTATAGTCCATTGTATACTTGATCGACAGTTTCATTTCCATTTTCATGGAAATGGATATGCATATAGGTTATGAAATTAACATAATAACATATAATTATATGTAACATACTGTTATTATAATATCATTATATTTTAATTATATTTTAATAAGTTGTAAGAATAAATAAAACAAAACACAAGTTTATGAATTTTACCTCTTCTTCAGAGAGCCTCTTTTGGTTCTTACCTAAAGCCTTCCTAGAATGGATTTATGATATAAAAAATACTTATAGTATGTGGGGATTAAATTAAGTAATATATTTTGGTATGTATTGTCCAAAACAAATGGTTTTTTATTTTTTAAGATAAGAGGGGAGGGGTTTCCTTTTATAATTGGGGGAGTGGACACACCTAAAAGTTTTTAAAAGAATTATTTGTAGCCACATTTTTCACATGAAACAAGGTTAAAAATAGATCATTATAGAAACTTAAATATTATAGGTTCTAAATATGTCCATAAAATATTAATTCTAGAATTATTTAGTCAATTTTTAACCATTATATATTTAGTTAACCCCCCCCCCCTCGTAATCCCGTTTTTTCCTTAACATCAGTAATTAATTTTTACTGCTTTCAGTATTCATTGTGGTAAAACATTAAGTTGAAATTTTAGATAATATTAATTATTTTTATTCCAAATATGGAATCAATTTTTCATAAATTCAATTCATATAAGTGGAAATTTCAATTTAAAAAAAACCCAAATACGTGATAAAAAAGCAGTTTTCCAAAGAAAATTTCCCATAAGTATAGAATTTTTTTATACTGAAATTAATCAAAAAGTGATAAAAATTTCATAAATTCGTTAAATTGTAATATAATTTTTATAATTTTCTATTTAAGTTAATTTAAACTATGGTTTAACTTTATAATAAATTAACAAAAAAGGAAGTTTTCAATAAAAACCAGTATTTTTTACTATTCATCAAAAAATTAATCTTTTTATAAAATTATAAAAAATTCACTCTACATTAATTCTAAAATCATGATTTAAAATATGAATTTAATTTTATAAAATAAACTTTATAAAATAGTTAAAAATTAATTTTAGAATAAATTCTCAAAGCATGATGAAACTGCCCTTTAGAAAAAATATAATTTTCCAGAAATATTTATTTTTCATTCAAATGTTTTTTCTTTCAAATGTTTTTTCTTTCAAATGTTTTTTATAATTTTACAGAAAACATATAATTTTAATAATTCAGTGATACTTATCCATACCTTCCCACTTAATGGCTAGGTTATAATGGTCTTTTTAAAATAATAATATTTAAATATAATATCATATTTTTTTTAAACTTGATATTGCATACATTGAACACTATCGAAGAGATTGAATTTATTTAAAAATAAATATTTTATAAATTATTGAGGTGTTACATTATATTATAATATTGGTGTTGTGTTTCATATATGATATCGAATATGATGTTCCACTTTTGAAATCATGGGACGTTACATTTCATATCCAACATGAGTAAATACCAAATGAATCCCACATTAAAGACCAAAACACAACACTCTGGGAACTTAAAACCTTATTCATTATTCCTTCCTAATAGGGTAATAAAGTCTATAAAAAGGCATAAAATCAACCTACATACCCAAATCATCAATAAACTTTAGTGGAATAAATTAATAGGATATACCAATATCATATAAAATAGATTCAATGGAAGAAGCAATAAACACCATACCTCTCATGGTGGTTAGTCCAAATTCAGGGTCTTCTGGTACCACATCTTATGCATAAAGACATCCCAAATCAGGTCTTCCCTGATCTCTCTTTACTTGGTTAGAATCCCATTTTCCCTAAGGGAATAATCCTTTACCCTTAGAAGCATCATATTATACCTAATAACCCTTAGATAATGTGTAACCAATGATACTTTTCTATATAGAAGACTGAAAAAGTGATGAATATGACATGAATTACCACACTAATGGAACATCCATGGATCCTCTAGGAAACTAGGCCCAGTGTGACTAGTCTTCCCACACTAATAATTGAACATCAATTTATTCTATAAAGAAATCATTGGTTTTCTAACGGATGACTAATGAGCACTACTTTTGCTTCCTTAATAGGGTTCATCCCACTTTAACTTATGACTACATGAAGATCTTTGGCTACCACCCACTAAAGGAACACCACAAAGACCTATCTTCTCACCTATCTCCACCTCTATCATAGAGGTAATATCAACCAGCGTAGCATAGGTTGGTAAGAAAATTAGAATAATCATGTACATGATATTAGCCTTCAATACCATCTCAAAAAATAGAACCTTTAGGTAATATTTCATGAGGAGTTTAGGAGAGACATGGACCAACTTGGTAAACTGAAACTCATTCTCTATCACCGAATGATACCCTTACTCCAATGTTAAAAAATCACATACCAATTTTTCAACACCATAGACTCTCACCAATTTTTACCTAGTCCTTTAAAAACATATGTCATGAATCCAACCATTAAGGCCTTAAGGGTATTCAAAAAAATGAAATATTAACTTAATCATTTCTATACATGCCTTAAAATCTAGGAATACCTAGTCTCCATGGAATCCCATTGGATTTTTTTTAATAAACTCCTTTGCATGTTCTTTCATCTATGTATGTTCTCAACCACCCTCATGGATAAAGGAATGGATCTTATATATCATAAACTCCAATAAATCTAGATCAACTAGAGAATTTTCCTATGGAACATGATTTTAAGAACCCTCTCTATGCCTATATGAGGACCTTAAATTTCTATGATATCTCTCAATATGACCATTGACAATGTCAACTAATCTATTAGATAAACCTTAAACTCTCAACTCGACAAACTCCCTGATATTATTATGAATATCATTGAAAATTACTCTTTCACTTACACTAATGATTTCTTAATTTGGGAACCTTCTCAAAATGGTCTGCTAAACTCCAAAAATGTATATAATCATTTTTTCTATAACTATGATAATGATTACAAGTGGTTAAAACATTTCAAAAATACTTGGATAAAACCTTCTAGATTCAATCTCATCTGGCATCTTTCTCACAACAGAGTTACCACAGATATTTGCCTTTAATCTTTTGGAATTCAACTCTTCTCTAAGTGAAAATTGTGTAATCAACATAGAGAAAATGCTAACCACCTCTTTCTTTCTTGCAATACTTCTTCTACTCTTTGTAAATATATTCTTGAAATTTTTTACTACAGATGGTTAAATTTTGACTTCGTCAAAACTCAACTAAAGAAATGTGCAGAAATGGAAGGCTCACAGCAAATCAAGAACCTTTTTCTAACTGTATTTTCTGATCTCTACCAAGTGATCTGATATGATCGGAATGCTATTAATCATAAGAATTACTCATACAATAAAAATTAAGGTCGGATACAGATCCTCATTTCCATACATGAAGCTACTCTGATGCAAAAGGGACATTCCCACAACACTATGCATCACTTCGGAATCCTGCAACGTCTTTATATTAATGGCAATTTATGTCATCATCACCACACTCTGGAGATTTTTTGGAGAGTTCCTCTTCTTGGATGGATCAAAATTAATATTGATGGAACATCCAAAGGAAATTCAGGCCCTAAGGGATGTGTTGCTATCTTCAAGAATAATCTTGGTCAGATCCTTGGTTGTTTCATGGGTAGTTATGGCATTACCACCTCCCTTGAAGCTGAGATAATGAGATTAATTCATGATATTACCTTCTTTAAGCTCTTTGGTTAGAATAACCTCTGGATTGAAAGTGACTCGATGACCATCATGCAAAATATTTGGAATGGTGTTATTCATCTTGCTTGTCCAATTACTACTCGTTGGATAGAATGCACCCATTCGCTTATCAATATCAACTACATCATCACTCATGTTTATCGAGAATCTAATATAGTTGCTAATGGTCTGGCCAATATGGGAATAAATCAAGACATCACCTGGTTCGAAAACATCCATGTTGATCTTATTTCCTTACGTGAAAAATATTATAATATGATATCGTCTTTTAGAATCTTGTAAAATTTCTTCTGATATTAATTTTGCTTTGGTCTTGAATAAAATAAACACTTAAAATAGGTCACAATAGATATAATTATTATAAAAAGAACTTATAAATAAATAAGGGGTTAAATATAGAAATTCTAAACATTTTCTCACTATATAAGGTTTGTCCACATGGTTAGGATAATTGTGTGACAACCGTTCAAGTGCCATCAGAAGATAACATATAATGTCACATGGTTTTCACATTGTTAATACTAACCATGTGCTTAAATCATGCACATCTTTTAGTCTTCCCTATTTAACTAAAATCACAAAATAAAACATGTTCTCAACCCATGAATCATTATCAATAGTGAAAACACATTAAAATGTCAATAAAATCCATAACTAGGCTTAAAACTCAAACACAATCCTAGACCACTCATGGAAACTCAATTTTCAACATGAAAAATATCTAGATAGGAACTCCTCCTCTTCTACCTATCAATCACTGACATTTCTACCACCAATCAACCACTGAACCCCACAAAATGAGGGCTCTAATACCATTTTTTTCAAAGAAACTCTGGTTGACATGACCTGTCACTCGATCCAACACATAAAAGGCCCAAAATGTGTTATCAATCACCATAGGATGATAAAAATATCTATGGAATAATAAAAAACATATTTGTAATAGTTTCTACCATAGTAAATTGTTATGACCCATCCATAAAATTGGATAGACACACTTACATAGTCACAGTTTGAAAAAATAAGCATATAACCAGAGTAACATAGCAATGACTAAAAATATATACCATAAAAAATATCACATTAATGTACATAACATGTCATAAAATAGAAATATACATGGTATCTCACATAAAAAGACTAAAAAATAAAAATATGGATCAAGATCCATGAGTTTAATACATACATTGCAATGATATAATAAATCAAAGTATCACCTTAGGATCTATCCCTATAAGAGAACATCTACTCCATAAAAATAACTATAGATGGTGGTAATTAAGAATAGCCACCTCTGTACATAGTTCCCTCTCCTTTACCTATGTCCTAAAAAAAGTCTATATACACCCAAATGAATATGTAGGGTGTTAGAAAAAAATCCCATTAGGATGTCAAAACTAATCATTTTAAGATTTTTTAACAATATAAATCGATGAGGTAGTTTGAAAAATCATTTTATAAAACTATTACACTTTAAAAAAATTCATTTTAAATAAATAATTTCAAATACATTTGATTTTCCTTAAACAAACATGTTTCCAAAACATTTCTCAACATTGATTAAGTAAATAAATAAAAGTAACTTGGAATAAACAAGATTAACCTATCCAAACAATTCATAAACAAGGTGTAAGAATAAACATCAATATATAACCAAATAAATGGAAATTTTTATAACACATGATATCATATAAAACAAGGAATTGACATAATGCATAAAAGCATATAAATCATCGGACATAATCATTATGCACCATGGGGTCTAACCATAAGGTTCTATTGTGAGTGAGTCTAAAATACTAATATATTATCTAGGTAAACAAATTATAAGTTCTCATTGACTTCCTCATTCCCAACTCCCACGATATCCCTTTATATCTTGGTCAAAAAATTGAAATCTTCCTTGTTCTTTCTTCCCAAAGGCTCTCTTGACCCCTTGGACAACAATATAGAATCTCTCTCAGTATTCTTTCTAAGGTCTCTCTTGGTCCCTTGGACAACACACCCTCGCACCCTAGGTATCCCAAGTGCTACTCAATGACAAAAATATCACATCACAAGTTACACTTATAAAATCCATTTCAAAATATAATTTTAACAAAAAAAACATTCTCATTTCAATAAAAAAAATTTATCGAGGAAAAATATTTATAAACCCTCTTTATAAATTAATTTATAACCACAAAACCTCTTTTATCCATTTTTTCAAATAGATATGGTTAATTAAAAATATCCCCCTTTGGAAAACCCCCTTTAAATATTAAACTTCCAAAAAAACCATGAAACTCAACCAATGTATATTAAAAAACAAACATAAATCTATTAAATGGAAATTTAATAAAAAACCAAATTTGATAAATAATTCAAAGGTTATCCAAAGAAATAACACTTTAATGGATACATCTACCTCTAAAATGATTCTAAACTTATCACCTTTGACAAAAAAAACACCTAATTTTGGAAGTATAATACCTCACACACATCAATAAAAAACACCAAGGAATCAAGATAAATCCAATAATTTTGAAGGGGATAATCTCCCAATATTGATTAATAAGTTGTGCATGTATGGGAGGAGGAATAGGGGAGAAAGACCTAAAATATTGTAAGTAAAAAATTATAATTTCTCAAAATTTTAAAGATATAGGAAACTCATGTGGTTTGGATGCATAGTTAGTTAAATCATTCACCAACCAAGTAGAATCCATTGCCTCCCCAAAACTATGTTTCATAATTCCTTTTGAGCATCACAAGGTTTGAAAAACATTTCTCAAACCATGAAAAAGTGCACTATCACACAAAATATCACCCTCACGTGACTAGTTTCATGCATTTAAATATTATAAAAAACATTTTTCTAGGATTTTTCTTATATAAAAACCTAAATTAAAACTACTTATACCTGGAAAATCTAAGAAGAAAATAAAATATAAAAATAAAAACTCAAAATAAGTATATCAGTGACCCGAAAGGTATCACAATCACTCTCAAGTTCAAGTTGTTATGTTCATATGTAAGTGGTTTTATAAATTTACTTAATAACTAATGAATGATGGTAAATATGGATTTATAGTGGTTGATATAGATCAATATAATGAAACTAGAGAACCCTACATATTTGTGTCTCACACTAGAAAAGTTTTCTATATAATAGATCAATTAAATCCTTGTAATGGTGTTGTTGTGATAACCATTCCTTGAAATATTTTCAATAATGGTTCCAATAAAATTCCCCTCAAAATTATCCATGTGGGTTATCATACTATTCTTGGATATGATGACTATATCATTTCAATTATTAATTAATATTTTGAAACCAAAGTATTATTAGAAAATAAATATCAATGATGGTAATGAAACTTTACTTTCATAATGTATTGTATACTAGTTGAATTTATGTTAACTTATATACATGCTAATTATTTTTTCAAATAATTTCATATTATGAAGAATTTTTTAGTATAAAAATTTCTTATAATTAGTAACATATACGAGAGGTTTGGATAAAGACTTGTATCACACAAGTGAGTATATATTGTTAATATTTATATCATTTCTCAGTTGAATAAATATTTTTATCATATTAGAATCCAAAAGATGATAACACCCTGAGTGGGGGGAATTAGGTTTTTTAATATTAAATCAATTTTTTATTTTATAATGATATTTTTCTCTAATATTGAGGATCACTTTTATTTCTCTATACTGTTTACCTCAATGAGCGATGAAATTAGTAAATAACATAAGGGATTTTACTTGGTTCACCTGTGCTGGGCTATGTCCAGGGAGCATGCACGGTAATGTGCTTGTGCAATAAATTCACTAAAATATAACTAATTAAATTACAATTATGAGAAGCCTCACTGAACCTCCTAGTTCACTAACATAAACAATCTAAGAACTCACTTCTCTCCCCCAATAAAGAACTCAATGCTCTACTTGTTAAAACTTTCTTCTTCCCATGAAGATAGTATGAACAAAAACTAATTTCATGTTTCTCTTCAGCATAGAAATATGGATTTATAGTTAGGATGAGACTCCTATAATAACTATTTTTCTACCTTCAACCTTACAGATAAGATCTAGAACAATCCACTAGAAATGTTATCTAGAAAAACTTCTTTACACTACCTCCCTATGCCTCTCTATTTTTTGTTACACCACAGATGTCTTCCTATTTTATTTTAATCCAATAAATTGGATTGATACTTTTATCTTCAATACTATTCCAAGTGTCTGATGTGTTTATTGGGGACATCATGCACTATAAAAACCAAAATAATAATTGGGTTTTTTAACCAAAAAATATTATGAATTAAAAATAGTCAGTAAAATGAAAATGGTAGGGATGTGGTGTGGTGTGGAAATAAATATTGTTCCATAATATTACCTATTTTATATATAATATGACATTTCCAGCTTTACTATGGTGTAAACACTTCTTGCTTTGAACTTCCTTCTACGTGGTAAAGATATTTTTTATGGAGTCCTTCAGTTGACCAAATCCACTTTTTCAAGAGAAATATCTAATATTTTACTCCATCTCTTAACTACTTGACACAAGGTATTGACTAAAGCATGGGAAAAGATTCTATAGTGTGGGATATTGTAGGAATTATAGATTCTAAAAACTTCACTTCTTTCAATTTCAGACCCTCCATATCGCACGACATAGTTGTGGAATGGGTGCCTTCACACCCAATGGATCTATAGAATAGTGATCTTCGTTGTAGCATGGGTACCACAAAATTTTCAGAGGCATTGAAATATTCTAGAAACACCTCTACATCATGGTCTGTCTAGCTATAGTGTATCCTAAGAACACCATGTCCCACATCATACTTGCCTCTAATTTTCTTATGGAATATAAGCCTCGCCATTCCCTCAACCTACTAAATAGGATTAATGGGGTTCAATCCTAGCCTCCTTTATACTGTCAACCTATGATTTGGACCACCGCCTTCATACTGTTACCCTATGATATGGAATACTACTTACTCGTGCATTCCTTCCCATGTGTGAACTCACCAACCTATAGGTTTCATCATGTCTAGTTGGATAGCTGGTTCCCCTGCATAGTCAAGCTTACTCCCACATATGTGTAGTTAATCCATCTTGGATTCCTAGCCAGGGATGACCTTATTTTTTCTGCATAACCAACAAGGTTGTAGAAAAGTCATGGTGACTATGGCATTTCCTCGTTCTAAGAGACAAAATTCCTCTTCACTTATTTCCTTCTCCACTTTGTCAAAAAACATAACAAAAAACAAACAAATATATTTTGGCCAAAAATATAGACTTTTGGGGTTGTTGAAAATTCCATAAACACTCCAACCACTTTCAAAAAGTGTCTGAATGAGCAATTAATCGTAAATTCTAATCCCATGTGAGACATTATTGGTGTGAGAAACAATAATTGATTGAAAAACAATTCATGATCGCCTTTTAATCATTTCAACCACATAAAACACCCCATAAATTGACATTAATATACTCTCACCCTTTGATCTCCCTTTTCTCCCCATTTGATCACCCTTTTCTCCCCTATCAGACACACTTGGAGCATTACTCCCCATTTGAAATGAACATAAAGAGATTAATTCAATGAATTGTTTATAGGAGAGGGTTCTAAATCTAACATAGCAAGGATAGAAAACATACCTTGATAATGAAATAAATTAGTGGGAGTGGGGGTTCCGTCTCAATCCAATTAAGTGGGTGGATGTGGTGGGAATCCAAGATCCAAATTATACTTCTCAAACATCACTTTTGGGGGTTCCTTTATCAATATATCTTTAACTTGATCCTGAATTGACACATATTCCAAAACCAAAACTTCTTGCTCCACCTTCTCCTTTATGAAATGATATTTGACCTCAATATTCTTGGTCTATAAATGTTGGATATAATTTTAACTTATATTGATCACACTTGATTTTATAACACATAAATGGAATTTTAGAAATAAATTTAACACACACATCATTAAGTTATTACTTTATCAATATCAATTGGGTGCATTCTTGAGTAGAAGCAATGTACTTGTCCTCAGTGGTTCCCAAAGATGTGCAATCACACTTCTTGATTAGCCATGAAATACATGAACTCCCAAGATAGAAGGAACCATTGGATATTTATTTTTAGTCATCTATTGAACCAGAAGAATCTGATTAAGTTAACACCACCAAATTCTATTGTGAATCATTATAATAGATTAGCCCATAATCTGAAATATAATGATTATATAGAAGAATTATTATCACAGCTTTCATGTGGTTCTCTATGAGATCACTCTAAAAATGAGAGGCTTGAAAAGTATCTAATAATATATCTAGTCAAGTGATTTTCAAATAGAGTAGAATTTTAATAATTTTATGATACTTGGTCACATTGTTCGTTTTACCTAATTCATCTTTTGATCATTTCAATTTAGTATCCACTGGAGTTTCCATGGGGCTTGAGTCCTCCATCTGAAATATTTTTAGCACATACTTGTAGTATTTGGTTTTTGAGATAAATACTCCATCAAATATCTAAGTAACCTATAAGTTAAGTAAAAAATATAATTTCACTAATTAGAGACTTCTCAAATTTACACTTTATGAGTTTTGAAAACTACTTTCATTGGTTATCATCCAAGCCTCCAAAAATTATGTCATCGATATAGATTAGCACCATCAACCACTATTTATTTCCCTTTTCGATGTAAATATTATGATCAAATCTACCACTATGAAAATAGATCTTCTTTATACATTTGTATAATCTAGAATACCATGCTATTAGTGCTTGTTTAAGGCCCTAAAATTCCTTCTTTAGTTGAAATACTTTTCATTCATCTTCATCAATGAGAAACCCATATAGATGCTTGATATAAACTCCATATTCAAGGAAACCATTAAAGATAGAATATTTGACATCTATATGATGTATCTTAAAACGCTTTTGAATTTCCATGGATAGAAATAAATGGATGGTTTCAAGTCAGGAAATTGGAGTGTATGTTTCATCAATATCCACTCATTAAATTTTTCAAAACCACTTGCACACAGTTAATGCCTTGTTCCATATTACATTTCCTTATTCATTGGGTTTATTTCATAATTACTAATTTTTTCTGATGATATTTCTTTCAATTAGCCTTAGAATAAATTTTCATGTTTCATTTTTGTTATGATTGGTCTATCTCTTCACTTTTTTTCATGATCCATATCTCATCACTTGAATATTATTTAAAATAATTTTGTTCCACCAATGTTATAAAAGATACATATTATCAATCCTTCATTATTATAGTTTAAACCAGGGTTTCCTGGTCCCCAATATGGTTTTTTCAGAAATGTTAGCCCTGTATATTTTTATTCTTGATGAATTTTTTCACCTTCATCATAATATGATTCTTCATCAGAATTCATCTCATTATATATAATTCACCCTAAACCTTGTACTTATTCATGACTTTTAGATTCAAAAATTGATTGATTATCATGTGAAATTTTCTCATGAGAAATCATCATTTTACCTCTCTCAATTACCAAAATTCCATTTCTCTCAATAATTTTTCATGTTTGTTATTGTAACACCTGTAGTATTTACTCTTTAAAGAGTCTACAATAAATATGCCTTCATCTCCTCAATATTAAATTTTTTCACTCTTCTCCTTTTTGAGAATAAAACATTTACTCCCAAACTCTATAAATTACTAGAGTATAGGTTTCTTTCTATACTATATTTTGTATAGATTTATCACTTAATTTCCATATATAAATTCTCTATTAGAGATTTACACGTATGAAAGAATGGATTATTTCCATTATTTTTCTAGATATAAATTTTCAATCAACAATATTTGAGCTATGTTACTGATTATCTGATTTCTTCTTTTGACAAACCCATTTTTTGGGTGTTCTAACAGCAAAAACCTGATGTTGAATTCCATGTTTCCCTATATATTCATCAACCTTTAGATTTTAAAATCCAGCACTATTTTTAGTTTGTAATTTATAAATCTTTACACAAAAAATATTTTAAGCCCTCTTCCAATATATATTGATACATATAAACACCTCAGTCTTGTGTGTGATAGGAATGATCCATGACAACTTGATAAAATCATCATTAAATAATACATCATACCTATCTCCATCTATTTCTTTGGGTGATATTAGCCCACAAACATCCATGTTCACAATCTCAAGAAACATTGATGCCTTTATCTTATTTGGTTTGTGGGTCTTTCATATAATCTTACACTTTTGATATGAATCACATTTTTTATTATGAATATATGTGAGATGGGGAATATCATGAGATCCATTTCTCTTTAGAAACCACACCAGATATGTTTTGATCAAATGAACAAGCCACCTATGCCAGATTCTATTCTCATCTTCTTTGGATATAATATAGAAATTTTCTTCCATGATAAGATATATATTTCTATTTATTTACATTTCAATTTGTTCTTATTACTTAGATAATAAGTGAAAAATATTTATATTTGATGGTATAATCCTTTTGACTGAACTCCACTCTATATTTGTGGTCACACAATTGGATAACACTAAGAAAATTGTAGCTTAGCCCATCAACTAATACAAAATCAATACATATATGATATTTTCCTAAAATCCTAGTTTTTTGGAATCAATTATATTAAGGCCCACATAATTCCTAAAATGAATGACACCATATTTATTGTGCTTGAAATTTATAATGAGGTATTTATTTCTAGTCATCTATGGTGTAAATCAATTATCCACAATCTAAGAACATGAATTTTCTATTACCCTTAAAGAAATATCAACAATATTAGTCTTATTTGGGATTCCTTTCATTACCCATGTTAGTGAATCATGTTTCTCGACAACTTTTGGCTCCATGAAATCTTCTTCTTCTAGAAAGGCTAAAATTTTATTTTGAGCATTTACAATTTTGGATAAAATATCCATTTTTTTCTTCCACTTTGGGGAATTTTGGATGAAATTTGTTTCATTTTTGATGTGAAATTGATTACTATATCCATGAAACATTAACTACAAAAATAGTATCCATTAAAAGAAAAAGAATTATAGGAAATTATAATTTTCTAGATGGATAGATGTTGATCCTGGAAGGGACTCCTAGAAATATTACAAATAGTGTACGTGTGTTTGAATTTTCCACAGATAAAACATATAACTCTTTAATCATTGTAATTAATCATGTCCACATGGTCATATTCCTTTCCAGTTTTGTGTAGATCAACCTTATTTCAAGTAGTTGGTGCCTGAGGTTTAGAAACAATCACATTTTTCTCTATATTTTAACCACTAAAATTTTCGAATAGTTATGTGTTTCCCCTTAGTAATTCCTTAATATTGAAAATATAATTATTCTTGTTTATTATTTATCATCATTTCGGGTGTTAATAATCATTCTTGATATTCACACTTCTAATGCTAGTTTATAACTTCTTCCAACTCCTCATTTCTATTCACTCTTTAATTTATTGTTCTATCCAAACATTTAATGATTTGGGTTTTTTCATCAATTATATGTTTCATTTAAATATCCTTACATATATTTTATAAACATACATATCTGAGTTTTTTAATTTCAAACTTCAACTCTAGATTTTCTTCTTCTTTTTATTTCATGTAAACATTAGAATCATGCAACACTGCATTGTTATTCTTAGTCTTTTCTCTCAATACATAACGTTCTTCAAGGGATACCTCATGTTCTACCCATATATCAATCCTTCCAAAAAAACTTCTTCATTCTAATCATATCTATTATAATTTATTGGCTTGTTTGTAATATCCATCAACACATCTTTATCTTTATAATTTTGAACTTCTTGTACCTCAATTTCTCTAGAGTTATCTTATTATTTATAAAGAATGTTTTTCCTTTAGAAGGACCTCTGTTGATAATTATTTTAACCTTACTTTCTTGTCTTCTTTAATTTTTTTTCTTCAACATCATCTTCTTGATATTTTTTTTAAAATTTAGCAACAAGATGTCCCACTTTTTCACACATAAATCATAAAAGGGTAATATTGCCTTTAAACTATCCTCTTTCTATTTTTAGATTATAGAAAAAATAAAATAACCTCAACAACTTTGTAAACTTATGGATTTTCCATTAATCGAATATTTTTCATGCAATTAAAGGCCACCTTTTGAGTACTCTCTTATATTCTAGACTCATTATCTTTGTCTCTCATTTCATAATCTACCAAAGTGCTATGAAAGATATCAAGATAAATATATTTTGGATATTTTTCTTCTAGAACGAACATTATTTCATTGAAACACTGAGGGAGTCTTCTCATGATCCTATTCATGATATTTTCATATTTTAGGTCTTTAATAAGGCCTCTCATATATTTAAAAAAGAATATATAGATGATTGAAATAGGAATTGACCGTATAATTTGAATTAATTATAAAATCTTCATATTTTTTCTAAAAAATTTGAAACTTTCCCTCCCAAGCCTTCAAATATACTTCATAAATTGTCATAATATTTTACCATATAATATGTGAGGTTTTATAGGACATTACCTTTGCAAATATAGGATTGGAATGACCAATTTTGAAGGAATTTATGGATTTTTTATCTTCATCCAATTCTTGATGATCTCTTTTCATCAAGGCTCCACTTCCAACATTCATGGTGATTCGATAGATAGATGCTATGTAAATTTCCATACCCAAGGATCTAAAATAATGCTACATATATCTTTTCCACAACTATAAATTACTTTCTTCAAAAAGGAAAAAAAATTATGATAGAAAACCATTCCCATTATTCCAATAGAGAAGAAAAATAAAGTCCCATTTAATACGACTTGTTAGAATCAAAAAGATGATAACACCATAAGAAGGGGGTGAATTAAGGTTTTCAAGATTAAATGAATTACTTATTTTATGAGGATATTGTTTTATCACCTTGAGGAACACTTTGATTTCTCTCTACCTTTTACCTCAATGTGTGATGAAAGTAGTAAACAACACAAGTGATTTTACTTGGTTAACTCACACTGGGCTATATATAAGGATCATAAAAGGAAATATGCCTATGCAAAAAATTCACTAAAAGATCATTGTATAAAGTAAAATTTTGATCAGCTTCACTGACCCTCCAAGTTCACTTCCACAAAAAATCAAAGAACTCATTTATCTCCCTCAACAAGGCATTCATTGATCCAATTTTTGAAACTCCCTTCTTCACATGAAGTTAATATGAACATTAACTTGTATTTATGTCTCTCTTGAGCACATAAACTTTTATTTCTAGTAAGGATGAGACTCCTACAATAACTCATTTTCTACCTTCAAACTTCAAAATGAGATCGGGAACAATCCTTTGAAAATATTTTCCAGAAACTCGACTGGAAATCCCGTGTTAGATACACCATAGATGGATTTGTACCCTACGTTCCTCTATAGATCCCCTACAAGACGTGTACCAGGCTCGCTCGGAGTTGCTCGTCGAGCCATGGCCCAAACGATGCCAAACTCGGCTTCTATCCTGCCTACACTGGATCCTGTCCCTGAGCCTGTACCTGCGGCTCGTGATCTGCCTGTACTAAATCCTACACATGATCCTACACCAGTAGCACTGTATCCTCACTTTTCTAATGCTTCATCGAGACGTATAGGAGGAACCCACTGAATACCAAAAATGGTCAAACAGTCTATATATATATATAAATATATATTCAATGCAGATAAGAAAACAGTAAGAGGAAGTTCATAACTACTACCCTTACTCTCCCCCACTGCAACCCATGCCCCATGGAATCCTAGCCTCATGTCCTCCTTACCCGCCCTTAACAGAGCCAAGTATCAAAAGTACCTCGGGCCATACCCGTCCTAACAACCAACGTTGCCTCAAACTTATGGTCGAGTCACCTAATCCTGGTGATCAAAATCACCTAAACTGATAGCACCTACCTGCTCTCATGAGATCCAGACCCAAATATCCTGCAACATGAAATTCTAAAAATATACAAAGCAGGGAATAACACATTGAAATAAACAAGAAACTATATCAGGAATCTCACCAATTCACATTTCAGAGCATAAAAAGAATGGAAATTGTTTTTTATTCACATGGAATTATCACTTCACAAAGCATACGTGAAATTATGAAATTGAAATACCGTAAAATGTGTCTATCAAAAGCCAGGAAAACAAGCCTTGACATACCGGGACAAGGTCCAATTCTCCCTTACCGCACCGGGTCAAGGGTTACATATCACAATAAATAACATCACACACCAAGTGATCCATCGAGTTGGAAATCATATAAACTGTAATCTAAGCAAAAGCAAACATCAATTCCCACCCAAGCTAACTTGGTTCATCCCTCGTACCTAGGGATTCAGACACCCAAGAACAAGCTAGAAACTCATTTTCCAGTAACAACCTATCTCCAGTCTACCATATCCCAAATATTAAAACCATCAGAAATAAAAGAGAATTATAAATCTCATTAGTAGCAAGTAAAATGATGCTACTAAATCCCTTTCAAGAAATCCTCTGATACCACTTTGTAATGACCCAGGCCCGATCATCCACCCGAACAGTGCTAAATGGGTCGGGTGTTATGACCTTAGGTGCACCTCCCCAAACTCCAAAGGCTTATGACTAGCAGCGAGGGTCTTTTAGGTATAGTGGGGAGGCTATACCCTCTTGGAGGATAGTATTAAGGGTACTAGTCCGAGAATAATAATAAATATGCAGTGGAATAAAGGACTCAGCAGACTCGAACCAGACCCGCAGAGCGGAAGCGTAATCAATATAGATAAAAAGAGGAAGCAGTAAATATAAAAAACAGTAGCAAAAAGAAACACAACAGTATACTGATAACATGTAACTACTACTGAACAACAAAACATGGATCCAAAGAAGGTCATACATAACTGAATATAAAAAGGGTGCTAATGGATAACCAACTGTAGCTACAACAAGAAATAATACTGATACAATAAAGAAAGAAAAACAAAGTAAACCCCAGCTAGGTCATACCTCAAGGTCTATACCATCTTCATGCAATAACTAACGCAACCTAGCTCCTGAAGCTCGCCTCTTTTCTGTACGTAAATCCTTAAAGTCTGCATGCTTCCCGGAGGGCCTGTGCAGGGTATGAGAAAAATCTCAGTAGGATACCATCCAATGGTGCATACCTAATATAATTGTTTAAGTAGTAATTCATTTATAAGTAAAGTAGTTACATAAAAATGCACAAAAATACACTAATTCCACTGGTGCTCAGTAGCCACCATGGAGTGTCACCTACTTCGGCCAATGTTGGAATCTCGGTCGTGTAACCCGGCACCATGTGCCACATGACACCTCGTGTCTCAAGTACCAACGTCCTAAAGGAACTCCCAAGAAGTAAAACCCTGGCACCATGTGCCACCTGACACCTCATTTCTCAAGTACTGATGTCCCGAAGGCATGCCCAAAAAGTAGCCCAGAGGAACAGCGATGTCTGCTCTCAAATAACGGCGAGCCTCAGCCCACAACCCGATAGCCTCAATGCTATCCTATGAAGGATCCTCACCTATCATGTGGATTTCTAAGGCAAGCACCCCCAACCAAAGTACCAAAACCGCATCTACTGGGGCCTCTACCCACACGAGTGGTCAAAACCACCTCATCACGAAGTATCTCTGTGTGCACACTAATCAATGTTCTGGGTGAGCAGTAATCTCCAAAATAGTACCTAAGCCACCAACACATCTAACACCTCATGTCCTTGTGACCATGCCACTCAAGTCTAATGGCCTCTCCATCCAAGTAACCCGAGCCATTCCAACCTGACAGCCGTACTGCCTCAAGCTGACGTCCATGGAGCCCAATCCCATGGTCAAAACCACCTTAAGTAACCTGGGCCAAGCCTAAAACCACCCCAAAGGTCCAACATATTCAATTCATCACTTGCATATATATCAAATTTAAACAGAACACATAATCAGGAAAAACAACCTAAACAGTTGAATTGCACTATGCACGGTGTTGTCCCATACCAGCACTGAGGTCTTGAATGCCTCTAAAAATTTATATCAGGTTTAATAAATTAAACTGAACAGTTTATAGCAATATAAATCAAATATAACCATTTTGGAATCCCTCGACCAAAATTCCCCGATGAGCTACGGACTCTCACTCAGCCCCGCTCAAGCAAAACAGGTAACAGGGCATACCCAAAGGTATCCCATAGGGCCAAAAATCAATTCAATATGAAACAATAGATAAAACAGGTCCCTCTCAAAATACCTGAAAACGCGTCGAAGGCTGCGTTACCCAAAAGAGAACTAAAACACGAAAAGAGGTATGCACCACCTACCTGAGACTCGTACGATGCTACTCCTCCAGTAACAGCCTCCAATCTGGTTTAAAACATGATAAATCTACAAAATAATCCAAACCTCTCAAACCCATATAACTCATTCTAGAACAAAAATCAATCAAAACGGCTCAAGAGGAATCGAGGCCTTACCAAGGGGGTTTCAAAACATCAATCGGTGTTTGAATTGGGTCTCAGACGGACGATCGGGAGAAGAAAGAATCTTCGGCCATCTTGGTTCGTGAAACTAGGTGGAATATATAATTTCTGCCTCAAAACGAGGATACTGCCCATTTTAACACACAAAAAAAATAAAATACATGGCATGTACTTTAGGACTACACCCCATATATATCATTTAACTATTCATTTGATAGCTGGAATTCTGTCGACTTGCTTTCCAGGACCTACCAACATGAGTACACAGCATGTACCTATGGGTACACGGTGTGTACTTGGTTTCCCTTCTCTTCCTCATCGACTTACCCACACACCAAGTATATCTTTTATACATGGCTAGACTACACGACGTGTCCAAAGTGAACATGGTGTGTTCTTGGTTCAGACAAATATACTTGACCAACAGGCCTACACACCATGTGTAGCCTCTACACGGTCAAGGGTACACGGCGTGTCAAAAAATACACACCGTGTAGTAAGAAATTTTCTACACAATCATCACACGGCATGTACTCGGAGAGCACACGGCCGGTACTCACTTAACATATACATTGAGCATACTTAAATTACATGACATATAGTCTGGAAATTTCCAGAAACTGCCCATTTTATCCAGTTTCCTTAGAAATAATTCAAAAATTCAAACAGGGTCGATATTTTGACCCGTTCCAAAAACTCGGGTTCTTATAGTAATGTAGGCTATAAAAGAAATTTAATTTATTCAAAAAAACTATAAAACTTAGTGTCTTATATTTTACCCCCAATAAAATGAATTTCTCCCTCAAAATTCATCAATCTGATATAAATAAATGAGGATACTTTTCTCTTAACAAACTGGTTGTTTCGCCACAAAACTTTGACCAGGTGAGTGGTCTCGTTTCATATAACTCTCTATGTATGATTTAGAATATCAACTGGTTATTCATCATAATAAATATCATGCTCCATCTGTATGACATCTGAGTTCAGTACATGTAAAGGATCGGGTATATACTTCCTCAGGAGATATACATAAAGCACATTATGAACTTGAGAGACGTTTAGTGGAAGCACCAACTAATATGCTACCATTTCTATATGATAAATAATTTCAAAGGGACTAATATACCTAGGGATTATTTTTCCATTATTTCCAAATCTCATTACCTTCTTCCATGGAAAAATTATTAGAAACACTTTTCCACCAACTTCAAATTCAAGATCACACTAGTGATTTTCAACATAACTTTTCTACTTAATCTAAGTTTCCTTGATGTGTTGATTAATGGGTATAAACATCATTACCATTTCCCTATATATCTTAGGTCCCAATATATTTTTTATCCAAATTAATTCTAGCATGTTGGTGCTCTACACTACTTTCAATAGGGATTCATAAGGATCCATCTCAATTATCATGTTAAAGATGTTGTTGTATAAAAACTCAACTAAAGGAAGTTATTGACCTCAACCACCTTTGAAATCCATATAAAAAGATCTCAATTTATCCTATAGGGTTTTAATTGTTATATTATATTTATAATCTATATGTGTATGATATATAGTGCAGGAACACAACTATGTATCTAGAGCTTGTTGAAGACTTCAATAGAACTTTGAGGTAAACCTCAGATCCTGATCATACATAATGACATTTGGTACTACACACAACCTTACCACTTCTTTAATGTATATTCTGGAAGGGTGGTCAATAGAGATGTATTCTTAGATAGTTATGAAGTGTGCTTTCTTTTTAAGGTGATCAACTACAACCCATATATAATTATTCCCTTTAGGCATTTTGGGGAGTCCGATGAAAAAATCTATGGTGATGTTTTCTCATTTTCATTCTGGTATGGGTAATGGATGTAACATCCCCTTATAATTTGGTCTCTCAACCATAACTTTCTAACATACCAAGAACTGAGATAAATACTCCACGATATCTCTCTTCATACCATACCACCATAAATACTCTTTCAATTCATTATACATCTTTATACTTATACGATGAATAGAGAATGAAGAAGTATGATCTTTCTCTAATAACTCCTTCAAATATGGTATGGATGGAACACATACATGGTTCCTAAACCTAATTATTCTACTATGATAAAAATTTATAACCTTTTTTGTATATCTACATATTCCTTATGTGCCTCTTTAATATTTACTTGGATATATGGTTGAACATTCAATTAAGAAAGATAATATTTCTCCCCTTCCTTCAATATTTCCATATCCATCCATTTTAAATCCAAAAGTATTTGATCTTTTGTGATCCTCATCATAGATAAACTATAATGATACTTTTAAATTAAATAATCATCCATTTTTTTCTTTCTAAGGATAGTAAGGTATTGATTAGTCATAATCATTAACTAGGTCTAACTATCTTCCTTGGTACATATTATAAAGGTTTTGGGGCATGCGTTGAAAGTTGGTGGGACAAGGATTTAAAAAATTTCATCACCGAAGAGATGTAACTTCTTCCTATTCCTTTAATTTCATAATGATCACCATGATCATGTTCCTTTGATCCATGAAGTCATATTGGATCGATCACTTAGATATATCCTTTCTCTCTCTAGGATACAGAAGGATAGAGGATCTATCAATAAATTAGAATGAACTGTGAAAAAAAATAATCTCCAAAAGACTTAAATAGTGAATTTTAGAAATACTTAGGTAGGGTTCCCCAGCTCCCATATATTTAACGGCACAAAATAAGTAATAATTAAATAGTTATGATAATTTTAATACATTATAAATATTATTTATATTTTATAACTTACTTGTAATATATATTAAATATATTACATGATAATACCAATTCATTAAATCGACTCGTAATTACTGTTAAGATTAAATGAACCTTTAATATTAAATTAATATTGGTTCATATAATATTATTCAATGTATTTACATAAACACTTAAAAATAATTTTAATAAATAAATTCAACTAAATTATTCTATACTCAAATAATAATGAATTTATTTACTTGTCAATGATCATTAAAACTTGAACAACTCTTGGAACCCATGGTGGGGCCCAGTATGTCATATAAACCTATTCACTGGAATAGGGAAGACTCTTTAATATGTTATTGTATGTGACCCTCTAAGACCTTATCTCAATAGCAATAAATATTATTCATAAACCATAAGAGGATTAAATCAACCCATAAAGTCTCTTAAAGAGATAAAGAATAGTCATAGTAATGATAACCATCATATGAACATGCATTATGTAATATAATCTCTTTACCATAGGATATCTCTTAAAGAATGATATGTTTCTTGTGTTATCATCTGTTCTTGCTTTATTGTTTTTTGATATAACTATATGGATTTACCTTTGACTACCATGGACATGGATTTAATTAATGTACTTATGTCCTGATCCACTAGCTTGAGATATCACATCCTCAACTCAGAAGTGAAAAATTCTATCTTGATCATTCAATCAATGTCATACCACCAATGATGCCCTAAACACAAGCTACCTCTCCATGACTTCAATGTCATGTATTTTTCCTTACATAAAAGTATGAGATCAAATGTAAAACATTGATGATGATCTCCTGTCAGGAGACTAATACACGTGTTCATAGATTGGAACAACCAATGACACATGAAACATGTACTTTTCCCATAAGATGGTATGTCCTCATGGTCTAATCTAATAGAGATCACCAAGTATGAACTTCATGAGAATATGTCCCAATGCTTATTGTCACGACCCGTCCTCAGGGCCCGTGTCGTGACTACCCCAAGCCCGCCTTCCATAGGCCAGGGGCTGGCGACTAGCACCAAAGGCATAAATTCCGATAACTGGGAAGACATTGACTTTATAAAAGTAAACAAACACACAGAGTACAAGCGGAAGTAATATACTAAGTAAAAATGAGTACAAAAAAAGGTGCTGAAAGTAAAGGGGGCCGGAAATACAAGCCCAACTGTAAAGTACAACTGAAAGGAAAAACAACAACTGAAAGGTAAAGCCGCTACGCCGAGCTGTCCACTGGAAATCCCACCTGAAGGGTGGGTACAGATAGCTCCACTGCTCCTCGGGTCCCGCCGTCTGCCACGGATCCTACCTGAAGGGTAGGTACAGATAGCCTCCACAACGCTCTCGCCCGTCAACCTCCTCCGAGTGTCGTCTCACCGTGAAGTCCACCTCCGGATACTGACTCGTCGTGTAGTCCACCTCTGGGTACCGTCCAGTCCTCGAACACTCGGCCTCCGTCAGCACTGTCCGTCGTCTGCAACCAACACAACGAGGTGCGGGCATAGCCCGTGCAGGGGTGAGTATAACGATACTCAGTAGGGACCCCGAGACCCTCAAGGTCTCACTAAAATCAACAAGGATAACCACAAAGAATATCTCAATAGAAAACCTCTACTTAGGTATATGCCCATACATATACCTAAGTTATCAAGTAACTCATCTCAATCACGAGGAAACATAAGGATTATGAAATCAACGGATAACCACTACCCAGGTATATGCCCATACATATACCTAAGTTATCAAGTAACCCATCTCAATCATGAGGAAACTCAAAGGTCATTGACTCAGCTCAAACCAGGATTTTCATTATCGAAACCGTAACTGCTGAAGAGATCCGTCTCTGGAGTGTACAGTGGTCCTGTCACGACTCCGAGGTACTGCTCACTAACCTAAGACTGCTGAGGTACTCCTCCTGTCGAGTACTGCGGGTTTGCGGCCAACTACCGGGCGCTCCGTCAGCTGAGGGTCTGTCGCCAAATACCGGGCGCTCACCCAAATAGCCTACAGAGGTACTCCTCCAGTCGAGTACCGCGGGTTTGCTGCCAACTACCAGGCGCTCCGTCCGCCGTGGGTCTGCCGCCAAAAATCGGGCGCTCCGTCCACTGGGCTAGTCGACTCACTCCAAGTCGATTTGGTCAAGCAGTCGTCAGGTCTCAGCCGGCTACACGGTCTCCGTACTCCGCACGCTCGTCTCCGGGAGGGTCCGCTCCACGAGCTACTGTTCGATACTCCAAGTATCACAAGTTCCCACAGAGAAGTATCTCAAAGGACCGTCTCGTCACAGGGGTCTCAACGCAACAGACGGCGCGTCGATCGGACGCCCGGTCGGTGAGTTATTAGCCTTTTCGTCCCAGGGGCCCGGTTGGTTTCGTGTGCGAACCAATCCCGGCCGTATCTCAACTCTACCCTGAACTCCCATAGGGTATACTCAAAGGGACCGTTACTCAACGTAATCACCAACGCCGCTGACGGTTCGTCAAACGGACGTCCTGTCTGAAAGATATCATCTTTCCCGTTCCAGGGGCCCGGTTGGATTTCGGGTGCGATCCAACCCGGCCACTACCAACTGTATCCAAAACTCGGGCGAAGGATGCCAAAAGTTCCGTATCGTCAACAGGAACTCAACGCAACAGACGGTGCGTCGATCGGATGCCCGGTCTGAGAGTTATTGACATTTTCGTCCCCGGGGCCCGGTTGGTTTTTAAGGCAAAACCAACCCGACCGTACTCCACCTGCGTCAAAACCTCGGGCGGAGTATGCCAAAAGATCCGTCTCACTAAGAGAAACACAACAAAGCTGACGGCACGTTAATCGGACGTCCAGAGCTCAAGTTATAAGCGTTTCCGCTCCGAGGGCCCGGTTGGATTCTTGTTCGATCCAACCCAGTCGTACATCAAATGACACCGGTTAACCAAACCAGTCACACCATTGCGATCCATACGGAAAAACACACGAGATGGACTACCCATTGGTCCCAAACGGATAGCCGGTGAAAAAGTTGCATTTCACCGCATCATGCGCGAACCGGGCCTCGTGGGGCCCGTGCATCAACCTCGACTTAAATATCCAAAATTAGTCTTGAAACATCCATCGTAATTCCAGTGTCGCAACGTCACAGACGGTTCGTCATTCCGATACCGTATGAGAGAGATATGTCCGATACATGATCCCGTAATAATATTATTATTATTATTATTCGGTGTTTCGTGGCCCCGCACCACGAACTAGAATTTAGTATCCAACATTAGACTTGAATCGATCGTATTAATGACGGGATTATATCGCCACTGACGGCAAGCCAATCGGACGTCGCACGTATGAGTTATGGTGGGTTGAAGATTTAATAATAATATTAAATCTATTATTTTTCCGAGCGCTTCGGGTACCAGACCCAAAAACCCGAAAAAGACATCCAATATTGGACTCATAAATTCCGTCTCGAAGTCAGGGTCACACTGCCGCAAACGATTCGTGAAACCGAGGTCGCACGAAGGAGTTGCTGGCGAAAAGGTGTTTTATCAACAAAAGTAATAATAACAATATTTTATTGTTATTATTAATTGTTTATTTAATTATATCTTTCTTAACTCCAAAAAAAATCAAAACACGTTCCTTTTCCCCCTTGTGCGCCAAAATCAAACACCTCTCCCTTATCCCTTTTTGTCTCTTTATTTTATTTCCCAAAACTCTCTCTCTCCAATCTAATAACTTATTCAATCACAAATTCACGCAGCCTCTCCTCCGAACCCCAGCGGCCAACCTCTCGCACCCCCTGTATTTGCCAGAACCGCCTCTCGCACCCGCTGTATTCGCCAAAACCGTCGCGGCTGCCTTCAGCCTGCCGCGCCGCTGCTGTCTTCACCGTAAACCCTGATGCGCTCGCTCTCGCATCACCTGCTTCCTCACACGACTTCTCCCCACGACCTGCACCAACGGCCTCCGCCTTACGCACTCCATTCCGACTTCGATTTAACTCAGAAAAAAGATACGAATGCATATTCATGACCCTCGGGTCGAGATCTTCGTGTCCGTATGTTGCGCTCAGGGAAACATTGAGTTTCCAGCGTCAATAAATATTTAGACGCCTCCTTCCGCGAGCCATTGCGGCTTCGTTCCAAGCCCGAAAAATTAAACGATCACATAATTGTGATCTCTGCGTCGAGGGCTTCATATCCATATATTGCGCTCAACAAAACTTCGTGTTTCCAGCGTCAATAAATATTTGGCATTGAAGAACGTACGAAGAACACGTGAAGAATAAAAAGAAAAAGGAGAATGGTTTATGTGCGGGATGATGTCCATGTTCATTTGGTCATCATCATCATGAATTTTAGATATGAAGAATCAATAAAACGAATTCAATCATATATAAAAACCCCTACCTTGATAGTCGCACGTTGACGTAGTCGTGGAATATCGGTGTCGATTCCTTTGACGTTGGAGGAAGAGTCGTTGTCGATGGCATTCGTCGCGGAAAACCGTCGCGGAAGAGATGACGCGGAAGAAGAAAGTCACGTCACGGATACGGCGTCGCGGAAGGACCGTGTTCTTCGGCGAAGAAGTTCTTCGTTGAAGAACGGCGTTCTTCGTGTTCTTCATCAAGGTTGAAGAAGATGAAGAAACAAGAAGAACCTTCCCAACTCTCTCAAGGAGACAAAACTAAACACCAACAAAAATAAGACTATCTTATTTTATTAACACAACAACACACTAGAATTTCAAGAGTTTGAAATTCAAAACACACACACAACTCACCTTATTTAAGTCTAAAGTTATAACTTAAGATATCATAACTTATGAGGGAGTTGAGGGGTTTTAGAGGATATGAAGAGGTGGGGTTCATGTGGGCCCCACCACCCTCATAACCTCCCAAGGGAGGTTGGGTGGTTACCCAACTTCCAACAAGAGATAACACTTAGAGTAAAATAATAAAAATTGTACTGTAATTACAAAGTAAACATCCACAATTTTTATTATCAACACTCATAAGAACGCAACTCCAAAACAGGAGTTCCTAAGCGTTTACCGGCGCTACGGTTTCATCGGTGCCCTCGGAATTCGATTCCGGGCACTGGTTCAAAAGTTAGAAATTCCCGCTCGTTCGTTCACTAAACGTACCCGAGCCCAACTTCGGAAATTGATTCCGGGCACACCGGGCCTCGGAATCAGGTGCCGTCAGAAACCGCGCTCTTGTAAAATTCCAAAGAAAATTAAGAAAAAATTTCCCTTGAATTTTACGGGTCTTTACATTACTCCCACCTCAGGGCTTTACGTCCCCGTAAAGCTTCATCAAAAACTAGGGTCACAAAAGCGGTACAGAGTACGCATCTGAGCCTTCCGCTCCCATGTGCTCACCTGGAGGTTCCCGTACTGTCGAAGGAAGTGCACCCAAGGAATTGATCATCCTCGTAGGATCTGCTCCTGTCTATCCTTGATCCCCACTGGAACCTCTATGCATGTCGCTCTATCATCGACGTCTAACTCCCTGAGGTCGATGATGTGTGAAGGATCAAGCACGTATCTCCTCAATTGAGTTACGTGAAAGTTATCGTGCACCTGGTGCAACTGAGGTGGATGGGTCAAGCGATAAACCACCTCGCCTACCCTGCTGGGGACCTAGAAAGGTCTATTGAACCTCGGAGATCTCTTACCGCCTCGGCTACATCTCCGTAAACCTCTTCGAGGTGAGACCTGTATAAGAACGTGGTTGCCATCCTCGAACTCTAAAGGTCTCCCTTTTTAGGTTAGAACTGAAACTCAAAACTCCTGCTGTCATGAGGGTAAGGTTGGACGACCCAAGAATGATCGGCTACACCCTCCCATGCACGAGTTTATCTTGTGCTTCCCAGGGTTTCCTTTTCGCCGACCAAGGAAAACCCATCCCAACTTTTGCCTAATATCGTCAATTTGAGTATGATTAGTGATTGCCAAAAACATACTCAAACTAACGTCGTAAGGCCTCGACGCTGCCACCAAGAGGTCCTAACCGAGACTCTCGCCTCAAGGGTCAGATCACACCGTCGGCGTAAGTGTGACTATCGAGTCTCCTCCCAAAGGTATCTCCAGACGTGAGGGTCAAGTCAACGGCTTAACCGGAATCTCTAGGTCTGGGACTAGATTCATGGAAGGAAGGGATGATTCGTTTCGATGCCTGTGGCTACGGAAGCTAGTAGAAGATAAATTCCGCACTTCGAATCATCCTTAGAGCCCTTTTTTGGTCGCACTCCTTGACCGCAAGCAGCTACCCTCTTTCCCTTCTCTCCAACTCCCTGAGTCTAGCGGGGACTACAAAGGCGGGTGATGGTAACATGTTGAAATGTACACCACCACGAGCTGCTCTCCAAGCTCTGCCTCCATGTCTGTTGTTCTGCAGATTCATCTGTCCTTAACATTTCCTCTTCTTGAAACATTTTACATGCCCAAGTCTCTGAGACTGGTGTCAGTTTCTTGCTTTCCAAACTTTTAACATTCTCTGGCTGTATTCGATCAGCCAAGAATTCTCAACCACAAAGGATCCTTCTAGCACTCTAGCCTAAGTAGAAATGCATAGAGAAAAGGTGTTGGCTCAGAAGCCCTTAAACATACCATGGTCAGAGGTCCGACCTCTGTTACACTGATCGAAACGCTTCCATCGAGTACCCGATATGTTCGGTACGCCTCGATGAATTCTCAGTTATCAACACGTCGTCCCGCCAAAACTGTAAAAGTTATAGAAAATTCTCGGCCACCTCCTCAAGCCAGTCCTCAGCCGCCTATGAGTCAGGTTCACCTCGGAACATGAGGGTATCTGAAGTTAGAACACATGTAAGGCAGTAAACTTACATGTGTCACCTACCGGTATCGCCGGTTGTAACTGCTGACCAAAAGGTAGTGATGTATAGCTGACACACTACCCAAAGGCACTATCTCAGGCATCGGTTCACGTACCGAAGCCTCATCACTATGCGGACCATCCTCATGGTCATTCACTGGAAAACACTAGTGGCGAAGTCCACCATCCACTCTACTGATGTCTCAGCTAGGCGGAAAACTCTAGCAATCGCCTCCAGCCACTGCTCTGCTATCTGGAAATCTGCCTCGCCTCGTAACTTCTGAGGCCTCTACTGCTGGAACTCGTGCAACGCGCTCCGCCAACATGCACAGTTTTCTAGTATAGCCGTTGGCATCTGCTGCCCAATAGGTGGTGGTGCTACTGGTACACCACCCGAGGGTGCCAAAATAGTAAAAGGGGCCCTGCACCAGAGCCTCGTCGCTCGGTGAGCCGTCATCGAGTACTCTCTCGGAACTCCAACTGACTGTCTGCGTGGAGACATCCTGAACAGATGTGACACGGTCATCGTCTTATACCTGGTGAGCTGACCTGGTTTGTGCTGACTTTAAAACTTTGGAAACACACACGCAGTCAATGTTTTTGTGTACAAAGTCGGAGATCAGTAGTCAGGGTCCTGGTGTACGGATACGTCGGCCACCGCACCAACACTGGACTCCCTGAACTGAAGACCACACTCGGTACCCTTAACACTATTGCTTCACATAGAAAAAGATCAGAGTCCTGAGTTCTGCAGTAGAACCGAACTCCTCTGATACCAATTTGTCACGACCCATCCTCAGGGCCCGTGTCGTGACTACCCCAAGCCCGCCTTCCATAGGCCAGGGGCTGGAGACTAGCACCAAAGGCATAAATTCCGATAACTGGGAAGACATTGACTTTATAAAAGTAAACAAACACACAGAGTACAAGAGGAAGTAATATACTAAGTAAAAATGAGTACAAAAAAAGGTGCTGAAAGTAAAGGGGGCCGGAAATACAAGCCCAACTGTAAAGTACAACTGAAAGGAAAAACAACAACTGAAAGGTAAACCCGCTACGCCGAGCTGTCCACTGGAAATCCCACCTGAAGGGTGGGTACAGATAGCTCCACTGCTCCTCGGGTCCCGTCGTCTGCCACGGATCCTACCTGAAGGGTAGGTACAGATAGCCTCCACAACGCTCTCGCCCGTCAACCTCCTCCGAGTGTCGTCTCACCGTGAAGTCCACCTCCGGATACTGACTCGTCGTGTATTCCACCTCTGGGTACCGTCCAGTCCTCGAACACTCGGCCTCCGTCAGCACTGTCCGTCGTCTGCAACCAACACAACGAGGTGCGGGCATAGCCCGTGCAGGGGTGAGTATAACGATACTCAGTAGGGACCCTGAGACCCTCAAGGTCTCACTAAAATCAACAAGGATAACCACAAAGAATATCTCAATAGAAAACCTCTACTTAGGTATATGCCCATACATATACCTAAGTTATCAAGTAACTCATCTCAATCACGAGGAAACATAAGGATTATGAAATCAACGGATAACCACTACCCAGGTATATGCCCATACATATACCTAAGTTATCAAGTAACCCGTCTCAATCATGAGGAAACTCAAAGGTCATTGACTCAGCTCAAACCAGGATTTTCATTATCGAAACCGTAACTGCTGAAGAGATCCGTCTCTGGAGTGTACAGTGGTCCTGTCACGACTCCGAGGTACTGCTCACTAACCTAAGACTGCTAAGGTACTCCTCATGGTCTAATCTAATAGAGATCACCAAGTATGAACTTCATGAGAATAAGTCCCAATGCTTATAATCCCCTACCACCTGATATTTATACATCAAATATATCTAGTTAGTATTATATATCTAGACCATTGGAAATATGTTTATGATTAATTTCATAGTATCTCAAGGTTCTCATTATAGCTTGGGAACTATTGTAACTTTTTGATATTATAAATAATCTATTCACATTACCATTTAAATTGAGGATACATAATTTAAATACTATAATGGTAAGTGAACATTATACATAACTCATAGTATACGTAATATGGTAATTGAAAAATAATGTACAATTTGGGTTTAGGGCACCCACTATTACAGCACTCTCACTTACACTAGAGCCAACCTGCTAACCAACCTTGTTAGCTATCACCTAAGAAGATCTTTTTTATGATAAGTTATATATTTATTCATTGGTCTTCAAAATTTCCTCTATATGAAAATTCTATTATTTATTAATTCACCTTATTGAGTAAGATTTTTCAAGAGATGGTATGCCAAATGATTTCACTTTTTCCATTGTCAAACCATGACATCTTAGTTAGTAATGGTAGTATAATTATCATAATTTATATTATGATAAAACTTTATTTAGTAGGATTTATTATAATAACTAGAATAAATCATTTCATGTTATATAATACTTCATTAGATTCTACTGAAACTTCAATACACTCAGGATTTGTAGACATAGAAACCACTAGCTTGAATGGGCTTGTCTTACTTATTACCTTAGCTTAACTATGATATTATATCATGTTGATCCAAGGAAGACTAGTTTTTCACCTTAAAAATAGTATTATTTCCTCCCCATATACTATTTTTATATATCCTTTGCACTTTCTCTTTTATAATTGGATAGTTTTGACTGCATCCCATGAAGTTGTCCTATATATAACTGATATTTGTATACCATAAAGTATATGTTGGAAATATCATTTCTTGTACATATCACAACACATGTAATTAATCTATCACATAAGTTTATGGAATTAAACTCACCAAATAAATATCCCCTATATCCCATACATGTTTTCTTGGAGATATTTATTCCATGTGAAAATGGTAACAATTCTCTCTCAAATTATTCCAACTTTTATTTTTCAAAACCTTTTCAGTATATGTATTATTGAATATTTATAAGAAACTGTTATATATACCTTAGTAGATAATGTTACTTAGAACTTAGGTTTCTAATATAATTCAATCTCTAGATAGTTACTTTCATCCTAGTCTTAACTAAATGTAATACTAATAGTTGTTTTCAATATGTTATCAAACATATTTTACTTATAAAAAAATGATGATCCCACTTACCTTTTGTAGATACATGAAAAAATTAATTCCTAATTAATATTCTATAATATTGTTACTTAATTCAATCATAAATTGGATTTCAGTTACATTAATCCCTTATTTAAATTTTATGGTGTCACTATCCTTTTTTAGTTGTGTTGTATATACTCCTTCCAATATTAGTGGTATTGACATCCAATGCTCAATAAAATTATCGCATAAAGTAACTATGACATGTAAAAAATCTAATGAATTTTGGATTTATGACTTTGTGTTACCAATCGATCCTTATTGGTATGAAACTTGTACTAACCATGTATAGTATCACTTCAATATCTACCATAGTATTAAAAATAATTAGCCTATGTACTTTGATACATGGAATCCATTATTGAATTCTAATTGATCTTGTCAATATTATATGATTGAAATATACTACTTACTTGTAGGTTTTATTATTATCAATAAATAATGTATCACCATATGTGGTGTATACATAACCAATACTATGGTTTTATCCTTATTACTTAGTATTTGTCTCTAGAACAATCATTTTCTGCAAACTTAGGTGGAACCTATTCCTATGCCAACTATTTGTGCATCCCTGGTATTAAATAAACACAATCTAATCTTTCTCCTAGTATCTCAAATAGAGATAATCAGCCCTTCATTGAAATTTAATCTATTATTTGACTATCAATTTTTCTATCATAGGAATTTATGTGATTTCGTTAGAAACTTTAGGATACTAATTTAGATACACAATGTTTTTTTCTTAAAACAAGTTTGTTTATACCCTTAACAAACACTTCTCATATAAACACATATTCTTATGACATGATAGATTAATTTCATATTATAACTCATATGATATAGATTTTCATTATAGTTGTCATGTTTTTATGTGATAACTATATTATTTTTTATCCATGTCTTTAAACATAATATAAGTATTTAGAATGCATATAAGTTCCGACATTAATACTCCTTTTACTTACATCATAAATTTTATGTGTGTAAGGAAATTTTTATTTAGGAATTACTCCACACTAATTTTTTTATCAATTTCAACATGTTAGAAAGAATATAGATCCACCTTAGTAACATCATAGATTTGATGTGAATAATTTAATGTTCATTTAGGAATTATTTCATGCTACATTATTTTAATTTAGGTATGTTTGGTCAAGATATTATTCGACACACAATCCTGGAGAAAATTATATATTCTAACCACGAATATACTATACTTCACTTTAATATTCCTTAAAAAAATATAAAGGGATATTATAAAGAATATTTACCACCATATTACCCTTGGAATAGCCCACACTCTCTATCATGTCTAATTCTAAAATCTTTGTGACTTACCTTTATTTGTAATGGTTTCTTTATCTATAACAAAGTAAATAACATTGTCGATAATACCTAAGGTCTTTAACTCGATAGAGTCTAAAACCATACTAGGTATAACCTTGAAAACTGCATATTTTTTCCTAGAAAATTATTATCTTTCCTCAATAGGGTATATAATTCTTACATTTTTTATATTCATCGGTTATTTAAAATTATTCAATAATTACTAAACCTTTAGTTATGTATAAGACAATGTGAACAACATTAATTACAAAACTATAATAATGAATCCTTGTGTCAAATGGATATGTGAGATTAATTTTTTGGTAATACTTAACAAAAGTTTAACTAGAATCAATAATCCGGGCAATATATAAATTCTTTAATTCTCATCGTTGACTAAAGAACCATCCTTTCTCAATATCTTTAAGAACACGCCTTAATTATTAAAATGTTCTATACATACTTTATTTCTTAATTTCAATACACATATGTGACAGGAATGTTGAATTTAATACCCAAGAAGTATAAATGAAACATTACTTACAATTTATGAATAAACCTGAAGATGAAAAGGTGATATCTTTCTTCTTAGATTCAGCTTATTGAATTTAAACATCCAAGGACATAATTCCTAGCATGTGAAGAAAATAATATCATGTGTGATAACCAACCTATTTTAATTGAAGGAATTTGTAATGGTTACTTTGGAATTAAACTTTCCATAGGACTTTTCTTCTTTTCTTTCTACTTGTTCACCATAAGAACTAAAGATTAATATTTATTTAATGTTCTTTTTTCTTGGAAAAACTTACTCAAAAGGTAATAAATCATTTACTCAATATGGTTATTTTTGTAATCTTAAACGGAACTAGATAAGTGAGTAAAAAATGATATAAGAGATGGATTTATTTAAATATATAATCTCATCTTTCAATGTACATGTATTAGGTGTAATCATCACCTCATTCATATCTTTCTTAACTCCCCCCCCCCCCGTAAACTTCTCAGAGATGGGATAACATATGAAATCACTCATGTATAATGTTGTATCCACTACTCACATATGGAATTGATGATAGAATTATAACATAAACATCATATGTGTCAAATATGAGTCTCCCATAATCATTTTTCTCACACTCGCTTCCTGAGGTTGCTCAATAGGTAGTGGGGACTCCAGTACCTTGAATTTTTTATATCATGGTACTATATCCAAGTTCTTGTACTACGCTTGGAAATTCATTTTAGTTTGGAAATATTATTTTTATAATAATTATTGAAATGGAATTTCCTTATTTATTATCACTTTTTACAAAAAAAAAATATCAGATTAGCACTTTTATCTTGATGACTAATTAGAAATTATTGATTAATTATTTAAATCATTAAATGTCTCCCTCTATTTTATCAAAATCTAGTATCCCTCACTACTAATCTCAGAATATTATTTCACTTGATTATTATAGTTTAAAGGATCCTTGATAACTCTCTTTATAGTATACAAGATTTTGTTATTCCACTACTCATAGAGCTCAAGGTATGCATTTGACTGGCCAACCACATTAACTCGTGGCTTCTTAATATGTTGAGTGAAGTCTCAGCTTCTAAAATCATAAACATGATTTAATCAATATGTTCCTATAAAGTTTTAAAAATATATATTTTACTACCTATTTGTTTCCAAATTCAATTAAGTTTACCCATCACCCTCAAAAGAACTCCATGATATTAGGAGTCACCCTCAACTTCGGCTGAAGAGCACCCAATACACACAGTTTTATTAAAATTTGAGCAATGGAAGGAATTTATGACCTAATATTTCTTTGAGGTGTTTTTAATATTTTTTATGAATGTAATCCCTTTATAATAAATATTTTTATACTATGTTTTATCTCTCGTAATTAAAAATTCATTTAATATAATTCACTCATCATGTCTTTATGCATTTTATCTATTTATTATTTTATGTGTTCTTGTAGGCATAAAAATATATAAAATAAAAAAATTAATAAAGGAAACAAATTAATTTACTGATCTGGATCATATTATATTGGTTGATCCATTTAAACTCAATATATCAGCCATGACCTAGGGGTATCATAGCTCAGTTAGATCTTGACTTGAATCGTAACTCACCCCTAGTCTAGTGTTTTCACTTCTCGTAGGGGGTACCACATTATCTTGGCATGGTCCACACCTTAAAACATCATCTTCAATAGTAAACATGTACTTTCATGAAAGAAAGGGGGTCTTGGAAAGTTCAATATACATATAGATATGAATGGATGTGCATACCCTTATATATATTGAATAAAAGGAGACAATTCATAGACTTTCAATAAATAAAAAATTATTACGGACCTCACACATAGTTGTAATAAATATTTAAATAAATAAAACCAGGCATGAAAGAGATCAGTCACTACTCAAGACCAGTCTATATATCAAATGAATGTACAATAAAATTAAAATACAATAAACTTAATTTCAAGGAAAAAATATAAATTAAATGAATTATACAATTCAAATAATTTATTTTCTTCAGTCTAGAGATTAATTTAATTTATATTCCAAATTATAAATTAATCAATTAATTTAATTTAATACCAACATTAAATTAATTATTTTAAATAATAAAATAATTATTATTTTTTAAAATAAAAAAATAATAATTTCTTTTGTATTAAAATTAAATCGGGCCTAGAAATTTCTCATAGGCACGATGCGAGTTATACTAACCCCACACAGGTCTGTTCTGGATAGTGAAAAACCCACCCACGGCTAATGTTAGTTGGTTACACCCCATTTAGGGTATTTTTGGGTAAAGAATACATGTTTTAACCATTTTCATGTTAGAAAATATCACCCAGAAACATATAGGATCGGGAATTTTTTTGTAGGAGGGAACCTCCATTGGGACTCACTTGTGGTTGGGCTATACACTAGCACCTTCTGGGTAGCTGACCGGTAGGTAGGTTCCACAGCAACCGGTGGTCCAGTGTGGAAACTGGCCAGGAGGGATTGCGTAGGTGCAGATCGGTGGTACCAGTTAGGGTTCGGATGGTATGTAGATGGACGAAAGAGGGTGAGGGATACTTTTAGTGGCACTATCTATGAGAAGGGGAATACTTTCTTTAGAACTATCAGGTTAGTGAAGGTGGGGAGGACCAACGGTGAATCTTCTAAGATAGGTATGATGAGGTTTCAAGTGATGGTGGAAACTAAGAAAAAAAGTCATAGTGGCCATGGGAATCCTTCAAGAAGAAATGTTTATTGTCTAGTCAAGGTAAAAGTGGCACCTAAGAAGGATCCCATAGTGACTGGTCACTAGCCTTGGGTGGCTGATGGGCTGAGGTGGACTAATAGGTAGGGAGGTGCACAAGACCTTAATAGAAAGGCTGAAAGCGGATATGCCTAAGGAGGAGGGCATGCCCATAGAGGGGTCCTTAGGTGGAGGAGTTAATACCATAGTGTATTCCTTCAAAATTCCAGGTTTCATAATTTTATTAATTTAAAATAAAATGATTTCTCTGAAAGAATCATCCCTACTCTTTGGAAATTTTATTCTTATTCAATAAAAATCAAAAGGCTAGTGATGATAGCCTTTAAATTTTTATTTTTTTTTATTTTTGATTTGATAGGAAAACACAAAAACCTCACTAAAAATAATATAATTTATTTATGATAAAATTATCTTCCTTAAAAAATTACTTCCCCTAAATAATGTTTTTGGTAAAGCTTCTATGAGAAAAAAATATCTCAATGGGAAAAAATTGTTCCAAATGAAACCTTCCCGAAAAAGGATCGCCCGAAAAATAAAAGCATGAAAAAATATATATTTATATTATTCTTCAAATTTTTTAACCCACAATAGAGACATTTTTAATCCATACCAAAAATTTTGGACTACCATAACTTGGTCATCCGAAATAGGATCAATGTGTGGATTGTTCTATTGGGACAGAATTAAAACCCTCTATTTAATTTATTCAATTTATTCTTTCCTTGTCCGAAAAAAATCACATGATTACTATGGTACCAATTGAAGGTACAGGGTAGTGCAGAAGAATCTTTTGGGTCAGGGATTTAAAAGAATTCATCACTGTAGTGATGTAACTTCATCATCTTTGGTGATCTGAGCCTCAGTTGAGATATGAGGATTTAGCATAAATATTTCAAACCACAAAAATTAAATGAACAAGTACCACATTATATTTTATGTTCATTTAAATACATCTCATCATTGGTAAAAATTTCATGAAGGATCTGAATTCCAACCCCTATAAATAATCTACACATGCTTCAAGATTCCACGGATACATTATTCTTTGAAATTCTGGTGCTAGCACAGAGCTTCAACGATTCCTTCGATATAGAGATGAACACCTCGATCTTGTGCCTTAAATCCATGAAGGTATTCTTGGATAGATTCTTTCTTTCTCTATGATGCAGGAGGAGAGAGGATCTCTCAATCGATTGGAATGAACTACACAACAGAAATGAGATCCTACAAACTTATATAGTGGATGTTAGAAATGCCCAGATAGGGTTCTTCGATCCCAATATATTTAATGTCTACTAAATAAGAAATAAATAAATAGTTATAATAGAATAAAAATTTCAAATTTTATATTTATATTGTATCACCTACTTTTAATATATATTAAATATATTATTATATAACCCTGAGTCATTTACTCAACTTGTAATTCCATCTAATATCAGACAAACATTAAATATTAAAATAATATTCATTCGTATAATATTATTCCATTATTTACATAAACACTTGAAAATACTTTATTGAATAGATTCAACTTAATTATTTTATACTCCAATAATAATGAATTTATTTATTTTTTGGTGATCATTAAAACTTGGACAACTCTCAGACCACATGGTGGGGCCCACCATGTCATATATACTATTCTCCATAATAGGGAAGACTCATGAATACAATATTGTATGTTACCCTCTATGCCCTTATCTAGATACTAATGAATATTATTCATAGACTAGTAGTGGATTATAGTAACTCATCAAGGTCATTAAAGATATAATGAATAGTCATTGCAACGATGATTATCCTAAGAACACACTCTGTGTAATATAAGATCTTTTTCATGGGATATCACATAAATCAGGAAGCACAACTTGTTTCATAATCCATTATAAAATTAATTTTTTTTATCTAAATCAATGGATTTTCCATCAACTACCATAGATATGGATTTAATAAAGGTACTACCATCATGATCAACTAGGCCTGAGATATCACTTCCTCAACTTGGAAGTAGAAAATTTTTTCTTGATAATCCAACCAATTGAATACCACCAATGATGCACCCAACACAATCTAGCTTGAAATAGATTAAATTTCATGGTTTCTCCCTTACATAAAAGTACATGATCAAATGGCATGCATTGGTAATGATGTCAAGTCAAGAGACCAATACACATGTTTGTATATAGGAATGACCAATAACACTTGAAACATGTGTTTTTTACATTGGTGGGTATTTCCTCATGATCTCAACTACTATAGATCACTAAGTGATAACTTCATGACAATAAGTCTCATTTCTTTGATCCCCCAGCACCTGATAGTTTGACATCAAATATGTCTAGTTAGTATGATATATCTATACCAAAGGAAATTTATTTAAGATTAATTTCATAGTAGCTCAGGGCTATCATTATAGTCTGGGAACTTCTATAACCTTTAGATATGATAAATAATCTTTGGAAATTATCATTTAAATAGATAAAGGGTAATATCAACACTATAATGGTAAGTAAACATTGTGCATAACTCACTATATACATGATGTGGTAATCAGGGGGTATTGTTTAAGTTAGGTCTAGGGAACCCACTATTATAATATATTAAACTCCTTATATGTGAATAAATACTTTAAATTTTTTTGATACATATATATATCACACTTTTATATAAAAATATAATGTCTTTATATCTTTAATTTAAAAAATACCATAGCTAACTTCAAATCATGAGTTGGGTAATTTTTCTCACAAACCTTTAATTATCATGAGTCATAAGTTATAACCATGTCATTATTCATAATAATTCAACCCAATACATTCTTGGTTGTATAATTAATGATTTTAAACCCTTCTCCATTGTAGGTTAACGTAAGCAAAGATGTGCTAACTAATCTGACCTAGAAATTTAAAAAAAAATATTTTTGAAAACACTTTTGATTGAAAGAGAGAACCCATAAAGATTACACAAAAAATATAATTTTAATCTGCATAGGATATTATCAATATATTCTAGAAAATATTTAAAAAGTTTCAATTAGTCACCCTATATAAGATTCATGTTATAGAGGTTACCTTTGTGCCTAGGTTGTTTTTGATGAGATCCTTGAAGTGGTAGGCCAACTTATCCCAGATATGAACATATTCCTCCAAAACTATTTTCCCTAGTTGATTCCATGAGCCAATATTTGATCTTTTTTGTTGATCTAATAAATTTACTCATTATTAAGATCAACTTGAATCGATATCTCGTACATTCTATTCACATATTCTTTTAAAACATTGATATCAAAATATTCTTACAACATCTATTCCTTAGAATGTAGGAGAAGCTTTAGGTCGGAATCTTTCTTCCTTATTTCCTTTTGGACACCATCAAATGCATCTAGTTCCAAAAATATATTAGGATCTTCTGACCTACCAAATTTAGTTACCTCAACCTTATATCTAGATACATCAAACTCATCACTAAGATAAGTATCTAGAACCCCCAAAAATTCCAAATTCATGAACCACCGCTGGGTCTTGACTTACCTCGGCCATAGTTTTATTTAGTTTTTCAGTGAATCTGGTGACCATGGGCTTCGGGAGAAAGATAAAGTCTTTGAATTGCTTAGCTTTTTTCTTTTTTTTACTGAAAAATTTCTAGAAACAAAATTTTTTGGCTTCCCATTTCTCTAACCGCACCCAACATCCATTATTGTATGATCACTCTCACACTTCAAAGCTAATTGGGAGTCAGTTTATTTGTCACTCTGTTGAAGAACCCCTTAGGTCCTAGTCTTAACCTGGAATTAATTGAAATTTTCCTCACATTAATCTTTCTATAGGAACTTGGATCACGTTTGAGTTAACATGGACTATGGATTAGATAGTCGCGAGAAATTATCCACAAATTATCAATAATATCTAGAAAAACTAATAAAACTATGGATCTCAATCACCATGGTTGGTTTGGGCCAACACATAATAGCCTCCATCTTTGATGGATCTATTAATAAAACCTCTCTTGTGATTAGGTGAACTAAAAATGAAACCATTTACAGATAAAATTAGCACTTTGTAAAATTTTCATATAGTTTTTCCTTTCTTAGGGTCTTTAGTATAATTGTCAAGTGATCTTGATGCTCTTCATTTCTATTTTAATAGATAATAATATCATCTATAAATACTACCAAAAATTGATCGAGGTAGTCTCTAATGACTTTATTCATTAAATCCTTAAATATAGAAGGTGAATTAGTAAGACCGAACGGAATCACTATATATTCATAGTATTCATTCATTGTATGGAAGTTTGTATTGTGAATATCCTCCATCTTGAAACATAATTAATGATATCTGGAATAAAGTTCAATCTTGGAAAAGTATTGAGCTCAATGTAGTTTATTAAATAGGTCAAAAATAGAGGTTCTATGATACATGTTCTTGAGCATGATCTTGTTCATCTCCTGATATTCAATACATATTCACATTTAACCATCTTTATTATTTAATAAAATAACAGGTGCACCCCAAGGTGAAACACTTGTCCGAATGAATCCATTTTCAATGTTCTCTTGGAGTTTCTTTTTTAGTTCTTATAACTCAATAGAGTCCATTCTATAGTGAGTATTTGAAATTGGTGTTGCATAAGGTATGATTTCAATTCAGAAATCAACTTCATTTTTTGGTGGAAGGCTGGGAAAATATTCTATAAAGACATAAAAAAAATCTCAAAAAATATATGTATCATTTATTTTTAGTTTCTCCCCAACCATCTAAGATAAATTACTCTCTTGAATAGGAACCAAATCCCATAAAATTGATGTCATTTCCATAAGAAGTTCATATTTATCATCATACTAATAGATGATCATAGGTTGGTTTGTAATATAAAATGTGACTTCCACCCCTTGAAAATTAATGTGGAATTTATGTAGAGGAATCCAATTCATACCTAAGATAACATCAATTTTAACTAGATGAATAATGGTAAGGTTCGCAATGATCACATTCTTACAAAATTCAACCATAGAAGAATCATAGACTTGAGATGTGATCATCGTACCATTAGGGGTTTTCACTACTAATTATAAATATAATAGCTTGGGTGTAATCTTTATAACCTTATAAAATTCTTCAAATATGAAATAATTTGTAGATATAGAGTCAAATAAGATATTATCAATTCTAAAGTTGATGGTAAGTGTACCTTTCATCGCATTGTTATTTCACCCCTCATTAGAATGAGTGATCTCTTAATATTTCCCTTTGTTTATTAGATTAATAGGTTATGGACATTTATCATCATCACTAACATTGGTATTTGAGAACTGGTTAGAATAATTCCTATACTCTTTGCATTTGAATCATTGGAGTGTGGTTGGTTCATTTTATGTAGATTTCTCTCTATTTTTATAATTATCTAACTTCTTCCCATCACTTAATCATTTGATTTCCTAAGGACCTTCCCTTCCACACTTAAAATATTTACTAGTCCCCTTAAGATAATTTCATCTATGTTTCTTACCAAAAATTGAGCATAAAAGAAAGATCATCTTCTTCTCTCCATGGTTTCTAAAATTTCCTTTGAATTACATTTTTATCTTCTTATCAAATAAATGAGATTGATATATAAATCCAACCTCCATTTCTACCTTGATAGCAAATTGAACAATCTATTCATATCTACTGAAGTCTGTTATGGATAATTCCTTGATGAATTGGTTAACCTTAATTTTAGGTTGGCTGATAATACCATAAGTGTACCTCACAAGTATTCTAAAATTTTCCTCATAGGTACCAATGAATTCTTCATACTTTTCATTTATATTAAGGAACTACTTTTTATGAGAATATATAATTGATCTTATTCACCTTCGAAATGATAGATAGCCAAAAATAATTTTTCATGTTCTGAACAATGGATAATTTAAAATAGATTTTTAATAGTACTAATCCATTACCCAGAAACTAGAATATTAGTAGTTCAACTAAAGTAAGGTGGACATGCCTCATGAAGGACTCAATGTAACATTGTTCCCTCCTTTTATCCTTTGTAATTTAAGAATAATTCATGGATTGATAAAGTTTTGTGACAATAGATATAATATTTTTAATTAAAAATCCCATAATTTTTTTGTGGTTATGAGGGAAATAATTCCATTTCCAATCACACTCAGCAATAACATTATGCGTTTAGGTTTCATCTATTGACTAATACCAAACACCATAGTGTCAGAAAAAATAATTTTTTTGGGGAACCACATTATCATGAAAAATTACTTATAGTATGTATAAATCATGATAACTTATTTTTAATCAATGAAACCTTAGGTTTATACTAGGTCATTCATAGTATTCATCCATTTAAATCCTTCTTGATGGTTCATAAAGAGTTTTAAAATTTACAAAGAATATCCCCCATGAGTGTTAGAAAAGGTGTGTGGTAAGGGAAAATGTTGTGCATCGGGTGATGATTGATTCCATATCAGTGAACCCTTTCAGAGTTATTACCACTAGGTACTTATCTTCCAAATGAACATCCACTTATAGTATCTAGACAATTATTTAATTTATTAGAACCCACTTGTTCTATCCTTTACCAAAACTCCAGGACATTTTCCTTTACTTTAACTCATCCTTAGACTTATCCTTAGACATGTCCTTAGGGGTCACACTAAATTTTTCTTATAATAGTTTGAAAATTTTAAGTAAAACATTCCTATGATACCAAAAATAGTGGACTAGTATTTTATTACATAGACATTATAAGATTTTTTTTATGAATATTTATTACATTACACAAACACCCACCTTAGGATCATAATGGTATAGTGCCTTTGAAAACATGGAAACATAAACAATTGGTTCATAGGTGAACTACATCTTCTCACACTATGTTCTTATTAAATATAACCCCTCTTCGACCCATTATATATAATACATTCATTCATGACCTGGGGAAAGGAAACATAAGAAAGGGTGAACTCAGATGATCCGTAAGGGTAAAAGGGAGATACGAAAGCATACCATAAACATAAGTGTATGAAAACGTGATCATAACATTTAAAAACCATAATCTTCATATAAAAGATAATTATCATGTGTCATTTCATAAATATTGGTATTTTATAAGACACTAATCATAAGGTAATCGAATAAATTGAACCATCAGAGCATAACATTGGAATAACACATAGATTTGTGGCACACACATAAGTATATAAAATAATTTCCATAGTTTTCAAGGATAACTTCTAATTATATCATAGTGGAATGGTTTTACTCCCCAAACCATCATAGTAGTCAAGGTTCACTACCAAGACTATCATAGCAGAAAAAGTCCCTTACTGAACTAGGTTTATTCCTCATTCCAATCTTGTCTATATCATAAGATATAAATATTTACCTAATGAATTGGAGGGAGATATAGGTCTTAAACATCACATAATTAAAACCAAATTTACATGTTACGAAATATAATAAAACATTCATCATATCATAACCCCTAAAATGAAATGGTATTCTTAAAAATTTCATCATATCATAACCTTTGAAAAAGAGACGGGTTTCATAATAATTTCATTATTTCATTATATCATGTCTTATGAAAAGAAGTGGGTTTAAAAATTGTTTCCTCATGGTATAACCCATAGAAGAGAAATAGGTTTCATAAAAATCATCCCATAATAAAAATAAACCATTAAAATAAATAATAATAATGGTATCCTTGGATCATATCCCCAAAAATGCATAGGTACCATCAACCGATTTTTTCTTAGATGGAAAATAATTTTCAAAGATCATTTAAAATATTTCAAGAGGAAAATATCCTTTCCAAATTGAAAAACACTTTTAAAACATATAAAATTTTCCAAATAATTTTATTTGAAAATAAAATTATAATATTTTAAAGTAATATTCAAAGAAATTATTTTTCATGATGGTTGATAATTTTTTTCATGTTGTACATGTTAAAATAAAGATTTCTTTCACATTTTCGGTAAAAACCAAATGGTCATTTTATAGAAAAAGACTAGATTACTTTTAAAAAAATTGTAAAAAAAGTAAAACATGGGTAATAATGTCTTTAATAAATAATTTTTATAATTTTAATCTCATTTTTTAAAAGTCTTTTAGAAATCAAGGTTTTGGATGAAAACAAGTTTTTGATCAAAGATTGAAATAAAGGCAGTTTTCATTTAAAAAACATCATTGGGAATATTGAGTGTATAAGGAGTGAAAAATGAATGGAAAAAAATTATTCTTGAGAAACAAACATATTATAATAAAATTAATGACTTTATTGAGAGATATATCATAATATTTCATCATCATAAGCATAAAAAACAATCATGATAAACAATTATATTGTAACATAAAATTTTTACCGTTTTGGTATCTTTGAATTGTAAACCCCATAAATGAATAAAATTAAATGAAACTTAAAATAACATGAAAATAATTAAATTTATGATATTAAATGTCAAAGTTTCTGTATATAAACCTCATAAAAGAATATATGTGCATAGTATAATATATTTCTCAAGGAAAGAAAATTGAGACATAAATCCATTAGTGATTTGGTAAATTTTAAACCATAAACCATATGAAAGAGAAATCATAAAATTGATATTTAAATCCTAATAATTTTTAGGATAATAATAATAAAATACATTCATGGATATTATATATAGTAAATATAAAAAATGGGTGGTGAATATGATATGTGTCTCATAGAAGAAAAAAGTGAGACGGAAATCCCTTACCTTAAGTATCGACTTACTTTGTATATGTTAAAACCTATTATATAATAAATATAAGTTTATTATAAATTTATTAAATAAATGGTATTTTATATATAATTCTATATATTATTTTCTTATAAAATTTTACTACCTTTTTATTAATAATTCTATGTTATTTTGACATTTTGAGCAATAACTGCTTTGTTTTTCATGTATGTTTTGATTTGTTATTTTTTTCCTTATACATTAATAATGGTTAAATATTATCAATAATTTTAACCATAATATAAATATAATATAAATTAATTATATATGTTTTTATCGTAATCCATAATATTTAGAGATAATAAATGAAATACATCGTTAATGGAGACGATATGTCATACTACACATAAATGTAATTTCCATTTTCTTGAAGCTTTAAAAGAAAGAAAGGTAAATAATATATTAATATTAAAGAATAATTTTTATTTCTTATATAACACATATTTTCATTAAACTCGTCCTTATTATCTTCCATGTAAATCATGAATGATTCGCAATGCTTCGCGTGGCGGTAGTCCGCCATACACATGAGCGACGTTATCATAATCTCACAAAATGAAAAGTATGAAGCTATATGAGATATAATAATTCCATAAGTATAATAATGTCATAAATTTTAATTATAAACATTTAATCCATAATTATATCCATCTATGAGAGGTTCTGAAGGAAAATGAATAACATCAGTTCGTGAGGCAGTAATCATTTATACACACGAATGATGGTTTCATGTCCCATTTGATGAAAGAGGAGACAGTTGTAGGTAATTACCTTAAAATAAAAAAATATATATAATTATATTTATGATAATAATGTTATTATATCAATATTTTTTTAATAATAATTGAAGTATTTTGAGTAAAAAATAAAATAAAACACTCGGTTAAGCATATTACCTCTTCTTTAGACAAATTCTTTTGGTTTGGAACAGAATGCTTATTAGATTGGATTTATGACCAAAATAAAGATTCTTGGATGGTATTAGGAAATTAATGAAGTTATTTGATTAGTTTTTGGCCAAATAAAATGTTTTTTTAAAGTGTTAATATGAGAGGATAGGGGTGGCCTTTTAAAAGTGAGGTGAGCGGCACACTTATAATTGTTTGAAACAAAAAAGGTGTACCCATATTGTTCTCATACCACAAGTCCAAAAAATAAACCATTATCTATAATATAAGATATAATGTATAAATTTATCTATACAATTGGTTTTGGACTAGTTTTGGGTTATTTTTAATTATTATACATTTAGTTTAACCCCCAATAAACCAATTTTTACTTTAAATACAATAAATAATTTTTACTATTTTTATTATTCATTATGGTCATAAAATAATTTTACCTTATTAGATAATATAAATTATTCTGATTATAAATATTTAATACATGTCATAAATTTTTATTCAAATAATGGATAAATTTTAATTTAAAATTAAACTCGTAAATGCGATGTGAAAGTGGTTTTCCAAAGAGAAAATATTCAAAAAAATTAAAAGTTTTTATATAAAATTTTAATATAAAAATGATTCCATTGAACTAAATTGGATAAATTGATATATAATTGAACAAATTTTAATTTTCAACCTAGTTTTTTAAAAAAATAACCTTATAAATTCTTTAAAAGAAAAGGCAGTTTTCAATGAAAATCAGTATTTTTCACTATTCACTGAAGAAATAACATTTTTAGAGAAATCCGAAAATTCACCCTAAGATAATTTTGACATGATGATTTAAAAAAAATAAATTATTTTTTGAAATTCATTTTCTAAAAGTGTTAAAATTAAATTTTATTATTGTTCATGAAAATAAATAAAAAACAATTGTTTTGAGAAAATATTATTCTCGAAACATATAAAGATTGTATTAAAAATTAATTATTTTATTTTTATCAATATTATTTCTATAATAAAAATTTTATACTTAATATTTAAAACATGTTTATTACTATTCATAAATATACATATTTTTTACAACTGGGTAAAAATAGTCTTATTTAAATAATAATATTAATTGTTTGTCGTGGTTTGTTAAAACTCGAAGTTGTGTATAATGCAAGTTGAACTCAGTGTTGTGTACAATGCAAGATATCAAATAAATTTAATATATTCAAAATAATAATAATAAAAATCAAGGTTTTATAGTTTATAATATGAAATTTAATATATAATTATTATATTTATGATATATTTTATATTTTATATTTTTTTAAATGATAAACCATATTCCTTTTTCCCCATTCAATGGAAAATGAAATCATTATACATGCATATGTATGGACAACTGCCTCTATAGAATAATTGATTTCCATTTTTTATTTTAATCATTTTCTTATGTGGAGGGTAATCAGAATGGTTTTAATGAATAAATATGATTTTTATGAAAGTATTAATGTTATGGAAATAAAAATTGGATAACCTATTAACAATATGTGAAATAAATAGTTTTGGTAAATTCAACTATCAAAAAGAACATTCTAAGAGAAAAAACAATTTCTCCATGCTATGATATAAATTTTTATAATTTATCTTATTCTAATAATTCCTTAAAATTATTATATATAACACTAATAAACACTAAATAATATCATTATTATAATGGAGTAATAATTTTACAACTAAATCACTTCATAATCATCCATTAAATATTGTATGTTCTTGTTTGGTTTGTTTTAACCACCTACTTGAAAATGAAATAAATTTATGTCATGTATGACTATGTGAATTTAATTTCTATTTATATATGATATAAATAATAAAATAATAATTTTTTTGGTTCTATAATGGTAATATAAAAAATAACACAATATTTTTAAAAATTCCCTTTATTCGCTAAGAATCATTGAAATATGATAATCACCATATTCATTTTAAATATCATAACCAAAAATCCAATAGAATAAAACTATAAAATTATAAATAATTATAAAACATAAATTTCAGTACATTTTATGATTTAGAAATGAGTAACTTTGAGAGATTAATGAAGAATAACACAACTATTATGAAACAAGTTCAAAATGATCAAGATTACTCACACCCGATATCGAAAAATAATAATAACTATATGATGTAGAGTATAATTAAAACAATAAATTTATAAAATGTTAAATAAATGAAAAAGGTTCTAAAATTATTAATTAATATATCTTCTTTTGTTATATATGATGTTTGAATGTATTTTTACTAATAAATAAATGAGGTTAAGGGTTCTTTGTATCAAATTTTAATTCTTTGATACATGTTTATGTTATACACTATGTTTTATTTTTCATGGTGAAAATATTACCATGATTTCATTTGGTTTCATGAATCTATTTTATTTCATGATATTTAATTTTTTATTTCAATTTATACCTCCCATTAGGTTTTGATTCAAATGTTTCAAAGTCTGTAAGGGTTTTCTTGGTCTCAATTCTAATTCTTTGAGACATGTTACGTTTTATTCACTATGTTTCCTTTTTATCTTGTTATATTTATTTACTATCCCATGAATGTTTTGTTTCCTTGTAATTAATTTGATATAATAATCCAAATCAAGTTCTTTTTATTAAATTGTTTTGACTCGAGTGTTTCCCTAGTCATAAGAGTTTTTGGTAACTCAATTTTCATTCACTGAGTTATGATTATTCTCATGAACTTATTTCATATAATTTAAGTAAATTTAGCCATTTTATTTTATTATGTGATATTATATAATTGGTTAAATTTTTACCACATAGACGCCTATTCAAATATTTCATTATTCATGGAGTAAGTTTCCCGTAAGGGATATTGATAACTCAAATTTCCTTTTTTGAGTTATAAAGTTTTATCATGAACATTTCTCTTCCATTCTTGGGTTATCCCACACTAATATTTTATCATATTTTATTTCATAATCCTCTTTATAGAAATTAATTTTTAATACAAATAAGGTTCTACTACTCTCTTAACAAAATTGGTTTTCTATAAAGGTATTTTTAAAGTATTAAAAATGTTCATTTCCTTTCATTATCAAATTTTTTATAATTGGTCCCAAATTTACTATAGAAAACTTTATGTCATTTACAAAGATATATTATTTGCTATTATATTTAATAGTAAAAGTTTCCAAAATATTTCCCTTTATATTTTAAAATTTTACTTTTGAAATTGATATATAATTTTTTATTTACCATCAACAATAAAAATGATTTCTAAAAGATATTTTATGTTTTCACCTATATTTTACTCTTCATAATCTAAAGGATTTACACTAATGGGATTTTTTTACAAGATATATATTTATAAATTGGGTGATTCAACTCATGGTATTAAATAATTTGATTCACATTCCCTTCTTTTGTGATATCATTTGAAGAATTCTTTTGCAAGGTTGTTTTTTATCTATGTCAATATCCTTCTAAGTTTCCTTTGATACATTGGGAATATGTTCATTTAAAACCATCCACATTCACTCTCTGGATATATTATGAAATTTTATTCTCTATCAAAGATATGATTCATCACTCCCTTTTTCTTTCCTAACTATTCATCATGAATAGGCATAACTTTTATTCCAATTACTTTACTCCATGAATACCATTTTTCTAATTATTTAATTAAAGGGTGTTCATCTAGGTTCCATACATTGATTGATTGGGGAAATTATTCTCTTAACCATATATCCTTTATATATATAGAATAAATATCATATTCTTTATTATCTTGATTTAATATAATTTACCAATAAAATTACTTGAAGTCATTAGATACACATTTATTTTCCATTAGTTTATCATGTTATGATTATTGATGAAATTATTAATGATTTCATTATGTGAATCTATTTAAAAAGGATATAAAACCCATTTTATTTCCATGGTTTCTTTTTAATGTATTTTATAAAACCCAGTTTATTTACGTGTGTTCTTTTTGTTATAAAAAATGAATTGTTTTCATTTGAAAATTTTATGAAACTCACTTTATTTACTTGGTTTCTTTATTATGTGATAAGTGAAAGATTCTCAAGTGTCACTATTAAGTATAGATGATGATGGGTGGGGTCCTTTACCACCCTCCAATGAATTTCTTTAAATTTTATATCTCATGAGATAAGTATTCATGAGTATGTTTTATATGCTTGTAATTGTGTGAACTTATAGTGTGGATTATTAAAGTAATATTACCTATACAAATATTTTTGTTGTAGTATTATTCTTTTTATTATGAAAATATTATGATCTCATGGATCATGTTTATTAATTCATCATTTTCTCACACTTTTAATTGATGTCTTATGTTATCCTAGTCCTTATTCCATGGTTTTTGATATATGATTTTTTTGTTATAAGTTTCTTATTTATCCTGATAATACCCATATTCTCATATTTTGTTATCGCTTGTGTTTAACCTTAATAGCCCTCTTAGATCACCCCTTTATTATGTTTTCTTTTCTTGGATACAGAGATGGTAATTATATGTGAGATGTTTACAATGTGGGATTAGAGTTGAGAAGTTAAAAATAAATTTTAATGATTGTTTTAAAATTATTTATTTATAGGGATAATGTTCCAAGACAATAAACCTTTGGTTATCCATTTTGTGCAACTCATTGTGAGATGGAATGATTATTCATGTAAAATAATAAATAAATGTGTTTATTTTTATTATGTCACTTTAGCTTATATCATTATAGGGTTTATTTATATTGTTGATTAGTCTAGATAACTTTAGGGAAATCCCTAGGGATAAGTCTATGGAATATTTGAAAGTATAGAAAAATATCTTGAAATTTTGGTAAAGTTGAGATTGTGTTGTTTTCCTAGAAATAACATCCCTGTGTAGATACTATAAGTGGAAGAAATCTCTAGCATAGATATAACAAGGTGTAATAACCTTGAAAAAGGTGTGTTGGGTATTAACTCAATCATCACCTGGTGCACGACAAAGAGGCTTAAATACACACCCACTCTAATACTTATAGTAGATACACTATAGTTTCTTCAAATTCTCTCTAGTGAACCATTGTAGAGTATTTGAGTATGATGTTAAATAATTAAGTTATAAGACCTAATATGGAATTACTATAGATAAATTATAATAAAATATATAGATTTATGATTTGAGGTATATATTAATCAATATGTAATTTTATGGATAAAGCGTAATTCAAATAATGAGAACATGGATTTCAATGACTTTTAGGTTTAGAGTATTTTAAGAAAGTTTATGATAATTTTGGGATAGTTCCTTTTGGGATTATGGTAAGAAGTATAGTAGAACCTAACTTAAAGAAAATAGATTGTAGTAAAAGTATCAAAGGATGAAATGAAGGTTTCATTATAGAATGCAGATTTAGATTGGGGTTTTAATATTCATATTTTGAATATTATCATAACTTTTTTGGTTTTATTGTTTGGTTAAAACAAGATCAAGAAAATTAAACTGATAAATTTTTGTATTTAGAAACCTCTACATCTTATAAATTAATAAGGGAGAATATATAAATAGTTGATAATTTTACTATATTCTTTTTATGATGGTAAAAGATGAGTTTCAGAGTATTACCTAAGGTAGTGTGGTTGATATCATAATAGAAATTAATTTTTGATTCTCTTAGATATTTTCATTAGTGAGTGATCTTTATCAATGATATTTTGGTATATTCAAAAAATAATGAGAATTATGTTAAATATATAAGGACTATTCTCCAATAATTTTTCTTTAAAGGATTGGAAACATATACTAAATGGTGTTAATAACCCTAAAAAGTTATTTTATAATGAGGTTATATTTTGAAGATAGTTATTGTAGGAAACATGATTGAGGTATGAAAACTATTAGGTTTAATATGTGATTTATGTTCATTTAATAAAGGGTTTATTTATTTTTGATAAAATTGTGTTAGATAGTATTAAAATCCGTGGAATTGATTATTGATTTCATGAAAAAGGAATCCATGATATTATTGATGAATTTTGTCTCATTATTAGTATTATGATATATATTGACTAGTGTGTGATTTTATAGACTATTTTTTTAAAACATGTGTAAATATTTAAAGGAATATATTATTTATTTTTGTTTTAATGTCTTAGAGATTAAAATGGTTTTGGTAAAGGTGTGTTATGAAGAATATAGGACTACATTATATATATATATATATTATGGTACATGATTATTTGAATGATTGATAGTTTTTGAGGAAGGATATGTAATTTTTATATCCTAAGAGATTATGATAAATTTCATATTAAAGTTCATATCTCTAATGATCAATATGATAAGAATACCCACACCTATTTTCATCTATAAGTAACAATTAAAATTAAAAGAAAGTAATTTATTTAGTGGGGGAATATAATGACTGAGATTTCGCTATTAATTTTATTTAATTATATATTATGTTAATTTTAAGTTTCAAATAAAACACCAAGACCTAATATACCACAACTCATTTTATTACCATATATATTAACAAATTTCTGATAGTCATTGAATTAGTGGGTACAAACAGTTCTAACCAGCATATAAAATAATGGTCCCTTTTAATATTGTTTCAATGTGTACGGATAAGAAAGTAATAAAATATTTTTTTAAAAATGTATTTTATAAAATTTATATATTCTAAGCTTGATATATTTAAGATTATAAAAAAAATTATAAATATAGTTAATATAGAAAAAATGATTTACTATAAAAAAATAGTTTTTCAAAATATTTTATGATTTTATTTTAAATTTTAATTTAAAAATATTAGAATATGAATTTAAAAAATAATTATTGAACTTATTAGAACAATATTAACTTGAGATTTATTTTTGTGATTTTTTTGAAAATATTGATTTTTAGGTGAATAGTACAAAATATTGTTTTTACAAATAACATGACTTTTATGACATTATTACTACATAATTATGAATTTTAAATTCATAAAAAAATATTATAAAAAATATTTATTTTATAAGTGAATTTATAATTTTTTAAATATTTTTTTTAATAAACAAACACATATTTGACATTCTAGAACTTAAGTTTATTTTTTTTTTCAAAAAAATTGTTTTTTATACATCATAAATGTAGTATTTTGAAAAAAAATTATCATTATTATAAATAAAATCAAATAAAATAGATTTAAAAATTTTAATTATTAGGTAAAAATTATGTAATAAGGGATATATAATTTTTTTGAATAAAGGATAAGTTACCATAGGTAAAAACTAGTTGCCATGGTAAAAGTTAAAATGGTAAATGTGAAAAATATAATGGCAATGAGTTGAAAACATGTTTGTAACATGTGTTTGAATGGTTATTTTAGTATTATATTGACCTTATCTCTTCACCTATCCATTATTTATCAATTTTAGATCCAATTTCCTTGAGTGTAACTTCCTATTATTAAAAATATTTGTGTATTTACAAAAATGTCATCCCTTTTCACTTATAAAGGGGGATCTCCTATCCACACTTCCCCTCACATCATATTCAAATTATTTTGACAAAAAATCCTCTCAACCCTTTACTTAACATTTCTATACACCTTAAAGAGGTTTTTTTCTTCTCAAAATACCATCCCTCAATGGTTTAACCGCCTTTTCAAAGGAGTTACACAAATAAGTGAATCATGCATTATGCGGACTACCACCTCCACGATGCAAAATGTTTCATTTTCCTTCACCACCTTATAAGTATGTACATAATAGGGAATTTAATATATAAGTATTATATTAATGAAATATTTTATATTATGAAATGATAAACTATATTATATTTTTTACCCATTCTATGGAAACTGAAATCATCATTCATGCATACATGTTGATTATCGCCTCCATGGAATGATTTATTTCTATTTTTATTTTCATCACTGCCTTACATTGATAGTCATGTGAATAAATTAATGGATAAATATTATGTTTATGAAATTATTTAGGTTTTAGAAATTAAAATTTGTTAACCTATTAATAATATGATCAATAAACAACTATTGTAAATTGAACGATCCAAAAGAATGTTTTAAGAGAAAAAAATTATTTCATCGTACAATAAAATAACTTCTTATAGGTTATCTTATTATTCTATAAATTATTCCCAATTCTGATATATCACACTAATAAATACTAAATAATATCATTTTTATTCTGGTATAATTATATTACAACTAAATAACTTTACAATTATCCATTAATTATGGTATGTTCTTTTTGGGGATGTTTTAACTAACTACTTTAACAATGACATAAATTTATATCATGTATGAATATAGGAATTGAAAATATATTAATATATGATATAGAAAAGTAAATAATTTTTTTATGTAGTGTTAATATATAAATTTAATGATTATTTATGAAAATGCCCTATATTCCCTAAGATTCATTGAAATATGCTAATCTCCAAATCCATCTTTGTAGATCATAAAGAAAACACTTAAAGAATGATATAATAAAATTATAAATAATTTTAAAACATTAATTCCAGTACCTTTTATGATGTGTGAATGATAAAATTTTTATATTTGGTTTCCCAGAACCAATTGTGCTTAATTTGGATTGCATATATATTTATTCAAATAATTAAATATTAATTAAAATATTTTATTACATATTGTTCATTATTATACATGAATTTAATATATTAATTTCCTAGAGTATTTGTCACATTGAAATGGTCATATAAGTTCCCCACTATGATGAGAACCTTTAAATGGAATGTAGATATTCTTAAATATAGTTATATGGTAGGATAAAATTCTATAATGTGACACATTTAATGTTTAATTTCATGTGAAATTACCTATAATTAGGTGAGGATTTATCTTATGAGGTTCTCACTTGGTAATCTCTATGATGGGATATTATGATAATAGAATCAACTATAGTAATTACACATGTTTTCATGTCATTGGAATTTACTATCTACAATCATGTGTGATGATCCTTAGACTTTAATATTATTATTAATGAATTTCATGGCTTGCATACATTGATGTACTGACCAAAATCATGACTCCATATATTCATGGGAAGTAGGGTACATTGGTTTCATCATGAATAAAAAGTTATTAATTAAAAGGTAGATAAATTATTTTTCTATTCCATATTTATGAAAGTTGATATCTTGACCCTTTTATTAAAATAGAACCACTACATTAAATTCCATGGAGATGGTGTAATAAAGAGTTTGTTTTAGATAGTCAAAGAATTTTATATCAAGAATATAGGTTGATTACATAGGTTTGAAACCTTATTGATGATATATCATGAAAAATGGATTATATTGCATCATTAGTTATCATGTGTTGTTGTCGATGTTGCGACATTAGCTTAATTCACTTGGGTTCCTTGACCTGTTGCTAAACTATAATCTTGGACTGTAGGCAAGAATTCCTAATGACAATGTGAAATAATAATATAGGATCACACACTATGTTTTTTCATTAATCTTAAATAAATTCTATTTTAATTTAATTTTTAGAATAAATATTATTCTCAAGACTAATGAATATTTTTTATTCAAGATTTATTGATATATAAATTAAATAAATATTTATTAGAAAGAAAATTATTTAATTGTGTGGATATGTAATATTTATTTATATATTAAATGAATAAATATTTATTCAAGTATTTTATAAATACTGAGGACTAGAGGACCAATATTGTTTCTTGTAATAAATATTAATTTGGAATATGGTAAAATAATATTTATCACTGCACCAGTTAGCACACATCAAGAGGAAATATTATTATTATTATTATTACATTGAATAGGGTTATATGAGGTTTAATAAATTATATAATAGTTGTGTAATTAAATAATATTTTAACCCTAACTATATCTCAATAAATAGATGATTAAGTCAATTTCATAGAGTTTTACTAAAATTGAGAACTGTAATGAACAATGATATCCAAGGTCTCTATCAAGACTAAAGGATTATTTAGATGTTATCCTTACTCCTTCATAATATCAAGAATGGGTGTGAATGGATGATTCTTAAATCCTAAAGGAATCATCGCAATAGTCAAGAAAAGAACTATAATGTGATTGATCCATTGTGCTAGCACCTAGAAATCCATTAGTGTTTTCTAGAGATCAAAAGAGTATGTAAGGATCACCATTATAGGTTCTCTACACTTAGATCCTATAAGATAAATAATGGTTGATCGAAAATATTTTTGGATGATCAACATATACCTTGAATAAAGATCTTAATAATGATGTATTCTTTCTTTTAGTCTATTTAAATTAATTCTAAATTTTACTTGAAATTATATTTTATGGTTTTTGGTGACTTTTTTGTCAATATTATTTGGAAAAAATTTAATTATACATGATTTTTACATCTTGTAAAATATTTGAATGATCCATCAAATCTAATAATTGTTGATTCGGGATAGGTCCTGATAATCTCTTTTGTTGTACCTGAAACCATTAAGTGGTATCAAAGAAGTGAAATTAAAATGTATAATTATTTATATGATTATTTATTATTAAACATTTAAATTTTAAATTAAATTTCATGCTTAATTCATTCTTCATATGATTTTCATGATCACTTCCTACCACTCTTGATTTCTTATTTACATAACCAATATTTTTTAATAATTAAAAAATATCAAATCTAACGAACCCATCCGGAAGTTCTAATAACTCTAGTAGGAAAAAACTAGGTTACATAGTGTGTAATAATTTTTTATACATCATGTATCATTGTTCATTACACTAGGATACCAGTGAGGAATTCATATCATCATGTAGTGAATAGACACCATGTGCATTTAATGCACTGGGTGTTGGGTGGAACATGGATTCTGAAGACTACAAACTATGTATGTTTCCTACACACTGTGTAGTCCACGTGTTTTTAGGGTGGAAAACACAAGGTCAAGATGTTTCATGTAATTAATACTCCATTTGTATTTAATACGTGATTTTTATGGGATAGAAGTCATGTAACTTGAAGTACTTTTCATGTATCCTTTCCACATGCCATGTACTTCATAAATGTCTACAAGAAGTGCATGTTGAGTCCCTAGGTGTATGATGCGGACATCCAGTGAAGTGAAGTACATGTCATGTGACTATCTTGCACACACCATGTACATTACCTATTTATATGGAAATTTTAAATTTAATTAATTACTTTATTAAACCTCCTTGACCAAAGTTCTGTGTGTCATTAATTTAATAGTACATGGTGTTCTATAAGTTTTTATATTATATTAAATGATTAATTAATTCTATGTAATATTCAAAACTACTTATTTAGTACATTTATTTCATATTTAAGACTCAATGTATTAAATTGTAAATTCAATGTAATATTCATGTGTTTTGTGTGTCATTAATTTGAAAGTACATACTATGAAATTACAACACATGTTGTGTGAAAAATATTTCATATGAGTTCATTGTATATAACAAGGACTATACTAGTTCGAATAGTTACTCATTGAGCTTCTTATAAGTACAAATTTGTGTACTAATTTTATTAAGTTTTAATAAAATTAAAATATTTATTTTATTTAAAATCACATCAAATGGGAATATCTAGAAAAATCTTATGGAATAAGATAAAATGAACTAATTAATTAATAAGTTAATTAATTGGATTAATTTTTTCATGTTTTATCTTATTTAAGAACGATTGAAAATGAATGATGCCTAGATATTTTAAATGTGTAGTCATTGCATGTGTATGATTGATCATGATAATTAACCAGACCTATGTATGTGTTGGTTTTATTTAAATTAATTTTATTTAATGGGTTTGTAATTATTTATTATTAAATTAAATATGATTGTTTGTGTGTCATCCTCTTTCCTTTATTATGTAGGAATTATGTGTACAATGTTATTTTATATAATTCTCTTTAACTAGTCATTTGGTTCCCCTAACCTATATGTGAGTTATAAAATATATGTAATAAAAGGTGTATCTGAAGGTATATAGAGTGAGTTCAAGGTAAAGTCAAGGTAGATTCATTCATGATAGAACCGAGATAAAACCAACACAAGTGATACATAGGTGGTATAGTGGAATCTTCTAACTCATGCCAAGACTAGAATAAGGAGTTTCCTCCTAGGTTAATATATTTATTTACTATCCACTCAATAAAGAAACCATTAGACATTATAATGATCATGTCATTTATTTATTTATGTCTTATTCATGATTTATTTAATGTATAAAATATCGTGATCACATAAATACGTGGACTAATGTGCAAAGATGTAATTAAAATAAATGTGTTGTGCATAATTTTTTTATCAAAACATAGTTAATCACTAAAGTAAAATCAAATTTAAATTAACAATACTTATAAAGGATAAAATAATAAATTTTTATACATAATAAATAAAATACCTCAATTTAATATTAACCCAAACTAATCCTTCCATTACTTGATTAGGAATAAAAACATATAACTAAGTGTATAACCAACCCTTGCTGGGAAACTTAATTTTATCAAGGGGTTATTATGAAAAGTTTGTCTCGAATTTATCATTTTACATTAAGATGGTTAACCCTTGATGTAACTTAGAGGAAAGTGTTAATAAAACTCAAGTGAGGGTTTCTAGATTGGGGAGTCTACTCAACAGATCAAAGATTTGCAATCCCATAGTTAGAAAATATCTTCCTACCTAAATAACTTTGAATAATGGACTGAGACCTTTTTTGGGTTATGAAAAGGGTCATATGGATCCTTTAAACTAGAATTTTTAAGCAACTATATATTCCATGTCCAGTGAAAAGCACTGTTGGGAATTGATAAAATAATGGGAGAACTAATAAAATCTAAAAATATTATTATTTCTCACATAAAATGTAATCATGTAAAGTAATAATAATCTCTTCCTTAAATATTGTAAAATATTGAAATTATTATTAACCACATTATTTATGTTATAAATTATATAGAAATACTATCTCATGACTGGAAATAACTTCAGGGAATGGATTAGATTCCTATAGGTGTATTTTCACCATGAACGGAAGTCTTGCATTCTAGAATCCTCATAGATTAATCTACCTACTATAGTGGTGAGTGATGTGGAATTTTTTGTCTACGATAAACACTTGAGGGATGCAATTGATTTATAGTGTTTAATACTTTTATCCATGTATAATAAACTCGTGAAGCCACATGAATACATGGATTCCAATAGAAAGATCTAACATCCCTATGGTATTTATCATGTAAGAGAAATATAGGAGTGTTCTGAGATATCCTAGGTACTCTTTAGAGAAAACTTGGAGAAGGTGTACCTAATGGGCCTCAAATAGTCAAACTCATTAGCTGTATTGAGTGCCTAGAGGTTATAGGGTTTAATATACCTAATGAATTATTCATTGTTCTCATTCTTTCATTGCTACCTAGAAACTTATCTAGTTTTTTTTCAATTTCAATATGAATAACAAAGAGAAGTTTCTCCATGATCTTCTTACTCTACTTCTCAAAGTTGACAAGGATATAAAGTGTAAAAAACCTTCTATCATTATGGTGAATAAAATGAAATGTTAGGTGAATTACTCTAAGTATAATTATTCTATGAAATACCCTTTTAAGAAGATAAATATCAAGGTACAAGCAAGGGAACATGATGCTATCTATTTTTCATATGTCAAGAAGGGACACTAGAAGAAAAACTACACCTAGGTAAACGAGAAAGGGGAAGATTCAGGTGAATTTTTTATTGAGTGAAATTCATATATTTATATAAATTGGGAATTAGATATAGAATGTGGTTCTCACATGTGTATTCAAATATAGTAACCAAGTATATTCTAAAATATTTCATATGGTAAGGTAGATCAATGAATAACCAACGGAGCCAGGATTTCTTACGTGGCTATTGGGGACTACCATATCATGTTGTCGATGAGAATTATCTTGGTTTTGAAATATTTTTATTATATTCCTTCAGTATCCAAAAACATTATATTAGTATCCATACTTTCTACTATATCCATTAAGAGATATTGGTGTTTTTCACACATATTTAAAAGTAAAAATGACTAAATCCCCATTTACTATAAAAGGTTAAATGGAAAAGTAGGTTCATGAATTAGTTTATGCTGATGTGTGTAGACCATTTTAAGTTGAACCAAGGGGTGGTTACTCATACTTCATAACTTTTACTGATGATTTTAGTAGATATGTATATGTCTACTTAATGAGGTATAAGTTATATTCTTTTGATAAATTCAAAGAATACAATAATGAAGTTGGGAACCAACTAGGTAAGAAGATTAAGAAACTAATCTTAGAATATAGTGCAGAATATATTAATCAAGACTTCATTGATTATTTATAGAAATTTGGTATTCTATCCCAACTCACTTATCTTTATATATCAAAATGGAACATTGTATGTGAAAGGAGAAACTTCACCTTGTTATAAATGGTGAGATCAATGATGATTCATGTGAGTGTTCTATTATCCTTCTATGGATATGTGTTACATATAGCATTATATATATTAAATTAAGTTCTAAATAATGTGATAGACAGTGTCCCATACAAAATTTGGTGTGGAATGAAATTTTTGTGGTTGAATTTACATGTGTATGGTTGATATGTGTTTTTAAGGACTTTTAAGGTAACAAAATTACAATTCTCGGAACAAAGTGTAACTTTATAAGATACCCCAAGGAAACAAGGAGATATTACCTATACAACCCCTCATAAAAAAATTTAATTATATAAATAAATGGAATATTCCTTGAGAGTGATTTAATCTCTAAAAGAGATGCTGGGAATGAGATAGGCTTTGATGAAGTCCATGCACATGGTATACAAAAGTGTTCATAGGAACATATTCTATAAAGCCCCATAGAAGATGAAATTTGGAAGACACAAGTACTACCTATGTGTATAAGAGAGGTTAGAGAACCTGAAAGATATGTTTTCCTAATCACTGAGGATGGTTACTCATTATTAGTTGATATTAATGATCTTGTAACCAATAATGAAGTAGCAAGTGTCCTAAAATCTTCCAAATGGAAAGAATATATGAATTAGGAAATGGATTTCATGTACTATAATCAGTCCTAGATTTTGAAAGATTTTCCAATGGATATAAATCATGTTGGTTATAAATGGGTATGCAAAAAAGAAATTGGATATGGATGGAAAATAAAATACTTATAAGTCATGAATGGTTTCAAAAGGGTTCTTACTATTTCAAGGCATAGACTATGAAGAATAATTTTTCACCAATTGTTATGCTAAAATCAATCAGAATTATACTTGACATCGAATTTTACCATGACTAAGAGATTTGGAAGATGGATTTCAATATAGCCTTCCTTAATGGGAACTTTCAAGAAGATTTATATATGAATAACCCAAAGTGTTTGTGACTCTAAAGGATGCTGAGAAAATATACATGTTACAGAGATCCATTTATAGAATAAAGAAAGCATCCAGATCAAGGAAAATTCCTTTTAATGAATTTGTAATGAAATTTGGTTTCATAAATAATTAATATGATCCTTGAGTCTATAAATGTTTTAGTGAGAGTGTAGTTGTTTCCTTAATAGTTTATGTTGATGACATAATACTTATTAGAAATGAAATATAAGTCCTTCAATCTATCAAATTCTAGTTTTCTTAATATTTTATGTTGATGATATGTTTCTTTATAAAGGAATTAAGTTTAGAAGTATATATTCTTGGGATTAAAATACTTCATGATAGATCTGATAGATAGCTTGTTCTAAGTCAAAGTAAATATATTAACAAAATACCAAAAATATTTAGTATGGAACAATCTAAGAGTGGATTATTTTTAGTGTCATGTGGAATTAATATTTTCAAGAAAATGTGTCCATAGACACCTAAGGAGATAAAAATTATGGAAAGTATTTCATGTGAATTAGTGATTGGGTCAGTCATGTATGTTATGCTATGTACTAGGATAGATTTTACTTACACTTTTAACATGGTAAGAAGATATCAAGATGACTCAGGTGATCACCTTTGGATGGAATTCAAGTATATCCTTAAGTATTTGATGTCAACTAAGGATATGTTCCTTGTCTATGTAGGAGATGAAGAGTTATACATCTTGATATATGAATATTCTAGTTTCCAAAATGATCAAGATGATTTGAAATCATAGTCAGGATACATATTTACTCTCAATAAAGGTGTTGTGACCTGGAAGAGCTCAAATTGGGTTGTGGTCATAGATTATACAGTATAGACTGAGTATATTGTGTCTTCTAAGGTATCTAAATAAGTTGTTTGGGTATGAAACTTTATATAATATTTATATGTGATTCATAGTAGTAAATATACTATCACAAAATATTATGATAATACTAGAATGGTGGTCCTTAAAAATGAGTAGTGATCACATCAATGGAAAAAGCACATACTTTTCAAATATCATTTCTTGAGGGATTTTTCTCAAATATGTGAAGTTTTAGTAAGAATGTTATCCATGAAAGACAATGTGGTGTACCCCATCATTAAATCCTTAAATCAATAGAAACATGGTCATCATGTCAGATCTATAGTAATAAATGTCATTGGTTTTTTGATTTAGTCTAAGTGGGGGTCTATTGGAGTTGGTGTCCTAGAACAAATTTTTTATACATTTTATTTCATGTATATGTATATATATATATATATATATTCAAGTAAGTGAATTTTAATTAAAACATCTTATTAAATATTCTTTATTTTTTCATATGACTTTGATTTAATAATTTTCTAGAGTATCTACCACATTGAAAAGGTTATATTTCCCCCTATATGATGATAACCTTTAAATTCCATGATGATATTTTTAAATATAGTTCTGTGGTCAGATAATATTCAATGTTTGGACACATGTAATATTGAATATCTAGTGTGATTATTCAAAAGTAGATGATACTTTATCTCATGATATTTGCACTTGGTAATATTTAAGATAGAATATTATAAGAACAGACCCTACTATAAGAATTATACATGTTTGTAGGTCATTGTAATTTCATATATACAAGCGTGTGTGATGATCCTTAAACTTTAATATTATTATTAATGCATGTAATGAATCACTTACTTTTATGTACAGACCAAAACTGTGACATCATATGTTTTCAAGAAATAGAATGCATTTGGTGCATCATTAATGACTTTTTCTTTTTGAATAAGTAGATAAATGTTTTTTCCATTTCATATTTATGTAGGTTTATATCTTATCCCTTTTATTGAAATAGAACTATCAAATTAAATTTCATGGTATGGGTTAATGATGAGTTTATTTAAAATATTCATAAAAAGACATATAAATAATATAGGTTGATGACATGGGTGTTCAAACCACTTGATGATATATCATAAAAAGGGATTATATTATATAGTGAGTGCTTATGTGTGTTTTTCAATATTAAAACATTAAATTATTTCACATTGATTCCTTGACCCATTGATAGACAGTATTCTTGGACTTTAGGCAAGCTTGCCTAATGACAATGAGAAATAATATTAGAGGGTCACACACTAAGTTTTTCCATTGAACTCAATTAAATTATATTTGAATTTAATTTTTGGAATAAATATTTTTCTCAAGAATAAGGAATGATTTTTATTTAATATGTATTGATCATAAATTAAATAAATATTTATTCATAAGGTAATTATTTAATTATGTGGATATATAATTTGTATTTATTTATTTAAAGAATAAATATTTATTTGGGTATTTCAAAATACCATGGAGAATTAGTAGACCAAAATTATTTATAGTTCTAAATATTAATTTTCAAGATGGTAAAATAATATTTATTGTTGCACCAGTTAGCTCACTCAATAAGGAAATATTATTATTATTATTATTATTATTATTATTATTATTATATGGAATGGGTTCATTTAAGTATTAATAAATTATTTACAATTAATTTAATAATTAAATAATATTTTAACCTTAACCCTATCTTTATAAATATAACATTATTTCTATTATTGTAAAGTTTTATCAGAATTGAGAATTGTTTTGAACAACGGTAATATTATGTGTTTTGAACCAGTTGAAAATTCCAAATGAATTTTCCCTTCTAATTTAGTGGATGTGAAAAATATTAAAATGAGCATCAAAAGGTAAATCGAAGCATAATAACACTTAAATGTGTTATTTTGGATGTGGTCTAAGGATTGAGAGTGGTCTTATGAGTTCGGATGAATTTTGGGAGAATTAGGGCTCGAAACTCTCACTTTTCGAGAGAAACGGACAAGGGTGTATGGTTTGTTTAAACCATGTGACCCTCTAGTAAAAACCATTTTGAGTTAATGGGGGCATCTTGCAATTTATTAAACCATTCAAGGTGGGGCACAAAATCGTGAAAAATATCTGCAAAAAACTACAGAGGTGGGTGCATAGGATAGTTTAGTTTTTCCAAACTATATGCCTAGCCTGAATGATTTGTTCCACTTAACCAGTAGAACCTAAAATTTGGTGTATGGTTATACAAAAACATGTGGCCAAAACTATAAGGACCCGGCCTTAAAACATTACATAATATTGAATTAAATGAATAATTCAGATTGAGGATCTTTTCAGGTTTAGAGTTTTAGAGAATTAGGACATAACTGTTATATCTCAAAAGATTACAAGGTAGACACTTCTACACAATTTCCATTTTTTTCATAAAATATAAACTCTTGAAAAAAAGAGTCATGTCTAGTTCCATGTTTTAGACAGCATGACTTTTCCTTGATCCCATCCTTGACCCTATTCATCTTTAAGTCCTGTGAAAACATTTCAAAACTTAGGATGAGCATAAAAGGGTCAGTAAGGGTTATAAACAAAGAATGAAAACATTTCTTCATAAATAAATACCAAACATGAACTCTTTTACTTACCTTATGAAATCATAAGATTTATGAAAGAGACATAGAAATCATAAATCATAAAAGTAACTTGTCGCATCCATATCATACTTACATTGTAGTTATCACAGCTACATAGGGAGTTACATTGGAATACCCATCACAGTATATTACCTAAAATCTATTAGTAGAAACATTTATGTTTACCTCCATTATGTTACTCAATGCATTGGAGAGCTATCTCGGGCTCACCCTCCCTAGTTATATCAGAGAACCACCCATATACGTAAATAATTCCCAAGAACCATAACATGATTATAACACATAACATAAGCATAAAGGAAAGATAAAATTTTCACATTGCAATAATAAAATATCATTTCAAGATATTGAAATAATAAATCCATTCTAAAAATAATTTTCAAAACCAAAATACGTAAAAAAGAGTATATTGTATTTATTTTTCCTTTTAAAAACATTCTGGCTTGTTAAGAAAGCCAAAGATCAAATAATACTCACGGTGGTGGAAAAGTTGTTGTCACCGCTTACATAAAAAAAAGAAAAATTCCTTTTTTCGTTTAGTAAAACGCTTCGTATAAAAATATTCCCTTTGAATAAAATTAAAATTCAAAGGGTTTTATACACCATATAAAATAAAGTCATGTATAAAACTAAAAATGCCTCAATGAAAGGAGATTGAGACGAAGTCCCTTACCTCGTGTCTGACTTGACTTGATCGTTCTTTAATCTCATGAATAATAAACTAAAGTTAATTTCTACTTTCTTAAGAACCTTTTTACAGTTTATTATTCCTTTTATATCAATTATTACCTTGTTATAAACATTATGTAATCATTTAAGTTAATGACGTCCATTTTGTCGATATTTAGTACTTGAGTCAATAATGAACACCTTATATTTACAAGTTGTCAATATGGTCAATATTATATTATATTCAGAATGATATTCATTATTTAGATATCATATATATCTTATATATCCAGTATATACATGTATTTATAATATTATATAACATTTGGAGGTAAGAAATGAAATGCACCGTTCATAGATATGGTAAGTCGTACGTACGCATGAACGCTACTTTCATTTCTATTTCTTTTTTTATGGAATTAAAGCATAATGATACATATGTATATTATAATTACATTATAATATCTTATATAATATCATTAACTCCATCCTTTATACATCCCACATAAGTCATTAACGAGTCACATCACTTTGAGGGGGCGGTAGTTCACACTTCCTCTAATGATATTATCGTATTTACCCACTATGGAAACCATAGAGGCATGATATAAATGGAAATTATAGAAGAATAAAGAAAACATAAACATAATATATATCATATATAAATATAGTGTCATTATAACGGCCACCATGAGAGGCGGTAGGAGACAATCGAACAATCATCGTTTCGTGAGGCGTTAGTTTGTCATCCACAGAAACATTACGTTCTTCACCCATTGGATGGAGGTGTGTGTAAGTGTAGTTCAAATACTTATCATAAAAAAAATCATAGTATATTTAGGATACTGGTGTTTTTACAAAAGAAAAAAATAAAAAGATTTTAGGGGTTGGAGAAGTAAAATAAAAGAAAACAATTTAAGAGAAATGGTTACCTTTAATTTGGGTAACTTCCTTTGGTTTCAACCAAAAGGACTTCTTGAAGTGCCTTCTGCCTAAGGTAAGGCTTCTAGGGGGAGGATATGGATTTATGGAGCTTAATTGGGTAGAGGTTGGATGATTTAAATGGTTTGAGAGGTTTGAGTAATTGGTTATAAGTGGTCTCCTTTTATATGGGGGAGGAGGGGCTCTTTTGGAAAGTGTGAAAATATTATTTTATTATAAACTTATCTTCAGTTTAAAAAGGTCCAAAAATCATTAAAGATGAATATAATATGACTCATGATAGAAATAAAATCATCCAATTATAATTGGACATGTTTTGGATAATATTTTAATCATTATAATCTTATTTATTTAAATCATTTATTAATGAGGTAAATACTGCATCATTATTGTGTCATAAATAATTTAATTTATTTGATGTCTAAAAATTATAAAAAAAACCATGATATAGGAAATATTTTTATATTTAAAATTAATATTTATAGTTGAAAATATAATTTATATAGCACCATATAAAAATTAATTACTAAAAGATTTTTGTTAATGTCAATTTTGTCATTACATTAAATTAATTAATCCAAATTGTCATTATCACTACCAAGTGGCTCAATGGGTCCCAAAATCGACCCAACGATTCCCATGGTCATCCACTACTCATCAAATAAAGTTAGTACAAGTGTTAAGGTAATTTTGAATTATTATAATATTCTTTTAACCTTGAATTTCCTTATTTACCTTTAATCGCAGTAAATAAAAGTCAAAAGTTACTATTCACCAAAAAATTATTTTCATCTTAATGAACCACATTTTACTTCTTGATAACAAAAATGTATGTCGTATTTTTGAAATTCAATTCACAGAAGTGGTAAAATTTCATTTAAATGAAAAAGTCAGTTTTTTTAACTACTACTAAGTGGTTTCACTATTCATCAAAAATTGAAGTTTTTCAGAAAAATACCAAAAATTCATCCTAAGATATATTTGATATTATGAATTCAAAAATGATTTCTATTTTTTCAAATTCAAAATATATAAGTGGCATTAATTAATTTAAAAATTAATTCTCGTTGTTAAAACAAATTGAGTGTTTTTAAGAAACAATAACTATCAAAAGATTGATACATGTTTATGTCCAATTTCAAAGTGAAAATAATTCCAATGACCAACATTGGATTAAATGGTAAAAATATATTATAATTACACTTTAAAACCAACTAAAAATATAATATAACCATATAAATAAATTAGATTAAAGGCACTTTTGAATTAAAATGCAATATTTTTTACTATTCATTAAAAATGAACTTTATTATAAAAATACCAAAAAATTACCCAAAGTAAAATTTGATGTCCCCATTATAAAGAAGGATTTTATTTGGTCAATTAGAATGTATTAAAGTGACCAAAACTATATTTAAATAGGGTTTTCCATTAAAAGGCAGTAAATTGGCTTTTTAATGTAAATTATGCTTAAAATTAGATTCATTCATATTTTAAGCCTCTAAATTTTTATTGGATAATGTAAATACATTTAACAATCATGTATAATCATATTTTAGTTAGTTTTGTTCATTCCCTCCAATACAACATCTTGGAGTTAACTACCGTTTAAAATAATAATATTATATTATTAGTGTGCAATGTAAGATTCCAAAGAAACCCGTTGTTGCGTATCGGGTACGCTATCGAACATAGAAACCCCTTTAAAGTAAAATTAATATTTAATTCACAAATTAAATATGAAATATGTCTTATTCTTCATTTACTTGGGATGTTACATCCTTCCCCCCTTTTGGGAATTGCGTCCTCGCAATTTTTATTCACTTATCAAAATAAGTGGGGGTATTTATCCCTCATAGTATTTTCAGATTACCGCGTTGCCTCTTCAACCATATGGGTTTTTCACAAAATCTTTACCTGGTGAATTACCTTATTCTGCAACACTTGCTCTCTATGGTCAAGAATCTGGACTGGTTGTTCTTCATAAGAGATATTATCTTCCAAATGAACTACCTCTAGGCTCAAAACATGAGATGGATCTGACATATACTTTCTCAACATCGAAACATGAAAAACATTGTGTACCTGGGATAAAATCAGAGGTAAAGCCACTGTGTACGCAACTGATCCAAATTTTTCCAGAATTTCATAAGGTCCAATGAACCTCGGACTCAACTTTCCCTTCTTACCAAAACGCATCACACTTTTCCATGGAGAAACTTTGAGAAACACATGATCACCTACCTCAAAAGAAAGATCCTTCCTCCGGTTATCAGCATAACTTTTCTGCCTACTCTGAGCTGTTCTCATGTGCTTCTGAATCAAATGAACTTTCTCTACCATCTCTTCTACCAATTCTGGTCCCATCAGCTTCCTTTCACCTACTTCATCCCAAAAAGCAAGAGTTCGACAACGCTTTCCATATAATGCCTCAAATGGAGCAATCTGTATACCAGAATGAAAGTTGTTATTATAAGAAAATTCAACCAAAGAAAGATGTTGTTCCCAACTTCCCTGGTAATCCATTGAGCAAGCACATAGAATATCCTCCAAGGTCTGAATTGTTAGTTCTGACTGCCTATCTGATTGAGGATGAAAAGTTGTACTAAAATTTAATTCAGTACCCAATGACTTATGAATGCCTTTCCAAAAGTTAGATGTAAACCTGGGATCACGATCAGATACAATGGAAAGGGGAACACCATACAACCTGAATATCTCTTTAACATACAACCGAGCAAGTTGATCTAGAGACAAAGTATCTCTAATTGGAAGGAAATGAGCATATTTGTTCAATTGGTCAACTATAACCTAGATTGAATTATTACCTTGAGATGTCTTTGGTAATCCCACAACAAAGTCCATGGATATATTTTCCCATTTCCACTCTGGAACCAGTAAAGGTTGAAGCATTCCTTTCGGTAACTTTCGCTCTGCTTTAACCTACTGACAATTCAAGCACTTCATAGTAAAATCACCAATATCTCTTTTCATTCCATCCCACCAATAATACTCATGGAGATATCTGTACATCTTAGTACTGCCAGGATGAACTGAAAACGGAGAACTATGAGCTTCACATAACAACTCATTCTTCAACTTTGAATCACAAGGTACACATAATCTCTTCCCAAACCTCAATACATAATCATTATCAAGATTAAAATCATGCAACTTACCCTTCTGAACCAACTCTACCTTTTTTTGCAACTCACTTTCTTCTTTATGTGCTTTCTTTATTCTCTCTGATAGAGATGATCTTACTGAAACCTGATACAAAACAGAAGAATTTCCTACAACAAAAACTTCTATGCCAAAGTTCATCAAATAAAAAACCAAAGGATCTCATTCCAAACGTAACATGGTTAATGAAGCATTACTTTTTTGACTCAAAGCATCGGCCACTTTATTTTCTTTTCCCGTATGGTAATGGATCGTGCAATCATAATCCTTGATTAATTCCAACCATATCCTATGTCTCATGTTCAATTATTTCTGAGTGAATATATACTTCAAACTTTTGTGATCAGTATATATTTCACACTTCGCTCCATACAAATGATGCCTCCAAATTTTTAAAGAAAAAACAACAGCAGCTAATTCCAAATCATGTATAGGGTAATTTAACTCGTGAGGTTTCAACTGACGTGAAGCATAAGTAATTACCTGATCATTCTACATAAGGACACAACCCAGTCCTTTCAATGAAGCATCACTATAGATAACAAACTCACCATTTCTGGATGGTATTTCCAAAACTGGAGCATTCACCAATCTTCTTTTCAATTCCTGAAAACAATCATCATATTCTTTTGTCCAGATGAACTTAACACCTTTTCAAGTTAACTTAGTCATTGGACTAGATAACTGTGAAAAATTTTCAACAAACCTCCGGTAATAACCTGCCAAACCAAGAAAACTACGAATCTTGGTTATATTTGTGGGTCCTTCCCATTCTTCAACAACTTTGTTTTTATCAAGATCAATAGTTATGCCATTTTTTTAAACAATGTGACCAAGGAAAGAAATTTGTTGTAACCAAAACTCACACTTTCTGAATTTCCCATAAATTTTCTTTTCTTTTAAGGTTTGTAGGACAACCCTTAAATGAATTTCATGTTCCTCCTTACTTTTGGAATAAACCAAAATATCATCAATGAACACAACCAAAAACTTATCCAAAACTCATGGAAAATTCTATTCATAAGATCCATGAATATAGCAGGTGCATTGGTTAACCCAAAATGCATAACTACAAATTCATAATGGCCATATCTAGTACGAAACGTGGTCTTCAGAACGTCTGATTTTTTTACTTTCAACTGATGGTACCCCGACCTAAAGTCAATCTTTAAAAAATACAGAGATCCCTAGATCTGATCAAACAAATCATCGATATGAGGAAAAGGATACTTATTCTTAACAGTGATGTTATTCAATGCTCTATAATCAATGAAAAGTCTCATTGAACCATCTTTCTTTTTAACAAACAAGACAGGAGCACCCCATGGTGATGTGCTAGGTCGAATGAAACCTTTATCTAATAACTCCTACAATTGCTTCTTTAACTCTAAAAGTTAAATTTGAGCCATTCTATAAGGGGGGGTTTGAAATTGTCTTAGCATCAGGAACTAAGTCAAAAGTAAATTCAACTTCCCGATCATGTATAATACTAGGAAACTCATCAATAAAAACATCAACGTACTCATTTACCACTGGCACATCATTAATATGAACAGTTCCTTTGTTTTCAACAATATGTGCAAGGTAACATTCATTTCCATTTTTTACTAGTTTCTCAGCTTCCTGATATGTTATCAAAATCATGGGTTTATTTTTGTATACAAACTGAAAATATTTCTGAAAATAAAACTCTTTAGCTCTACAGTCAATCTTAGCATGATAAACAGAAAGATAATCCATGCCCAAAATAACATCAAACTCTACTAGAGGCAAAACAATAAGGTTTGCAGGTAGATTCTTTCCGCACACAAGGACATGAATGTTCTTATGTTTTCTTTTTGTCTCTACATTTCCTCCAGGTGTTTTTACCGTAAATTATATATTCATATATTGATATGGAATTCCCAATTTACTATAAAACTTATCAAAAATGAAAGAGTGTGTAGACCCTGAATCAAACAACACATTGGTATAATCTGAACAAACAAACAGTGTACCTGATACAACTTCATTTGATGGCCCAACATCTGCTGAAGTAGTTGCAAAGGATTTCACTACCCCTTTATGCTTGTATTCTGGCTACTTTCCCTCAGTTGAGTTCTTTTTTGGACACTCATTTTCATAATGACCCATTTCATCTCACTTAAAACATTTTATTGACTATAAATCAGATTTTGTCCTACCATTACCTTGATCTTTTTTAGTGCAATTACGAGCCATATGTCCCATTTTACCACATCGGAAGCACTTACTAGAATTCAAAAGACATTCCCCAGCATGATTTTTACCACAATTTTCACAAACTAAAAACTTAAGTTTCTTACCATCAGACTTTTTTGAAGAGTTCTTCCCTTTCGCCTACCACCTCGACCTCTTATTCTGTTGTTTTTCAGAGAATACCTGATCATTGGAAAACTCCATTTCCACCTTCTTCGCACAACGAACAAGTTTTTCATAACTTTTGAACTCACGAGAAGCTAAATCCCTTCGATTCTTTGGCTTTAATCCTGAGTAAAAATGGTTGATTTTACTATCAAGATCTCATATGAAATTTGGAGCATACCTTTCCAGTCGAGTGAATTTTTCTTCATAAGCAGCCACTGAGTCATCCTCCTGCCTCAATTCCAGGAATTGTTTTTCCATATTAAGATGAACCACCTTAGGAAAATATTTCTCAAGAAACATGCCTTTGAATTCATCCCAATTAATAGCATTAATCTCCTCACTATCCCTGATATTTTTCACCATCGACCACCACTGATCAGCTTCACCTTCAAAACAGTAAACAGCAAGACTAACTTTTTGATGTTATAAACAACCCATGACATCGAAATTCTTCTCCAGTTCTTTAATCCACCCTTTAGCTTGCATAGGGTCAGATGATCCTCTGAATGATTGGGGATGTTTCCACATGAAATGCTCAACTACTGTCACATTCCTCTGTGGTTGATCTGGCTGATCTCATGCATGGATACCACCACCATTTATAGCCTGAGTCAACTGTGTCATCACTGCAAAAAACTATTTAGTTATGATTCTGACCATCTCAGGTTGCTGATTTGGAAGGTTGTCTTCCTCCTAATGTTGTCCCAACATAGCTGCCATGTTTCCTCTGCGGAAAACCATTCTGAACACAGAAGTATCTTAGGCGAAGAAAAATGGTAATCTGTAAATACTATATGATTTCAATATTAACATAAATTACTTTATGGATATTAATTTAACAATACCCTAACTCCTAAAGTTGTCTAAACTGAACTCTGATACCAACTATAAGGACCCGGTCTTAAAACATTACATAATCTTGAATTAAATGAATAATTCATATTGAGGATATTTTTAGGTTTAGAGTTTTAGAGAATTAGGACATAACTATTACATCTCAAAAGATTACAAGGTAGACACTTCTACACAATTTCCATCTTTTCATAAAATATAAACTCTTGAAAAAAAGGGTCATGTCTAGTTCCATGTTTTAGACAGCATGACTTTTCCTTGATCCCATCCTTGACCCTATTCATCTTTAAGTCCTGTGAAAACATTTCAAAACTTGGGATGAGCATAAAAGGATCAGTAAGGGTTATAAAAAAAGAATGAAAACATTTTTTTCATAAATACATACAAAACATGAACTCTTTTACTTACCTAATGAAATCATAAGATTTATGAAAGACGCATAAAATCATAAATCGTAAAGGTAACTTGTGGTATTCATATCATACTTACATTGTAGCTATCACAGCTACATAGGGAGTTACATTGGAATACCCATCACAGTATATTCCCTAAAATCTATTAGGAGAAACATTCACATTTACCTCAGTCACGTTACCCAATGCATTGGGGAGCTATCTCGGGCTCACCCACCCTAGGTTTATCACAGAACCACCCATATATGTTAATAATACCCAAGAACTATAACATAATCATAACACATAACATAAGCATAAAGGAAAGATAAAATTTTCACATTACATTAATAAAATATAATTTCAAGATATTGAAATAATAAATCCATTCTAAAAATAATCTTCAATACCAAAATACGTAAAAAGAGTATATGGTATTTATTTTTCCTTTTAAATACATTTTTTCTTGTTAAGGAAGTCAAAGATCAAATAATACTCGTGGCGGCAGAAAGGTTGTTGTCACCACTTACGTAAAAAAAAGAAACATTCCTTTTTATCGTTTAGTAAAATGCTTCATAAAAAATATTCCCTTTGAATAAAATGAAAATTCAAAGGGTTTTATACACCGTATAAAATAAATTTGTGTATAAAACTAAAAATGCCTCAATAAAAGGATATTGAGACGAAGTCCCTTACCTCGTTCCTGACTTGACTCGATCATTCTTTAATCTCCTGAATAATAAAATAAAGTTAATTTCTACTTGATTAAGAACCTTTTTCAAGTTTATTATTCCTTTCATATCAATTATTACCATGTTATAAACATTATGTAATCATTTAAGTTAATAACGTCCATTTTTTTTATATTTGGTACTTCAGTCAATAATGAACACCTTATATTTAAGAGTTGTCCACGTGGTCAATAGTCCATTATATTAAGAATGATATTAATTATTTAGATATCATATATATCATATATATCCCATATAGACATGTATTTATAATAGTACATAAAATTTGTAGGTAAGAAATGAAATGCACCGTTCATGGAGACGGTAAGCCGTACGTACGCATGAACGCTACTTTCATTTCTATTTCTTATTTTTATGGAATTAAAGAATAATGATACATAGTTATATTATAATTACAGTATAATATTTTATATAATATCTCTAACTCCATCCTTTATACATCCCACATAAGGCATTAACGAGTCACATCACTTTGAGGGGTTGGTGGTCTGCACTTCCTCAAATTAGATTATCGTATTTACCCACTATGGAAACCATAAAGGCGTGCTATAAATGGAAATTACAGAAGCATAAAGAAAACATAAACATAATATATATCATATATAAATACAGTTCCATCATAATGGCCATCATGATAGGTGGTAGGACATAACCGAACAATCATCGTTTCGTGAGGCGTTAGTTTTCCATCCACAGAAACATTATGTTCTTCACCCATTAGATGGGGGTGTGTGTAAGTGTAGTCAGAATAATTCTCATAACAATATCCTAGTATATTTAGGATATTTATGTTGTTACAAAAAAAAATAAATAAAAAGAGTTTAGGTGTTGGAGAAGTAAAATAAAAGAAAACAATTTAAGAGAAATCATTACCTTTAATTTGGCTAACTTCCTTTGGTTTGAACCAAAAGGACTTCTTGAAGTGCCTTCTGCCTAAGGTAAGGCTTCTAGGGGAAGGAGAGGTATGTAGGGAGCTTAATTGGGTAGAGTTTGGATGAGCCAAATGTCTTGAGATGTGTGAGGAATTGGTTAGAAGTGGTCTCCTTTTATAAGGGGGAGGAGGGGCTCTTTTGGAAAGTGTGAAAATATTATTTTATTATAAACTTATCTTCAGTTTCAAAAGGTCCAAAAAACATTAAAGATGAATATAAGATGACTCATGGTCGAAATAAAATAATCCAATCAGAATTGGACATGCTTTGGATAATATTTTAATCATTATAATCTTATTTATTTAAATCATTTATTAATGAGGTAAATACTGCATCATTATTGTGTCATAAATAATTTAATTTATTTGATGTATAAAAATTATAAAAAAATACCATGATATAGGAAATATTTTTATCTTTCCAATTAATATTTATAGTCGAAAATATAATTTATAAAACACCCCATAAAAATTAATTACTAAAAGATTTTTGTTAATGTCAATTTTGTCTTTACATTAAATTAATTAATCCAAATTGTCATTATCACTACCAAGTGGCTCAATGGGGTCCCAAAATCGACCCAATGATGCCCATGGTCGGCCACTACTCATCCAATAAGGTTAGGACAAGTGTTAAAAAAAATTGAATTATTATAATATTTTTTTAACCTTGAATTATCTTATTTACCTTTAACCGCGGTAAATAAAAGTCAAAAATTACTATTCACCAAAAATTATTTTAATCTTAATGAACCACATTTTACTTCTTGATAACAACCATGTATGTCGGATTTTTGAAATTCAATTCACAGAAGTGGAAAAATTTCATTTAAATGAAAAAGTCAGTTTTTTTAACTACCACTAAGTGGTTTCACTATTCATCAAAAATTGAAGTTTTTCAGAAAAATACCAAAAATTCAGCCTAAGATATATTTGATATTACGAATTCAAAAATTATGTCTATTTTTTAAAATTCAAAACATAGAAGTGGAATTAATTAATTTAAAAATTAATTCCCGTTGTTAAAACAAATAGCGTGTTTTTAAGAAACAATAACTATCAAAAGATTGATACTTGTTTATGTCCAATTTCAAAGTGAAATTAATTCCAATGACCAACATTGGATTAAATGGTAAAAATATATTATAATTAAACTTTAAAACCAATTAAAAATATAATCTAACCATATAAATAAATTATATTAAAAGGAACTTTGGAATTAAAATGCAATATTTTTCACTATTCATTAAAAATGAACTTTATCAGAAAAATACCAAAAAACTACCCAAAGTAAAATTTGATGTCCCCATTCTAAAGAAGGATTTTATTTGGTCAATTAGAATGTATTAAAGTGACCAAAACTATATTTAAAGAGGGTTCTCCATTAAAAGGCGGTAAATCGTCCTTTTAATGTAAATTATGCTTAAAATTAGATTCATTCATATTTTAACCCTCTAAATTTTTATTGGATAATGTAAATACATTTAACAATAATGTATAATAATATTGTAGTTGTTTCTGTTCATTACTGACAATACAACAGCTAGGAGTTAACTACCATTTAAAATAATAATATTATATTATTAGTGTGCAACGTAAGATTCCAAAGAAACCTGTTGTTGCGTAGTAGGTACTCTATCGAACATAGAAACCCCTTTAAAGTAAAATTAATATTTAATTCACAAATAAAATATTAAATATGTCTTATTCTTCATTTACTTGGGATGTTACAAAAACTTATTGGGTGTACCTCTTGGATAGATTAAGCTGCACAGTTGGCACACGGTTTAGAAAACAATGCAACCAAACCGCGCACCTCATTAAATGGGTGGAAATGACTATTTATTCCCTTAAACAATATTTATTTTCTTTATCCATTTATTTCCTCATTTTATTCTATGTAAGGCCACTTAATCTCCTCTGTCCTCCTTTCATAAGATTCCATATAACTCCCTTTTTTGAGCTCTGAATCGAACACTGTCAGGTGTGTTAGAAGGGTGTCATTAAGTATAAGAATCATTATTCCTTTATTCATTTATATTTCCATCATTGGTGCTATCTTAAATTGTGATTATTCAACCTATTTTTAGGTTGTTTTATGATTCTTCCAATTTCTTCTCTTCTAGATTGAATAAAAACCCAATATTTAATGATTATCGAGGCTCTGGTCCCTCCCTAAGGTGGTGATGCATGAGGCTCCGGTCCCTCCCACCCTGGCAGAGGGGGGGACATCTTTTTCCTTCCTCTTCTAAACCTTGGTCTTTTATACCATTCACTAAACCTGACTTCCTTCCTCCTTTACCTAAAATTCCCTTTTCCCTAAGGTTCCATACCTTTACAATGGATTACCCTAGCTCACAATTTCAATGAAATAATTCAATGCAACTTCAGATCTTCATAGGACGACACTTGTGGATTTCTTCATGAATCATTGACCCTTGTTCGATGCCTTTTACAAATTTGTATTTTAATCTTGGAGTCTTCAAGATTACATGGTGGTGGGTATTCTAGATAGGCGACACCTGATTATTTGATTTTCTTCAGAGACTGACATGATCTCTACCTAGTCCAATGCTCCTCATTCCCTCCATGTATGTCTCTTTTATCTCCTTCATTGGTCTTTCGAGTCCAACATGAAATGTGATGTAACCTTGATAGTGTTGTGAGTAAGTTTTCCATATTTTCCTTTACCTTTCTAGAATCCATCGATTATTTATATGTTGGGTAACTTGTTAGGAAGGTATTTTTGTTTTGATAGTCACATTTTTGTGGTTTGTAACCCAATATTCCCTCACATTTGTATTGAGGTCGATGTTTCAAATCCTCTAACAGAATGGATTTGGATCTTGGTTGGAGAAGAATTCACATAGTATTAATTGGTGGTATTTGACTCATGGCCCAAATTTTTATTAAATTGTCATTGGTTAGGAAATCAGATCCCTAGATTTTTTCATGGAAATAGAGACTAGAAAGTATCAGTCTTTATCTCAAGACAACCAGCTGAGTCAAAGGATTAGGTAGACCCTACTGCAAACCAGCAAGTTCGGGATGGTTTCAATTTAGGAAGGACTGAAGAGACATGTGGGGATGTCTCAGGGGACTTGGGACCCCTCATGACATATGTTTTACCCGATAGAAATACCATTTCTATTCATGAAGGCTACTCTCAGGAGGTTCCTAATAAATCAGGAGTGGATCTGCTCATGCGGGGTCCACATCATACTGTGGTGCCTCCAGTCGTAGTGAAGGGTGAAAAATCTATAGATACAGGTTTTTTGGTCGTGGATGTCTTTTCCCATTTGATTCATGATCTGGGTATCATCCCCTTGCCAAGAAAGATTCAAGGAAAGTCAAGGGCGGATGTGCAGGTGTGTGGAGAGGAAAGGGAGGTCTCCTTGGATGTTGATCTAGTGAAGAAACTAGTTTTATTCGGTGATATCGATGGAGTTGAGGTGAACCTAGAAGTCTGTGATTTCCAAGTTACTGGTGAACATCCTCAAGGTCGAGGCTGGGAAGAAACTAATAAGAAAACCCAATTTATGAGGTGTGGCTTTGTGCAACCCATAGGTTTAGATATGATAGAGCAGGAATTATAGGCTAGACTATCCTATATTGATACGGTTAAGTCTGTATATATGGTTATCCATTCTCAAAATCAGTTTGCAATGATGGGAGAAGAATAATGTCATACTTTTGAGGAAGGGAATGAAGTGGAGGTTTCCCATGGTGAGAACACCCCTATGATTTTGGTGGTTTCTCATGAGGATAGGGATTCTAACTCGGACTCCCATTTTGATTCCAACAAAGTGGACATTGTGGTGGACTATATTAGATCCTCTTAAAGGAAGGGAAATAACATTATAATCAATTAATATGGGTTTATCACACACTCTTATAGGCCTATAATAAGTAAATATTATTCTTTCTTACCTAGTTCTCTCATTACTCTATCCCCAAGTAAAGGAAAGCTACCTCTAAAGGTTTCCAAGTAGGTGGAGGAAAACACTACTAAGGAGCTAGAATCTCCAGTAGGGGAATCTTTTTTCTCTGAACTAGATCATGATAAAAAGGAGGTTTTTGAATAATATATCCACTCGAGTTGTAAGTAATTGATGGATTATGATGGGTGGGAAAATATAACCAATAAAAATGAATATTTCTTTGATAAGTTCCTTCAGGTCATTACTATGAAAGAGGAATTTGACAGGAAGATTGGAATATGTATTTAGGTTAGTTGTACCAAGGATCATGGTGATCGGATCCAAAAACATCTTGGTATACTAGCTCATGGATTCAAAAATAAGAATATTTATGTGGAAGAGCTCATTCAAACTTGGGAAAAGATAGTATACAACATCGAGAACTTTCTCAAAGATCATCCAAATGAGAAGGGTACAGTTCTATAATGGAGTCTTCTCAGAGGTTATCTCTCTAATAGGCTTAAATTATAATTCATAGATTTGACTATTTCATATCAGGTTTGGTGATTATATTTTTTGTACTCGACTAGTTTCCCACTTTTCCTTAAAATTTATTTTTCTTAACAAGAATTTATCATTAGTAGTATATGATTTTCCCTTAAATTTGTTTCATTTATAATTTATTATCGTTTCAGCACATGTTAGACCTCCTTCACATTGTTTCAAAAATATAAAACAACTTAAATTAAATACTTAAACCACACCCATGTTTCTCCATGGACACCTTAAATATAGTTGGAGGTCGAGACCTAAAATTAGATCATCACATTATGTTGATTAAATCAAAAAAATTATAGAGACTGTTGTTATGTGAATTACTAAGACGCCCCTATGGGAGTGTTGAGTGTACCCCTATGCTTGTGAAAGGATTTAGAGTAATTAAATGAATTGTTAGTTGTATAATCCCCCCACGGCCCTCATTATAATTTTTGAAGTGACTTGAATAAATAAATTAACATGATTAACTTTATTGTGGTATGCATGACTACATGGTCATCCTTATCTTTTATAATTATATTGATAATGAAATGTATCTTGAATTGTGATTGGAATTGGTACCTCCATTGGCCATCTTGTATTTTGACATACAAAATGACCTATTTTTATGGTTTGACTTACATTGTGTCATGAATGACCTCATGGAATGTTTTAATAATTAAATGTGACATGTCTACTTTTTAATGTACAACTCAGGTGATACTTGGGTTCTATACACGGAATGCCTTGGAATGACTTGAGGTTAAATAAATTATAATATTCCTTGAGTGATACTTGGGTTTCTTATACATAATTCCTCGAATGGGAGCATAGGTTGCATGATGTGATATTACAGCTTGAGTGATACCTAGATTCTATATACAAAATATCGAGGATGGGATCATAGGATGGTTGAGATTATAAATACCTCAAGTGATACTTGGGTTCCTTATAGTGAATACCTTGTATGGAATCAAAGGGTAGTTGATTGATATTAAACCTTGGATGAAACTTGGGCTCCTTATGCAGAACACCATGGCTGGATCTAGAGGTTCTATGAATTATATTAATACTTGGGTGACACATGGGTTCATGATTATAGAATTCCTTGGACAGGCCCAAGGGATAAATGAGATTATGTTAATTTAATGGATCCCTTGGCTTGAACTTAACTGTTAATTATAATATCATGAATTATGTAAAACCTTATCTAAATTTCCTTGATGTAAACTACCTTATTCTGGTTCATTTTCATTAAATGTAACTTTCTTTGTATATTATAATTCATCTGGAATTATGGTCATGATGTCACTTATTTAAAATGTGAGACTAGTATGATATCCTTATGTGGATGCCTAGGTATTAATCCATAGTCCCTTTATAATACATGTAAAACTATTAATATGTACCTATTTACTCATATGTACATATATTACTGATGACACATGTTCAAAGACATTTAGTCTTAGGATAAATCATATATGAATGACCATGTGTCCTTGAGGAACCTGATCTAACTTGATTATATTTACATTTATTGAACTGTTTTACTTTCTATATATATATATTAAACATCATTTTATATTCACAAACTGGATTGTATTAGACACCATTGGTGGTGTTCTGTTGGGAATATCTCACACCTTTTATGGTCTTCCATTGAATTAGGGTAACCAAATAGACCTCATTGTTTCAAGTTTAGGTTCATGGATTATGCTTGTGCTGTTATATTGTACATGGGAACTTGGGAGCACAGGACTGAGCCAGAGCTTGGGATTCTCATAGAGATATCCTTTGAAGTTTTTTAATTTCATTGTATAATGTTATTATTTACCTACTATATGACCATTTCTTGTATATTGTATCATGTTCATGTATGATTAAGTGTTCATTTATTATTGATGATCAGTTGTTATTATATTCTAATTTACTTATTTATTAATGATTTTTTTTTTGTATTTACTTCTAATCCATAGTGTATAGTCTCCCCATTGTACCACATTTAAACCCACACTACTAGTCTGTAGCCTCTATTGTATGGGGAGGTGTGCTTGAGACCATATGACCAACGAGCTCAGGGAATTGTTTCAATGGCTCTCAGTTCTGGATGTTACAAAGTGGTATCATATGATCTTTTCCTTTTGTCTTGTAGTTTTGGGATGGTATATAGGAAACTATAAATGTTTCATAACTTGGAAAATAACTTTTATTTGGGTACAGATAACCCAATCATGGGGGAAACATCAAATTTCTAGTTATGGGACTGTTGTTTCTGTTGTTGGATATTACAGTTGGTTATTTTTTCACCTAGGGTTATTGTTGTCCTTTCACTAGCTATTGATTTATGATATTTAACCATTTTACTAGTATGTAAAGGAATTATTTTATACATAAATCATCTTAGTCTCATAGAGATTCACATACCATGCATATTCCATTCCATTTAGACTGCATTGTAGGTTTTCCGATGCATGATGATTTGTATAACATGCTTGTGTGATTATCATCATGATTATTCATATACCTACTTAGGTAATTATATATCATGTTTTCCTATATACCCTATTGGGTTTTTTCCATGCTTACCTATATTCTATGCTTACATAGTTTATAAGGAACTAGCCTTAAACATTACTTAATCTTGAGATATTTCAAGAATACACATTGAGAATCTTCTTAGGTTTAGAGTTTTAGAGAATTAGATCATAAATCATGCATTAAATTCCACATTTAAACAAGGTGGTTACATAAAAGACAGTATTCATTTTTCCCATCAAAGGAGACATATTTAAAATAAAACATGGATTCTTTCTTGATACTTCCTCAACACTATCATCACATCATGTACTTTTCCCTTGACCTATGAAAAACATTTCAAAAACTTAGGATGAGAATAAAAAACTCATTAAAGGATATAAAAATACGGAATGAAAACATTAGTCCATTTATACATAAGAATCAATGAAATCATACTTTACTCATAAAACAAAAGCACTTTAACATACCTCATGAAATCATAAGATTTATGAATAACTCATAGAAATCATAATACATAAAGGTAACTTGAGGCATTCATAACATTCTTATGTAGGGAGTAACCCTCATGGTTACATTTGGAATACCCATCATAGTATATTCCCTAAATCTCTTCGGAGAAACCTTAGCGTTACCCAATGCATTGGAGAGCTATCTCAGGATCACCCGCCCTTAGTTTATCATGGAACCACCCGATTTTATAAACATTTCCCAAGAACCATGACAAAATAATAACACATAACTTAAGCATAAAGGAATGATAACATTCCCACATTGCAATAACAATATAACATTTTAAGATACTGAAATAATGAATCCATTCTAAAAACCATTTTCAATACCAAAATACGTAAAAATAGTATATGGTATTTATTTTCATTTTAAAAACATTACAGCTTGTTATGGAAGAAAATTTTCAAAAGGATTTTATACACCATATAAAATAAAGTCATGTATAAATCAAAGGATGCCTCAATAAAAGGAGATTGAGACAAAGTCCCTTACAAAGACGGTATCATTAGATTAACGATAAATCAATTATGAAATTATGTGTGACAAATACAAATACACCCAATATAAGTAGATATTAAGTGTAAAACAATCAGAGGTCATTCTCACATATTCATAGCACGACATAATCAATAAGTAGAGGTTTAATCCAAATAATTTAAATCGGTTAAAGAAGTTCCCTTACAGAAATTCGACAGCTTAACGGCGTCACTTTAAAATTCAGAAAATGAGATGATGAGAGATAAAAATGGTATCTCGTCACTTGGAAATAACATTTACAGAAATAAGGATATATAAGAACATATCCCAACATAAGAAGATTTAAATTAAAAGACATAACAAAAATAAGTCTTTTAAAAATAGGAGGGTGAAAGGTTCCCTTACCGATTTGGGTAACTTTCGAAACGTACACCCCATGAAAGAAGGGTCATACAATGAAGATGTAAATACCCATAAGTTAAAGTAAAATACACAAAGAATAAAATAATGGTCATTACATACACCACACAAAATGAAATAGTGGCAAATGTATCATGAATCTCATGGGAACAAAAAGTGAGATAAAACCCCTTACCTCGTTGTGATCAATCGAGTCGTATGACCAAAAGATAATAAACGCCAAATGAATCATAGAATACCATGAATATAAATATAATCTTGATAATATATATCAAATGTAAGTACATGATACACCACATGAAATAAATAAGTGTCGAACAATGGAAATATCATAGAATTAAAAGCGAGATAAGAAATCTCCTTATGAAAATTTGGCAGTCTAACGGCGCCACTTAAAACATCCAAAAATGGATTGATGAGATAAAATAGGGTCTCTCATCATATGAACATAAAAGGATAGTATGATGGATATAGATATCATACCCCAAAATAAGAAAAATTAACTTTAAAGACTTGACATGAAAATAGAACTTTTAAAATGAGAAGGGTGAAAGGATCCCTTACAAAAATTCGGCAGCCTAACGGCACCACTTAAAATTTATTAAAATGAATTGATGAGAGTAAGATGAGGTCTCTCATCATATTAAAATAAAAATTAAATTAAGTTGAATATAAAATAACATCCTCCAACATCATAATATGGAGCATAAAATAAATGACATAAAAGAGAGTACTTAAAAAGAAATAGAGAGGTAGGATCCCTTACCTCAAGCCCGACTTGTCTTGTTCGTTTATTTATATTCCTGAATAATAAAATTTGGTCAATTTATAATTGATTAATCACCTAATTTAAAGTTTAGTATTCAATTCATATAATATATTATAATGTTATAATAATTAGTTAATTATGTGAGTTCATATCAGACGTTTTTGTCGATGTTTGGTACATGAGTCAAAAATGAACTTGTTTGAAAAGAATTATCCATGTAGTTATAAGTAAATCATCTCTAGAATAGTATTAATGATTTAAATATCATATATATACATTATATATTCATTTTATACTATTCCATAACATTTGGAGATAAAAATGAAATGCACCGTTCATGGAGACGGTAGGTCGTACGTACGCATAACGATACTTTCATTTATTTTTCATATTAATGGAATTAAAACTAAATGAGAGATATATATATTATAATTGCATAATTATAATCATCATTTAGATGTAATATATATCATGTATATCCATTTTATATATGTACTTATAATAGTACATAACATTTGGAGATAAGAAATGAAATACACCGTTCATGGAGACGGTAAGTCATACGTACGCATGAACCCTACTTTAATTTCTATTTCATACTTTAATGGACTGAAAACAATATGATACATAGGTATATTATAATTAAAGTATAATATCATATATAATATCATTAAATCCATCCTTTATACATCACACATATGGCATTAACAATTCAAATCACTTTGAGGGGGCGGTAGTCCGCACTTCCTAAAATGAAATTATCGCGTTTACCCATTATGGAAACCATAAAGGTATGGAATAAAATAAAAATACATAAGAATAAGTAAAAAATAAACATAATATATATCATATATAAATAAAGTGACATCTTAATGGACACCATGAGAGGTGTTAAAAGAATATTGAACAATCATCGTCTCGTGAGGCAATAATTCACCGCCCACAGAAACAGTATGTTCTTAACCATTAGATGGAGGTGTGTGTATGTATAGCTCGAATAATTATCAAAAAACATCCTATTATATTTAATATATTTATGTTGTTACAAAATAAAGGAATAAAAATAGTTTAGGGTGTTGTAGAAGCAAAATAAAACAAAAGAACATAAGAGAAGACATTACCTTTAAATTGGGTAACTCCTTTTGGTTTGAACCAAAAGGGTTTCTTGAAGAGCTTTCTGCCTAAGGTAAGGCTTCTAGGATGAATATAGGGATGTGGAGAGATAAAATGAGTAGATTTTGGTTGATAAAAAGGCTTGAGAGGTGTGTGTAAGGGGGTATAGGTGGGGGCCTTTTATAAGAGGGAGGAGGGGCACTCTTGGAAAGTCTTGAAAAGTTACTTTATTATAAAATTATTTTCGGGTATTAAAGGTCCCAAAATTATATAGTTCTAGGATAAGGTGATAAGGGTTCGAAATCTACCCATCCAATTGGTTTTAGACAAGTGTAAGTCTTATATTTTACCTTATATTTTCATTTTATTTAAATCCTTCATTAATGAGATAATCACTGCATCATCACGGTGTCATAAATAAATTTATTTATTTAATATATAAAAATTATAAAAAAAAATTACCATCATTTTGGAAATATTTTTAGCTTTCTAATGACTATTTATAGTCTAAGAGATCATTTATTTATACAAAATTAAAATTGTTTTACTTAGGTGTTACATACTTTGGTTAAATTTTCCTTTCTTTTAAAAAAATATGATAAAAGGTCACTATCTCACTAAAGTGATTCCATGGGATCCCAAGGTTGGCACAAGGAATCCCATGGTCATCCATGACACCACCAATATCATTAGGACACATTTTGGAGTCATCTTATATTTTTATGATATTATTTTATTACCCTTAACTACCCGATTACTAATTAAACACGATAATTAATGATAATTATCGTCGTTACTATTCATAATGTCCAAAAAACAAAAGAGTCTTTATTACATAATTTGGAACTTCTGATTCCAAATACGGAATCCATTTTATCAAATTACAAGCACATAAATTGCAGTAATTAATTTAAAATAATTCTTGTTGTCAAAACCAAATACGGGTTTTTAAGAAGTAAAATCTATCAAAAGATTGATTGGTTTTTACATCCAATTTAAAAGTGAAATTACATCCAATTACCATAATTGATTTAAATTATAAAAACATAATTAAATTAAACATTAAAACCAATTAAAATTACAATCTAACTATATAAATAAATTGGATGAAAAGGTAGTTTTGAAATAAAATGTAGTATTTTTCACTATTCATTGAAAATGAACATTTGTCAGAAAAATACCAAAAATTTACCCTAAGATATATTTGATATTACAAATTCAAAAATGATATCAATTTTACGAAATTCAAAACATATAATTTTCGTTAATTAATTTTATAATCAATTCTCGTTGTCAAAACAAATAGTGTGTTTTTAAGAAACAATATCTATTAAAAGATTGACACTTGTTTATCTCCAATTTCAAAGTGAAATTAATTAAAATGTACACCAATGGATTAAATGGAAAAAATAAATTTTAATTACACTTTAAAACCAATTAAAAATATAATCTGACCATATAAATAAATTAGACTAAAAGGAGGTTTTGAATTAAAATACAGCATTTTTACTATTCATTAAAAAAATGAACTTTATCGGAAAAATAACAAAAATTTACACCAAGTAAATTTTGATGTCTTGATTCTAAAGAATTATTTTATTTTGTCAAATATAACATATAAAATTGTCAAAAAGTGGATTTAAAAAGGGTTCTCCATCAAAAGGCAGTTAATCGACCTTTTAAAGAATATTAGAATATTTATGCTTAAAATTGGATTCATTCGCATTTTAAGCCTCTAACATTTATTTTATAAAAGTGAAAATATATGACAAATATATATAATCATTTTTTAGTTAGTTCTGTTCATTCCCTCCATTAAAATGGCTAGGCATTAACTACCATTTAAAAAAATATTATTATATTATTAGTGTGCAACGTAAGATTTCAAAGAAACTCGGTGTTGCGTGTTGGGTACAGCATCGAAAATAGCATCCCCTTTAAAGTAATATTGATATTTTATTCACAAATATTAATAAATATGAAAATTTTATATTATTTATTTTCCTGGGATGTTACATAGTTGTTTCCATGATTACTTCCATGCAAGTATGATTAATTTTTCTTGTTCACCTATATTCCCTACTATTGTGATAACATTCCCTATTATAATCATGATAGGTGGTTGGTTAAATAAATTTTCTTCATTAACCTAAATAGTGTTTTCCTTCTTATATTGATAGTGGGATTATATTTAACTAACCAATTATGAAATTTTGATTCATGGAAAATTGCTTTTATGGGCTAAAACATCTATGGTTGAAATGAAATGGGATTTAATTGCCTAATTTATAAAGTGTATGGGAATTTATAAATTAGAGAATGGTAACCCATATGATTGAACCATAATATATTAACTTTATATATTTTGACTCTGAAGGTAAAAATTGGGTTGTAGCTATATGAATTCCAATTGTAACTTATAAAGGAAATTACCTTTATAATTTGGAAATGGTAATTCATCTAACTGAACCCTAATGTGTATATTGATATGTGAAATTAAAAAACAATTATAAAAAATTGTTTCCTTATGAAGGATAGTACCTCTAATACTTGGTCATGATGAATCTTATGAATAAAATTCTAAATGATTAAATGGATCCAAGTATGTCAGTTGGGGCATGTTTCTTATGAGACAAACTGGACTCAAACCAAATAGATCTGTTGTGGCATGTTTTTTATGAGATAAACCAATTAAGGGTGTTTTTAAATTTTAATAATTATATGGTTATGTGTTTCACTTAATTATACCCATATTATTTTTATGGGACCCTACTAGGTCACCTTTATTATTTATATTCCATACTACTTGACCCCATGGGGGATGCTTATATTAATGGGATGGTTATTTAAAGTGTCTGAAGCTGCTTATATGGTGTTACATATAAACATGTGATGGAATATTACTTGACCAGACCCCTTAATTGATAAAATTATTGATATCTACTTTTGAGATTTATTATTATGAGGTGTCAGTTAATTAAAATTCCAATTACAAACTAAATATTGGGTTTCTCTATAGATTGCAAATTTACATTTTCTTTAACTAGGACCAATTGTGAAAACCTTATGGGTAGATTAACTGATGGGTTAATAAGAAAATTATGAGATAATTTTCTAACATTGTATAGCGTCAAACTAAATAATTTATTTAGTTTAGTACTTTTAAAATGGGTACTTTTTATCCGTCAATTATGAGTTGTTTTTAATATTGTAATGAGTGACCATTTTTTAAATGCATTAAATGAAACCTTGATGTGGTGTTCTTAGTTTCAATCCTCAAGTAAGGATAGTTTTAAAAAATTTACTATGGATGGGAGCATAGACATTGCTTGTGGATCCCTAATGTCTTCTTCCTATGTTGTGTTATACCTAGTGGTCAAGTAGTATATCCTAGTGATATTTTATGAATTAATAGGGTTTTAAATTTTGACACCCTATTATAAAATAGGGGTTATCCTGGTGTGGGTAGAGCCCTCAAAAATAAAAGCATTACTAAATGTTTTGAGAAAGTTTAGATGTGTGGTGACTTCTAGGTTCTGTTTTTTCCAAGTATGACTCTAGATAATGAAATTAAACCCCAATAGATGTTTGGTTGTCTGGTAATTTAAATCTTTAGGGGTAATCCCATATGTGTATATCACTAATTTTTTCCCTTTATCCTTTATGTTGGAATTTTAACCTTTAGGTGAGATTTCCCTTATTTGGATGCTCATTAATAATCAGTTCCTAATACCCTAATGTTTGGTAGGTGGTTATATTCCGCCTATGACAATAGATTTTGACCCTTATAGTTTGATTCTTCGTTACCTATTCTAGTTTAACCTCTTCTAAGGGAGTGTTTATAGATGCATTATATGTTGTGTAACTGATTCCCATAATTGGAGATGTGGTTCTTTTACTAGATACCTTAGGGCTATGTGGATGGACCTATATGCCTTTATATTAACTCAAACCCTAGTAGGTCAATATCATTGTTCTATTAAGGATAACCTTCAGAAGAGGTTGTTCTGGTACTATATTTTCCTTTTTGTGGTAAGCTTCATTTTATAATCATTTCTAGACTGATGCATGGTAGGTTCTTGATTCTTTCAATTAATCCATGGTTATGCCTCTCCTTTTTAATGGAACTATGAGTTCTTTTTTATTGAAATTTATTTCAATGGGAATGACTATTTGGGTTTCTATACCATTTGACCAGTAGTGGTTGTGTGGTTGAAACTTTCTTCTCAAAAATAATGTTGTGAGGAGGGAGGTCATTCGATATACCATGGAATATGTGGGATGCCTGATTTTTAAGATGAGTTACAAGGTAACTCCCATAATATTCAAATATTAATGTGTCATGTAGTATAGTCTGTTTGAGCCTATTATGGATGAATCATTAGTGTGTGAGTCAGGTCTCAAACTAGGTGTTATAGGATATACATCATTTTTTCATGATAAGTAGTTCACACTAGTTGTGCATGGTAACTTTTTGAAACCAAATGTTAGTGAGTGGTCGGATTCAATCCAAGGATCGATGGTTTTAAGGAAGTGTTTCTTACGATCATGGTGGCCTATATCTTTATGGTAAATTAAATTATATTCCATGTATGAAGAGTTAATTTAGAAAATCAATAGGGTGGTTCAATATGGTTGACCCATGTTTGGACCTAGACACTCATGGTTGGAATATATGGTGTTAGGTGTTGTGTAAAATGTAGATATAGCCTATTTTAAATGTGATCATGGATCAGAAGGAGCAATACAAACCTATCAAAAACATCATGGTTACTCACAGTTTAGTGATAGGAATGACCCCTAAATTGAAATCATCCAAAGTATGTTGAGAGAGAATCAGCTATACGTATAGTTACCTATGTATCCTCTTATGGTTTGATTAAATACCTCTTTTTAAGTATACTCAATGGGAAGTTTAAAATAAAGAATTTTGATGCATCGTAAACCATTAAAAATTTAAGGGTGGTAACACATTATATGAGTTGAAATTTTATGTTTTTCATGGAGACTATTCTTGAGAATCTAGAATGGGTAGTGGGATATATTCACGTTATTCCTTAGGATGAGTAGTTTCTTATATTAGAAAATAAATACATTGTATCTAAGCATGGTCCATGATAATCAGGTTCCCTCTTTGTGGGAGAAATAATAAGGATGATTCTAAGGTGGGAAGTGGGACGTCAGTTACTGGAATGTGACCCTCATGTGGGAAGGGTTGTGGAATCTTATGATCGGCCATTGGACAATTTTTTTGGCACCCATATGCCATTAAATAAAAGGAATAAGGTGCTGCTAATTTTATCTATAAATTCTAGGAAATGATTAGTTAAGCTCTGACGTGAAGTCTAGATTTTATTATTAAGCCTGAACTACCTTATGAAGATCCATGTATACATTATTAGAATAGTTTTGGTGTTGGTGTTATAGCATGATAATTTTGATCAGAAGATGGTTCAATTAGGAGACATCATTGGATGTTGGGTACAGGATTTAGTGAACATGCTTGGAAAATCTTAGTATGATTTGGGATAAGGCTTTAGAATTGGTTTTAGTGGTGTGTCTGTTGTTAAATCCAAAAAAAATTGAAATTAGTTGAATGGAGGTAGATTGAACTGATTTTCCTCAATAATTCAGATGTGGTCAGTGAGGAACCTCATTTAGCATGTCCATGGGATGAGGCCGGTGCAGTTTCAAGGCCATTTATAGTTTTTTAAGGAAAATATTTTATGATTAATTTGAGCTTGGTTGATTAGAGTTCAACATATTCAATAAAATGTGTACTAAGGGTATTGATATTGTATTTAATCTGATAGATGTTCCAAAAGTTTCACTGGGATTCTACATACATTCTTCGGTAGGAAATTATAATGGTGGGTTTACCGTAACTCGGAATTGGTCATTACGAATCTAGAAACTATTGTGGGAAGCACCATATGCTAGTTCATAAAATAGACAATGATGTGATCATGTCTCAGGTTACATGGTTTTGGGTAAGCATTGTCTCAATTTTTCAGCTTGGGATACAAGCATCAAATCAATTTTAATGGTTCAAGTATCGTATGATTAAATTATCTCTTGAAAGAACATTGGTAGTTTGGAAAATAAATGTGGGAGTTTGAATGGAAATTATTGACCTGAGTAGGTTAGGTGATACTTTAATCATTTCCCCAAGGCTTCTTAGGGATGAGAAGTTCTAAGGTAGGGATATTGTAATGTCCCATATTTTGATCTGGTTGAAATTTCTAAGGGAATTCAAACATTTCATTTGTTTGATGATCTAAAACTTAATATAAGACTCATAAGTTAAATTTTGGAATATGGACACTTAAATGTGTTGTTTTTAATGTTTTTTAAGGATTTAGGGTTGTCTCTAGATTTTAGGTGAGTTCCACAAGCATCAGGCCCCAAAACTCTAACTGTACAAGATAAATAGGTCGGGTCACTTTGTTTATTTAAATTGTGTAACCCTCTAGGAGAAATTGTGCAAACCTAAAGGGGGTGACACATGGTTTGTTAAATCGTGTAAGGTAAGGAACATGATCAGGAAGAATTTCTACATAAAATATTAGAGGTGGGAATATAGGTAGTGTAGATTTTTTCAAACTGTGCACATAGCCCACAAGGTTAGTTCCACATAACCAGTATCACTCCATGGATGACGAATGGTTGGCACAAACCATGCATCCAAACTGTGCAACATGTGACTCCTAGACACAAGAATCTACATGGTTGGTGCACAGTTTAGAAAACCATTTGCAAAAATTTTATGGCTCTCTAATGGGGTGTAAATGACCATTCTTCCCAACTAACCTTATTTATTTTCTTCCTCATTTTCTTCCCTCATTTTCTCCCACACTAGGCTGATTGATCTCCCCTCTCCTCCATGGCTAGGCTTCCATGTAACTCTCCTTTTTGATCTCTAAATCTAATTTTCCCAGGTGAATTGGAAGCATATTTGTAAGTATAAGACTCTTATGTCTTCCTTTCTTCATTTATCTTTCCATATTCAGTTTTATCTTCATGTGAGATAATTTACCCTATTTCCAGGTCATTTGATGGATATTTAGATTTCTTTCATTTTGGATCAAATCAAATACCAATATTGGACGACTAGTACATCTTAAGAACATGGTATGTGGTCTATATGATTTTACATTAAATTTACATAATTTATATTTTTTTTGTCACATGTCAGATCTCTCATGAGTTTCTTTGAAAATATAAAATGCCATAAATTAAATACTTAGGAAAAACTCATTTTGTTCCTTAGATCCCTTAAATATAGTTGGAGTATAAGACCTCAATTTGGACAATCACATAAGTTTGGTTCGATCAAAATTTTTATAGGTACCATTGTTGTGTGAATTACCAAGCCGCCACTATGGGTGTATTGAGTGTGCCCCTTTGCTTGTGAAAGGCTATGGATGAATTAAATAAATCTTTAGTTAGAAAAACCTCCCACATCCCTCATTATCATTTGTGAGGTGGCATAACTAAATAAATTAATATGATGAATTGTATTACTTTATGCATGACTACATGTCCCTCCTTATGTTTTATTATTAGCTTGATGATGAAATTTATATTTAATTATGATTATCATGGGTTCCACCCTTGTTCATCTTTTATGTTGACATATAAAATAACTTATTTACATAGTTTGACTTATATTGTGTCATGAATGACCACATTGCATGTTTTAATTATTAAATGTGATGTGCCTACTTGTTAAAGTAATCCTCGGGTGATACATGGGTTCCTTATAATGAATTCCTTGGATGGGATCATAGGTTAAATGAATTATAATATTCCATGAGTGATACTTTGGTTCCTTATACGTAATTCCTTAGAGAGGATCATAAGTTTCATGACATGATATTACACCTTGAGTGATACCTAGATTCCTTATATGAAATACTAGGGATGGTATCATAGGTTGGTTGAGATTATAAATACCTCAAGCAATACATGGGTTCCTTACACAGAATTCCATGGATGGTCTTAGAGGGTAATTGATTTATATTACACCTTGGAAAAAACAATGGATCCTTACACATAATGAAATATATGGGTCTAGAGGTTGTATGAATTATATAAATATTTGGATGACTCTTGGGTTCCTAATTATTTAACTCCTTAGATAGGCTCAGGGGATAAATAAGAATATGTTAAATTAGATGGATCTCTTAGCTTTACCTTAACTATTAATCATAATACCATGAAATGTGTGAAACCTTATATAAATTTCCTTGATGTGGATCACCTTGGTCTTATTCCTATTTATTAAATGTAGCCACATTTTTATATTAAAATTCATTTGGATATGTGGGCATAATGTCCCTTATTTAAAATGTGAGACTAGTAAGATATCCTTATGTGGATGCATGGGCATTAGGACATGGGTCATTGACAATGAATGTATATATATTAATATGTACCTATTTACTCTTATTCACATATATACATGATAGAACATGTTTTTAAAAAAAATTATTAGGATGAATCAAGTATGGATGTCCATATTTCCTTGGGGAACTTGAGCCTACTTGATTACATTTATTTATACTTCACTACTTTACTTTCTATATACCTATACACTAATTTATTTTATATTCATGGACTAGATTGAATTAGACACTATTAGTGGTTTCCTACTGAGTATATCTCACACTATTTTCAGTCCTCTATTGCAATGGGGTACCTGAATAGATATCATAGTTGCAGGTTTATATTTATGGATTACGCTTGTGTTATTACATTGTACATGGTATATTGGGAACATAATACTGATTTAGAGCTTAGAATGATCGTGGGGATAGAATTTGAGGATTTTTTTCATTTATTTGTATATTTTTATTCTTTATTTACTGTATGAAAATTTATTACATCTTGTAGTATGTTCATGCATGATTACTTGTTCATTTATTATTAATGATTAATTATTATTATATTTCACTAACCTTATATATTATTTCTTATGTGTTATTTATTTCCAATATTTAGGGTATTGTCTCTCAAATATACCACCATTAGACTATATCTCATAGTCATAAGCCTTTATAATATGGTGAGGCATGCTTGAGGCCATGTGATGGATCATCTTGGGGCACCATTTTAGGGGCTCCCAAGTCAGGGCATTTCAACAATGATATCTAGATCTCTCCCTCAAGGCTAAAGAATGATATATAGATTATCTTTCCTCCTTCATAATCTCAATAACAAGAGTTCAAGGGTGATTCTTAAATCCGAGATTAATTTTCATAGAGATCAATATTAATACTACAATATGATCGATTCACCATGCTAGCACCCAAAAATCCATTGGTCTTGTTCAGAGATCATAGGCGAAAAAATGTGGAACACCACTAGAGGGGTTATACACTTGGATCCTATAAGAATAAATATTTTTGAACAAAAAGGGTTTTGGAAAATAAAAATTTACATTGAAGAAAGATCTAAAGAATGAGGTATTATTTCTTTTAATCTATTTAAATATATTATAACTTTAACATCAAAAGATATTCTCTTAGTTATAGCAACATTCTTTATCAATATTATTTACAAAAAATTATTTTTCATAAATTTTATGAATTGTAAAATAATATAATGATCCATTTAATATGATAATTTTGAGTTGTTTTCATCCCTAATAAGTTTTTAACTACACTTAGAACCATCAAAACTTTGGGATAATAATTAAAAACAACAGCGCTATTACGAAACTAGTGAAAAAATGATCAAGATTACTCACTATAGATATTGAAAATAGATAATAACTAACTAATATATATAGAGATAAAATTTAATAATTAAATTTAAAAAAATTTATAGATATGAAAAAGGTTCTAAAATTTTGATTAAGATAGTTCATTTTATTATACAGAATATTAGAGTGCATTTTGACTAAGCATAAAATGTGGTAAGGGTTCTTTGTCTCAAACTTTAAATACTTGAGACATGTTTATATAATACACCATATTTTCTTTTTCAATGTAAAAATACTAACCTACTACCATTTTGTGTCATGATACTCCTATATTTTATGATATTCAATGTTCAATTTAATGTTCTACCTCTCATAAGGTTTTAATTCAAATGTTAAAAAGGTTGTGAGGGTTTTCTTGGTCAGAATTCAAATTATTTGAGATGTGTTACATGTTATAAACCATGTTTCCCTTGTATAGTTTCATCTTGATTTTATATCCCAGGTATGTTTCCAAATCATTTTCTTTTCTTTAAATCAATTTTGACCCAAGTTTTACCCCAGAAGTAAGAGTTTTCGGAAACTCAGTTTTCATTAACTAAGTTATTATCATTCTCTTGAAATAATTTAATATAAGTTGGTTAAATTATAAAATTTAATTATATTATATGTTATTATCTCATTTTTTTAAATATTTACAACATATACCCCTATTTAAATATTTCATTATTCATGGAGTATGTCTCTTGTGAGGGATATCGATAACTCAAATTCCCTTTAATTGAGTTATAAATGTTTATCTTGAACATTATTCTTCAATTATTGGGTGATCCTAAAAGAATATTTTATCATAATTTATTTCATAATAATCTTTGGTAAAATAATTTTTTAATAAAAATAAAGTTTTATTAGTCTTTTTACAATGTGTGTTTTCAGAAAAGGTATTTTTAAAGTATTAAAAATGTTTTATTCCTTTCATTATAAAATTTTTTATCATTGGCTCCACATTTACTATAGAAAACTTTATATCATTTTCAAGGATCCATTATTAAAGATTATTTTTAAAATTAAAAGTTTTTAAAATCTCTCACTTAACCTTATAAAAATTTACTTTTGAAAGTGACATATAATTTTTAATTTTACACCAATATTAAAAATGTTTTCTAAAAGCTCTTTTAAATTTTCACCAACATTTTACTTTTTATAATCAAAAGGATTTACACTCATTGGATTTATGTTACATGAAATATATATTTATAAATTGGGGAACTAAACTCATGGTATAATATACTTTTATTCTTAATATCTTCTTTTGTGATACCATTTGGATCATTATCTTACAAGGATATTTTTCATCTATGTCCACATTCTTATGAGTTTCCTCTGTTTCACTAGGGATATATTCTTTTTCAACCATCCACCTTCTTTCTATAAATGAATTATGTAACATTATTATCTATCAAATATATGATCCATCGATATCTTTTTCTTTCTTAACCATCCATCATGAATAGGCATATCTTTTATTCCAGTGAATTTACTTTGTGAATACCCTATTTTCTATTTCTATGATTGAAGGGTGTTCACCTAGGTTACATACACCAATTTATTGTGTAAATTATTATATTAATTGTATAATATTTATCTATATGGTTTAAATACCATATTATTTATTATATTTATTGAATGGTTTTTACCTAAAAATATATATTATATCATTGGATACCCATTTATTTTTCATGGGTTTATTATTTTATTATTATTGATAGAATTATTAATGATTTCCTTATATGAATCCATTTGAAGATAATATGAAACCCATTTTTATTCAATGGGTTATTTATTATTTATTGAATGAAATCCATTTTCTTTCCATGTGTTTACCATTATATGATTATTGATATAATTATTAATAATTTCTCTATGTGAATCCATTTAAAAATATTATGAAAAAAAATCATTCCATGGGTTCTTTATAATGTATTGAATGAAGCCCATTTTTTCTGTAGGTTCTTTATACTATGAAAATTAAATTATTTTCATTTTAAAGTTTCATGAAACCCACTTTATTTCCATGATTTATTTATGATTTTATAAGTGAATTAATTTCAAGTGGCACTAATAAGTATGGACCACGACAGGTGGGATCCTATATCACCCTCAAATATAATGGATTAAAGTTTATATCTCATGAGATGGGTATTCCTGAGTATGTTTTATATGCTCATAAGTTTGGGAATTGATGTTGTGGATGATGAAAATAATATTCCCCATAGTAATGGTTTTTTCTAAAGTCTTATGCTTTTTATTATGACTATATTATGATCATATAGATCATGTTTATTGACTCATAATTTCGTCACACTTTTAATTCATGTCTTATGCTATGTAGAGTTGTATTCCATGACTTATGAGATATTATTTATTGGGTATAGGTTTTTTATGTTTCTTGATTATACTTAGATGCTCAACCTTTGTTATTAGTTGTGTTTGACCATTTAAGCTCACTCATTTCTTATATTTTCTTTCCCTAGGATATGAAGATGGGTATTAGATGTGATATTTTTTTAATATAGTTTTAGAGTTCTATGGTTATGAGGAAATATTAAAGAGTTTTTTAAAATAAGTTTTTTATATATATAATCATTCAAAATACTAAAATTTATGTTTCCTAGTTTGTACGACTATTTGTGAGATGTAATGATTATTCATGCATAATAATCAAATAAATGTATTTTTAGATTTTGTCTCTTCACATATCCAATATTAATATATGTTTTTTTAATAGTTCAAATTTAATTTTTAGAAAACAAAATCATTTGGTATCAAGTGTCGTGTACCTCATGCCCAGCTATTTTGTTCAATCCATAAGAGAAATGATGATACTCTAGTAAACACAGCCATAGTAGAAAAAAATTGTAAGATTTTTTTATATTCTATAAAAATAATTATATTAGGTGTGCATTTAAGTATATGATTTTTATTTTTTTTTAATTATTTTAATAGGTTTATTTGGATTCTATTAACATAGAATTATGGGACCATTTTGGTCATGATGATCATTTCTATTAGGATTTTCTTCATGAGCACCATAGAGGGGTTCGATGTAGGATAAAAAATAAAATTACCCCAAAAAATTATTGGAAAACATTGAGTGGTAGAAATTATTCCATATCATTCACTACATAAAATTTCTTGATTAAGGTAAAAAAATAGATAGAGATTATTCAAAATAAGATGACCACTAGATTCCATTTTATGAATTCTATGACTTAATGAGATATGGATTCATAGTTTTATTCTTTAATGACCACTATTTAGTCATCATTTGGTCCTAATAGTTCACATGATACTAATGGTCCACCTCATGGTGTTAATGTTGGTGATGCTACTCAAGATGAGGATAATAGTGGTAGTGGTTGTGGTGTTGATGTTGGTGGTGGTAGTGGTGATCATAATACTAGTTGTTATGGTGGTGGTGGGGGTGGTGGGGGTGGGGGTGATGAAGAAAGTAGAGATGATCCTGCTCAAAAAAAATTATTAAATACTACTCTAAGTTATTAATTATGGTATCTTCTTAATAGATTTTTTTATGTTTTGAATAGATTTTATTTCTAAAAGTTTCTATATTTAATATAATATATTAATATGTAATAATGAATCTACTATATTGAAATACATTATTATATGATATTCTAACTAAATCTGCATTTTTATTCTTCTTTATATACTACTATTGAACTAAAACATGTGTTAACTTTCGATGATTTTTAATTTAACTGGATATTTACTGTTATTAGGTTGTTTTATTTTCTGAATATGTTCTAAATCTTGCATAATTTTATTTTAGAATATGTTTTAATTGAATCTGATAATGTTAAATTTAATTTTGATTCATGTTATATTGGTTTAGTTAAATTTGATTTTTATTTTATATTTTTAGTTCTATATAGTTCTATTTATTTAGATTATTTTTGGTTGAGGTCTATTTAAGATGATTTTATGTAGTTTTATTCTCTTTTTTTACTTTAATTTATGTCACTTTGGATTGTTTTATCTTATATTAGCATGGATGGTTCTATTTTATTTGAATTTAATTTTTTTACACCTATAATTGTTGATTATTATAGATTTGGTTCTATCTGTTTTGTTTTAGTATAGATCAATTCCTATACATTATCTTTGTAACACCCCAGGTAAATAAAGAATATGACATTTTCATATTTATCCATATTTGTGAATAAAATATTAATATGACTTTAAAGGGGACGCTATGCTCGATGGCGTACCCAACACGCAACAACGAGTTTCTTGGGAATCTTACGTTGCACTCTAATAATAAAATAATATTATTTTAAATGGCAGTTAACATGTAGCCGTTGTATTAGCGGGAATGGATAGAAATAACTAAAATATGATTATATATGTTTTTAAATGTTTTTACTTTTATCCAATAAAAGATAAAGGCTTAAAATATGGAAAGAATTCAATTTTAGGCGTATATGCCCTAGTTTTCACTAAAGGTTCACTTATCGCCTTTTGATGGAGAACCGTCATTAAATATAGTTTTGTTCACTCTTATACATCCTTTTGGACCAAATAAAACTCTTCTTAAGAATTGGGACATCAAAATATACTTTGTGTAAATTTTTGGTATCTTTCTGATAAAGTTCATTTTTTAATGAATAGTGTAAAATGTTGTATTTTAATTCAAAACCACTTTTTAATCTAATTTATTTATATGATTATATTATCTTTTTAATTGGTTTTAAAGTGAAATTAGAATATATTTTTACCATTAAATCCAATAGTGGTCGTTTTAATTAATTTCACTTTGAAATCAGACTTAAACTAGTGTATATCTTTTGATACATATTGTTTCATAAAAACACGCTATTTGCTCTGACAGCAGGAATTAATTATTAAATTAATTAATGTGACTTATATGTTTTTAATTTTGTAAAATAGACTTCATTTTTTAATTCGGAATATCAAATATAGCTTAGGGTGAATTTTTGGTAATTTTCTGAAAAACTTCAATTTTTGATGAATAGTGAAACCACTAAGTGGTACTTATAAAAAACTGATTTTCCGTTTAAATGAAATTTTTCCACCTTTGTGTTTTGAATTTTAAAAAATCTGACATACATGGTTGTCATTAAGATGTAAAATGTGGTTCAATGGGATTAAAATAATTTTTTGGTGAATAGTAACTTATTAAGTTTTTAATCGCGATTAGAGGTAATTAGTGTAGTTTAAGGGAAAAATATTGTTTTAATAATATGAAATGAAATTGACACATGTCCTAGCATCATTGGATGTTTCATGGCCGACCAAGACAACCCATGGGTCAACTTGGGGACCCCATGAAGCCACTTTGGTTGGAAAATGACATTAATATCTTTTTATTTAAAGTTAAAGTAAAAATGAGACAAACATGAAATGTTTTACTAAAACAATTTTTACATGGGGTTATACAAATAATATTTTTTACTATAAATATTAATTGGAAAGCTAAAACGATTTCCTACATCATAGTATTTGTTTTATAATTTTTAGGCATTAAATAAATTAAATTATTTATGACATCATGATGATGCAGCAATGACCTCATTATTTAACGATTTAAACAAAATGGAAAGATAATGTAATATCTAAGACCTACACATGTCCAAAACCTATTGGATGAGTGTATTTTGAACCCTTATCACCTTATCCTCGAAACACATCAATGTGGGACCTCTTAAATCTGAATACCATTTTAAAATAAAGTAACTTTTCTTTACCTTCCAAGAGTGCCCCTCCTCTCCTCTTATAAAAGTCCCCCACCTCTACCTCCTTACCCAAACTCCCAAAGCTTTTGGCTCGGCCAACCCCTACCCATTTTGGCTCTCAATATCCCTCTCTTACTCCTTGAATCCTAACATTGGGCAGAAGTCTTCCCAAGGAAGCCTTTGAGCTCAAACCAAGGGGAGTTACCCGATTTTAAGGTAATGTCTTCTTTTGAGTCCTTTTGTTTTATTTTGCCTCTCCAACCCCCTAAACTCTTTTTATTCATTTCTTTTGTAATAACTCCAGTATATTCAATATACTAGGATGTTGTTATAATAAGGATTCTATCTACACTTACACACACCTACATCTAATGGTTAAAGAACATACTGTTTCCGTGGATGGCGAATTTCTGCCTCCTGAAAAGATGATTGTTCAACATTCTTTTAACACCTTCAAAGGTGGACATTAAGATGAAAATATATTTATATATGATATATAATATGTTTATGTTTTCCTTAAGCTTATGTATTTTTCATTTTGGGCATACCTTTATGGTTTCCATTATGGGTAAACACGATATCTTCATTTAAGGAAGTGCGGACTACCGACCCCTCAAAGTGATGTGATTCGTTAATGCCATATGTGGGATGTGTAAAGGATGGATTTAAATTTATTATATTTGATGTTATACTAGAATTATAATATACCTCTATATCATTATTATTTCTTTCCATTAAAGTATCAGATAGAAATGAAAGTAGCGTTCATGCGTACGTACGGCTTACCGTCTCCATGAATGGTGCATTTCATTTCTTACCCCCAAATGTAATGTACTATTAAAAGTAAATTTATATAATGGATATATATAATGAATGATATATCTAAATGATGAATATAATTCTGGAATTAAAATATACATACCTATCATTTAGTTTTAATTCCATTAATATGACAATGAAATGAAAGTAGCGTTCATGCGTACGTACGGCCTACCGTCTCCATGAACGGTGCATTTCATTTCTTACCTCTAAATGATTATGTAATATTATAAATACATGTATATGATGGATATATATGATATATATGATATCCAAATCAGGAATGTCATTGTGGATACAAAGAAACTTTGACTGCATGAACAACATGTAATTGTAAGAAGTCCACTTTAGACTTAAGAACCAAATATCGACAAAACAATAATTATTAACTTAATGATTACATAATGTTTATAACATGGAAATAAGTGATATAAAAGGAATAATAAGCTTTAAAAATGTTCTTAATCAAGTATAAATTAACTCAAGTTTATTATTCAGGAAGTTAAAGAATGATCGAGTCAAGTCGGACCCGAGGTAAGGGATCATACTCCTCTCTTTCTTTTTAAGTACACTCTTTTATGTCATTCCTTTAAAGCTCATATTTCTTGTGATTGGGATGTTATTTTATATTAATCTTACTGTAATTTTTATGTAAATATGATGACAGACCCTATTCTCTCTCATCAATCCATTTTGGATGTTTTGAGTGGCGCCGTTAGGCTGCCGAATTTTCGTAAGAGATCTAATCTCTCTCTTTCTTTTTAAGTCCTCTCATTTATGTCACTTATTTTAAGCTCCTCTTTGTTATGTTGGGGTATGTTCTTTTATATTACTCTTTCTGTAAACTTTATGTTAATATGATGAGAGACCCTATTTGATCTCATCAATCCATTTTTGGTAGTTTTAAGTGGCGCTGTTAGGCTGCCGGGTTTTCGTAAGAGATTTTTCATCTCACTTTTATTCCCGTGAGATTTATGCTACATTTGCCACAATTTACTTTGAGTGGTTTATGTACTGACCACTATTACACTAATTTTGTAATATAATTCCATTTATGTGTATTTACATATTCATTTTATGACACTTCTTCGATGGGGTGTACTTTTCGAAAGTTACCCAAGTCGGTAAGGGAACCTTTCACCCTCCTCTTTTTAAAAGACTTCATTTGTTATGTCTTTTAATTCACATAATATTATGTTGGGATATGTTATTATATATCCTGATTGATGTAAATTTTATTTCCAAGTGATGAGATTCCCTTTTTATCTCTCATCAACTCATTTTCTGAATTCTTGAAGTGACGTCGTTAGGCTGTCGAATTTTACCAAGGGAACTTTTTAACCCAACTTCGATTTCTTTGGGTTCAACATGTAGTTATTGAATATGTCATCCTTTTAATATGTGTGAATGACCTTTTATTGTTTTACACTTAATATCCAATTATATTGGGTGTATTTATATTTGTCACACATAATTTTGAGATTGATTTGTCCTTAATTTAAGGATACCTTCTTTATAAGGGATTTCATCACATTTTACATCTCTATTGAGACTTCATTGTTGTTATGCACCAATTCACTCATATATGGTTTATATACTGTCCTTTGGAATATTATATCATGAATCCATTTATTCTCATGATATTATAAATTTCTGATTAAATGTTATTCCTCAATTATTGTATTCAAGTGTCACTAATTTTGGTAAAACCCCTTTAACCAAAATATCACTTTAAATGTTTTAATTATTTATTCTTATTAATATCCATGTTTTCAAAATGGTTTTAAGGATTTATTTATATGGATATTAATGGTTTAAAATGTTAAAAGCTTCAAGGTGGTATGGGACACTTTGATTCAAAAATCTCTTTATTAAATGTTTTAAATGGTTTTGAAAATGGTTTTTTAATGGATTCATTATTTCAATATCCTAAAATGTTATATTGTGATTGAAATGTGGAAATGTTATGTTTCCTTTATTCATGTTTTATGTGATACGATTATGTTATGGTTCTTGGGAATTGTTATGAATAACGGGTGGTTCCGTGATAAACTAAGGGCGGGTGAGCCCGATATAGCTCTCCAATGCATTGGGTAATGCAAAGGAGTGAAACGTTAAGGTTTATCCGAAGAGATTTTGGGAATATACTATGATGGGTATTCCAAACGTAACCAAGAGGGTTACTCCCTACGTAAGAATGTTATGAATGCCTCAAGTTACCTTTATGTCATATGATTTCTATGATTTTATGAGGTATGTTAAAGTGATTATGTTTTATGGGTAAAGTATGATTTCATTCTTATGTATACATGTACTCATGATTCCTTTCCATATTTTTATATCCCTTACTGAGATTTTTATGCTCATACCAAGTTTTTTGAAATGTTTTTCACAGGTCAAGGGAAGGGTACATGATGTGATGATAGTGTCAAGGATGTGTCAAGAAAGAATCCATGTTTTATTTTAAATATGTTTCTGTTGATGGGAAGAATGAATACTGTCTTTTATGTAACCACTTTGTTTAAATATGGAATTTAATGCAAGTTTCATGATCTAATTCTCTAAAACTCAAACCTGAAAAGATCCTCAATGTGTAATCTTGTAATAACTCAAGATTAAGTAAGGTTTAAGGCTGGGGCCTTATAATCTTCATATTAATTAAGTTAGGTTTGGTTATTTATTATTTATGTCAAGTCCTTTTAGTTTAGTTAAATTCATATTTGGGTTAATTTAGATTAGTTTTATTAATTTTCAAAAGGTTTAGATCATGTTAATTAAGTTAATTTTAGTTTAATTTAGGTTATTTTTTGTTAGTTAGAATCATTTTTTGTTTTTTCTATTTTTTTTGTTTGGTTTTATTTAGGTTTAATTGAATGTTCTTCAATTCATATTATGTTGGGATAGTTTGGTTTGGTTTGGTTTATAGGGGTTATGTTCAATATTTTTTGATTTGTTTTAATGAGAATGGTTTTAGTTTTGTGTGGATAATAAAATTTTTCTTGGTTCAATTTAGTTTGATTTACTTATATTACATTTAGTTATGATCCATGTACAACTATATTGGATTTGGTTTAAGTTTAATGAGTTTAATTATAGTAAAATTATATTTGGTACATATAATTAGATATGGTTTCACTTTATTTATGTTAGGTTAGTTTGATATTTTCTATTTTTGTTAATTAAATTTAGATATTTTTTTCCAGTTTTAGTTTTTCATCATAGTTTAATTTTTATCAGTTGGTTAATATTTCATTCAAGTCATTTTAGTTTTATTTTTATTAAACTTCGTTTGTTTGTTTTTTTGTTTAGTTTTATTTATCTATGTTTGGATATATTCATTTTAATTTATTTTTCATCAATTAGTTTTGGTATATTTTAGTTTATTTTGATTTAATTTAATTTATTTATATTTAATTCATATAGTTTAGTTTGATATGTACTATTTTTTTGAGGTAAATCTATGTTTGGATGGCTGTTGTTTTTAAAGAAAAATAATGTATCCTCGATAGTCATAGTTTTAAAAACCATGACTAAAGTTTATATATATTTATAGTTTTCAAAAAAATTTGACTATATATTATCTATTATTATAGTTGTATTAACCAGAATTATATAAAAATATAGTGACTATTTTAAAATAACTGTAACAAAAGGTTATCTACAATTATGGTTTTAAAAAACATAACTATAAATCTATTCTGGAGGAAATTACATCCATAGCTTACAAAACTATGACTATAGTTTATACTCAAAGTTCTTTCACTGCATTCATGGTTTTAAGTCATGACTATAGGTAAAAAATAAAATATTAACAAATATAGAAAATGTCCCCAGGGGTTATGTTTCCCTATATTTAAATCATAATCTATGCACATATCATACAATGCATCTTAACCTCTAACTGGTGTAGTCAATATGACGTATATTGGAAGCCTATCCACATCAAGTACCAAATCATGGACTATGGTTGGTGTCAATAAAGAATTGTACATCTCTTTAATCAAACAAAGCATTCACCAAGGTATAATATAAGTAGATAATACCTTGAATGACATCTGGAACACCTGGAACTAGTAACTCTAGGGAGCCTAACTATGTTCAGATCCATGAAATCTTTGCCCTAATGGAAACCACCTCCATGGTCATGCTTTTCTTGGTTCCCTTGAGGATGAGGGGTGTCATAGGGTTTTTCTTTATCCACCTCATCTCCTCTTTGCGGACCAAAAACTAGAGCACCTTATTATCACTATCTCAAATGACACTATTGCAATGGATAAGCCATAAGAGGGCCTCCAGCTCTATAAAAACTATTAAATAAGGTAGAGTACTCAAGATTATAATGGATATGACCTTCACATGAAAGAAAATCATGCATGACTGCTAGTAGGGGTCCAAGAATAGCCAACTCCAATGAAACGGGATGAAGAAGGCTAAAACCGTCTCCTCACTGTCTGAGAATTCATTTGTAAAAACAACTAAAAAATTCTAGTCCTATATTTAATCTATAAAGGGTCCTAAAAACTCTCCTTAAAGAAAATAGGGTCCTATCTATAGTCCTATTAATAACCTATACCTCCACTAGTACCTCAAGATATATTATCAATGCGAACAGGGTAACCTAGTGTTGGATAATTATATGCAAAGCCTCCTCAGAATGCCACACCCCAGCCTCCTCATATTATAGAAGGCCTAAATAATAATAAAAGAGGTTATAAAAATGAATGTAAATCTACCATGCACTAAAAATACCCTATAAAAGTAATAATATCTTGTCAATAATCCACATTCATGGTTTATGAAATAAACTCATCATGGAACTAATCATGAAACTTCTCCCATGAAATGGTTGACTCCCCATGATCCTCAATGAAAAAAAAACTACCACTGTAGAGTTGCTCCATGCAGCATACTGATAACCAATAGAGTCTAGTGCTCCCTTTGGGCACAGAACAAGTAGAAATCAAACTCTATATTCTCCAACCAAGCCTCAATATTCTAATCTAAAGCAGATCCCTTATACTTCCATAGGCTTTGGTTCTGAAACACTTGAAGCATCTTCCTCAGATCATTTTCATCATCAATATCAACTCTGTGGTGATTTTTTGGAACATATAGCAAAACATAATTGGAACATACCTAATAGGGATGTAAACCTAGATATATACTATAAGGCCCCAGCCTTAAAACTTACTTAATCTTGAGTTATTACAAGATTACACATTGAGGATCTTTTCGGGTTTAGAGTTTTAGAGAATTAGATCATAAAACATGCATTACATTCCACATATAAACAAAGTGGTTACATAAAGATAGTATTCTTCTTTCCCATCAATGGAAACATATTTAAAATAAAACATGGATTCTTTCTTGACACTTCCTTGACACTATCATCATATCATGTACCTTTCCCTTGACCTGTGAAAAACATTTCAAAAAAAACTTGGGATGAGCATAAAAAGCTCAGTAAGGGATATAAAAATATGGAAAGGAAACATGGGTACATATATACATAAGAATGAAATCATAATTTACCCATAAAACATAAGCACTTTAACATACCTCATCAAATCATGAATAAATCATAGAAATCATAAGACATAAAGGTAACTCGAGGCATTCATAACATTCTTACGTAGGGAGTAACCCTCTTGGTTACGTTTGGAATACCCATCACAGAATATTCCCTAAATCTCTTCGGAGAAACCTTAATGTTTCACTCCTTCGCGTTACCCAATGCATTAGAGAGCTATATCGGGCTCACCCGCCCTTAGTTTATCATGGAACCACCCGTCTTTATAATAATGCCCAAGAACCACAACATAATCGTATCACATAAAACATGCATAAAGAAAACATAACATTTCCACCTTTCAATCACAAGATATCAATACAACATATTGATATAAAAAACACTATGAAAACCATTTTCAATACCAAAATAAAAGAAAAGTAAAACATGGTAATTATTTTTCTTTTAAAAAAGGTATGGATTGTAGAGGAAGCTGAAACTCAAATAATGGTCACGGCGGTGGAGAATTCGTTGTCACCGCATACGTACAACAAAAACATTCCCTTTTGTCGTTTAGTAAAACACTTCGTATAAAAAAGATTGCTTTTGGATAAACTTAAAAGTCAAAGGGGTTTATACACTGTATAAAAGAAGGTTGTGTATAAAACAAAATATGCCTCAATGAAAGGAGATTGAGACGAAGTCCCATACCTCGGGTCCGACTTGACTCGATCGTTCTTTAATGTCCTGAATAATAAACTTGAGTTAATTTCTAATTGTTTAATAACCTTTTTAAATTTCATTATTCCTTTTATATCACGTATTGCCATGTCATGAACACTAAGTAATTATTTAAGTTAATAACGGTCGTTTTAACGATCATTGGTACTTGAGTCAAAAATAAACCCTTTTATAATTACAAGTTTTTCATGTATTCATTATATCCATAATGGTATTCATGATATAGATATCATAGATATCATATATATTCATTACATGCATGCATTTATAATATTATATAACATTTAGAGGAAAGAAATGAAATGCACCGTTCATGGAGACGGTAAGCCGTACGTACGCATGAACGCTACTTTCATTTCTATTTCATATTTTATAGAATTGAATCGTAATGATATAAAGGTATATTATAATTTCAGTATAATATCATATATAATATCATAACTCCATCCTTTATACGTCCCACATATGGTATTTAACGAATCAAATCACTTTGAGGGGGCGGTAGTCCGCACTTCCTTAAATGAAGATATCGCGTTTACCCATAATGGAAACCATAAAGGTATGCCCAAAATGAAAAATACAGAAGCTTAAGGGAAACATAAACATATTATATATCATATATAAATATAGTTACATCTTAATGGCCACCTTTGAAGGTGTTAAAACAATGTTGAACAATCATCGTTTCGGGAGGCATAAATTCGCCATCCACGGAAACAGTATGTTCTTTAACCATTAGATGTAGGTGTGTGTAAGTTTAGTTCTAATACTTCTTATAAAAACATCCTAGTATATTGATTATACTTGATTTGTTACAAAAGAAATTAATAAAAAGAGTTTAGGGGGTTGGAGAAGCAAAATAATACAAAAGGACTCAAGTGAAGACATTACCTTAAAATCGGGTAACTCCCTTTGGTTTGAGCTCAAAGGCTTCCTTGGGAAGACTTATGCCCAAAGTGAATCTTCAAGGAGTAAGAGAGGGATGTGGAGAGACAAAATGGGTAGGGGTTGGCTGAGACAAAGGCTTTGGGAGTGTGGGTAAGGAGGTAGAGGTGGGGCCTTTTATAAGAGGAGAGGAGGGGCACTCTTGGAAAGTAAAGAAATGTTACTTTATTTGAAAATGATTTTCGGATTCAAAAGGTCCCAAATTGATATAATTTGAGGGTAAGGTGACAAGGGTTTGAAATCCACACATCCAATAGATTTTGGACATGTGTAGGTCATATATTTTACATTATAATTTCATTTTATTTAAATCCTTTATTAATGAGGTCATCGTTGCATCATCATGATGTCATAAATAATTTAATTTATTTAATGTCTAAAAATTATGAAAAAAATACTATGATGTAGGAAATCGTTTTAGATTTCCAATGAATATTTATAGTCTAAAATATCATTTATGTAGACAAAATAAAAATATTTTACTTAGGTGATACATTCTTTGTCACATTTAACATTCTTTAAAAATAAAAAGATAAAAAGTCACTTTCTCCCAAAAGTGATTCCATGGGGCCCACAAGTTTGGCACAAGGAATCCCATGGTCGTCCATGAGACAACCAGTAGCCTTAGGACACATGTTGTGGTCTTTTTGTATTATTATGATATCATTTTATTATCCTTAACTACCCGATTACTCATTAATCAAGATAATTAAAGATAATTACCGTCGTTACTATTCATAATGTCCAAAAACAAAAGAGTCTTGATTACATAATTTGGACCTTATGATTCCAAATATGTAATCCATTTTACCAAATTCCAAACACAGAAATTGCAATAATTGATTTAAAAATAATTCCCGTTGTCAAAACAAATAGCGGGGTTTTTTTGAAACAATATCTATGAAAAGTTTGGCATTAGTTTATGCCCAATTCCAAAGTGAAATTAATCCTAATGACCACCATTGGATTAAATGGTAAAAATATATTCTAATTTAACTTTAGAACCAATTCAAAAGATAATCTAATCATATAAATAGAGTAGATTAAAAAGTAGTTTTGATGTAAAATACAGTATTTTTCACTATTCATAAAAAAATGAACATTGTCAGAAAAATACCAAAAATTCACACAAAGTAAATTTTGATGTCTCAATCATAAAGAATAAGTTCATTTTGAAAAAAATATCTTATAAAATTGTCAAAAGATAGATTTAAAAATGGTTTTCCATCAAAAGATAGTAAAACAATCCTTTAAAAAAATATTAGTGTATTTCATGCTTAAGATTGGATTTATTTTCATTTTAAGCCTCTAAAAAACTATCTAATTCATTAATAGACATAGATAAAAATATCTATTATTCATCACTTACTTGGGATGTTACATCCTTCCCCCCTTTAGAAAATTGCGTCCCTACAGTTTATTTACTTATCGAATAAATAGGGGTACTTATCCCTCATTGCATTTTCAGATTCCCATGTTGCCTCTTCCATCATGTAGTTTTTCCAAAAAACCTTTACCTGATTAATCACCTTATTTCGTAACACTTGCTCCCTATGGTCAAGAATCTGGACCGATTGTTCCTCATAAGATAGGTTCTCTTCCAGCTGAACTACCTCTGGACTCAAAACATGAGATGGATCTGGCATATACTTTCTCAACATCGAAACGTGAAAAACATTGTGTACATAAGATAAAATCGGAGGTAAAGCCACTCGGTATGAAACTGATCCAACTATCTCCAGAATTTCATATGGTCTAATGAAACTTGGACTCAGCTTTCCTTTCTTACCAAATCTCATCACACTTTTCCATGGTGAGACTTTGAGAAAAACATGATCACCTACCTCAAAAGTTAGATCCTTCCTCCTATTGTCTGCATAACTCTTCTGCCTACTCTGAGCTGTTCTCATGTGTTTCTGAATCAGCTGAACTTTTTCTGCTATCTCTTCTACCAATTCTGGTCCCATCAACTTCCTTTCACCCACTTCATCCCAGAAAGATGGAGTTCGACACCGCTTCCCATATAATGCCTGAAATGGTGCCATCTGTATACTGGAATGAAAATTGTTATTATATGAAAATTCAAACAAAGAAAGATATTGGTCCCAACTTCCCTGATAATCCATCAAACAAGCTCATAGCATATCCTCCAAGGTCTAAATTGTTCGTTCTGACTGCCCATCTGATTGAGGATGAAATGTTGTACTAAAATTTAATTCAGTAACCAATGACTTCTCAAGGCCTTTCCAAAAATTAGAAGTGAACCTGGGATCACGATCAGATACAATTGAGAGAGGAACTCCATGTAACCTGACTATCTCTTTAAGATACAAACGGGAAAGTTGATCTAGAGAGAAATTATCTCGTATAGCAAGGAAATAAGTAGATTTAGTCAAGCGATCAACAATAAACCAGATTGCATTATTACCTCGAGATGTCTTCGGTAATCCCACAACAAAGTCCATGGATATATTCTCCCATTTCCACTCTGGCACTGGTAAAGGCTGAAGCATCCCTTTCGGTAACTGTCGTTCTGCTTTAACCTGTTGACAAGTCAAACACTTCACAGTAAAATCAGCAATATCTCTTTTCATTCCATCCCACCAGTAATACTCCCGCAGATCTCTGTACATCTTAGTACTGCCAGGATGAACTGAAAACAGAGAACTATGAGCTTCACATAACAACTCTCTCTTCAACTGTGAACCACAAGGCACACACAATCTCTTCCCAAATCTCAAAACGCAATCATTATCAATGTTGAATTCAGGCAACTTACCTTTCTAAACCAGCTCTACCTTTTTCTACAACTCGCTGTCTTGCTTCTGTGCTTTCTTGATTCTATCTAATAGAGATGATCTCGCTGATACCTGCAACAAAACAGAAGAACATCCTGCACCAAAAACTTCTAGGCCAAAGTTCATCAAATCCTTAACCAAAGGATCACGTTCCAAATGCAACATTACTAATGAAGCATTACTTTTTCGACTCAAAGCATCAGCCACTTTATTTGCTTTTCCCGGATGGTAATGAATTTTACAATCATAATCCTTGATTAATTCCATCCATCTCCTCTGTCTCATGTTTAAATCTTTATGATTGAATATATACTTTAAACTTTTGTGATCAGTATATATTTCACACTTTACTCCATACAAATGATGCCTCCAAATTTTTAAAGCGAAAACAACAGCAGCTAATTCCAAATCATGTGTAGGGTAATTTACCTCATGAGTTTTCAACTGTCGTGAAGCATAAGCAATTACCTGATCATTCTGCATTAGGATGCAACCAAGTCCTTTCAATGAAGCATCACTATAGATAACAAACTCACCATTCCTGGAAGGTAGTGCCAAAATTGGAGCATTCACCAATCTTCTTTTCAATTCTTGAAAACAATCATCACATTCTTTTGTCCAGATAAACTTAACACCCTTCCGAGTTAGCTTAGTCATTGGACTAGATAACCGTGAAAAATTTCTAACAAACCTTCAGTAATAGCCTGCCAAACCAAGGAAGCTACGAATCTCAGTTACATTTGTGGTTCTTGGCCAGTCTTCCACAACTTTTGTTTTTGAAGGATCAACAGTTATCCCATCTTTAGAAACAATGTGACCAAGGAAAGAAATTTGTTGCAACCAAAACTCACACTTTCTGAATTTCCCATACAATTTCTTTTATTTTAAGGTTTACAAGATAACCCTTAAATGTCTTTCATGCTCCTCTTTACTTTTAGAAAATAGAAAAATATCATCAATGAAAACCACCACAAACTTATCCAAGAACTCATGGAAAATTCTATTCATTAAGTCCATGAATACAGCAGGTGCATTGGTTAGCCCAAAAGGCATTACTACAAATTCATAATGGCCATATCTTGTACGGAACGTGGTCTTCGGAACATCTGCTTCCTTTACCTTCAGCTGATGGTACCCCGATCTCAAGTCAATCTTTGAAAAATACTGAGCTCCCTAGAGCTGATCAAACAAATCATCGATATGAGGCAAAGGATATTTTTTCTTAACAGTGATATTATTCAAGGCTCTATAATCAATGAAAAGTCTCGTTGAACCATCATTATTTTTAACAAATAAAACAGGAGCACCCCATGGTGATGTGCTAGGTCGAATGAAACCTTTCTCTAATAAATTTGCAATTGCTCCTTCAACTCTAAAAGTTCAATTTGAGCCATTAGATAAGGGTGTTTTGAAATTGGCTTAGCATCAGGAAATAAGTCAACGGTAAACTCAACTTCCCGATCTGGTATTATTCCAGGAAACTCATCAGGAAAAACATCAGGATACTCATTTACCACTAGCACATCATTAATCTGAACAGTTCCTTTGTTTTCAAGAATGTGTGCAAGGTAACATTCATTTCCATCTTTTACAAGTTTCTTGGCCTCTTGATAAGTTATCAACAGTAAGGGTTCATTCTTGTACACAAACTGAAAGTCTTTCTGAAAAGAAACTTCTTTATCTCTACAGTCAATCTTAGCATGGTAAATAGAGAGCCAATCCATACCCAGGATAACATCAAACTCTACTAGAGGTAGAACAATAAGGTTTGCAAGTAGGTTCTTTCCACAGATAAGGATAGGAAGATTCTTATAAATTCTTTTTTCCTCAACATTTCCCCCATGTGTTTTTACCAAAAGTTCAAGAGTCATTTCTTGATATGGTATTCCCATTTTACTAGAAAAGGTTTCAGAGATGAAAGAATGTCTGGACCCCGAATCAAACAACACACAGGCATAATTTGAAAAAACAAACAAAGTATCTGATACAACTTCATTTGATGGCCCGACATCTACTGAAGTAGTTGCAAAGGATTTAACCACCCCTTTCTGCTTGTAGTCTAACTGCTTCCCATCACTCAAGCTCTTTTTCGGACACTCGTTTGCATAGTGACCCATATCATTGCACTTAAACCATTTCACTAACTGTAAATCAAATTTGGTCTTACCTTCACCTTGATCTTCTTCAGTGCAATCATGAGCCTTATGTCCCATCTTAGCACATCGGTAGAACTTTCCAGAATTCATAAGACATTCCCCAGCATGCCTTTTGCCACATTTATCACAAACTGGAAACTTAGATTTCTTACCATTAGACTTTTTTGAAGAATTCTTCCCTTTCTCCTGCCACCTTGGTCTCTTCTTCTGCTGGTTATTATAGAACGCTTGATCATCGGAAAACACCATTTCCACCTTCTCACCACATAAAACAAGCTTTTCATAACTTTTAAACTCATGAGAAGCTAATGCCCTTCGATATTTTGGTTTTAATCCTGAGTAAAAACGATTGATTTTACTATCAAGGTCTCGGATAAAATTTGGAGCATACCTTGCCAATCGAGTGAACCATTCTTCATAGGTAGCCACTGAGTCTTCCTCTTGCCTCAATTCCAAGAATTGTTTTTCCATCCTAAGTTGAACAGCCTTAGGAAAATACTTTTCAAGAAACATACCTTTGAATTAATCCCAGTCGAGAGCATCAATCTCATCAGCGTCCCTGATATTTCTAACCATCGACCACCACTGATCTGCTTCACCCTCCAAATGGTAAATAGCAAGACTAACCTTTTGTTTGTCTGAACACCCCATCACATCGAAAATCTTCTCCAGTGCTTTAATCTACCCTTCAGCTAGCACAGGGTCAGATGATCCTCTGAATGATGGGGGATGTTGCCTCATGAAATGTTCCACCACTGACATGTTCCTCTGCAGTTTATCTGGCTGATCTCGTGCATGGATACCACCACCATTTATCGCTTGAGTCAACTGCGCCATTACTGCAACAAATTGTTCAGTTCCAATTCCGACCATCTCAGGATGCTGATTCGGAAGGTTATTTCCTTCTGCATGCCTTCCTAGCATTGCTTCTCTGTTTCCTCTCCAGAAAACCATTCTGAACAAACATGTCTTAGATGAAGCAACATGGTAATCTTCAAATACTATATCACTTCAATTTGACCATAAAAAAAATATTTTTGGATAATCATTTAATTGAATTATAACTCCTAAAGTTATCTAAACCGACCTTTGATACCAACTATAAGTCCCCAGCCTTAAACCTTACTTAATCTTGAGTTATTACAAGATTACACATTGAGGATATTTTCAGGTTTAGAGTTTTAGAGAATTAGATCATAAAACTTGCATTACATTCCACATATAAACAAAGTGGTTACATAAAGATAGTATTCTTCTTTCCCATCAATGGAAACATATTTAAAATAAAACATGGATTCTTTCTTGACACTTCCTTGACACTATCATCATATCATGTACCTTTCCCTTGACCTGTGAAAAAACATTTCAAAAAAAACTTGGGATGAGCATAAAAAGCTCAGTAAGGGATATACAAATATGGAAAGGAAACATGGGTACATATATACATAAGAATGAAATCATACTTTACCCACAAAACATAAGCACTTTAACATACCTCATCAAATCATGAATAAATCATAGAAATCATAAGACATAAAGGTAACTTGAGGCATTCATAACATTCTTACGTAGGGAGTAACCCTCTTGGTTACGTTTGGAATACCCATCATAGAATATTCCCTAAATCTCTTCGGAGAAACCTTAATGTTTCACTCCTTCACGTTACCCAATGCATTGGAGATCTATATCGGGCTCACCCGCCCGTAGTTTATCACAGAACCACCCGTCTTCATAATAATGCCCAAGAACCTCAACATAATCGTATCACATAAAACATGCATAAAGGAAACATAACATTTCCACCTTTCAATCATAAGATATCAATACAACACATTGATATAAAAAACATTATGAAAACCATTTTCAATACCAAAATAAAAGAAAAGTAAAACATGGTATTTATTTTTCTTTTAAAAAAGGTATGGCTTGTAGAGGAATCTGAAACTCAAATAATGGTCATGGCGGCGGAGAAGTCGTTGCCGCCGCATAGATACGACAAAAACATTCCCTTTTGTCATTTAGTAAAACACTTCATATAAAAAAGATTCCTTTTGGATAAACGTAAAATTCAAATGGGTTTATACACCGTATAAAATAAGGTTGTGTATAAAACAAAATATGCCTCAATGAAAGGAGATTAAGACGAAGTCCCATACCTCGGGTCTGACTTGACTCGGTCGTTCTTTAATGTCCTGAATAATAAACTTGAGTTAATTTTTACTTGTTTAAGAACCTTTTTAAAGTTCATTATTCCTTTTATATCACTTATTTCCATTTCATGACCACTATGTAATTATTTAAGTTAATAACGGTCATTTTAACGATCATTGGTACTTGAGTCAAAAATAAACCCTTTATAATTACAAGTTGTTCATGTATCCATTATATCTAGAATGGTATTCATGATGTAGATATCATAGATATCATATATATCCAGTACATGCATGCATTTATAATATTATATAACATTTAGAGGTAAGAAATGAAATGCACCGTTCATGGATACGGTAAGCCGTACGTACGCATGAACGCTACTTTCATTTCTATTTCATATTTTATAGAATGGAATCGTAATGATATAAAGGTGTATTATAATTTCAGTATAATATCATATATAATATCATAACTCCATCCTTTATACGTCCCACATATGGTATTTAACGAATCAAATCACTTTGAGGGGGCGGTAGTCCGCACTTCCTTAAATGAAGATATCGCGTTTACCCATAATGGAAACCATAAAGGTATGCCCAAAATGAAAAATACAGAAGCTTAAGGGAAACATAAACATATTATATATCATATATAACTATAGTTAAATCTTAATGGACACCTTTGAAGGTGTTAAAATAATGTTGAACAATCATCGTTTCGGGAGGCATAAATTCGCCATCCACGGAAACAGTATGTTCTTTAACCATTAGATGTAGGTGTGTGTAAATTTAGTTCGAATCCTTTTTATAACAACATCCAAGTATATTTATGATACTGGATTTTTTACAAAAGAAATGAATAAAAAAGTTTAGGGGGTTGGAGAAGCAAAATAAAACAAAAGGAGTCAAGTGAAGACATTACCTTAAAATCGGGTAACTCCCTTTGGTTTGAGCTCAAAGGCTTCCTTGGGAAGACTTCTGCCCAATGTGAGGCTTCAAGGAGTAAGAGAGGTATGTGGAGAGACAAAATGGGCAGGTTTTGGCCGAGACAAAGGCTTTGGGAGTGTGTTTAAGGAGGTAGAGGTGGGGTCCTTTTATAAGAGGAGAGGAGGGGCACTCTTGGAAAGTAAAGAAATGTTACTTTATTTGAAAATGATTTTCGGATTCAAAAGGTCCCAAATTGATATAATTAGAGGGTAAGGTGATAAGGGTTATAAATCCACCCATCCAATAGGTTTTGGACATGTGTAGGTCATATATTTTACATTATCATTTCATTTTATTTAAATCCTTTATTAATGAGGTCATCGATGCATCATCATGATGTCATAAATAATTTAATTTATTTAATGTCTAAAAATTATGAAAAAAATAATATGATGTATGAAATATTTTTAGATTTCCAATTAATATTTATAGTCTAAAATATCATTTATGTAGACAAAATAAAAATATTTTACTTAGGTGATACATTCTTTGTCACATTTAACATTCTTTAAAAATAAAAAGATAAAAAGTCACTTTCTCCCAAAAGTGATTCCATGGGGCCCCCAAGTTTGGAACAAGGAATCCCATGGTCATACATGAGAAAACCAGTAGCCTTAGGACACATGTTGTGGTCTTTTTGTATTATTATGATATCATTTTATTATCCTTAACTACCCGATTACTCATTAATCAAGATAATTAAAGATAATTACCGTCGTTACTATTCATAATGTCCAAAAACAAAAGAGTCTTGATTACATAATTTGGACCTTCTGATTCCAAATATTTAATCCATTTTACCAAATTCCAAACATAAAAATTTCAATAATTGATTTAAAAATAATTCCCGTTGTCAAAACAAATAGCGGGTTTTTTTTTAAACAATATCTATGAAAAGTTTGGCATTAGTTTATGCCCAATTCCAAAGTGAAATTAATCCTAATGACCACCATTGGATTAAATGGTAAAAATATATTCTAATTTAACTTTAAAACCAATTAAAAATATAATATAATCATATAAATAGAGTAGATTAATAAGCATTTTTGATGTAAAATACAGTATTTTTCACTATTCATAAAAAAATGAACATTGTTAGAAAAATACCAAAAATTCACACAAAGTAAATTTTGATGTCCCAATCATAAAGATTAAGTTTATTTTGACAAACATAGCTTATAAAATTGTCAAAAGATAGATTTAAAAATGGTTTTTCATCAAAAGGCAGTAAAACAATCCTTTAAAAAATATTAGTGTATTCTATGCTTAAGATTGGATTTATTTTCATTTTAAGCCTCTAAAACACTATCTAATTCATTAATAGACATAGATAAAAATATCTATTATTCATTACTTACTTGGGATGTTACATATACCTTCAAAATAATAAACATTAGGGACTCAAAAATCTATAACATGGAATATTTAAGGTTAATTAATTATGATACAGCCTAATTCCAATTATCTACCCAATACAAACACACAAGAAAACAATCATTATGCAGGGTCCTTACCTAGGTCATTAACATGAAAGTAGTATCAATTTTCTTGGAATGTTCAGTAAATATAATTACCTTACATAAAATCACTAGGATCCCTAAAATCATGTGTCATAATTGGTCACCCTTTCTTACATCATGTGATAAGTCTTGCAAATATTGTTTCGCTACTAACCCATACTATCCTTATCAGTTTCTATCTTCAAACTCTATCTTATCTATTAATAATTATCTTTACTTCCACTCTATCATATCCCCCACTCCTCCATAAATACCCCTCTTAGGCTGGCATTAAAGTTAAGGATAACCCATGAAACCCTCCTCCAATAGGCTACAAGTTGGAAACTAGTACTAAGGGTATAGAATTCATACAAATGGGATATATTACCCTCAATATATAAATAAAATCCATGATATAAATGAATACCCATACCCAATAAATAAATATAATTTCATACAATGTGTAAATAAATGGAAATACCAAGAATAAAGCCTAGTAAGTGATCAAGAACTCCAAAATCTCTTGAAAAACTCCACGATCTATTAATGCCTAGATTGATCACCAACCAGCTACTACATACCTGAAAGGTAGTTTATATATATCTAGGATGAGAATATAAGTATACTAAATTGTATCCTCCCCAAAATCTCTCATTAAAATTTGAAATAAGCATACTAAATCATAGTGAATAAATAGAAGAAACCAAATTTTTACCTAGATAGGTAAATCTATATCTCATCCCCACCGAGTATCACTCACCAAGTAATGCATAGAAGTGAGAAATTATATATCAAAGTCATATATTTATGTAAAGGTTTACCTATATCCACTTCCCCACAATTTTTCCATGCTCACACTCTAACTCAAAAATTTCCTTTTCTTTAATATATTCCATAAGTAATCCTTACCACCCAGGAAACCATATCATGCCCACATATCATCTTGAACCCTTTGCACACATATCTCATCCGCATCTCATCACTTTCATAACCAAGAATAAGTAAGTCATAAATCCATCACAACCCACGTATCAGGTATTATACATCATACCATCACTTCCCATGCAAGTACACATGTGGTAACCCCAACCACTACATCTAAAATACAATTATATGTAATAACATTAAGTTACTAAAGGTCATATATACATGTATGGTGAAACCAAGAGCCATCAAACCTTGTATGAGCACATACCATATACTTGAATCCATTATAGTCTGGATATGCCTATATACTATACTATAATTTAAGGGAGAGTGGGCAAGAGGGATTATTCAACCATTTTTTCCACACTAACCTTGATGTTAGGGAAAACACCTGGAACCCAAAACATTTGTTCATTGGATGAATTCTTGACTTGGGTGTAGGATCATATGAAATCATAAAACATAATTATAGTTTAATGCAAAAATACACTAGGGTAAATTGTAATGAACCATCATCTTATCAATGTAATTTCAATTACAAATTAACACATGTTTCAAGTTTAGTAATGTGGTGTTATATAAATCATATGCACCCACGATAGTTTCAAAAACATTTTATTATATTTTCTTGAACATTAAATTTAGTGTATAAATATACTCAATATAATTTTATACATTACAATGGGATAAAAAAATATAAAGTAAGATAACTATAATTGAAAATTTGGATATGCTCGATCCCCTAGAATGATCATACTCACGAATAACACTATTGAAATGAAATAGAATATTAGCAATGAATCATAAATTTTGAAAATGAAACTATATATAACCTTGATATAAATATAATTTAATGAAGAATAAATGAAATATGAGGTATTTATATAAGTTAGAGAACTTATATGACAGTTATAAATCTGACCTTCGGAATAATAATTTGACCATTAGAATTGTAATATAACCATTAAAAACAATTACATTACCATTAGAATAGAATAATAACCTATATAATTATAAAATAATATTTAGTTATCTTATAAAATTGAAATAAAGTAAATTCATATCTTGATACAAATAAATAATTTTTTAAAAAATGGTAAAACAAATGTTTGGATTTTTCTAAAACAAATATGTTTTATTTACATGTTTATTATTAAAATAAAATTTTAAAATAAAATTTATCCTCATAAAATAGGTCTATAAGATAATATTAAGATTCATTATAATGATATTATAATTAAATGTGACCCTAATTAATTATTCTAAGGGTCAAAAAAGTAGTCTAATATTATAATTAGTATTTCTGAAATAAATAAGGATTTTATTTAAAAATTAATTTTATCATTTTTATAAAATTATTTTTGTAAAATGGATTTAATTTTTGGAATATAAATATCAATAAAATGGTTAGTTTTAATTTTTAGTATTTTTCTAAAATAGTTAAATTTTTGTGAATAGTGAAATATGAGAAAATTTTATATTTAACATTATAAGTTAAATACATGAATTCATGAGTTAGGGATGATGTAATAAACCATTAGATCAAACTAACATAAATTAATTATTGTATATATTCATAATAATATACACTACTTATAGTATTAAGAAAAAATAATAAACTAATCAATATTGTATTTAAAAAAACCTTTATTCTCCCCCTATAAATAACATCCCTCACCACCCATTATCCTCACACCTTATAAGCCTTTTATCTTATCAAATTTCTATTCAATTAACTTCCCAACATTCTCACTCACATCCAATTGTTTCTTTTCTTACAAAAATTACATCCCAATGTGCTTTAAGTTGTTTTCTAATAGAGGTCATCTAAAGAGGTAACATTCTCAACTCTTCCCCTTCAATACCTTTCCTCTTCTACATCCTCCACATATATTCCATGAAAAATGACATGATGACTCCAATATAATAAATACACTATAATGTCATTTTTAATGAAATATCCATTATTTGACCTCATCTAATTTCATTCTAAAATGAAATTTTTTTCACATTATGGTCATTTCACCGGCTCCAAAAACAATGTATTTAATTTTTCACCACCATAATCATGGATGGTTTAAATTAAATTTTTAAAATTTAAACTGAGATTAATAAGTATAATTTTTTCTTATTTTATAATAATTTATTGTTCTTAATGTAAAATAAAACCAAGTAACTTCACCATGGATAGAAAACCCACCTAAGTGAATTAACCATAAATGATAATATTTTTACTCTATAAACCATGTTTATTTTAATAATATTTGACATTTATAACCATTTGAAACCCCATTACTGAAACTAAAATCTTTCCATAATAACTATATATTTATGGAACCATATAATAATAACTCTCTTAATTACCTATAAATTAATCTGGCCTTGGAACCATGAAATAAATGACCTTATAATAGTAAATATAGGCTCAGTATATCAATTAAATGACTCTAAACTGACATAATATCTTAATAATAAATAAAATATAGTTGAATTAGATTAAAAATGAAGTTTTTAACAAATATAATTTGATTATTTTAGATTTTATGTGCATGTATTGAATGAATATAGACCTGAGATAAGGTAACTCTTCAAAACATCCTCTTTTCTTTAGGTTATGTCTTTTTCTCTCTACATAACTTTATATCTCTATTTAAAATTATTGAATTCTTATAAATTATATATATGTTTCCATTACTTATATGCCTATATTATTCTCCATTTATTTTTAGGGGTTATACATTTTTTACATTCATTTCTCAATGCCTTCTTTAAAATCAGACATGATTAAGGGGAACTTTTCAATCCCTTGATCCTTTCATATAACACTCTTTCAAATTATTTTACCCATTCATTATTTCAAAAAATATGAACTATTTTATGTTTACTCATTTTGTTTTACATCCATTTTCAGAGAAAATATTGTACTCTTTCCTTCTTTAATAATCATTTTCTAATTCCTAAAACATCATTTTAAAGGTTCATTTATATACCCGATTTTCTATGCTTTCTTGTGAATTTTTATTCAAATGTACTCCATGTTTGAGACCTGTTCTTATTAATAAATTCCTAAATTATTTAATTCATTACACTCTTTGAAATAATTATGAAATATCCTTTGAATATTATTTGATGTATGGTTATTTAACCCATTACATTCCATGAGTATTTATTATGCTTATACCACATGTTTGATTCCCTTATGTGGAATGCATATTCATGTACATGTTATGATGGTTTCACCCATATGGTGATATAATGAATTGTTTAATTGTTATATCTCTTGAGATGATATTTATGATATTAGGGAGTAAACCTAATCTATGGTGGGACCATATCCACCATGTTATGTTGTATTAACAGTGGGCCTTGACTTATTCTTTTATCATGTTTTTTTTGTTACAACATTCCTATGATGGCATGATATTATAATACCATATTATTTATTTTAGGATTCCATATGATTATTCATTATCCTTGTACTTTATGATATCATGGTATGTCATTTGACTCAAATGTTATGCTTCTTTATCTTGATTATTCCCTTACTGGGATTTATATCTCACCCATTTTCTTTATGTATTCCCAAGGTTATCATGTATAGTTTTAGAAGCTAATAGGTATTTATAAGCTCAATTTATAGATTAAAATAAGGATTTTTTATTTTATTTTCATGTCAATTTTTTATGTATATATCCTTCCAAAGACACTAGGACTCTAGATCCTTGAGTTGTGTTTATTGGATATTTATGTTAAAAATCATTTAATAAAATGTAAAAGAAAATTAGGTCACTAAAGTGGTATCAATTAAAGGTATAGTTATTTTTTCAGGTTAGAAAAATATTATATTAGTAAAAACCCTATGGATAAGTCTATGTATAGGATAATATCCTGAAATTTTGATAAATTATAGAGAAAGTGGTTTCCATGCAATGAAATCTCTGTCTATATGCTACAAGTAAATTTGGATCTAAAAATGATGTATATAGATGTAATAACCCCAAAATGGATCATTGGGTATTAACTTTACTAGTAACTGGTGTAATAAAAAGTTTCCTTACTTCACACTTAGTTTGACACTCCTGGGGGATATGCTTTGGTAATTCACAAACTCTTTACAAACCATTATTAAGGTCCTAAATAGATTGGAAGGTTAAAAAATAATATGAAAATTTATATGGATAACCTATATTGAAACCTAGTGACTCATAAGTTAGGATATACATGTCATTTATAAGTTATTACTTCTAGTTTCATAGTTTCCCTTTTTATATGCTTTTTAGTTTGAGAATTATCCTCCCTATGTTTATTTTGGATATAGTAAATGACTGTATCATGAATCAAATAGTGAAAGGTGCACTCATTATCCATTCATAAACTTAAAATTTCTTATATTATTATATTTATACACATTCTTTCATATCATGAAATTTTAACAGATTCATTCAAACACCTCCTTAAAACTTGGAGGTTGAGTTATCTGTGATAATAAAAAACTGGGAAATTATTGAATCTAAAGTATATGACTCATCTTGGGTCAATGTTTTTGGACTGAACCTACTAGAAAATATTTTAATACATCCATTAGTGGAATTTTATGCTATAATTTGAATGTATTGGTTGACCTTATATAAATCCAGCATCAAGTACCATGATAGGGAAATCACTCTCCATATCCTGGGTCATCCTTTTGTTATTTAAAAGTGTGAGTAAGAGGATGAATTTCATTTGGAATCTTATTATTAAGTATGGATATTATGTTCATATGAGTAAGAATTTCTAGATCAAATGATTGAGACAAATGAGATAATCATTATAAAATAAATCCCCATTATGGGAGACAATACTTATGTATTCCCTAAAGAATTTCATGGTCTTCCTCCTAACCGAGAGGTTGAGTTATCAATTAAACATATACATGGATCTATTCCCATATCCAATACTCCCTATAAAATATCCACCATTTAGTTATAAATACAAAATATATAGTTATAATAGAATATGGAAAAGGGTTGTATACACTCAAGTGATTTAATATGGGTTGTGATGGTCCTATTTGTTAAGAAGAAGGATGGGTCAATGTGACTCTATATTTATTATTTTTAACTCAATAATATCATGATAAATAACAAGTATCATATTCCACATATTATTTAACATTTTGATAAGCTACATGGGTCCTATTACTTCTATAAGGTTGACCTCCAGTTGGGATATCACCATTTAAAGGTGAATAATGAAGATATTCCCAATATTTCCTTTCAAACAAGGTATGGGCACTATGAGTTCATAATGATACACTTCAGGCTTACTGCTTCTCTATAAATCTTCATAGACTTAATGAATAGTCTCGTGTTAGTATTTATAGATGATATTCTAATATAATTCAAATTTAATGAGGAACATGAGGATCATTTGAGTAATGTGAAAAAGATATTGGTAATAGAGAATTTATATATAAATTATAGTAAATGTGAGTTTTGTATGGAGGATGTATCATTCTTAGGGCATGTTATACTCATAAAATGGATATCTATAGATCCTTTTAAGAAAAATTTGATTGAGGAGTGGCCCATACAAATATCATAAAAGAGATATTTAATTTCCTTAGACTAGCTGAGTACTATCAACAATTTATATGGAACTTCTCACAATTTTCAAACCCACTGACCAAGATAACTTATAAGGAAGTGAAGTTTTTTTATAACAATGAATGTGAAGAGAGATATAAGTAATTATAAAAGTGTCTTATCATCTCACTAATAATAACACTATCCTCAAGTGGGTAACATTTCATGGCATACATTCCTGATTCAAAGAAGGTACTGGGATATGTACAGATGAAAAATGATAAAGTGATAGCCTGCACCTCAAGGAAGTTGAAAGTTCATGAGTAAAACTATCTAACACGTGATCTGGTGTTTTTTGTAGTGATCTTTTTATTGAATATTTGGTGACATTATCTCTATGGGGAGAAGTGTGATATATATATATATATCATAGAGACTCAAATATATATTCTTTTGGATTGAGCTTAATATGCAAAAATGAAGATGGGTAGAGCTTATCAAGGATAATGACTTCTCAATCCATGATTATCCTGAGAAGGAAAATAATGTTTCATATGGATTAAGTAGACAGGATGCTACAACCATATCAATTATCTAAATTGAGAAGGATCCAATATTCTTATAATTTCAAAGGATGGTCATGGAATCCATAAGGGAATGAACAAAATCCAACCTAACTCAACTAATTACACCAACCATCCATTCTAGAAAAGATAAAGGATGTTCAAAGGGATGATTTGGAAATAAATAAGAAGATTAAAGATATAAAAAATAAAATCCTCATAATTAGACATTTATGAAAGATTTGTAATCTTTGGGTTATTACTATGTGTACCATCAAATCCTGAGATATAGGAGGAGGTGTTGAATGATTCACATAGATCAGAATTCACCATCTGACCAGGGAGAGTAAAGTTGTATATGGATATCTAAGAGCACAATTAGTGGGAAAATATAAACAAGTAGATAATGAAGTATATATTAAAGTTCTTGGTATGTTATAAAGTGATGGAAGATAGGAAAAAATTCTAAAGGGGTGATACAACCATTACTCATACATACAGGGAAATGGAAAAAATCACCAAAGACTTTGTCAAAGGTCTTCTAAAGATATCAAAAGGAAATAATGTAATATAGGTTTTAGTAGATCATCTTATAAATACTGATCCCTTTATTTTAATTCAATAGGAATTCTCACTTAGTTAAATTGTATTTATATACATCAAGGAAGTGGAGAGGCTGCATGGAACACCATTATTGATTATATTTGATTAAGATCCAAGGCTTACCTCCAAGTTCTAGAAAAGTATCCACAATTATATAAACACTAACTTGAACTTCAGTATGGATTATCACCTCCAAACTAATGTATAATATAATTATATTAACTATGAAATTTAGTACATAATGATATCATGCTCAATAGACTTCAAAGGAGTATGGGATCAATATCTTCCACGGGTTGAGTTATCATACAATTGTAACTTCCACTCAAGTATCCAAATGTCTCCAAATGAAACTATTTATGGGAAGAGATGTAGAACACCTTCCTACTAGGATAAAGATGGTTAATGAAAGATTCTTGGACCTAAAATAGTCAATGAAATGGTAGAAAAAGGTCAATATCATTTAGCAGTACATCAGGATAGCTCATAGTCAAAAAAATAGCTATGTTGATAAGAATCGAAGAGGATTGTAGTTTGAATTTATAGAAGTGTTTCAAAATATATCTTTATTGAAGAGATTCATGAGATTTTGGGTGAAGGTAAAGTTAAGTCCCACATACATTGACACCTTTTATATTCTTGATCACATCAGAGTTGCAACCTATCAACTAGCACTCCCACCAACCTTGTCTCAAGTACATGATGTGTTACACATATACCTATTGATGAAGTACATACCAAATCCCACACATGTACTAAATATGAAGGTGGTAAAGTTGGAACATGATCTATCTTATAATGATAAAATAGTGAAGATCTTGGATCATAGAGACAAAGTTCTATGAAAAGGGATTACTCGCCTAGTTAAAGTAATTTAGTGAAACCATAAGTATGAGGCAGTAACATGGTAACTAAAGTAAGCAATGAAAAAAATTTACCCTCATATGTTTTCATCTTAGTGGGTAAAATAAAATTTCAATAGTTAAATTTATTTTGGGTGGGAAGAATGTAATTACCCATAATTTTATCAATGGAATTTTGCTTTCTGAATCTACATGTGTGTCATATTTAGTAATGCAATACTATATAAATAATATACACCACATGATAGAAACAAAAAAAATTATTATTTTTAATTGAACATTACATTTATATTATAAATATACTAAATAAAATTTAAATCATTACAATGGGAAAAAACTAAAAATAAGATAACTATAATATGAAAAGTTGGATATGCTCGATCCCCTAGAATGATTGCACTCACAAACAATACTATAGAAATGAAATGGAATATTAATGATGAAATTTCCATTTTGAAAATGAAAATATATATATTCTTGAGATATAATAGAATTTACTGAATAATATGAGGTATTTATAGAATGTATGGAACCCATAGGACAATCACAAATCTAGTCATTGCAATAGTAATATGACCATTGGAATTGTAATATGACCAATATGAATAGTAACATGGATGTCATAATTGTATACTCACCTTTTTAATTTTAATATATAATTTATTTTTCAAATAAAATTAAAATATAAAAAAATTATATCATTGTGAAAATAAATAAATGTTTTAAAAATGATAAAATAAGTGTTTGTGTTTTTGTAAAACACATATGTTTTATTTAAATATTTATAATAAATATAAAAAAATAAATTAAAGTTTATTTTCATAAAATGGGTTTATAAAATAATTTTAAGATATGTTATAATGATAAAATAATTTTATAAGACCATAAGTAATTTTTAAAAGGGTCAAAAATTATCAAAATATTAAAATTTTTATTTTTCAAATAAATAAGGATTTTATTTAAAATTATTTTTCTCATATTTAGAAAATTATTTTTATAAAATGGATTTAATTTTTTAATCTACATAAAAATCCATTATGGTGTATTTTTTTATTTTTCAAAATAGATGAATTTTTTTGAATAGTGAAATACCTTAATATAACGTATTTAACATTATAAGTTAAATACATGAATTAGTGAGTCATGGAAGATGTAATAAACCATTACCTTGAACTCTAATACACTAATTACTATATATAGTCATAATAATCAATATTATTGGCAATTATGATCAAAAAATAATAAACTAATCCATGTTATATTCAAAAACACTCATCTCCTCTGCTTATAAATACTAGTTATCACTTACCATTATCCTCACACCTTATAAGTATTTAATATTTTAAAATTTATATCCGATTCTATTAACAATATTCTCCCCCGTGTCTAAGTGTTTTTGGTCTCACCAAAAGACCATCCCAAGGTTCTTTAAGTTGTTTTCTAAAAGAGGAAATCAAAAGAGGTAATATTATCAACTTATATCTTTTAATAATTTACCACTTATAACTCCTCCACATATCATCTATCCAATATGAAATAATGAATCAATTATAATAAATATATTTTATTTTTATTTTTTTAATGGAATATCCATTATATAACCACTTCTCATTTCATTCTAAAATGAAAATATTATTCATATTAAGGTTGATTCACCACCTCCATGAACAACATACTTTGTTTTTCACCACCACATTCATGAATGGTTTAAATTAAATTATTACTATTGAAATTGATATTAATAAGTTTTTGTTCTTATTATATAAATATTAAATACTCTTAAATTTAAATAAAACCAAGTAAGTTCACCGTGTTTGGAAAACCCACCTAAGTGAATTAACCATAAAATGATAATATTTCTACACACCATGTTTATTTAAATAATATTTAAAATTTACATATATTTAAAACTACATTAATGACTGAAAAAAATTCATAATACTTCTTGAGTTATATAACCATAAAATAATATCTCTCACAATTACCTATAAATTAATTTGACCATGGAACCATCAAATGCATGACCTTTGTACAATGAATATAGACCTGGTATCTCAATTAAATGACTCTAAACTAACATAAAATCTTATTGATAAATAAAACATAGTTGAATTAGGTTCTATATCAAGAGTTTAATAAATATAATTTGATTATTCAGGACATTAAGTGCAAGTGCAAAATGAATATGGACCTAAGGTAAGGGAACTCTCTGAACCACCATATTTTCTTTAGGTTATGCCTTTTTTCTCCCAACCTAGATTTATATCTCTATTTAACATTATATAATTATATTAAATTCTGTATATATGTATATTAAATATATATACACCTTATTATCCCTTTCATTGATGGGGTTATGCATGCCTTACATTCATTTCTCAATAACTTCTTTAAAATCAAACATGATTAAGGGGACCTTTAATATCCTCTAATCATTTCATGTAACACTATTTTAAAGTATTTTACCCATTCATGATTTCATAAAATAATAACTATTTTAGAGTGACTATTTTGGTTTACATATATTTTCAATGAAAATTCCTTATTATTTCCTTCTTTAAAAGTTTTTTACCAATTTATAAAACAACATTTTAAAGGTTATTTTCTCTAAAAAATTCCCTTCTATTTCTCAGGAATTTTTCTTCAAATGAACTCCATGTTTGAGACTTGGTATTATTCATGAACATAAAAAGTATTTAATTCCTTCCTCACTTTGGAATATTTATGAAATATCCTTTGAATATTTTTTAAGGCAAGATTCTATAACTTGTTACTTTTTATGTGTATTTCTTATGCTTAGGAATTTTGTTTGATTCCCTTGTATAGTACACATATGCATGTAAATGTTATGATGGGTGCACCTAGATAGTGTTCCAATGCATTGGGTAATGTTTACATCCCATGATATGATAAATATGAGATTAATTAGTAAACCTAATTTATGATGGGACTCTTTACACCATGTTATTTTGTCTCATAAGAGAGCCTTAACTTATTCTTATCTCATGTTTTAGGTTGTTTCCACATTCCTATGATGTCATGATATTATGATTCTAAATTCATTATGGAGTACTTCTATATGATTGTTAATTATCCTTTTCCTTTATTATATCATGTTATTTCGTTATAATCATATGTTATTCTCCTTTATCATGCTTATTACCTTACTGGGATTTATAGTTAACCCCTTTTCATTATGTACTCCCTAGGTTGTCTTGTTCAGTTTTAGAATATCAAATGGATTTAGGATCTCACTTTGGAGATTAAAATAAATATTTTTTATTTTAGTTTCATGCTACTGTTTTATTTACCTAGTCCTCCAAAGACACTAATCCTTTGGATCAATGGGTTGTGTTTATTATATATTTATGTTAACAATCATGTAAAAATATGTGTAAGATAATTGGGTTATAAGAGAAACTTTATAGCCTTAGACACTAACTATAGTTATTATCCCACATGAAACTCAGTTTCCACTACTAAGTTCTAGAAGATTAGTTATCATAAAATCATACAAATATTAAGGTTTAACATTAATTAAGATCATTTAGTAATTAAAAAATAATGATTATTTACTTACCCTATCATCAATTATTGTTTAAAGCACTTTGGATTGTGATTATTTTCTTACTCCATCATCAATTATTGTTTATTTCTTATTTAATTCTTGTTTAATTCTTGTTTAATTATTGTTTAATAAGTATTATTTACTTACCCCATTATCAAAATCCAAAGTGCTTTTTATAATTCTTTATTTAAATTCCAAATTTCCATTAAATGCTCTTAGAGAATTTATCACAACCAATTATATTATTTTGAATTTGGATATCATTATTATAACACCCCAAGATTTTAGTTTCTTTTATATAGCGTGCACCACACGCAACCATAAGATTCAACAAACCATAAAATAATACTATTTAAATATGACTGCAATAAATTAGACATTGGGTTTGGGAGTATGAATAGGAACAACCAAGTTATAAAATATATGCATAAATTAGTTACTAAATAAAAATAGGTAATTAAATCAAAAAAATTTACATTAATCTAATTATTTTTACCATAAAAAGTATAAGAATAAATTTATTTTATGACTTAAGAATACATTCATCGTCAAAATGGTTTTTATGTGTTTTTATATAAAAATAATTAGAATTTATTTATTTAAATTTAAAAAAATAGAAAATTTTAACTTCAATTTTTAAATTAGAATGTAAAAATTAGTTTAAGGTGGTTTTTTGAAATTTTTTAGAAATAGAAGATTTTTGGGTGAATAGTGAAAAATATTCATATTACAAATAAAGTTATGACATTATAATGATAAAATAATAACTTGGGAGTTTATAAAACCTTTGTTATAGAAAACATATATATTTAATATGTAATATAATTCATATAATAATATAATTTGGAACATATAAATATATGCTTAACATTTGGAAATCTAAGTAATGTTTTTATTCAAATTAAACCTGTTTTTAGCTCTTCTATCTTAATAAAGTATTTTCAAGGTTCATTTTAGTTTATTTTTGTTTTAAATAAAATTAAGTTTCATTTAATTTAACATAATCCAATTAATTTCATTTTAATCAAAATTATACTTTATTCTGATGTAAAATCATTTTTATACTTAAAACAAACATTTTTCTGAAAACTATTTTCAATGCATGTTGCACACATATAATAAAATTAATTTCTACAAATTATACATATTGGATATTTAAAAAATAAATTCCATGTTTTTAATCATAAAAATTAATATTATGTAATAATTTCAACTTAATGTTTTGTCATTATTAATAGAAAAAACATTAAAAAACTACCACGGTTAGGGTTAAAATGAGTTTTTTGAGGGTTAAACTAAGAGATGAGGGTTAAAATTTCACTTAAACACATCTAAATATTATTGTTTATAGATATTTTAAACTTAAATTATCTTAAAGTTTATTTATTTTTCATTTAGTTTCACTTTCACAAGATAGTGACTATATTATTTAAATATTTCAAGTAATTCCATGTCTGTCCCTCCCCTCACTTATAGAAGGGGTCCTATTATCCCCCATTATTCGTGAACTTCAATCACTATAGCTTAGTAAATCATTGAAAAAAACCTTCATATATTCTTCTACTTCGTTCTAGATCTTTTTATCTTTTTTTAAGGCCATATTAAGAAGGATTAAGGTGTAAGACAAAGGAGGACTCTCAAAGAAGTGGAAATATTTTTTACCAACTCTTTAGAAGTTTATTTATTCTTTTATATCCTCACAAATTATTCTATAATTCCTAAAATAATTACCATGGAACCATAAATATACTGATATATTTTTATGATTATTGGGAAACTATTTTCCATTTTCTTTCTATCAAATGGGAAATTAAAGTATCGCTTGTGCGTATGTGTGCACTACCGCCTCCACGTAGAGATGTGATTCATTTTCCATCATTGTCACTCATAGGTGGTTGTAATGATGGATTTACTAAATATATTGATATTTATGATATAATATTGATTCTTTAATGATCAAATATTATCTTCTTTATTTTCCTTTTTCTCAATAAAAAATTAAAGTATCGTTTCCTATGTAAGTCTGGATTACCATCTCCATGAGTGATATATTTAATTTTCAATATATTAATTTAATATAATATTATAAAATTATATATAATGAATATATATAATAATTATGACATGAATAATCTTATTTAAATTTTATATTAATATTATACCTTAGCATGTTCTTACTCATTCGGTCTTTATAATGCACTCTTATTTAGGTTGGTTTTACCACTTACATGAGTGATGTTATAATGTTTATGATAAGAATGATAAAGGTTTATTGAATAATGGTGCCATTATATAATAATAATATATACATTACATTATTAACATTATGGATATTATGTAACCATGATCAAAGTTTAAGGATCAGAATTGCCGAACCAAAACATGTAATAAAAATGAAATAGTTATCACACATAATAGTTATTTTAATAAATTTTTATTAATAAACAGGTGAAAAGATATTATAAGTGGATCATATATGATATTATAAGTATTAACATAGTTCTGGAATAGAATCATAATAAATTTAAAATTATTATACATGAAGTTAAAATCACTTACAAGGAAGTTTGAACTTAAGGTAAGGGTTTATTTCACAATATCATTCTTATTCGAGATTATTTATGTTTAAGTTTATATTGGAGGAATTATATGATATTTTTATCTTAAACCCCATATATTTTCTTCTAACAAGGTTATTTTTTAAAATTATATGTTTTCCTTTCATTTTTCCCTCTCTAGGTACTCAAAAGTATGAAAAACGTTTTTAAGACAAACCAAATTTGTATTTATGTTTGGAAAGGAATCTTTTTCTTCCACATCCATATTTTTAGTAATATGTTATCAATAATGATATAATTTTTATAATGATTTATTAAAGTCATTTTTACGCATGTTTTCTATAAAATGGTTAAAATGAATATTCTTTTTGTTTTATAAACTATGTACTTTAACTAAAGTTGTGAACAAAATAATTTTTTAATGTTTACCACATGAATGGTTTTTTCCACCATCATGAATATTATTTTAATTGAAGATTACTTTTCATGTTTCCATGTTTTTTTCAAAGAAATTTTTTTCTATTATTTTGGATATTTTATGATTTTAAATAATTGATTTCAAAATAAAAATGGAATTTTCTTCAAGAAACATTCAACTAATATTTTAAAAGTATTTTCATCAATTTTAACATCTTGTGATGGATATTATGATTTACTGGGGATATACTCTGATAATATCATCCATTATACTACTCTGTATGTATTATGATCATGTTTCTCTTGTGATTTACTAGGTAAAATATTAACATTTCATATGTAATATTTTCAAATATGAATTTTAATGTTGATTAGGTATTGAATTATTATTCATTTATTTTATATGATGAATTCATTATACTAAGTAAGTGATGGTAGAGGCTAATTATATCTCCTATATTCCTCGATAATTCTTATGTGAAAATCAAGATTGGGTATTTAGCATACACCATGCCCATTTATGTATAAGGATGTAGAAAAATGCCTTGACGGTAAGATTATGATATATAAAATTATGCCTTTTATCATTATGAATCTAGTCATTGTTATCTATTTAAATATTTATTTTTTTATTTTATCATTTTATATATTCCCATTTTATGATATTAGTTTTATAATATTTTAGTATTGTTTATCTCTGTCATATTATTTAAGCTCTATTTATTCTATGTTATCTTATGTTGTATTCTTTACCTTACTGATCATTCGAGCCCACTATTTATTTTGTTTTTCTTTCCCTGGGATACCAATAAGGGATATATGAATGATTTCAGGGATATACTAGAAGAAATAATAAATTTATCATAAGAATATTGAGTTTCATTTCTTATTTTGAAGTGTAATTTGAGAATCATGTATGTTTCTATCTTCCCATTCCTACTAAAATATTTGATCCTTAGGATGTGATCCCTTATATCTTTTTTCAATGTATTAAAATAACCATCATCTTTGAGTTACTGGATTTGGGATGTTATAGTTGGTATCAAATGAAGTTTAGTATAAACCTTGTGAACTAGATATAGGAAAAGATATATTAGAGAACATAACACTTTGACAAACTTTGAGGATAAGTTTAAGAATATGATAATATCATAAAATTTTAGTAAAGTATAAATTTTGTGATTTTATTAAAAAAATATATGTTTGGATACTATAAATTGGATATGGTTATGGAAAATATTCACCAATTGGTAACAACCTAAAAGGTATGGATTGGGTATTATTGGTAACAACCCCAAAAGGTATGGATTGGGTATTAAATCTATCATCATTGATGCATAGTGAGTTGGCCTAAGATTGCACACCAGCCTAGACACTCCTTAGAAATATGCTTTGATTAATTCACATGTTCTTTAAAACCCATTATTAAAGATTCAAAAATATTTTTATTATTTGAAGATATTCCTAAAGATACTAAGCTTATGATATAGAGTAGCTATGCATAAATTTTCATTTTATGTTAGGTATTGAAGTAGATTAAAAATTATACACTATGATTCATAATGTTATGAGTTAATCTAGTGTATTCCACTATTTAAAAATAAAACCTATTGGAAGGAATGGAAAATGCATCAATTCCCATAATAATTTTAGATATTTCCCAAGTGAGAAAGAAAAAATGGAAGGTGTTGGAGTTGATTAGATTATAAATATATTATGAAAATATACTCAGGTTTTAAACAATAACCATGACCATATAGAATAACCAATTTCTTTTTATCATGATTCATTGATTTTGGAATTATTTATGTGGAAAACCCTTCATCCTTTAATGTAACTATTGATACATTAACATAGAAATAGTGAATAAAGTCCCTCTAAAAGATATTTCTATATTTAATAAGTAATGAAATAGAGATGGTTATTCTGGAAGTTTATTGATTAAAGGAAGATATTGATCAATGGTGTTCATTGATTCAAAATATAGAGGATAAGAAGATAGATAGAATGTAATAGAATAATTTTAAGCATATATTCTTCAAAAAATACTTTCCATGTGAGAAAAGAGTTGATATAGAAATGGAATTCCTCGATCTAAGATAGAAGGAAGCGGAAAGTGTTACTGATTATGATAAAAACTTTACAAGATTATAAAGGCATGTTATGGACTATGTATGTAATTCAGAAAGTAAGATTGACCATTTATTTTATAGTATTAATACAAGCCTCTGAAGGGAACTAATCTATCAAAAAAATCACTATGTTGAGATATGTTATCAAGTACCATCATGATGAAGAAATAATTCTTCAATTCATATATTTTAAAATGAAATTAAGAGAATAATAGGAAGACTGAGCACTACAAAAAAGATAAATAAATATAAGGAAAATAAGGTAAGGATAGAACATCCCATATGTGTCAAATATATAAAAAACACCCTGGTACTTGATTAATCGGAATGGGAGTTTGTTTCAAATGAGGAGATAAATACCATCAAGAAAATGAGTTAAAGGTTAATAAAGAAGTCTCTAATTTCTAGTGTTTCAATTGTAAGGAGTTGGGGCACTATTAAAATGAATTCCCTAAATGCCAAGGTAATTTACCTTAGAAAAGGGTAAGGTATAATGTACAATTTTATGTATTTACTATAACTGAAGTTGAAAACCATTAAGTTCTAATTTCAATTACTTTGATCATAGCCGAATAACTTATTTGATTTTGGATCTACACACTCCTAAATATTTTTCATATATATCAAATCATCCCTTGACACTATGAGAAAAAAATTATAAATTAAGATACCTAATGGGATTTTTGTTATATTGAGAATATATTGATCAATTTATATTAATAGTAATATTTATTACCTAGTTTCAAATATGGTTGTTATAACTCTATTTAGATTTGATATAATCCTAAATTTTTTGGTTTAAGTGGTTTTTTAAATTTATGAATTAGTAAAATAACAATAAGATTTGGGTTACTGGAGTTGGGGTGTTTCAATTATCACTATAAAAAACTATTCCTATCAATTCATTTATGTTTTCATTTATGGTCCCATAATCTAGATATTCTATGACCTAACCTGAAAAACCATAAGGAAGGTACAGTCACAATGAATATTCCAAATACAGTAATATGTTGTAAATCGCAATAATTAATCATCAAGAAAACCAAATGCTAAAAAACTAACATCATGAAAAATGGAAATCCCATCTCTCATCCATTACCAGTTAACCAATAAATATCCCTAAAAAAGCTATCTATAATCTGGAAATCTAATCTCCCATATTGTTCCATCTATCCTAGAAATATATGTATCAAACCACTACCACAACCAAGGAATCTGTCCTATCACTTACCTAATATCCTAACCATAATAGGTTCCCAAAAAATTCAAAGTAAGGTCTCTACCATTATAATTCATAAAAATTATAGTAAAATTTTGTTTTTAGAAAAAAAATATTAAGGGAAAACTTAGGCCATCACACAAAGAAAACAAATATTGAAAACATGGAATAAAAATAAGGTTACACTAACAACAGCCCCAAACACTTTAATTTATAGAAATCATCATTTACCATTAAAATATTAAATTAACCAATTAATTTTTAGTTTGTTTCAAAAAAAAATATAAACATTTAGCATCTAGGAATCAACTATAAATATGATTCAAATAATACATTCATGTTTAACTATTTTAAAGGAAGAAAAATAATTACATTCACATGTCTCATTAATTATTCACTTAATCTAATTGGTTTTATGTTTTTTATAAAGTTTTTATGCATTCTAAATTTTCCAAATAATAACAACAATCACAGTAATAAATTCACACACCATCTAACAAATATGATGAGGCATCATCAAAACAAAACATGACCACAAGTGGATGACAAAACCCCTTTTTTATTCCTTTAATTCTTAATTTTTAGATTACTATCTTCATTAATTTCAATTCCACAGCTTAATTAATGATTCTAAACCATGTTAATCCAACAATTTCATATAAAAAAATAAAGTTCATGAATTGCCTACATTACTAAAAATCTTTCAGAATTATCTGAAGAAAAAAGGAAGAATAAGTGAAAATATTTAATATCATGTCTTGTGAGGAACCCATGCTCTCTAAGGATATCATCCCACAAAGAATCCACCATCAAAAATCAATATAAACCCTATGAAAATAAAATTAATCTAGGTTGTCATACCCCTGAAATGAGAGAGAGAAGAACCAATAAAGAAGAAGAAACTCACCTCAGATAACCTAGGAATCAGCCTCTTGAATCTCAGGCCTAAATCCAAGTAAATATACTCTAGATTACCTATAAGCACTCCTATGGTCACCTATTATTTGATGGAAGAGAGAAGAAACAAGAGGAAATATCAGTGATTTCTGAATTTATACAGACTATAAAAACACCAGACCACGATGCAACACCCTTGACCATGTCATAATGGTTAGGTTTTTCAACCAAACCACAATACATAAGGAGTGAACATGCCATAATGGTCCTATTCAAACACCTACTCTATAAATGATAGTAAAAATATGTCATATCTCCCCTTTTCAAAAGGAAATCATGTCATGACCCCCTCCCTCTAAATGTACCCCTCCTAGGTTAGTAATGGAGAAAGGGAGATAATGAAACCTGAGTCATAACCTTTAATAGGACTTAGGTTGGTGATTAGCATTGAGGGTATAAAATATCACACATAGAAGGAATTACCATCAATAGATATAATAATATTGGGATATAGGGTATCAACCACCAATAAACTCCATATAATAATATATAATAAAGGAAACAAAACCATCCCATAATGCATGTAAAAAGGTAAAAAACAATAAAATAAACTCTAATATCCCAGACAACTACCAAATCCATCAAGGATACTTTAACAACAACTTAAACTTTGATGATCTAATCTGGAAACACTAGAAAAATGTGGTGGGGTGAGAACTTGGGAGTACTCTATAGGATACTCCCTCTAAAAACAATAACATCCATGTGAAGTAAATATACAAGAATCATAAGGAGTGGAACTAACCAAGAAAACTTTCAAAACATAATCACAAAAAATAAGAATAAAGTCATATTAATAAACCAAATTATACAATATCAAAAATAAATAAGAATAATCAATATAACTATAGCCACTATTCTTTTTCCACTCCTTCACCACATCCAAAACCAAACCTACATTTTATATCCAAACCAAACCACCAATTCATAATCATCACCATAATACTTCATCCTCTAATATTTGATTATACCCATTACTCTAACCCATCACCTAAGTTTTATCTCGCTTAATCCATTAGAAAGACAATGGGATAAATATAGGGCTCAGACTTAAACATTTCATAATATAGTAAATTATTTGAGAATTCACTTTATTATATTCCCAAATATATTTTCTATTTAGAGTTTTAGAGAATTAGGACATAATTCATACATATCAACCCACAAGCATACATAGTGGATACTACTAAAACAGTATCCATTTCTTCCATAATACAAAAGTTTTTAATAAAAAATTAAATATTTTCTTGAAAAAACTTTACAACATTCAGATTGGATTCTTATTTTCTATTCCCATGTTTAAACCATGTGGAAAAAAATTAACTTAGCATGAGCACAAAAATCTTAATAAAAGGAACCATTAGTCCATGAATACTTATAAACATATGAAATCATTTTCACAAACACATACTTCTCACCCATAAATTATCATATACTTACTTTGGGAAAATAAGAGATTCCCATAAAACATATAAAAAATAAATAAAATATTTAGGTAATTTAAGGAATTACTTACTTAAGATTGTAACCTTCATGGCTACTATAATATTTATAACCCCCATGACTACCTTGCAATGTAAATCTCATGGCTACCTTATGATGTAACCCTCACTGCTACCTTATGGTGTAACCATTGCAGTTATACTGGGAATAAACATTATAATAAAATTCAAACATAATTATACCCAATGAATTAGAGGGATATATATTTCTCACCCTTCATCATAAATTATTCCCAAGAACCAAAACATAGTCATAAAACATGAACACTTTCATCATAAAAACATTTCTTGAGGAGAATCGCTTATTTTAAAAAACATATTGCACAAATACAAAGGTAATCATTTAATACGTAAATAAAAATGTAATATTATAAATAAAACACTAAAACATAAAGGCTTAATGAAAATGGTATGATCCTCTCATTTCATATAAGTAAAAAAAAATCTTTTTGAATTTTGAAAAAAACATTAAATTGGATTTTAAAAGAAAAATCCCTTACATAAAACCTCAAAAAGATGCCTTTTTGAAAACATTTGATAGAAACTTGAAAATTAAAATTTTAAAACATTCATGTACATATAAATAAATTAATATAAACCATTTTTAAAACATGTTCATGAATTATAAATAATTAGAATAATAAATCATTAAAACATTTAAAACAATGTTTTAGTTAAAGAGTCCCTTACCTCGGGTTCGGCTTCCTTCAAACATGTTAAAACATATTTTATAATGGTTTAAAGAGTTTTATTAATTTATTAAATAACTATATTAATATTTATAATACCTTATATGATCTTTTTATAAAAAATTTCCACCCATTTATTAATAATATTTTGTTATTTTCGTTGTTTTAAGTGCATTCTTTCCATGGCCGATTCGTTATGGATTTTCTTATAAAAAGGAAATAATACTCTATAAGTGAGAAAATATATATTTTTAGGTCATTTTAAAAAATTATAATTTAATTTAATCTTTCTATGTATGTGGTATTAAGAAATGATATCCCATCATTCATGAAGGTGGTGAATTAACACACCATGGACGCCTTTTTTTGTTTTTAAGAATAAAAGAAGAAAATAAGAGATTTTATATAGAATATACCATTAACACAATAAAATTACAGTATATATATTATAATATAGTTGTCATTAAAAATTTTATAGGGATTGATAATAAGGTAGAAGTGAGAAAGAATTTAAAAGAGAGGGATAAATTTACCTTTTGAATCTCTTCTCCTTGAGAACCTCCTTAAGGCTCTCGGAATTGGTCTTTTTGTGAGACCGGAAGCACTATAATGTGAAAAGGGATGATTATAAGGTAATTTTCCAAATATATTTGAGAAATATGGCTTAAGGTGATGAAATTATGTGAAGTAATGATCTCCCTTTTATAATTGAGGTGAGGGGCAATTTAGGAATTACATAAAATATTAAAAAATAATAACTGTAATACAGGGTTTAAGACTTCAAAAAGGCCTAAAAATAATAGGGGGTCACATTTTCGATTGATTATTATCATTTTTTCCCTTTTAAATACTTTTTTTATTTTTAAATAATTTAATAAAATATTTTACTCATGAAAAATAATTTTTTTCAAATTAAACAATATTCATAACTATGACATTAACATAATCAAAAAATTGTTTCTAATTCAAAAAAATATTATATCCTAGACATATCATATTCATCTGTTTAACTCATTAATTACCTTAAAATATCAAATTATATTTATTTGAATATGTTTAATATCATTTATTTGATTTTTCCATTAAATTAGCAATTAATGCATCATTGTTGTACAAGCACTTATGGTATTTATTTGTTGCCTAAAAATTAAAAGTAAATTTTAATAAATAAGATAAATTTATTATATTTAAAATAACTAATTATTTTCAAAAAAACTTCTATAAAACCATATATTAAAATATTATACTAATTAAAAACTATAGTGTGAACAACCTGACTTACTTTTAAATAAAATATTATAAAGGTATTAAAGTAAATAAAGAAGGTCCAAAAAGGTCCCAAATTATAATAAATATAATATATTATTCAAAAATTAAACATAAAAAAAATTTATTCAGATTTTTGAGTCATTTAAGGGCAATTATAATTTTAATTAAAATTATTTTATTTATTTTTCTTCTTCTTGCACAAGAACTGCATCAACATTGCATAGGTATTAAAGTTACTTATTTCATATATAAAAATAAAAATAAATTAATATAATAAAAATAAACTAATTAGGTTTAAGATAATAATTTATATTCGTTCATTAAGTATATTTACTCATATACATGTCAAGACAACTACTTTAATTTGTTAATTTGTCTATTCTTGCCTTGCATAATAATTGCACAGGCATTTGAATATGACTCAAGTTATATAACTATAGTATTATAAATTAAGAAATAAAAACATCAATTATACATGATAATTAATATAAAAGTCATGAAAATAATTTTCAACACTCAATTATTATCTATAAGGAACCAAAAATTACTTTGTCAATACTGTGCAAACACTACATGGGCACTGATAATGATTTTTATAATTATCATAAAATTAAAAATAATTTACATGTTCTGAATTATTTTTGTAAAATATTTCTATTATAATATAATACTTTATTTAATCCATAATTTTAATAAATTTTATATCAAAATTACTCTTTAAAGATATCACAAAATATACTGTTTTAAAAAATAACTCTATTTTTTACTATTCATAAAAATTTTGTCTTTTTTAGAAAATTCTCAAAAATTCATACTAATATAATTTTGGCATGATAAATTCAAAAAATAAAATTAGTTTTTTCAAATTAAAATTATAAAATTTAAAAATTAATCATTTAAATATAACCGTATAAGAAATTAGTTAAATAAAATTACTTATTTTAAAAATTACTTAACATAATGAATTTAACTATTTAGATCAAGAATACTGATAAATATGAAATAAAATTATTCTATCAATTGTTGTGTTATTATAATAAACCACTCATAAGATTAGGGACATGAGTATGAATTAAAACTGATAACATATCATTAACCATCGTGTAATACATCCATAACTTCATCATTGCATACCATATATCCAAATCCACAACCACATTTTCACAATCCCCATAATTCCATCAAATTAAAACCATCCATCAGTATGGTAATGTAAACATGAAGTATATAAACCTCATTACTACCTCCTTCTATGTACATTCCTCACCAACTCTATTCCATTCTCAGTAGTAGGGTATCATGAATAAGTAAAGCATCAACCTCATTCCCTCCCCCTACCATGCATGACCTCCACTATGAACTACCACATCCTTTTATCAATATCATAGCTCATTCACTTTTGAATTTTTATAATCACATAATATGCATATATACCAATCCTAATCCCTTATAGATCATGAGAATATGTAACCACTATAATCCATTATAGCCCTTAGAGGATTTATAACCACTATCAACCATTATAGCCCATTAAACATCCACTGCATCTTTCCTTATACCACACCACTTCAAAAACATTTATCCACAAATTAAGGTATAACAATGAAATAAAAACAAAATCAAAATTAAAACCTATAAAAATAGGATTCTACACAAACAAAAATTTCCCATAAATATTCCATTCTATTTCAACATTAATCATATGTTTCTAGCCATGTTCATTAGTCTATTTATTCATTTATCTATACCAAACTATTAATCATTCCATTTTCCATTCCAAATTCATTTATTTATTGTTCATCACATTTATTCAATCCATAACTATTCAATAATTTTCATTAACCATTCATCCACAGCCAACTTCCATCTTTGGTTTCTCATTCACAATTCCAATTGCCATTTCACAAACAAGTTTTAGTCAAATTCAAGGAAGTTATAATAAACATAAACCTCACCACACATCCTTTTTCATGAATAAACCATCACATAGTAATCCACCAATAATTTCAACAACATAGTTTATATTTCACATTTTATAATTTCCCCATCCTTGTTTCCTTCTTTAAGTGGTTATTCATTTAGGGTTCCAAGGTCCATTAGAAATAGGAAAAAACATATATTTAAACATCCAAAAATAATAATAATTTTATAAATCACAAAATTAAACATTAATCACAATGTTTCAACATGTGGAAATATCATGAAAAACATAAAACACACACAACACCCCTCTTTCCCCATTCAATTCCTCTTTAACTAATTCATTTTCATCATTAATTTCTTACTCCCTTTAAGGTGTTCTTGAAATCATTACATTTTATATAAACAAAAACACCCCCAAAGAATCACTATTGATTCCCTAAAAATGTGCATCTGTAGTTTTAGGATTAGAAAGATACCCAAAGCATAGGAATTATTTTCTCTGCAGAGGGAAGAATGAGAAGAATAAATACATGTGGATTAGGCACCTAGGTCATATGTATCACGTGACCCTAAGTATATCAAATGAATGGGTCATGAACCTTGTGTGATATGTTAATGATCATGAAACTCCCTACCAACAAGTCTTGATAATTATGAGAATCCCAATCATATAGCTCATTGGATCAGGAAAAGTCCCTCAAATGAGTCCTTTTGATCAGGAAACATGACAGCTGACAAGTTCTTGAAAATCTCCCAAGATATTCATAAAATAAAAGTTGTAAAATTTGAAAGATTCATACAAAAGGTAGTTACATTGATTCTCATGTGTCATGTATATGTTGTTTATGATTTCATTTATAAATCATGTGAAAATTCCTGGAAACATGTTGTCATGGTCAAGATAAGGCTACTAGATATGTAACCTTCGTCATTCAAAGGACATTCGTCATTTTCATTTGATCATGTGACGCCCTAATGCACAGATGATTAGAAAATTCCATGGTATTTATAAAATAAATGATTAAAAAGGTGGCACCATTATATGAATAAGGGTTACACTATTTTTTATACAAAGGGTTTATGCACCTCGCATGATCAATTTACTAATCATGTGAAGGCCCCATGAAAAGATAGATTGATCTCCTGAAGGGACCTAGAAAAGCCTTCTTTGATCATGAGAAGGCCCTCTATCATGCCATCCTGATCTCATGAAGGTACCCCAAACATTTCATCCAGATCTTTAAAAGTCCCTTTGAAATGTCAATTTTATTATGAAAACTCCCTTTGAAAATACATGGGTTCAATAAATATGGAAATGATAGTGTGATCTTCCAATCATTATTTAACATGTGACATGAAGATGATGTCAAGTATGAATCACGGTGGGTTCATGAAAAATTATTAATGTAATGATCCCTCCATCAAATCAAGCCCATATATACAATTTAAGCATCATGTGAAATGGAATATATTTAGGGCACTGGTTCCTATAAATCCCCACCGGCATAGAAAAATCACACACTTGGAAGCACATAGGTGATAGATGAATTCTTAGAGTAGATAGATACACAATCATAAGACTATTCCACCAGGTAATCCTAGGGAATTTCTTAATGGGTTATTTGGTATGCTTATACACTTCATGTGATCACTCCATTGATCAAGTCAAAGGATATTGGTATGCTGGTCAGATCATGTGGAGGAGTTTCCACATGTTTATTTGTTCATACAATTCCTCAATAGTACATCATTTGAGGAACATTGATGCATTTATGAATTAAAGGCTAAAAATGATGAAATCTTCATGTGAAGATGGAGATGTTAATTTTATGTGAGAGGGTCATTTTCTTTGAATGATCTATTCACCGATCAACTGATGGCCTCTGTACATGTCATCTAAGTCATGTGATTCCCTCTAGACATGTCAGGAAGATCATAATAATTCCCCCATACATTTCATATGGTTCATACAAATTCCTCTGAACATGTTATCTAGTTCATGTGAATTCCTTAGAACATGTAATCCAGATCATGTGATGGCCTATGGACATGTCATCCATGTCATGCGACTCCCTATGGACAAGTTAGCCAAGTCATGGGTTACACTCTATATATATTAGGTAGATCATGTGAAGTCCTCCATATATTTCATCTAGTTCATGTAAAGTCCTACAGACCTTTGAGATTTATCATATGAAATCCCATGAACATGTTGGATTGGATCACACAAAAACCCCTTAACATGTCAAGAAGACACCTTTGGACATGTTAGGAAGATTCCCTGGACATGTTAGGCTGACACCCCTAGAAATGTCATCCATATCTTGAAAGAATACTCGAGCATGTGCCCGCAAATTTTGTAAACCCCAAACTTTGAGTTTTTTTCAAATAATTACCCCTTAATATGGGAAGTGTACATAACAGACTAGGCCTATACACTCATTATGAGATCCTCATTCCACTTATGGTCTCCACCCTCTCTATGTCATAGCGTAAGGCTCAGATACCCTATATGGGCATCCACCTTGGTGAAATCCATCTATATCTCAAACACTCTAGATCATGGGATATAAACTATCCTATTAGTCTATCATCCTCCCTTTTACATCATCAGATAAGAAATGGGCTCGTACATGGGAATCTTCTTTAGTGTAAGTCTCTTAAATGTCATTTCATATAACCCACCCCCTGTGGGTATATCATTATTCCTCATCCATCAGTAGGTTAAGAAATTTAAATGAACACGAGGACTCTGATTCCTACTATAAGTAGGGTACATAAGACACCTTCTTAAGTTTTCAGCTCCATATCAAACACTTCATCAGGGCTGCCTTAGTGCATAATTCCTATATTCATATACAGTGAGTCTGATTACTTATTATCCCTTATTTCTCACACCAAGAATGACTTGCATGGTATTAGGGATTTATAATAATAATATCACTAGAATCATGAAATTCCCCCAATCAAGGAAACCTTAGTGTGTAATCCCCATTCAATGACATGATGAAAATTCCCCCATGCATAGGCGTCCACCTTGGTGTAAGTCTTGAAGGAATTCCCATATTGGTAAAATCTGGGGGAAATAACCCTCATATGTACTAATTATATATCCCTTCCCATAATTGGGTTGAGAGAAGACTGAACTATGAAGTCTCTGATTCCTATTATAAGAAGGATGTGTAGAATTCCTTCCTAAGGCTCAAGCTTTATACCTGATGCCTAAGTTCTTTCATATACGTCCTTTCTGTGTGAAGTTAAACTTCAAGGTTTGAACCAAAACAGACTATTTGGGTTTTTATTCATGTTATAATGGGATACCTATGACACATCTTGGAGGTTTGATCCCATCCTTGAAACACAAATCACCTTCCTATATGGAAATAAACTACAAAGTTCCTGGTTATATGGATTTAAAACACAAGAAGTTACCCATTTCTAATCAATAATGGGAAACATATAGATAACCTCTAATATATATAGATGGTATCATTGATATAATCTCCTTAACATGTAGAAGGATTCAACACCCAATCGATTTATTAGGGTAACCAATCTCATATCAGGATTTGGAAGAGATTCAAAAACAAATCTTAAACCTATAATAGATTCTTTCCATATGTGATAATTCCCCCAAAAAGGGTGTGATGAGCCCAACCTCCTATCCTATTGACCAATGAAAAGTTTCATTGGGTTTGAAACCTGATCACTTGTCTTTAGAAAGTAGGACCATGATTCATTGTAGATGTGGGAGTCATTTGGAGTTTCCATGAGAGATAAAAATAGTGAACCTGATGTGAATGATTGTGCAATAACATGTGAAACACCTTAAAATCAATTATTGGCACCCAATTTTTGTCGAAAGTAAAGATGATGAATTTTATATGATTCTAAAAATAATAACATGATGTGAAATCCTTTAATTATGTAATCCCCTTTTGTGGGTTAAAAAAGATAGATTGCCCAGTTCCCATAGAGCCATTATTCTACTACACCTTCAATGAGAAAAAAATGGTGAACCCAATGTGAATCGATTAAATAATAAAAATGGTCAATTGACCATGTGTCAAGACATTTTGTTTTACATACGCTACGAAAACAAAAATGGTATTCCTAATGTGAAATAATTAGAAAATATTTTAGGGTTCCCATGAAATAGGTCATTTTTCCCCTGAAAATTTCACATGAGTAAAATGGTCAAACCAACAACAAGATTGAACAATTTTGTTAACCATGCATAGAAAATTAATCATGTTTCACACTTTTGATGATGAATTATTGATAAAATTGTTCCTTGTTGTCTTTGTGAATAAAGAAACTACTCTCACAAACACCACCTTGACCTAAGATCATGTCTTCGTTAAGTGAATGTTCTACAACAACGATTATGGTAGTAACCTCCGTGGGTCGAAAAAAACATCACCCACCCAATTCCTTTAGCTTAGGGTGGAAAACAAGGTGGTTTTGGAATTTCATTGACATGTTATGATCCTGGTACTCAAAACCATATGTAAAGGCCTCCATATGATAAATCCAGTAAGTCTATATCATTTAAGAAAATCTAGAATGAAACTAGTGGCACCTGTCACCACCAAAAACCACCTCATAAGCCTATCCCTAGTGTACAGAAATAAGAACCTTACTTACCTTAGGAAGGTATAACAAGAACTTGAATATAGATCCAGCCCAATTCAGAAAATTCCTAGGAGGGATACTTTCAACAACTATCACTATATTCATCCTTCTAGTTCCCCTCAGCCTCCTGCTAAGGGAAACACCCAATGGATTTCCACCTCAAACACCCATACACAGGTACTAAGGAGGTGTCTCTGAGATCTATAAGCTATGAATAAATGGGAGTGGGTTCATATCCCCACTTCCACTAATGAATCCAATTGGTATATTTTGGTAGTGGCCAGTGAGAAGGCTCATATCTCTACTCACTTGAATCAAGTCTGCATGCATATTCCTGTAGAAAGAATAGGGTAGGAACATGTCCCTTCCCCCATGCATGAAGCTCATTTTCATATTACAATGGCACAAGGAGGATAAGAGTGGCCTTATATCCCCACTTCAATTGAATAAATCTTCTATTATATCTTATAGAATGAGAACATATAGGCCTACATTACTATATAGACTTTTCTAAAGTGTCAATATATACTAGTAGCAATAGAAGATATCTACTGGCATATTATAGAACTGATGGAGATACAGGGATAGGCACATATCCTTAACCCAACATGCAGAGTAAAATATCACCATGATCAGTATGAATAGGTTGATAATTCAAAGTAAGTTAACATTCTTTATCACATACAGGAGGATTATAGGTATATTCCATTAAAGTACAAGGCATAGGAAAAGACTTGTATTCCCATTCTGACTGTGTCCACCAATTGAATTTGGAATATTCTTGAGGATAGGCACACATTCCGGTTGAAGAAATATATTTTCATACTCTAAAGACACAGGACTGGGATCATATCCATGTTCCAACAAAGTTTCATTAGTAAAATATGGAATTCACCAATGTTAAGGCTCATATCCCCACCAATGAAGTGACTCATCATATTCCAATAGCTTACAGAATTCGGGATCAAATCCCTACTTCCACCAATGAACGGTTGCATCAGCATCCTTAATAGGATTTATAGGAGGAGGTTCATATTCCTTCTCCCATTCTAGAGGTATGTAAGAATATTATGATGGGTAATGTGTATTAAAACCAAACTCATACCCCCCGCTCCAGCCAGGATTCACCAGAATATTCCTGAAACCACTCAAAGGTAGGCTTATATCCCCACTGATGATATGGAATATTAAGGTCATACACCATAAGCTTATTAGTATAAGGATCATATCCTTGAATAACTATATGATCATCAACATATTACAGTTGTCTTCATGTAGCAGGCTCATATCTTTGATCAACCCCAAAAGGCATTTTGACATATTCTGTCCACAACATGGAAGCAGGCTCATATCCCTAATATGCTCAATGATAATGTTCTTATGGATATACGATGCATATCTACACCACTTAAAGTGTTCATAGACTCTTTAACTAAAGCATAAGGCAATCACTACCTTGATAGTTCTCCTCACGGTAGTGTAGATATGGATCATAGGGACACTACTCTTGATGTCCACCATGAACAACCTCTCCATGCTAATATCTCTCTCATGAAAGGAAATATTCCCCTTGTCCAAAAAAATTCATATAGAGAGGTGCAAAAAACCATAGTGTTAATTGAATATAGTTCCCCCATCAAATATCATCAACACCTCACCTCAGTTAGTATGAGAACTAGAGAAATGGTCTATGTGGTCTGACCAGGTGGAGGAATATGACTCCAATAATAAAGAATCTGACATGAATATATGGATAGAGTAAGTCAGAAACAACCTCCCAACAAAGTTCTATCCCATAAAATATTGGTTATGATATCCCAGATGAGCTAAAGAATGAGTTCATGTCTTACTTACACCAGAATATGTGGGATACTCATCAATGGTTAAAGGCTAGTATCCTCCCCTATCTAGCATATGAGGGTCACCTTCAGACCATAAACATAATCTTTTTTCTAATGGACCTATCTACTATCTATATGGACCATGATTAGATACTAGAAAGGTAAAATGAAATTTTACAACATGCTTGCCTCCATAGCACCATAAATCTAAGGAAACTGATCTTCAGATCTTCATCAGACATCTATATCCGAGGATGGGGTGAGTTTGGGGTGTTGCACTTCACCGCATCCTAGAAATAGAAAATCTCACCATATATGACATCCTACAATTTTATAGTCATAGATAAGATTAGAGGAATAGGTAGTTCAAGGGTCAGTTGGTAAATACAGCGAGACTCCCCTGCTTTAAGGATTCAAAGACATCATGAACAGAGGTAGAGGGCTACTAGAAGACTCCAAAGCTAGGCCTCTCAAAAAAATAGGAACACATATAAAACATATAAGCCTATGTTTTAAACTAGATAATAAATCCTTAAAAGAAGTTACCCCCATCATAAGCTTCCATTATACTCGGGCCATGATTGAATAAAATTGTTCCAATTCAAATAGATCGCAAAATAAGTTTCCATAACAGCCATCCAAGAGAGAACCCGACCCATAAGGATAGGGAATTTTTACCAACACATCCACCCCTAGGGTTATAAAACCTTTAGAGGATCCCATAAATATTGTAGGTGGATAAAAACCAATCTCATCCCATAGGGCAGGGGGGATCTTTATCATAATCACCACCACAAGGTTTATCACACCCCAAGAGGGTCATAGAGTAATAGACAGTGATTCAAAATCAACCCCATACCATGGGGATAAGGGGATTAATAGCTCAATTTCCCTCTTAGGTTCCATCATACCCTTGACTTAATTTCTTATATCCTTGTAAATAGGATTAGAAATTACCAATAGAAGCCACGAATCATCATCTGCCTATAGGGATGGGGGAATTTTTATCATTATCATTACCCTGCAAGGAGTCCGTATTCTTTATTTTAGGAGGAAAATATCCACATTTGGTGCCTCATCCATTCCTCCTTCCATGATATGCACCCCTTTAATTTGGGTCCCACTTGTCATGTATGACCGGAAACTCCCTTAAGGTCACTATTCACAAACCAAGATAGGGGTAACATACTAAAAAGGTAGTCAAACCTCATAAGTTCGTAAGCTAAAATGGTCCAATATGACTAGGAGTCAGATAAATGACCCTAATACAACCCTTGAAGGAGGATTAAGTATTATTAAACCACCTTATTGTGTGTATATTTATGGGATAACTACCATTTCCTAATACACCTCAATGAGCGTAGTCACTATCAATCCTAAAAATGATGTGGACTAAGATGTAAATGTAGAGGGATGTGATGATGAAATTGTTCCTCAAGAGGTAGGTGATCTGGATGCACAAACTGAGGTTGTATGTACATAGAATTAGAGAAGGATCAGGAAACTGTAACCTTTAAATGGAGAATTGACACCTCCTTAGAGGAAATATTTTAAGGATAAAAGGAAAGGTGTGGAAACATCTCACTCACTACCTAAAGGATCTGAAATCACCTATGTAGAGGAACGGTTGGCACAGTATGAGAATGAGATACAGAGCCTCAAACATATTAATGAGGAACTACTCAAGGGAAATATTCCCTCAAGGTATCTTCTTTAAACAGAGACAAACATCCCTCTTAATACGCATTAAGAAAGATCTAATCCACCTATAAGAGAGTCGTTTGATCATTAAGCTAGCTCTAAATCTGGAAAAAAAATATAAATGAGGAAGTTGAGGATGATTATGATTTTCCTCTATTATGGTGAAATCCTATCCCCCTTTAGGGTGATCATTCAATCCTGTCACAGATCGAGAATCAATGGGATATGAAAATGGGGCCACCTCATCAAGCCTCACCCACACCTTATAGATGGGAGGTGTCCTAGACAGTGATACCTCCATAACGCCTCAACCCCATTTAATCCCTGGTTTCCTGAATAGAATCCATAGAAGGGTGGCGTGCCCTTGTGAAACCTGAAAAGAATCCATACCCTGATGTGGCCCAATGATGGGACCTCATTATTTTCAGGAGGTGACTAAACTAGGATGTTTTGTAAAAACTCTAGTAGTGATGGCATCTGTTTGGTATAATATCCTTCTATAAGGGTCCTTCATGGGATGGGAAGACCTCTGTCAATAATTCCTTTATCAGATCATCTCCATGTTAAGTAAAATGATGATTTTCAACCTTAAAAATTGAAAACAATGTTAAAATGAGAGGGTTTATGACTTAATATCTAGATGTAAAGGCTTAACCTATTCACTTATTATCCATCTATCACAAGATCAATTGATATAGCTTTGTGCATAGAATATTCAAGATAATCTGCAAACACCTTTGATCCTGATGAAGTATCTAGGAAGATTACGTGAGTTTACAGATACAGCAAAACACCTAGAATATGTCATTCATAAAACTTGGTCTAAATCTTGACCTATTCCCATGGCATTAGGACAAAGTCCTAGTAATGTATAGACTATGGTTCTTACCCTTGAACCAATAGTATTGCCTATTCAAGCACCCAAAAAGGACCCAAATCATCTAGTATCTCTTTTCAAGTAGCATCAACAACAAAATCACTATCAGCTAGAGGAAAAAATAGATCTAGATCTCTTATTATTTGAGGAATAAATGAACAATGTGTATTCCTTAAAAAATTATTGATTCCCCTATTATTTCCTTGAATCCATGTAAAATAACCTACTCAAGCCATTAAGACCTAGGAAGCCCAATTAGGTCAACCTAACTGACCATCCTCACTACTATCCATTATATAAGAGACTAGGCCACACCATCCAGGATTTATTTGTCTTCAAAGATGTCATCCATAGCATAGTTTATTCAAGATAGGTGATACTAGAGAAGGCTCCAGCATAGGTGACATATGTAACCATCACCCTACCAGAATAAGTGTGTACCTAGAAAGAAGTTTTTACTAGGCATGGATAGAAAATTGATAATTTGGTGAATTGAAAGAAAATTTACTGATATCCTTCCATCCTAAGAGAACAGATTTGTAAACTAGTAATGATCCTAACACCTAGGGAGACATCATTGAATACACCTTCTAGAGGAAGATGTAATCATCAAACATAGGAAAATACCCAAGAATAATAGTAATATCCAACTCCTAGATGAACTCTAACTCTTATAGGTTTATTTCTTTCAGCATTTGGATAATGGGAACCACCCCAATAAATGGAACCATTATCAGATGAAGAGATCATATTTGGTTGTATTAACATAGTTCAATTAATAAACCCCTTCTCTGATGATGAAAATTTCCATGAGTATAAGTTCCCTATACCTGAATAGGGACCTAGAGGTTGAGGATGCATAAGAAGATATTTTGGTAACTTTCCCATGAAATCCACATACATAGTTAAGACCCATGGGAGAGAACTTCACCAAGACCAAAAAAATCATGGTGATGCCTTAGAGTACTCTAGTAGTCATTCAAGACCAGTCATTTTAAAAAACCGACTGGCAGGGGTATGATTGTATGATCATCCTACACAAAGGGGAAGGTTGGTGAAACCTATGCCACTTGAAGAAGATGATCCCTCAGGCTCTACTCAATCCCAATCTCATCAACCTAAAACAACTCAAATCCAAAGTCACATAAAAGGTAGAAACCCCACCCTATAAAGTGTAGGCCTTTAGCACAAAAATATAAAATTTTAACATAGTCATTGGTTGTCCCATCTAAACTCTCAATCTAATATGCTCTTTATATTTCAAAATAACTTATAGAGTACTTTTCAGGGACCTCTAGATCCCATTAGAGTTTGAGAGAGATGTTTCTGAAGCCAAGGTTTTCCGAGTGGATACTATTCCATCAAAAATTCATGACACCATATCATTCATAGAATAGGATCAGAAAGAGGTCATCTAGGGACATATCATATACCTATACATTTTAGGAAAACTTGATATTGTTGATATCAGAATGGATTTAGTTGAAAATGGTTTTAGGATAAACCTCATCTCGATCCAAACTCTTAGATATTTGGTATATAGCTAGTGGGACTTTTCCATGATGAAGCTAACTAATCAAGGGTACAAAAAGAGTGAGAAAAGACTCTTGGGAAGATCAAATTAAAGGATCGATTTAGGGGTCTCACATCTAATACTGAGTTCTTAGTTATTCATAAAGACATGGAATATAATGTCTTACTTAGAAGACCTTAGATTCATATCCATGTAGTGATACCTTCAATATTTCATCAATGATTGAAATACTCCATAAACGGAAATGTTGGCATACTACATGGTGATATAACCCCCTTTGATTCTTGTGATTCCATATATGCAGAGGTAAGTTTCTACAAGAGGTAAGTTAAATAGAAAATGGTGGATGATGATATGTAGGTTTAAAATCCCAATGGCTTCAGGGATGCCACTGTGAATCCCTAGAGAATTCTTGACAGTGATTATATGTTTCTAATAAACTTGATTGAGGAAGCAAATTCAATCCCAACAAGATCTCATGAACTAAAAACATCATTGACACATGTCTATGTGATATAAATCACTTAATATAAAATGGATTCATCAAAGGGAAGTTAAAATAATTCACTATCTAGATTTGGGAGTTATTTTGTGGTATTATCAGATATTGAAGATTCCCCCAATACATTCTCTATAACTCAGGATGTCCATATATCTTCTTCCTCTAATGGAAATAAAAAAGAATACAAGAATTCCCAAAATCTCACTGCAACGAATTTGGCAGTCCAGGATGTTAATGTATCCTATCATAGTTTCTCTTACCTCAATAGTGACAAATATTCCCCTGAATTATTCACCATGTACAAGGATGACCTCACAGACACTGAGATAGGAGAAGAATATAATAACCTCCAGAACACCCCTCCTGCATTTGAAGAAGGTGTCTCCACCACCATTGATAAAATCAGGATGGTGAATTTGGAAATAGAGGAAGATCCATGACCTACATTGATTGGTTCCACCATTCCTCTTTATAATCAATAAATGTACATTGCATTTATAAATTATCATTAATATGTTTCCTCTTGTAATTATATAGAGATTCACGGGTTGAACCCTGGTGTGTCTACTCATCACCTAGTATTACCCAATTACCATTGAGGTTTTAAACATGAATCTAGGAGAATACACCCCTCTCACGATACTAATGTATAATAGAAAGTTGAATAATTCATCAAGGCCAATTTGTTCTAAGAGGTGCAGTACCCAAAATGGATAACCAATATCATCCCTATCAAGAAAAATAAAATGTAAACTATGGTCTATAAAGACTTTAGATACCTTAATTGACACTACCTAAATGAAATTTATCATTATCGATCAAAGAAATTTTTATTGATGCAACTACTGGCTTACAATCCCTTTCCTTTATGGATTTTTATTCAGGGTATAATATGATAAAGGTATAATATATAGATGAGGAAGTCAACACCTTCATATCACCTTAGGGGATCTTCTGCTACTAGGTCATTTCCTTTAAATTAAATAGTTTTTACACTAATTATCAATGTTTCATTCACCATATAATTAACCCTTATTGGGATGAATCATGGAATGTTATGTTAATGACCTAGTGTTTAAATCTCAATAGCAATGTGATCACCTCATAGATCTTTAAACAATCTTCAGAAAATGGCGGTAGCACAATTTTAAAATGAATCCTCTAAAGTGTGCTTTTGGTGTAATTTTAGTGAAATTACTTATCTTTGTGGTATTCCATCGCAACATCAAGGTTGATATAGAAAAGACCAAATAAATCCTAGAAATGAAACTCCCTCAGAATCTTAAAAAAAATAAGGGGGATCTGGGGCCAACTTGCTTATGTTTTTCATTTCATAGACAATCTTGCTAGAAAATACCTTCTCTTCACTATGTTAATGAATAAGGGACTCACATACTGATGGGATGAGGACTAATAAGAATCTTTTGATAATATCAAGTGGTACCTAGTACAACCACAAGTCTTGATGTTGTTAGTAAAAATAAATCCACTTATCCTATATGTGGCCACCATGGAAAAATCTCTCGGTGCTCTCCACACATATAAAAATGATGTAGGGAATGTAAATAGCCACTAATATCTCAATATAATGATTCTAGGTACTAATAATAGGTATTCCAATATCTATAATAACTACCTCTCACTCATATTTGCAGAATTCACTTTTGAACCAACATTACATCATGTCCCTAGATCAAAAAATGCTCGTGTTGATGTATTGTCTAATGTAGCCATAATCTTAGTTGATCTTGATCAAGATGAAGTAGTTGTACACATAATACACTAAAGGGTGGTCTCACCAGTAATCATCTGTGAAATGGAAAAAATCAATCAGTTCAACACTATCCCATTGTGTGATGAGCTGATAGATGGATCCCATAATATTACCACCAAAATGGGACCCTCCCAATATATCAATCTAAAAGAGAACAAATTCTATGTTGAGAAGTGAACTTTTCCCTCTATTATGGTCCAAAAAATCAAAAATCCCTCTACAAATGAGGTTTTGATGGAATCCTTCTTAGATACATTGAAGAATGATAGATTCTTTCCATCATGGAATAAGTCCTTGTAGGTACATGTGGTGCTCATTAGTCTGAGAGTAGACACTCCCACTAAAATAGTAGTCATGGTTACTACTAGAAATAAATAATGAATGACTGTGTGAAATTCACTAGAAAATTCCATGCATTTAGGATTCATGAAAAATTCATCCATTAACCCCTAGACTTTCTACATACAGCTAAGTACTCCTTGTCATTTTCTGTATGGGGAATGGGTATTTTGAGGCCATATCCCCTAGCTATAGCTAAGTAGTTTAAGTACATCCTTACTGCTACCAAGTTTTTTTTTCAAATGAGTTGAGGCAGTACCCCTCAAGGAAGTCAGGATGTAGAATATCATCAACTTCATGAAGTCCAATGTTATCACTAGATTCGATGTCCCTCACATGATATTGATAGACAATGTAACCAACTTCTATTCTTCTAAGATAAATAAATTTTACCAGGAGTAAAACAACGAGTCCAACCATTCATCCAACTACCATGTAGTAGAAAATGGATAGATAGAGGCCTTCAACAAGACTCTCTAAAATATACTCTAGAAAATGGTGGAAAAGGATAGGAAATCTTTTCTGAACAATATCCTTCATGATCTATGGGAATATCGTATCACTACACACACTATTACACAAGTGATTCCATATTCATTTATTTATGGGACTAAGGTAATGTTTCTTATAGAATTATAGTTTCCCTAAATCCACATATCTATCTACAAAAAACTCTTAGACAACAAGTAATCACAAAAGTAGTTGGATGAGTTGGAATGGTTTGATAAGAAAAGGTTACATACACTGAACAACCTCAAAGTTCATCAAAATATGATTGTGTAAGACTTTACTATTAAGTTCACCTATGATCATTCCTCCAAGGAGAACTGTTATTGGTTCTCATAATCCCAATGATACCAGGAAATAAAACTCCAAAGTTGTAACACAAGTGGGAAGGTCCTTACATCATACATAAGGTATATTCTAATGGAGCTTACTCATTGTCCAAAATAGATAGTGAATGTGTTACGCCACCCAACAATGTGAGGTTTTTAAAGAAGTATTTTCCATTGTTTCCATCAAAAATTCCAATTCCTTGAGGTAATAATTTAAATTGTGTCACATATTACATCATTATCGCATGATGTTAAACTGCATGGAAGAAATCATTACCACGGGATGTTAAACTACATGTAATTCATCCTTACTGCAATAAATTAAACTACATGGAATAATTTCTTATCAAATTATTCTAAAATGGATAAAATACATCATTAATGCATGATATTAAAATACATTAAGTATGTTACTTCAAAAATGATTCACTACACATAAGCTAGATGTGTGCAAAATAAAAATGAATTACCCATGTTTCTATGTGTTATTTAGAACTGTATAGGGAATTTTCCATATCAAGAACTAAATATAGATTGATTTTTATCATTACATGATACATAGTGAATCATGGATGACTAAAATTGGGTCCATTTACAATATAAATGGAAAAAATGCCCCTCCCTGTATATGGTTCAGACCTGCAAGGGGAATTTTCCATTTCAAGAACTATGTATGGCTTGATTCCAATTATTACAGGATACATAGTGACACCTGGATCTCTAATACTAGTTCCCCTCTCTTTGTATGGGTTAGACCTATGTAGTGAATTTTTCATTTTGAAGAATTATGTGTGGATTGATACCTATTATCATAGGATATATAGTAATGACAAGATATCTACTCTTAGTTCTAGCTGCAATATAAAAATGACTCACATACCTATGTATGGGTCAGAACTGTAAAGGGAATTTTTATACAAGAAATACATGTGTATTTATTTCTATTTACACGAGATACGTGGTGATTCCCAAATCTCTAATACTGGGTCCATCCACAATATAAATGGAAAAAATACTTCCCCCTTATATATGGGTCAAACATTTATAAGGAATTTTCCATTAAATAATTACATGTGACTTGATTCCTATTTCTATAGGATATGTAGTGATGGTCGGATCCCAAATCCTAGATCCAACTGTAACATATAAAATGGAAACAAAGCCCCCTCTCTATGTATGGGTCAGACCTACGCAGAAAATTTTTCATTCAATAACTACATGTGGATTTATTCTTATTATCACAGGATACATAGTGATTCCCAAATTGAAAATTGGGGGCCCATTCACAGCAAATATAAAATTCACCCTTCCCTACATATGGGCTATACCTATGCAGGGTGATATCTCCATAACTACATGTGGCTTGATTCCTGTTACCACATGATATATATTGATGCCTTGATATTCCATTCTAGGCCCATCCGTGAGTTTCCATCATTCCTAATCATTTCCCTCTATGATAGTTATATTTGTTTATAGGCTCTCATACACATTAAATTGTGAACACCCCCACATACTCCCTGCCACACACTCTCATGTGGCTTAATATACTACTTAGTTATCTCTTGTTTCTAACATTGATAATGACTCATGTGAGATTAAGGAACTTGGAAAGATGCTCTAGATGACATGATCAAGATGTGTTGGGATAGGGAATTATTTCTTGGTCACATGACATTAAACTAAATTACCATGTCCTACTCACATGAAATTAAATTTCACAACAATGTCCTAGTAACATGATGTTAAAATACAAGACAACATTCTAGTCACATAACATTAAACCGTATGACAAAATCTTGTTTGAATAACATTAAATTACATGACAAGAAGTCTCCATGCCAAATAGATCATCCACCTATTGACTTTGTATTCAAGAACTGCATGTTTTATCCCTTCACCACTAAATTTTTTCAGTACACACTATTATAGCCTTTAGTGTTCTCAAACCCTTCTTGAATCTTATGTTCCCCATGAACCAACTTCATATCTTAGATGTATGGGATAATACCAACCAACTCATCAAGTTGATATCTTTTTCTAAGAACACCATAGACCTTGGGCTCCCTTACTCTTGGTTTTCACCTATAGAAAACTAGTATTAAGGACTGGTTAATTCAAATGGGAAACACTAGGATTCAATGGTGAATAACTCAATTCCTAAGAGCATGAACCTAGTGGATTTTTTGGTCTTATAGGAAATCCCCCCTTAAATCTATGAGTTATTTTTCTGACTCTTTGGAATATGGAATTCTTTCATTTATAATGGTTGACCCATACCCACCAGTCTCCACCTCTCATTGACTCGAATATTCTTGGGTTATGATTTACACTTCCCATAACCCAACTATTCAAGAGGATTTAGATACTACCAATGTTACACATCTATTTATCATACCCACTATCAAAGAAAAATTATGAAATCACTTTCTTGTACCCTTTTCATTTTGATGTATTCATCTCTTATGAAGACCTAACTTCCTTAAGCTTCAAAATCCCTTTGAAAAACCTTTTTTCACCTATGGACATGATAAACTTCATCCATTTTTTATCACATATAATAGGGATGATAATGAATTAGTGGTTCATGCATTTATATTTGAAGTTTTCATGGAATTACTCTAAAATAAATAGAATTCACATCATAATTACTTGTGTCTTGATTCCAGTTACCATAGGAAATATAGTTATTCCTATGTCTTTATTATTGATCTCATCTGCAATGTAACGATAAAATTCCCCTTCCCTACACATGAGACTAATATGTGTAGGGATATTTCTTTCTAATAAATAGGTATGGAATGATTCCCATACTATGGTATATATAGTGATTCCTGGATCCACCATTTTAGGACCAGTAACAAGTTCTAATCACTCCCAATTAAGTCCATCAATGAGAACCAATTTTGTGTGTGGATTATCCATCATACCTAAATGTGAGTTCCTCCACATATTCCCAATCAAGTAATCTCACATGGCTCAATTAAATGTCTAGTTTTATCTTATTTCTCATACTTTTCATAACCCATGTGAGCTTAGGGAACCTTTAATATCACTCTAACCATCATTGTTGAGGTGCATTCTGTCCAAATATAGGGAACCACATACTATTCATAGGATGTTAAAAAGTATGTCGATGTCCTTGTTTCATGACATTAAACTACATGGAAATAGGTCTTCACATTGAACAGATCATCCCCTTTGATTATTTTGTACTCAATAATCACATGTTTTATCCCTTTACCTTAAAATTTGTTCAATACACACCGGCATATTCTTTATGGTACTCGAACCCTTATTGAATATTATGGTCTATATGAACCAACTTCATATCTTTGATACCTAAGTTGATACAAACAAATTCATCAGGATGATATTCTTCTCTTGGAACCCCATAAACCTCAGGTTCCCCTACTCCAAGTTCTTACCTATAGAAAATTGGTAAGAGAGACCAATTTATCCAAAAGTGGTGCCACTAGTATTCATTGGTGAATAAAAAAATGCTTCAGATCTTTCGCCTAGTGAGTGTTTTGGTCCTAGATGAGAGGCCCCCCTTAAATACATAAGTTATTATCCTGACTATATGGAATATGGGCTTATGTCACTATTAATGGTTGACCATTACCCACTGGTTCCCACCTACATTTGACTCAGATATTCTTGAGTTATGATTTACACTTCTCGTAACCTAACTATTTAATAGGATTCAGATACCCTCGATGTTACAAATTTTTTGTATCATACCCATTGTCAAAGAAAGATTATAATAATTTATTCTTGTACACCTTCATCTCGAAGTATGTATCTTCTGTAAAGACATAATTTTCCTAACTCAGTAACTCATCTCTTTGATACATCCTTATTTCATGACATTAAACAGCTTGATGAAATCATACTCACGTGATGTTAAACTACATGACATATAGTCCATCCTATAAGAACTAAAATTTCTTAGATTGGTCCATCTTATCCATGAATCTATGCTAGGAATGAATCTTTCACCTCTATAGCAGAATGAAATATGAAAATTCACTTTCCCTATGTATGATCCTAATCTATGTAGAGAACCCTTAGTTGTCCATGATGTCTAGACTCACTAAGAGAATAAAAAATATGAACCTCTCCCCTACATATGATTTGGATATATGTAAATGGATATTCTTAAAAGAGATTAAAATGGAAATATTACTACCCTTACAAAATTCATAGGGAAATCCAGGGAATCCCAGCCATAAAAATTACATATTTCTCTATTTAAAAAGGGTCAAGTCATACTGACTCGTTTTTCTTACATATGAATTAGATCTACATATGAATTTATTACGTGTGAGATATATCTATATGGGAAAGGATCTAATATATGGATACCCACCAGTAATCTTGTGTAGAGATAACATATGCCTCTCACATCTAGACACCCCCGAATAGTGAAAAGTATCTTTAAGGATATCTTGAAAAACTTCACGTTGGTTTCTATGTCCTTACCGTATGATGCTAAACTATAAGGAATATTTTCTTATCTCATGATATAAAAATGCATTAAGGATGCATCCCCACAGCATGACACTAAACTATACAGACCATCATCAATCATCACTCCTTATCAAAGAACCACAAAATTCTAACCATGGTCAACCAAAGTACAAGGGGATTCCATAATATTTTTGAGAACCTTAATCCATAAAATACACTTTGTGTCTTGAGTGTCTTGAATTTTCATAAACCTTACATGTCCCTTGGTAAAGGACGCCTAGTTTCAAGGGACCCTTTGTTTTACTATGCATATCTACCCCTATCTCCTGTATATGAGCTCCCAACCATCAACCAAATGTTACTTTGCCTTAAAAATAGCTTTTGATCTCTTTGATCCCTGATATCATCATATTAGTGCTCTTATCCACAAATTGATTCATGGTTATCCTTAGTCTTATTGTCCCATAACATCATTCATGAGCTGAGAACCTTGATCCACGATTTATAACATTCTCGTCCTCTACTTTGGAATGTGTTGGAGTACTACTAACCTTGGGAATCCTAATTAGTTTGTAGTGTAACACTCCCCTCATATCAGGTCTTTATAAATCATGACCTTAAATTGAATTCAATTTGGTAAATTTTGTACGACCTTACAACTATATCCTTTGATGGTCCAAATAACAATACACTAAAATTCTAGTGACAGATACATAAAACTTTTCAAGGTGAAAACCTAAAAAGGGTGTTCTGAGAAAAACTAAATTCTATTCTTGTTAAACTCTTCATTTATATAGTTTAGGAAAAAGTTAGACCATAATTAAAAAAGTAATAAAGCTTATAGGGCCCATTTTGTGGCCCTAATAAAAGTAGATCCATGCTTGTTAGACCCATTAGTCCAAGAAAATTTTTGAGTAATGATTTTTCACATCTCCTCACCATGATAACGTTTTCACTAGGTTGTGAAACAAATTTTATGGCACCTAAACCCTTCTAGAATATTATTTTTCAACAAATAACCTTCATATCTTCAAAGTTTTAGCTGGAACTCACCAATTCTTTGAGTTGATACACTTCTCCTGGAACCCCATTACCTTGAGTTATTTCTCTTGGTTCGTCTCTATATTTTATTGGTAATAAGGACTGACTACTATAAATGGGCCCCACTAGGATTCTTTGGTGAATAACACAACACATCATTGCTTGTACCTAATGGTTTTTTTGGTCCTAGATGAATGGTACCCCCTTAAATCCATGATCTATTGTCCTGAATATAAATGATACTAGTTTCTACCATTAATAATGGTCGACCTGTATCCACTAGCCCCAATTTTTAGTTGAATCAAATATTCTTAGACCATCATTTACAACCACCATAACCAGACTATTCATCTAAATACAACATCCCCGATGTTACATCACTGTGCATTGTACCCATTCTCAAAGTAAGAATGAGATATTATATTCCAAACCCTTTTTATGGATCGCACCATGTGACCCAAACCACATGGTGTAGGGACCAAGCTTCCCATCCATAAACTAAACTACCCTAGGGTTCTAGAACCCTTCTTGGATCACTCTTTTTTCCATATCCCACTTTATCACCCAAATGTTTGAATCTTCACAAATATTGCATGACCCTTAGAAGGGAGTGGGGACCCCTCTACATGACCATGCATGTATGCCTTATGGACTCGTGCATAAGGTTATTTAACCCATTAACTAGAGGCATATCCTCCTTGTATGAAAGGACCTCTGATCCTCATGAACCCTAGAAAAATCACGAAAGAACTCGACATCTAATATTTTTTTGTGATCATCCCTAGATTTTATGCCCCATTCCATATTCAATGGTTCAAAATCATGGATAAATGATTTAAACAACACATATTCCAACTATCAAAGTGGATTTGGTGTCCCTAATACTAATACACCATACATAAAACCAAATATAATCAAGGATGTAGGGTGTCACAACCCATCATGGATACCCATCCTTCATAATTTCTACTAGAACATAGGGTGTCATAACCCTTCATGAAGATCCATTCTTCAAAATATCAATTAAAAATGTAGGGTATAATAACCCTTCATGGATAATCATTATTCATAATCTTAGTAGGGATGTAGGGTTTCTAAACCCTTCATGAATACCCATCCTTCACAACCAATGGTAGATGGTCCATGCTAGAAGAAAATAAATTAAAGCAACATATGGTATAAGTTAGAAGATAATAAACTACTAAAACAAAAAGTCCAATATAAAAGACCCTAAACTAAATAAATAGATAGTCTGAAATATAAAATGATAAACTACAAAAAATAGTTTGAGCTAGAAAAACCTAAACTACAGCAATAGACAGTCTGATCTAGAAGACCCTAAACTACAATAATAGATGGTCCGAGCTAAAATACCCTAAACTATAGCAATAAATGATATCATTTAGAATACCCTAAACTATATTAGTATAAGGTCTAATACATTCAATCTAAAATTATATTACCTCATAATTAAAAATTTAGAATCCCTTAAACATCCAATTGAAAGAGACATAATACTCAACATATTGAAACCCCATAAAGGGAAACCTAGGAAAATGTTGATTCTATACTCATTGGACACATAATTCATGTGTTGTAGGAAATATTGAGTTCTCATGAAATAAAAAAATGCACAAAACCTATTAGAAAAAACCCCTATAAAGGGTGGCTTGAGAAAAATCCAAGTCCATGCCCGCTAAGCTTTCCTCAGGTGAAACATAGGAAAAATTTAGTGGAAAAAATATACAATGCTTGTATGGGTTATTATATGCCCCTATAAAAAATCCTGTTATGCTCACTAAGTCCACTGGATTAGGAAAAAGTTAGATAACTTTCCCTCTAGAACATATTTACCCAAAATTTTTCTTTTGAACTAGGTGATCATGGGATGACTGTTGCATACACATCGATAATAATTATTATATCATTAATCATTCATGGAAAATTATCACAAAAAGGATATTATGATTTGATTATTTGAGTTCAAAATTTTTGTTTTCTTAGTATTGTATCAAGTAGGAATTTACTTTCCTCGTAATTGAAATTTTTTCCCTTCAGACCTTAGTTCTAAGGGGGGAATCTGTTGATGCCTTCCAAACAATCATCAAAAAATTTAGGATCATAGAAATACAAAAAGAATAGTTATTATTTTCTTCACATAGGGAAGAAAGATAAGTATGGATATATTGGGATTAGGCACTTTGGTCATATGAATCACGTGACCCTAAGGATATCACATGAATGGGTTATGTGCCTCATGTGATCTTTTAATAATCACACAAAACCTTGGAGACAAGTCTTGCTAATTATGTAAATCCTAATCAGACAGCCCATTAGATTATAAAAAATCTCTCAGATGGGTCCTTTTGGTAAGGTGGAATGATAGCTGACAATCTCTTTTCAATCACCCAAGATTTTTCTAACATAAAAGTTAGAAAATTAGAAAGCTTCATGTGAAAGGGAGTTACATTTATTTTCATGTGATTTGATTATACGGTTAGTGATATCATTTATAGCTCACATGAAAACTCCTAGTGTAATTTTATCTTTTTCAAGAAAAGGATAATTGATGTGTCCCATTCATTATGAAAAGGACATCAGATATTTCCATTTGATCATACAATACCCTAATGGAAAATATACAGGTGAATTTCATGGGATTTATAAAATAAAAGTTGAAAAGGGTGGTACCTTTATGTAAATAAGGGTTGTGTTATTTTTTTCATATGAAGGGGTTATTAACCTCAAATGATCAGTTTAACAATCATGTGAAGGCCCCTTGAAATGAAATATTAGTCTTGTGAAGGGACCTAGACAATTCTTCCTCGATCATGTGAAGGCCCTCTGATATTCCAACCTAATCTTGCGGAGGGACCTCAACATTTCATCCAAATCATATAAAGTCTTTTTTAAATTTTGAGTTGATTATGTGAAATCCATTTAACAATACATGGGTTTAATAAATATTGAAATGAAAAAGTTATCTCATAGTCATTGTTTATCATGTGACAGAATATGACATCATGGATGACCCATAGCGGGTTCACGAAAAATACATGATGTGATTATCCCTCCACTGAATCAATCCCATATATTAAATTTATGTTTCTTGTGAAGTGGAATAGATCTAGGGAATATATTCTTATAAATTCAACCCTTTCATGGAAAACCCACACACATGGAAGTGCAAAGGAGAAATTAGTATTCTCATAGAAGATAACCACATAATTGTAAGATTCTTCCACCAGGTAAGCTTGGGGAATGACTTAAGGGTTTACTCAGTATATCTATAAACTTTGTGTGATTACACTATTAATCATGTGATGGAATACCATCATGGAAAATGGATCATGCAAAGGATTTTTTGCATTCGGATTTCATCACGCGAGGCCTTAATAGTCTAGCATCTACCAAACATTGAGGCATTTATTCAATAAAGGCTGAAAATGATGGAAGCTTCATAAAAATATAGATATACTGGTTTTATATAGGTGGTTCATGCACTTAATGTGATATATTCACCAATCAAGAAATGGCCTCTAGACATGTCACCCAACTCATGTGACACCCTCTGGACATGTTAAGAAGATCGTGTGAAGTCCTCCTAACATGCCAGATGGTTTATGTGAATTCATCTGGAAGTGTCAGTTTTTTCATGTTAAATCCTCTCTACATATCATCCAAATAATGATATGGCCTATTTACATGTCATCCAAGTCACAAGAATCCCTTTAAAATGTCATATAAGTCATGTGATGCACTTTGGACATGTCAGGTCGATCATGTAAAGTCTTCCGAACATGTCAGCTGGTTCATCAGAAGTCCTCCAGATCTATCATATCAATCACGCAATATCCCTTGGACATGTCAGCTTAAATCTCGTAAATACCACTAAACATATCAAGAAAACACATATGAACATATCAGGTAGAAACCCTGGACATGTCAGGTTGACACCCCCAAACATGCCAGCCTTGTCCAGTAGGATTACTCGTACATGTTCCCTCAAACCGTGTAAAACCCAACCTAGGAATATTTGGCTTATAATTCCCCCTTTATATGGGGAGTGTCTATAATAGACTAGGTATATTCACTCATTATGAGATCCTCATGCCACTCATGGTTCCCACCCCCTATCTACCAGAGGGTAAGGGTCATAGATCCTCCATGGGCATCCACCTTAGTGTAAGGCCCTCCATATCCCAAACACTCTAGATCATGGAACCCAAAATTTCATGTGACTATATCATCGTCACTTTCCAGCATACATGGGAATCCAATTAATTTTAAGTCACAGATATGTCATTTCATAAGATCCACCCCTATGGGTCTATCATTCTTTCTCATCCATCAGAAAGTTGAGAAACTTAATTGAACTATGGTGAATCTTATTCTAATTATAAGTAGGGTACATAGGATGCCTTAATAAGGTTTTATATCTATATCAAACACTTCATCAAGGCCTCCCTAGTTAATAAGTCTCATATCCATATACAGTTATTCTAATTACTTGTTATCCCATGTTTCTCATATTGATCATGACTCACATGGGATTAGGGATTTGAAATGATCATATCACAACATCATAAAATCCCACCAATCAGGGAAAAATAAGTGTGTGATCCCCATTTAGTTACATGATAAAAATACCTCCATATATGAGCATCAAGCTTGGTAAATTTCTTGAATGAATTACCATATTGGTAAACTCTGAGGGGAATAACCCTCACAAATGCTAATTATATATCCCTTCCCATCAGTGGGTTGAGGGAAGACTGAACTATGAAGACTCTGATTCCTATTATAAGAAGGATTTGTATGATTCCTTCCTAATTCTCAAGCTCCATACTCGAAGCCTAAGTGTCCACATATATGGAATCTCTGTATGATGTTAAACTATGAGGATTTGACCTAAAAAACTATGTGGGTTTTGATTCTAATTCTCAAAAGATACATAGGATGCCTCTTAGAGGTTCAATCCCATCCTCAAAACACAAATCATCCTCTAAGATGATATTAAACTCCATGGTGCCAAGTTTTATGGCTTCAAAACACAAAAATCTACTCATTGATAAGAAATAATAAGAAACAAATGGATAAACTCAAATACATATAGATTCTATCATTAACAGATCCCCCTTTACATGTAGAAGGATTTAACGCCTGATCATTTTATTAGGGTAACCAACCCCATATCATAATTTTGAATAGATTCATGAAAATATCTTAAATATATAAGAGATCCTTATAGTAGAAAATAATTCCATCTAAAAGGGTGTGATGAGACAGACCTCTCATCCTATTGACAAAAGTGAGTTCCTAAGTTTCATTTTCTTTGAAACCTCAAGTGACCACCTTCCTTTGGAAATCAAGAATATGATTCATTGCAGATGTGGGATCCATTTTTAGTTTCCATGAGAGATGAAAATAGTGAACCTAGTGTGAAAGATTGTGAAACCATACTCAAACCCCCCATAATAAATCATCATCCACTAATTTTTTTCAAAATAAAAGATGGTAAACTTGATGTGAATCTAGAAATAATAACTTGATGTCAAATCCTTTAACTATGTCATCGTCTTTTATAGGATAGAAAGGATAGATTTTTCAGTTCCCATCGAGCCAATATTCTGCTCCACCTTCAATGGGAACAATAAAAACCACATAATTGGAAGGAAAATAAAATAAAAATATTCAAGAATATTAAATTTAGAATATGGGAGATAAGTCATGATAAACCATACCATTAAAATAAGGAGCTTTCACACTATACCAAGGATATAGGAGAGAGAGAGAGAGAGAAGAAACTTAGCCTTCCTGTATCTAGAATTCATGACCAAAGGGGGTTCAAACTCAATGCATAAGACTTGAAAGACTCCAAGGAATAGGTTTTATCATCCATACTTGGGAAAATTTGAAGGAAATTAATATGTTTAGATTTGGGTATTTTTAAAATAATAGAATCAATACATAATAGAAATACTACTTTGAAACCCCCATTTATTTTTACCAATGGTTTTTAGAGTGAAACTTAATTACATATAAAACCAAATCTTCTAAAAATGATATATGAAATATTAAATGAGTACAGGTATTTAATTCAATAATTTTGGGCATTATAAATTATTGAAAAGGAGTTTATGAGGTTTTTAGATCAAAAGGAGGAATAAAATATGAAAATGGTTAAGAATATATACCCATATATGACTCAGGGGGTCTTCATAAGGGTAAATTGATTTACCCATGAATAGTGATATGAAAGGTCTAACATAAGGTTAGTTTGATCTTAACCTTATGCACACTTTTAAAATTCTTCTTTAACCTTACACATGGTTGGTGTTCAATGTAAGGGTAATTTTTTTACCCTTATACAGATTCAAAAATTTGTTACCCTCATGTAGCATGGGCTTTATATATATGTAGCAGCTGGAATTCAAGGTGACCCATAGGATTTGGGAAAATTGACTGACCCTTATGAAATATAGGAAAAAAACCACCCAAACCTTACAAAGTAAAGGGTTTCCTTTAATAAACTAAAGTGAACCAAGGATTTCCCTTATACAACTAGTATATTACCCTTACGCATCCATATGAATTTTTAGTTTACCCTTATGCAACAAAAGGAAACCATTAATTACTCTTACGTAACTAAGAAAAAATGGGTATTTCCCTTAGATAACACATAGAATACATCATGTACCCTTATGAACCACTTTAAAAAAAGGATTTACCCTTACATGGAATCAAGAACATTCATAAGGGTACAGTTAACTTTATAAATATTAAATTTTAATTTACAAAAACTACTAAATAAATAATAAAATTATTTATTAACGCTTCCGAAATCCTAAAAACAATTATAAAATATTATAATCACTTTATAAAATTCCAAATTAATTTACTAAATAAACATTTAAAACTTCAAATTATTTCTATAATTTACAAAACCATTTTAACACCATTTAATAAATTGAAAAATCATTCTAAAACAACTTAAATATTTATGAAATTTCTTCCAAACCACTATAAATATTATAATAAAAAGGAATGGGTCAGTAAAATTTAAACCCTTACATCAAATAACTCTCTAAAAATTCTCATCATTGATAATCTAAAAAATATATATGAAATGGAAAAGGTAAAATTATCAAAATCTACCTATTGAGATATATATCCATAATCTTATTATAGATAAAATGTGACTTCAACTAGAACACACTCTTGTATGATACCTCTCAAAAAAACCAACCTATTATCAATGATCATTATTTTTCAAGACCATTAATTTTATATTTAACAACAAAAATTTAATCCAAAATTCCCGTTTTAATTCAAGATTTTATTTACCATTCTGACCCATCCCATTTCAGTTCATTTTTATAATTTAATTCCACTACAACCGAGAAATTAGTACAATACAACACAATACAAAACAACACATCCTCTTCATTCCAATAAGTAATAGATTTATACTATTTCACATCATATCCAATTTCTCATCACAACTATATATCATCACAACTCCTATATCACAACTACCTCCCATCATAATTTTCACACACAAGCTAGATAATCACATTTACATAGTTCTCATTTAACCACATTAATTACCAACAATTTTCAAATTCATTAATCATCTTTCTATATTCAAATTGAACATCATTATATTATTTAAATTTTATTTATTTTACTCATTGTCCTAATAATAATCATTGCACATCATATTCCAAGCCATTACCATAAACCAACTATCTCACTATAACAGTCACATATCACAACCACCATTCTTCGGCCCATGTTAACATATAAAAATACACTTTAGATTTTATATTTACCCCAATATAGTTTAAGGTCTTACATAACTATAATGACCTAGCCTTAAACATTACACAATCTTGAGTTTTAATTAAATAATTCATTCTATAAAATTTTAGGATCGTTTTAGGTTTAGAGTTTTAGAGAATTGAGTCATAACTCATATATTACAAAACCATATAATACAAAGTGGAAACTTACGATTAGTGTCGATTTTTACTGGTAATGTAAAACTTTTAAAAAACATTATTTTTTTCATTAAATATCTTCATAAATTTTAACTTTACTTCATCCTTTACCTTACCCATCCTTTTAAAAACATTTAAAATAAGGGACGAGCATAAAAAATATCAGTAAGTGATATAAAAATAAAGGAAATATTTAGTCCAATGAAAATATGAAAATTCATATAACATTTACCTTTATCCTAAAAGTTATTTTAAAATATAAAATAAAACATTTTCACTTGAAAAGACACACACTTTTTTCTCAAAGAAAAATCATTAAAACCCATAGTAAGAAATTAAAACCATTTTTGGTAATTATAGTATCATGTTCATAAAACACTTTCAAAGATATTTTAATTGGAATAACAATACAGTAGAATTACAATATAATCATCACCCACTGCATTTGGGAGTTATCTAGGTGCGCCCTTTATTTAATCCATAACAGTCTCACCAAATTATATCTAGGCCACCCCCATCAAAAAAGTTGTAATGGGCTCACCCTGCGCTATCTAGGCCACCCCATCATATAAGTTGTAACCGAATCACCTGGGGTTATCTAAGTGCAACCATTAATCGTGTATAATGATCAAGTACTATAACATGAATAAAAAAAATATTCTTTCACTTTTTTAAAACTCTTTTAAACTCATAAACAAATTAATTTTGGATATCAAAATACCCTTTTATTTTAAAACCCCATTTTTAATAGCAAAATACCCTTTATTTTGAAAAAACATTTTAAATACCAAAATACCCAAAAAAATGGGGAAAGGTTTTTATTTTAATAAAATATGAGATCTTTAAAAATTATCTATAAATTAAATAATGATCAAGGTGGAAGAAAATTTATTTTCGTTGTGTATATTAAGAATCAAACATTCCTTTTGTCGTTTGTCAAAAAGTACCATATAAAACACGTAAAAATATTCCTTTTTGAAAACCAATAAAATAAAGTAAAAGAGTCATAAATTTACTTTATAAATATTTTACATCCATATAAAAACTTTCATAAAATCATTTTAAATACATGGACATGGAAATGGAATTTTTGGAAGGAAAACATTAAAAGAGAATCATTTTTCAAGGAAAAGTACCTTATCACTTGGGAAATAGTTAAATCATAAACTTCATTAAAGAATAACATTAAAAAACTTTAGATATAATGATATTAGATATATTCATAATATATCATGTAAAGGGGAATTTATAGACACCTTATAAAAGAATATATGTTTATAACATCAAAAAAATGCCTTAATAAAAGGAAATTGAGATGAAGTCTCTTACCTTGAGTCTGACTTGTCAAATGTGTGTGTTTATCTACCTAAATAATAAACATATGTTAATTATTTAATATATTGATAAAATTTCTCAATTTTATTATTATTATTTCACTTATTATCAAGTTATATATTATTATATAATCAATTAAGTTTAATTCAAATGTTTTAACCATATTCAGCTTATGTGTCAAAAATGAATTTAGTAGGTTGACTATGGTCAAAGAGGTTATTATTTAAACATATATAGAATAATAATAATGAAATAATTATGATATTTATACATAAATTTTTCTTTTAAAACCAATCATAAAATATGGTTATGAAAAATGAACTAACATATAATCATGGAGACGGTAGGTCATGTGTACGCATGAGTAACGTTTTCATTTATCCAATGATCATTATGGAAAGAAGGTAAGTAATATTTATCTTTAAATAATTATCATAATATCATATATACCATATTATTTAATTATATATACTCATATATATCATTATTTTTATGTGGTGATGAAAACAAGAATCACATCGCTTTGAGGAGGCGGTAGTCCACACGTCCACGAACGATGTCATCGTTTTTTTCAGTGAGTGAAAAGGTAAAATGAAAATGTTATATTATATTTCCATAATGATAAATATGTCGTTAATAACATAAATATTTCATGTATATCACATATATTTATTATATTTACCCTTATTACCTTCCATGTAATGCGTTAGTGAAAAACGAATCACATTGCTTCGTGAGGCGGTAATTCGTCATACACAAGAGCAACGTTATAGTATCCCTTACTGATAAGAATGTAAAAGGTTATATATGATATAATGACACAAAAGGTATAATTAAGTTCTAAATATAATATATAAAATTTATATCCATCATCATACCCAACTGTGAGAGGTGGTAATGGAAAAGTGAATAACATCGTTTCGTGAAGCGATAGTCCGGAGTACACACGGATGATGATTTCATAACCCATTTGATGGAATTTTTCATGGTTTTACATCTTACCCTTATCATAAAAAAAATATAAGTATATTTAATATACTTATGTTATTATATCATCATTTTATAGTAATAATTTATGGGAGTAGAGAAACAAACTCTCAATGATGAACGTTCCCACTTCTTCGGGTTTATCCTTTTGGTTTGCAACAAAGACCTTACTTGGTTGAATTTATGCTCAAAGTAATAATTATAGGATAATATTAGGGATTTTTATAAGTGATTTTGGTAGGTTTTTTCTAAACCAATTTATTTTTAAGGTGTGAAGAGAGGAGGAGTGGGGTGATGTTTTATAAGTGGGGTGAGTGGCACAATTTCACTTTTTTTAAAGAGTGAATTCCACACACATTATTTTCATGTAAATAGGATATAATAATAGTTAATTATAAATAATAGAAGGTAAAGGGTTGAAATATAGTCATAAAATTTGTTTTGGACTTGTTTTGGGCCAATTTTACATCATATATTCTAAGTTTAACCATTAAGTAAACTCGTTTTTACCTTAATTTCTATAAATAATTTTAATTATTTTCACTAATAAATTTCGTAAAAATTTAAGTTAAACTTATTAGAAATTATAAATTATTCTAATTCCAAATATGAAATCCATTTTTTAAAATTAAATTCACAAAAGTGGAAAATTTTAATTTAATATTTATCCCACAAACGCGATGAGACAATGGGTTTTTCAAAAGAGTATTTTTTGAAAGTGATTATTATATATTAACTCTATGACTAAAAATAATAATTGTAGAAAGATAAATTAATATTTAATAATATATAATCCATATATGTTATTTAAAACATTCCCCATTATGTATTATTTTAATTAATTAAAAATGATAAACATTATTCATTTTAAAAGAGTTTTTATAAAAAAACCCATTTTCAAACCCAAAAACAAACTTATACAAAAAAACAAATCTAAAGTTAATTAAAAATTAATTAAGTGGATTAAATATAACTAAATAAAATTTATGTTACTTTAAAACATATTTAAAAATATTGTGACTTTTAAATTACTAAATTTATTAAAAATGACTTTTTACAAAAAAAAAATTATTTTTCACTATTAACTAAAAAATAAAATTTTCAAAAAAATCGAAAAATTTCACCATAAGTAAATTTTAATATGATTATTTCAAAAAATATATACATTTTATAAAATTAAAATTATAAAATTTAGAAATTATTCTTTTAAATAAAACTTTATAAGAAAATAATTTAGTTAAAACTATTTTATTTTTTATTTAAAAATTACTTAATATTTTGATAACTAATATAACTATCTAATTTATATTAATAAATATTAAAATGACTTATTCTATCATCACCTGGGTTTTTAAGTCCTCCCCCCCCCCATTTTAAAAATTGTTTCCTCATAATTTTATTCACTTATTAAATAAGTGGGGATATATTCCCCTCATATTATTTTCATATTCTCATGTTGCCTCTTCAACCATATGGTTTTTCCATAAAACATTAACCTAGGGAATCACCTTATTTCACAAAAATTCCTCTCTATGGTCAAGAATAAAAATTAGATGTTCCTCATAAGAAATATTCTATTCCAACTGAACTACTTCTAGGCCCAAGACATGAGATGAATCTAGAGCATATTTCATTAACATTCAAATATGAAATACATTGTGTACATAAGATAAACTCAGGGGAAAAGCCACTTGATAGGAAAATGATCTAACTTTATCTAATATTTAATATGTTCTAATGATCCAAAAAATTAGATTTCCCTTTTTATAAAACAAAAACTTTTTTCCATAGAGAAACTTTTAGAAATACATGATCACCTACCTCAAATGAAATATCTTTTCTCCAGTTATCTGTATAACTTTTATGCATGATATGAAATTTTCTCATATGTTTTTTAATCAATTGAACCTTCTCATCCATTTACTCTAACAAATATAGTCCCATAAACTTCCTTTCTCCTACATCATCCCAAAATTTTAGTGTTCGACATTGCTTTATTGCCTCAAATGGTTCTATCTGTATACTTGAATGAAAACAATTATTATAAGAATACTCAATCAAAGAAAGATGTTGATCCCAACTTCCCTAGGAATACATTGAAGAAGAAAAAACATATCTTCCATGGTTTTAATTATCCACTCATATTATCCATTGGATTGAGGATGAAAAGTTGTATTGAAATTTAATTCAATACCCAAAAACTTCTGAAGTCCTTTCCAAAAATTAGATTTGAAACTAGGATCACAGCCTGATATAATGGAGAGAGTAACTCCATGTAACCTGAATATCACCTTTAGATATAGTAAATAAACTTGATTTAAAGACATTGTATCACAAATGGGAACAGAATTTTCAGATTTAGTTAATCAATTAATAAATACCCAAATCCCATTATTACCTCTCGGTGTCCTTATAAATCCCACCATGAAATCCATGGATATATTTTCCCATTTCCATTCTGGCATTGGAAAAGGTTAAAGCATCCATTTCAGAAATTATCATTATTCTTTAACCTACTGACAATTAAAACACCTCATGGTAAATTCAGAAATATCTCTTTTCATTCCATCCCATTAATAATAATACCAAAGTCTCTATACATCTTAGTGATACCCTAATGAATGGAAAATAGAGAACTATGAGATTCACTCAATAACTCTCTCTTCAACTGGGAATTATAAGGCACAGATAGTATTTTTAAAAATCATAAAACACCTTATTCATCAATATTAAAATCAGTAAACTTACCCTTCTTAACATATTCTACCTTTTCTTGTAAAGATCGATCCTCCTTCTGAGCTTGCTCAATTCTTTCTGACAAAATTGATTGCACTAAAACCTACAAAACAGATTATATCCCTACATTCACAACTTCTACGACAAAATTTATCAAATCATTAACCAAAGTTTCATGTTACAAATATAAAATAGTTAATGTAAAATTATTTTTTTACTCAAATCATTGTCCACTTTGTTTTCTTTTCCAGGATGGTAATGAATCATGAAATCATAATCCTTGATTAGTTCCATCCATCTTTACTGTCTCATGTTCAATTATTTATAATTCAATATATACTTCAAAAAAAATTGATCAGCATATTTTTCACATTGTACTCCATAAAAAATGATGCCTACAAATTTTTAAAGTAAAAAACCATAGCATCTAATTCCCAATCATGTATAGAGTAATTTATCTCATGTGGTTTTAATTGACATGAAGCATAATCAATTACATGATCATTCTATATTAGGAAACAGCCAATTCCTTTCAATGAAGCATCACTATAGAAAAAAAATTCACCCTTTTTGGAAGGTAGTGCCAAATTTGGAAAATTCACCAATCACCTTTTTAGTTATTGAAAAAAAAATCATTTCATTCTTTTTTCTATTTGAATTTAAATCCTTTTTGAGTTAACTTAGTTAGTGGGATATACATTCATGTAATTTTTTCAACAAACCTCCAGTAGTAACCCACTAATCCATGAAATCTATAAATATCTATGAAATTCTTAGGTCTTTTACATTATTCAAAAACTTTTTGTTTAGAAAGTTCAATAGTTATGCCATCTTTAGAAAAAATATTTCCATGGAAAGAAATTTTTTTCAACCAAAATTCTCACTTTCTAAATTACCCGTACAATTTTTTTATTTTAAGGTTTTCAAAGAAATCCTTAATTTTTTCATTTTCCTATTGACTTTTAGAATATACCAAAATTTTATCAATAAACACAACCAAAAACTTATCCATAAACTATTGAAAATTTCTATTCATAAGGTATATAAATGCAGTGGGTGTATTAGATAACCCAAATGGTATAACTACAAACTCATAGTGCCCATCTATTGATTGAAACATAGTCTTTGGAATGTATGATTCATTCAATTTCAACTGATTGTACCTTGACCTCAGGCCAACCTTTGAAAAATACTAAGCTTCCTGGAGTTGATCAAAAAAAACATCAATATGAGGAAAAGGATAATTGTATTTAATAGTGATGTTATTCAAGTCTCTATAATCAATGAAATTCTCATTGAAAATAATTTTTTTAACAAACAAAACATGATAACCCCATGGTAAAGTGAATGGTTAGATAAACCCTTTATATAATAACTCCTGTAATTTATTTTTCAATTCTAAGAGTTTTACTTGAGCCATTTGATAAGGGGGTTTATAAATAGTCTTAGCATCTTGTACTAATTCAATAGTAAACTCAACCTCCTACTCAGGAATAACACCAAGAAAATAATTCAAAAAAACATCAATGTATTTATTTACTACTAGAACATCTCAATTTTGAATGGTTTCATTCTATTCAACGATGTGAGCTAGGTAAATTTCACTTCCACCTCTAATCAATTTATCAGCTTCTTAGTAATTTATCAAAGGTATGAGATCATTGAACACAAGTTTATAATCATTGTAATCTATCATATCATGATAAATTGAAATCCAATCCATAAAAATAATGATATCAAACTCTACTTTGTCCATTTCAACCAAATTTTCAGGAAATATTGTCCCACTAATGACAACATAAAAATTACTATAAATCTTGGTTGATTTAATACTTCCACCCAAAGTTTTCACCAACAGTTCTATATTAATTTCATGAGGTTATATTCCTAATTTACATGAAAATTTATCAGAAATTAAATAATGTGAATATCTAGAGTCAAATAAGGTATTGTCATAATTCTAATACATAAGTAACATATCTTTCACCACTTCATTTGACATCCCAACACTAACTATATTAGTATAAAATGACTTCGCTGCACATTTTTGTTTCTGGTCATGATGATCTTCGTCCTATGAAACTAACTTCAAAAACATGTTAGCATAATGAACCAAATCATTGTAACTAAAACACCTCACCATTGAATAGATATCAGTTAGACTATTCTTTGGTTGTTTAGGACTCTTTTATTTATACTCATGAGCCTTGTGACCAAACTAAACATACCAGAAACACTTCCCAAAACCCATAAAATATTCCTTGAAATTCCTTTTTCCTCACTTAGCGAATTTTGGGGGATTAACTCAAGACTTATTAGCTATTTTCTTATTCATTTCCTACCACATTGACCTTTTCTTACTATTTTCATCTTGAGGAACATACTTGTTAGAAAACTCCATCTTGACTTTCTCAGCACAACAAACCACTTTCTTATAAATTTTAAAGTCTAATGCAGTGAATGCTCTTTCTAAACTTGGTTTCAAACCTGAGTAAAATCTATTAATTTTACTTCCAGTGTCCTAAATAAAATTTGGAACATACCAAGACAATCTTATGAAGTTTTATTTATATGTATCTGTAGAATCATCATCTTTCTTCTACAATTCCAGGAATTTTTTTACATATAGAATTAAACAATATTACGGAAATATTTCTCAAGGAAAATATCCTTGAATATTTCTAATTCCATGGAATAAATATAATCCTCTTATCTAGTATTCCTAACTAAATTCCACCATTGATCAGTTTCACATTCAAAAAGATAAACAAAAAGAGTTACCTTTTAATGTTTTGAACATACCATTACTTTAAATATCTTTTCCATAGCATTGATCTATCCTTTATCTTCCACATGGTAAGATGAACCAATAAATGATGGGGAATATCACCTCATGAAATGATCCAAAAAATACATGTTCTTTCACGGTATATTGGGTTCCTCTCTAGAATAGATACCACTACCATTTATAGCTTGTGTCAACTAAGCCATCACTACAAAAAAATTGTTCTATTCCAATTTCATCTATCTCGGGATGATGATTTAGAAGGATGTTTTCCACTCAAATCCTTACCATTATAGCTTCCATGTTTCCTCTTCATAAAACCATTCTAAATAGAAATATTTTAGGCAAATAAACATGGTAATATTTAAATTTTATGTCATTTTAACTTAACCATATGGTAAAATCTTTCAATAGAAATCTTTTAACATTATCCAAACCTCTAAAGTTATCCAAACCGACCTATGATACCAACTATAAGAACCTGGACTTAAACAATACATAATATTTATTTTTAAGTCATGAATTTGTACTCTTACATTTTAGGATATTTTTATTTTTATAGTTTTATATAATTATGTCATAACTCATTCATTGCAAAACTATATAATACAAAGTATAAACTTTTGATTAGTATCCATTTCTTCCATAATGTAAAACTTTTAAATCAAAACATTATTTATTTCATGAAAACTCTTCCTAACATTCAACTTGAATTTATCCTTTCCCTTAACCATAATTTGAAAATAATTTAAAAACATGGGATGATAAAAAAATCTCAGTAAGGGATATAAAAATAAATTAAACTGTTAGTCTAATGAAAACATAAAAACTCATATAATGTTTACCTTTATAGTTAAAGTTATTTGAACAAATGAAATAAAAAAATTAACTTGAAAAAAACACACACTTTTTTCTCAAATAAAATCATTAAAACCCATATAAAGAAATTAAAATCCATTTTGGGTGAGTTAGAGAATCATATTCATAAAACCCTTTCAAAACCCTTTTAATTGAAATAAATATATTATCAACTTCTAATAAAATCATTACCCAATGCATTGGAGAAATATATGGGCGTAACCATCATTTAAGATATAATGAGATCACCCAGTGTTATCTAGGCCTTCCTGTCATAAAATCTATAATGGGATCACCCAATGCTATCTAGGTCACCCCATCATATAAACTGTAATGGGATCACCTAATGATATCTCAGCTGCACCATCATATAAGTTGTAATGGGCTCACCTGATGCTATCTAGGTGAACCCATTTTTCATGTATATTATCAAGTACCATAAATTGAATAAAACATTTTTATGATTGTACTTTTGAAAGAATATTTTAACTCACAAAAAATCACTTTTGGATATCAAATTACACTTTTCTATTAAAACCCCATTTTCAATACCAAGATACCATGTACTTTTTAAAAGAAATTTTTAATACCAAAATACCCAAAAAATAGGGAAGGGTTTTATTTTAATAAAATATGAAATCTTTAAAAGCAATATAGAAATAAAACAATGATCACGTCAATAGAAAATTCATTATCATCATGTACATTAAGAATAGAACATTCCTTTTTTCATTTGTCAAAATTTTCCGTATAAAACACTTAAAAATATTCCTCTTTGAAAACCATTTAAATAAAGTAAAATAGAAATAAAAATTAATTTATAAATATTTTACATCCACATAAAAACTTTATTAAATAATTTTAAATACATGGAAATAGAAAATAATGAGTTGTAAGTAAAACATTTATAAATATTTTTTTTCAAGGAAAAGTCCATTATCACTCAGGAAACACGTGAATCATATTACCCACTAAAGAATAACATTAAACAAAACTTTAAATATAATTATAATAGATAAATTCAAGACATATCATGTCAATGGGTCTGTATATACACCTTATAAAATAATATAGGTGCATAATATCAAAAAAATGCCTCAATAAAAGGAAATTGAGACGAAGTTCCTTACCTTGAGTCTGACTTGTCACATGTTTCTTTATATTACTAAATAATAAACTTATATTAATTATTTACTTTATTTAGAAACTTTTTCAGGTTTATTATTAATTTCATTTCACTTATTAACAAGTTATATATTCTTACTTAATCAATTAAGTTTAGGTTGTATGTTTTGACTATATTCGGCTTATGTGTCAAAAATAAATTTGGTAGGTTGACTATGGTCAAAGTGGTCATTATTTAAACATATATAGAATAATAATAATTAAATAATTATCAAGTTTATAGATAAATTATACTTTTAAAACCAATTATTAAATACAGTTATGAAAAAATAACTAACGTTGCGATCATGGAGACGGTAGGTTGTACGTACACATGAGTAACATTTCCATTTTTCCAATGATCATTATCGAAATAAGGTAAGTAGAATTTATCTTTAAATAATGATAATAATATCAAAAATATCATATTATTTAATTATATATACTTATATAAATCATTTTTTGTAAGTGGTGATAAAAGAAATAATCATATCTCTTTGAGAAGGTGGTAGTCCACACGTCCACGAAGGACGTTATATTTTTTTCAGTGAATGAAAAAGGTTAAAATAAAATGATATATTATATTTAAATAATGATAAATATGTCATTAATATCATAAATATATAATTTATATCACATATATTTATTATATTTACCCTTATTACCTTTCACATAACGCATTAGTGGAAAACGAATCACATTGCTTCGCGAAGCGGTAGTCCATCGTACACACGAGCAACATTATCGAATCCTTAATAGAATGAAAAATAAAATTTTATATATTATATAATTAATAATTAGGTATAATTAAATTATAAATATCATATATAATCTTTATATCCATCATTATACCCAACTGTGAGAGGTGGTAATGTAAAAATGAGTGACATAAAAACTCATATAATGTTTACCTTTATAGTTAAAGTTATTTGAACAAATGAAATAAAAACATTAACTTGAAAAAAACACACACTTTTTTCTCAAATAAAATCATTAAAACCCATATAAAGAAATTAAAATCCATTTTGGGTGAGTTAGAGAATCATATTCATAAAACCCTTTCAAAACCCTTTTAATTGAAATAAATATATGATCAGCTTCTAATAAAATCATTACCCAATGCATTGGAGAAATATATGGGCGTAACCATCATTTAAGATATAATGAGATCACCCAGTGTTATATAGGCCTCCCTATCATAAAATCTATAATGGGATCACCCAATGCTATCTAGGTCACCCCATCATATAAACTGTAATGGGATCACCTAATGATATCTCAGCTGCACCATCATATAAGTTGTAATGGGCTCACCTGATGCTATCTAGGTGAACCCATCCTTCATGTATATTATCAAGTACCATAAATTGAATAAAACATTTTTATGATTGTACTTTTGAAAGAATATTTTAACTCACAAAAAATCACTTTTGGATATCAAATTACACTTTTCTATTAAAACCCCATTTTCAATACCAAGATACCATGTACTTTTTAAAAGAAATTTTTAATACCAAAATACCCAAAAAATAGGGAAGGGTTTTATTTTAATAAAATATGAAATCTTTAAAAGGAATATAGAAATAAAACAATGATCACGTCAATAGAAAATTCATTATCATCATGTACATTAAGAATAGAACATTCCTTTTTTCATTTGTCAAAATGTTCCGTATAAAACACTTAAAAATATTCCTCTTTAAAAACCATTGAAATAAAGTAAAATAGAAATAAAACTTAATTTATAAATATTTTACATCCACATAAAAACTTTATTAAATAATTTTAAATACATGGACATAGAAAATAATGAGTTGTAAGTAAAACATTTATAAATATTGTTTTTCAAGGAAAAGTCCCTTATCACTCAGGAAACACGTGAATCATATTACCCACTAAAGAATAACATTAAACAAAACTTTAAATATAATTATAATAGATAAATTCAAGACATATCATGTCAATGGGTCTGTATATACACCTTATAAAATAATATAGGTGCATAATATCAAAAAAATGCCTCAATAAAAGGAAATTGAGACGAAGTTCCTTACCTTGAGTCTGACTTGTCACATGTTTCTTTACATTACTAAATAATAAACTTATATTAATTATTTAATTTATTTAGAACCATTTTTAACTTTATTATTAATTTCATTTCACTTATTAACAAGTTATATATTCTTACTTAATCAATTAAGTTTAGGTTTTATGTTTTGACCATATTCGGCTTATGTGTCAAAAATAAATTTGGTAGGTTGACTATGGTCAAAGAGGTCATTATTTAAACATATATAGAATAATAATATTTAAATAATTATCAAATTTATAAATAAATTATACTTTTAAAACCAATTATTAAATACAGTTATGAAAAAATAACTAACGTTGCGATCATGGAGACGGTAGGTTGTACGTACACATGAGTAACATTTCCATTTTTCCAATGATCATTATGGAAATAAGGTAAGTAGAATTTATCTTCAAATAATGATAATAATATCAAAAATATCATATTATTTAATTATATATACTTATATAAATCATTTTTTGTAAGTGGTGATAAAAGAAATAATCATATCTCTTTGAGAAGGTGGTAGTCCACACGTCCACGAAGGACATTATATTTTTTTCAGAGAATGAAAAAGGTTAAAATAAAATGATATATTATATTTAAATAATGATAAATATGTAATTAATATCATAAATATATAATTTATATCACATATATTTATTATATTTACCCTTATTACCTTTCACATAACGCATTAGTGGAAAACGAATCACATTGCTTCGCGAAGTGGTAGTCCATCGTACACACGAGCAACATTATCGAATCCCTAATAGAATGAAAAATAAAATTTTATATATTATATAATTAATAATTAGGTATAATTAAATTATAAATGTCATATATAATCTTTATATCCATCATTATACCCAACTGTGAGAGGTGGTAATATAAAAATGAGTGACATCATTTTGCGAAGAGGTAGTTCGTTGTCCACATGAATGACGATTTCTTTACCTATTTAATGGAATTTTGTGTGGTTTTAGGTCATAAAATTTACCTAAAAACTTATAATTATATTTAAGATGCTTATTTTATTATATAATAATGGTATAATAATAATTTAAGTGGGTGGAGAAAAAATAATACAAAAAACTTATTGATGAACGTTACCTCTTCTTCAGGTATCTCCTTTTGGTTTGCACCAAAGGAAATCCTTGGTTGGATTTATACCCAAATAAAGTCTTTAAGTATGGGATTAGGAAGTTTTATAAGTGATTTGGGTTAGTATTTTATGAACCAGTTGGTTTCACCTATGTAAAGAGAGGAGGATAGTGGGTGGCCTTTTATAAGTGGTGTGAGTGGAACACTTGTAATGTTTTTGAAAGAGTGAATTCCACCCACATTTATTTCATGTAAATGGGAATAATAATGGTAAATTATAAAAAAATGGAATTTATTAGGTCAATATATGAAAATAAAATGCGTTCTGGAAAATTTTTAGGTTATTTTTACACCTTATATTATAAGTTTAACCATCAAGTAAACTTGATTTTATCTTAATCGGTATAATTAATTTTCATTGTTTTTGCTAATCACTTTGGTAAAAAATTAAGTTTAGATTATTATAAATTATAAATTATTCTAATTAAAAATATTGAATCCATTTTTATGAATTTAATTTAAATAATTGAAATATTTTAATTTAATATTAATCCCACAGACGCGGCGAGACAACGGCTATTTAAGAAGAGTATTTTTTTTTTAAAAAAGTATTCTATATTAACTCTATGACTAATAATAATAATTGCATGAAAATAAATTAATATTTAATTATATATAATCTATAAATTCAATTTAAAACATTCCCAATTAGTGATTATTTTAATTAATTAAAAAGGAGAAACATTATTCATTTTAAAACAATTTTTAGAAAAATATGTTTTTAAATCTAAAAACAAACTAATACTAAAACCCAATATAAAGATGATTAAAAAGTAATTAATTGGATTAAATATAAATAAATAATAATTAGGTTACTTTAAAACATATTAAAAACATATTGAGACTTTTAAATTACTTAATTTACTAATAAGATATTACTTTTTACAAAAATCTGTATTTTTCACTATTCACTGAAAAATCATATTTTCCAAAAAATTCCAAAATTTTACCCAGAGAAAATTTTAATATGATTATTTAAAAAATGGTATTAATTTTATAAAATTAAAATTCTTAAATATATAAATTAATCTTTTAAATAAAACCTTATAAGAAAAGAGTTTAGTTAAAACTATTTCTTTTTTTATTTAAAAAATACTTAATATTTTTATAACTAATATAACTATCTAATTTATATCAATAAATATGAAAATGATTTATTCTATCATTAACTAGGTTGTTAAATCATTCCAGCCTTTTTTAAATTGTTTTCTCACAATTTTATTCACATATTAAACAAGTTCATATATCTTTCCCTCGTAGCATTTTCATATTCCCATGTTGCATCTTTAACCATATGGTTTTTCCAAAAAACCATAACCTGGTGAATAAACTTATTCCAAAAAACTTTCTATCTACATTCAAGAATATGAATTTTTTGTTCCTCATAAGAAATATTCTCTTCTAAATGAACTATTTCATGGCTCAAAACATGAGATGAATCCGACACAAAATTTTTTAACATTAAAACATGAAATACATTATGTACCTAAGATAAACTTGGAGGGAGAACCACTCGGTAGGAAAATAATCCAAATTTATCTAGGATTTCATAAGTTCCAATGAACCATGGAATTATCTTTCCCTTTTAACCTAAAAAAAGAACACTTTTCCATAGAGAAACTTTGAGAAAGACATGATCATCTACCATGAAAGATAGATATTTACTCCAATTATCCACATAAATTTTATGATTACTCTAAGATATCCTCATATGTTGCTCAATCAAATATACCTTATCAATAATTTCCTCTACCAACTATAGTCCCATTAATTTCATTCATCCCACTTCATCCCAAAAAGTTGGTGGCCAACACCACTTTCCATATAATGCCTCAAATGGTTCCATCTGTATACTTTAATAAAAAATATTATTATAAGAAAACTAAACCAAAGAAATATGTTGATCCCAAATTCCCTAGTAATCCATTGAATAAAAATAAATCATATATTCTATGGTCTGAATCATCTACTCAAACTATCCATCATATTTAGGATAAAAAGTTGTACTGAAATTTAATTTTGTACCCAATGACTTATGAAGTCATTTCCAAAAATAATATGTGAACTTGGAATCATGGTATATTAAAATGGTGAGAGTTACTCCATGTAACCTAATTATATTCTTTATATACAGTTAATAAATTTGATCTAAAGACACTTTATCTCAAATTGGAAGAAAATGTACAGATTTAGTTAATTGATCAACAATAACTCTAATCACATTATTACCTCTCAGTTTCCTAGGCAATCCCACCATAAAATACATGGATATATCTTTCCATTTCCACTATAGCATTGGAAAAGGTTGAATCATCCCCTTCGGTAACTTTTTATCTCTTTTAACTGGTTAACAATTCAAACACTTCATGGTGAAGTCATCAATATCTATTTTCACTGTATCCCACCAATAATACTCCTGAAGGTCTCTGTACATATTAGTGATACCTAGATAAATGGAAAATAGAGAACTATGAGCTTCACTCAATAACTCACTCTTCAAAATGGAATTATAATTCACACATAGACTTTTTTTAAATCATAAAACACCTTCTTCATCGATATTAAAATTGTTAAAATTACACTTCTTAATATATTCTACCTTTTCCTACAAAGATTGATCCTCCTTTTCTGTATTCATAATTATTTATTACAAATTTTACTGCACTAAAACCCAAAACAAAAAAGATAGTGTCATAACATCCAAAACTTCTGAGCCAACATTTAACAAATCATTAATCAAATGGTAACTTTCAAATGTAACATGGTTAATATAGCATTATTTGTTTAAATAAAAGCACCGACCACTTTGTTTGCTTTTAAAGGATGGTAATGAATCATGAAATCATAATCCTTGATTAGTTCTATCCATCTTCTCTATATCATGTTCAATTATTTCTAAGTAAATATATATTTAAAACTTTTTTATCAGTATATATTTCACACTTTACCCCATACAAATGATGCCTCTAAATTTTTAAGGAAAAAACACAAAAACTAATTATAAATCATGTGTAGGGTATTTTAAATCATGATGTTTCAAATCACATGAAGTTTAAGCAATTACCTAATCATTCTGCATTAGGAAAGAACCAATTACTTTCATGAAGAATCACTTCAGATGACAAATTCACCATTTCTGGAAGGTAGAGACAAAATTGGATCATTCATCAATATTATTTTTAGTTCATGAAAACAATCATAATGTTATTTTTTTATATAAATTTAACTTATTTTTGAGTTAACTTAGTTAGTGGGATAGAAAAATGAGCAAAGTTTTCAACAACCCACTAGTAGTAACCTGTTAGTCCAAGAAAACTAAAAATATCTATAATATTTGTCTATCTTTTCCATTATTTTGTAAATTTTTGTTTAGTGGGGTCAAAATCTATTCCATATTTAGAAATAATATGTCCAATTAAAGAAATTTGTTACAACCAAAATTCATACATTCTAAATTTTCCATACAATTTCTTTTATTTTAAGGTTTTCAAAACAATCCTTATGTGTCTTCCATGTTCCTCTTGACCTTTATAATATATAAAAAATCATTAATAGGAACAAGCACAAACTTAACCAAGAACTCATGAAAAAATATGTTCATAATGTAGATAAATATAGAAGGTACATTAGATAACTTAAATGGTGTAACTATAAACTCATAGTGCCCATATCTAGTCTAAAATTTAGTCTTCTGAATTTCTACATCCTTTACTTTCAACTGATGGTACCCCAATCTCAGGTAAACCTTCAAAAAATACTAAGCTCCCTGGATCTAATAAAAAATCATCAATATAAGGAAAAGGATACTTATTCTTAATAGTGATTTCATAAAAGGATCTATAATCAATGCAAAGTCTCATTAAACCATATTTATTTTTAATAAATAAAACAGAATCACCCCATAGTGAAGTTCTAGGTCAGATGAAACCATTATCTAATAACTCCTACAATTGCTTTTTAAATTATAAAAGTTTCACTTGAGCTATTAAATAAGGGTTTTAAGAAATAGTCTTATCATTAGGTGCTAATTAAAAAATAAAATCAACCTTCTGATCAGGAATAACACCAGGAAAATCATCCAAAAAATCCATGTATTCATTTACTACTAAAATTTCACTAGTTTAAAGAGTTTCATTCTTTTCAAAAATGTGATCTAGGTAACATTCACTACCACCTCTAATCAATTTCTCATCTTATTAGTAAGTTATCAATGGTATAAAATCATTGAACACTACTTTCTTAGTATTTCATTCTATCTTAGAATGGTAAATAGAAAGCCAATCCATAGCAAGAATGATATCAAAATCTACTATCGATAGTTCAACCATAATTTTAGGAAAGACTATCTCACTGATAACAATAATAAAATTTCTATAAATCTTGGTTTCTTGAATTCCTCAACCTAGAGTTTTCACCACAATTTATATATTACATTAATAAGGTGATATTGTCAATTTACTTTCAAATTTATCAGAAATGAAAAAATTCAAAGATACAAAGTCAATAGGGTATTGGAATAATTTGAATACACAAGTAACATACCTATCACCACTTCATTTGATATCCCAAAATCAACTGTGGTAGTAGAAAATGAATTCTCTACACTTTTCTATTTTTAATCATGATGATTTCCAACATTTACAAATAGCTTCCGACACATGTTAGCATAATAACCCAACTCATTGAAACTAAAACACATCACCATTGTATGGTAATTAGTTAACCCATTCTTTGGTCGTTTGGGACTCTTTTCTTTACAGTCACAAGTATTTTGACCAAACTAAATATACTTGAAACATTTCCCATATCCTGTCAAACATTCCTTGAAATTTAATTTTCCACACTTAAATCATTTGGGGGTCTTACCTTTAGACTACTTATCTGGTTTCTTCTCTATTTCCTACCACCCTAACCTTTTCTTACTATTGTCATCTTCAGTAACATACATGTTAGAAAACTCCATCTCAAATTTATTAGTACAACAAATCACTTTCTCATAACTTTTAAATTCTCGTGTAACCAATGCTATTTGTAAAATTAGTTTCAACCTTGAGTAAAATATAATAATTTTACTATCATTTCATTAAAAAAATTGACACATACCTCACTAATTATGTGAAATTTTATTCATATGAATCTATATAATCTTTATCTTTATGCATCAATTTCAAGAATTTGTTTTCTATCTAGGGCTGAACAACCTTAGGGAAATATTTATCAATGAAAATATCCTTGAATTTTTCCCATTCCATGGTATCAAGATCATCTTTTTCTCAGGTATTATTAACCAAAGACAACCATAGATTAGTTTCACCTTCAAAATGATAAATGGAAAGAGTAACCTTTTAACATTATAAACATCCCATGATTTCAAATATCTTTTCTAAATCATTAATATTTCCTTTGACTACCATAGGTTCAAATGGTCTACTGATTGATGGGGGATATTGCCTTATGAAATTCTCCACAAAAGACATGTTCCTTAATAGTAGATCAGGTTCCTATTGGGCATAGATACCACCACCATTTATGGCTTATTTCAAGTGATCCATCACTATAACAAACTATTTTATTTTGATTCCTACCATCTTGGGATACTAATTTGGAAGGATATTTTCCTCTCAATTCCTTCCCACTATAGCTTATTTAGTTTATCTATAGAAAACCATTCTAAATCAAAATAGTTTAGGCTAAGAAACATGGTAATCTTTAAGTTCTGTATCATTTTAACTTAACTATAAGGTAAAAAAATTTAAGGTAAAGTTATTAACATTATCCTAACCAATAAATTTATCTAATCTGACCACTGATACCAACTATAAAGACTTGTCCTTAAACATTACATAGTATTGAATTTGAAGTTAATAATTCATTATCTTACATTTGATGATCTTTTTAGGTTTAGAGTTTTAGATAATTAGGTCATAACTCATTATAAAAAACCATATAATATAAAGTGGACACTTTTTATTAGTATCTATTTTTCCTATAATGTAAAATTTTTAAAATAAAACGTTATTTATTTCTTGAAAACTCTTCACGATTTTCTAATTGAATTCATACTTTCCTTTACCCACCCTGTGAAAAACATTTAAAAACATGGTATGAGAAAAAAAATCTTAGAAAGGGATATAAAAAGAAAGGAAACTGTTAGTCCTGTGAAAACATGAAAACTCATATAATGCTTACCATTATCTTCAAAGTTAATTGATCATATGGAATAAAAAAATTTCACTTGAAAAACACACACACTTTTTTATCAAATAAAATCATCAAAAACCCATAGAAATTAATTAAAACCCATTTTTGTGACTTATATCATCATATTCATAAAACCCTTTCAAAACCCTTTTAATTGGAATAATCATATAGCTGACTACCAATATAATCATTACTTAATGCATTAGATAACTATCTAGGAACACCCATCATTTAATCTATAATGGGATCACTTGACATTATCTGGGTTATCCCATCATAAAATTTGTAATTGGCTCACCTAGAACTATCTAGGCCACCCCATCATATAAGCTAAAATGAGATCATTGGGTACTTTCTAGGCTACCCCATTGTATAAGCTATAACGAGGTCACTTGGTCCTATCTGGGTGCACCCATTTATCATGTATAATTCTCATGTACCATAACATGAATAAAACATTTTTATTCTTTCAATTTTGAAAAACTCTTTTAAACTCATAAACAAATGACTTTTGGGTGTCAAAATACCCTTTTCTTTTAAAACCCCATTTTCAATACCAAAATAACCTTTTCTATTAAAAAAAAATTTTCAATACCAAAATACCCAAAAAAGGGAAAAGGGTTTTATTTTAATAAAACATTAAATATTTCAAATCAAGATAGAAATAAAATAATGGTCATGGGGGTGGAAAATTCATTATTACTTTGTACATTAAGAATATAACATTCCTTTTTTCATTTTCCAAAACATTTCGTATAAAACATATAAAAATATTCTATTTTGAAAACCATAAAAATAAAATAAAAGAGAAATAAAATGTACTTTGTAAATATTTTATTTCCAAATAAAAACTTTCATAAAATCATTTTAAATTCATGGACATGGAAAAGGAAAACATTAAAATAGAATGTTTTTAAAGGCAAAGTTCCCTATCACATGGGAAACACTTTAATCATAAACCCCATTAAATAATAACATTAAAAAACTTTAAATATCATGATAATAGATAAATTTATGATATATAATGTTAAATGGGTTGTATATACACCTTATAAAATAATATAGGTGTATAAAATCAATAAAATTCCTTAATGAAACAAAATTGAGACAAAGACCCTTACCATGATTCTGAATTGTCATGTGTGTCGTTATCTTCCTGAATAATAAACTTATGTTAATTATTTACTTGATTGGTAAACTTTTTAAAATTTATTATTAATTTTATTTCACTTATTAATAATTTATATATTATTTCCTGATCAATTAAGTTTAAGTTGGATGTTTTGACTATATTTGGCTTATGTGTCAAAAATGACTTTGGTAGGTTGACTATAATGAAAGAGGTAATTATTTAAACATATCAAAAATAATAATGATGAAATAATTATCATATTTATACATAAATTATACTTTTAAAACCAATAATGAAATATTTTTTTGAAAAATAAACTAATGTTATGATCATGGAGATGGATGGTCGTACGTACGCATGAGTAACATTTCTATTTTTCCAATGATCATTATGGAAAGATGGTAAGTAAAATTTATATTTACATAATTATAATAATATCATAAATACCGTATTATTTATTTATATATTCTTATATATATAATTCTTTTGATGTGGTGATGAAAAAAATAATCACATTGCTTTGAGGAGGCGGTAGTCCACACGTTAACGAACGACTTTATTATTATTTTTAGTGAGTAAAAAGTTAAAAGTAAAATGATATATTATATTTAAATAATTGTAAATATTTCATTTATATCACATATATATATTATCTTTACACTTATTACCTTCCACGTAATGAGTTAGTGAAAAACAAATCACATTGCTTCTGGAGACAGTAGTCCGTCGTAAACACGAGCGGCATTATCATATCTCTTATGTAATGTAAAATAAAAGGTTATATATTATATAATTACTAAAAAGGTAAAATTATGTTATAAATATCATATATAAACCTTATATACATCATTATACACAACCTTGATAGGTGGTAATAGAAAACCGAATGACATCGTTTCGCGAGGCGATAGTCCGTTATACACATGAATGATGGTTTCATAACTCGTTTGATGGAAGTGTTTGTTGTTTTTGGTATTAAAATAAACATAATAATATATTATTATTTTAAATATACTTATTTTATTATATAAACATGTTATAAGAAGAATTTAATTAGTTGGATAAAAAAATAAAACAAAAATGCTCGTTGATTAACGCTGCCTCTTCTTTAGATATCTTCTTTTGGTTTGAACCAAAGGACTTCCTTGGTTAGAGTTTTTCCCAAATTAAGGATTCTAGGATAATATTAGGGGATTTAATGAGTTAATTAGATATTTATTAACTAAAATGAAAGGTTTTTGAATGTGTGAATAGAGGATGAGAGTGTGTGTCCTTTTATATGTGGGGTGAATGGCACACTTGTAATGTTTTTGAAAGAGTGAATTACAACCATGTTTTTCCATGTCACTAGGAATGAATAATGATACATTATTGATAAAATAATGTATAAGGTTGAAATATTTCCATCATATTGGTTTTCGATAGATTTTGGGTCGTTTTTACACCTTATATTCTAACTATAACCATTAAGTAAACTCGTTTTTACCTTAATCGTTATAATTTATTTTAATTAGTTTCACTAATCACTTTGGTAAAAAATTAATTTGAAATTATTAGAAATTATAAATTATTCTTATTCCAAATATGAAATATATTTTTCCAAATTCAATTTACATAAGTGGTAAAATTTATTTTAATATTAATCTCACAAATACAATGAGAAAGTGGGTTTTTAAGAAGATGATTTTTTTGAAAAATATGATTCTATATTAATTATATGAATAATAATAATCATTACATGAAAATAAATTAATATTTAATGATATATAATCCATAAATTTCATTTAAATAATTATTCATTAGGGATTATTTTAATTAATAGAAAAGGAGAAACATTATTCATTTTAAAATAGTTTTTAGAAAAACCCGTTTGTAAACCCAAAAACAAAATTATACTAAAAACCAAATATAAAGTTATTTAAAAAGTAATTAATTTGATTAAATATAACTAAATAATTCTTGGGTTACTTTAAAACATATTAAAAATATATTAATACTTTTAAATTACTTAATTTATTAAAAATAAATAACTTTTTACAAAAATTGGTATTTTTTAATATTCACTGAAAAATCCAATTTTCTAAAAAATAATAAAATATTACCCAAAGTAAATTTTTATATGATAATTTATAAAATTGTATTCATTTTATAAAATTAAAATTCTAAAATATAGATATTATTATTTAAAATAAAACATTATAATAAAAGAGTTTAGTTAAAACAGTTTCCTTTTTTATTTAAAAATTACTTAATATTTTTATAGCTAATTTAATTATATAATTTATAATAATAAATATGAAAATTATTTATTCTATCATTACCTAGGTTGTTACAATAACATTATATCTTCTTTGCTATGGGGTATTATTACACAATTCAAGATTTTCATGGGTAACGAGTTCATTAGCCATATATAAGTGATTAGCCATTTCATTCAAGGAGACGTCAAATAATCACTCAATCAAGGTTTCTAAAAACATATCAATTACATCACAAAAAAGGTTCCCAACATCCATGATTTTCATTAATGTAATTAGTAATTCTTAATCTCAATAATAATAACATCAAAAATGGTAAAACATGAAATTCCTTTCCCTCCCCCTTCAATTTCAATTAATCATTTTAATTATATTCATTAATTTAGTTTATATAATCTTCCCAAAGGATAAAAAAATCATGATCTCTCCCAAAAAACACACTATACAACTATATATCCATTTTAACCTCTATAGATCCCATACCAACAACCATCACAAAAAACCACACAGAACATCCTCATCTTATACAGACTGAAAAAACATCTCTAATCCAGGAACACAAATAAAGGGGACTCACTCACCACATCAGGATATTGTATTATTTTGGAATCATTGACTCACTCACATGTTTTTAAAACATTTAAAAAAAATGTGTCCTTGTGGGGAAGAGGTTTCCCTCTCTTTGTATGCTTGAATCTATAACACACATTACCCGCATAATCTCAATCACATCAAGCCCAAACAATGGACTTGGAAATTAATAACTTATTTATAACAAATTTTCTATGGCTAGAAAATTCACATTTATCAACTTTCAAGATTCTATAAATAACCTTTTTATTACCAATATTAAGTGATTAAACTTTTACAGGTGGTAGTTGATTCCATCAATACAAACATAACACAATACATACTCACAGAAGTGGTATATGTTCACAACGGAAATAAAAAACATCACCTAAAAATCACATGGTTTTCAAGTTAAGAAATATAAAGTATTCATGGAATGAGATTCATTATGAGATAAACTCCTCCTAAAACACCTTTTAAGACATTATTTGATAATTTGGAACAAACCTCTAAGAAAGTTATTTCAATAATTCAACGCAAATAATTAATAAATAGGGTAATCATAAAAAACACTCAATAATTTCAAAAACTAGTGTAAAATAATATTTTAACATCATATTTTTTTATTTTTAATGTTGGTTTTAACCAATGTTCATGCAGGCGATCTTAAAAATAATAGTTTCAACATTTGTTTTTTGAAAACTCACATCGAAATTTCAACTAAAGGAAAATTTAAGTGATGTTTATGTCAGTTTTATAATTTTAATTAATTTGGAAATAAAAAAATCCTTTACACATTGTTTCTATGATAAAATTAAAGTGGAAAAATTCCCTAGAAATTTCCACTCTGGTTTTGGGTAAAAACTGACATCGAAAGTCCTATAATTAGGATTCCACTTCAGTTTATAAAAAATTGATATGGAAAAATCAAATTAAAAAACCATATTACATTATATGCTCCCAATAACATCTAAAAACATATACAAACAAACATAAAATACCAATATAAATAAAAAATGACAATCTAACTACTCATTTTTTAAACTTTATTAAAAGAGGCAATCTTGATAATTTAAAATTTAACCATACATAAAAAATAGTTTACAAACAAACTTTAAAGATGGTTAAGGTATTCATTCATATAAAACTCAACATCATTGAAAATATATAATAAAATTTAATTTTATAAGATTAAAAAATATAATTTTTTGATATAAAACCTAAAATAATTAATATCACTAACCTTATCAAATCCAATCATCACCCAAGTTACAATTATCTCAAACATTATTCTTAAAACATAACAAACAAATTTCACCCTTCTTTTTTTATGATGAAACTATATTTATAAAAATTAATTTAAAAATAAAAACCAACATATATATAATAAAAAATAAATATTATCTAATATAAAATATATTTACCATTTATTTCATGTATTTGGTTTTATTTGGATCATGTTTCAGAAAGTGATCATCATTAAACTTTATACTTGACCTATATTTTCATATATTAACTATCAAAACATGTATAAAACATAAGAATTAATAATAAAGAACTTATAAATAAGAATAAAACTTACTTATTTAACAATCTGCTAAAAGTTTTATGAACTTCTCCTAATAAATAGAGAAACCAATATAATGTGCATTCCTGTGGGAAGAATACTCCTAACATCCAATAACCATTATAACATTATAATAAATATTAGTTCATAATCATCTTAGTCTTATTACCCATCAATGAATAGTAAAAACCAACAACTAATCTCCACATTTTCTAATTTTCCACATAAATATATAACTCTAGGATCATCATCCAAATATTTCAGAGGCATTGAAATGTATTATGGATCCATAAAACCATAAACAATAGTGGTATCATTTTTAATGAAAAGTGTGTGTGTATACCTAAATAAATAATTAATAAATTAAGTCACATGAAGATATATTTTTTTAAAGAAAAAAAATAAAACAAAAATTTACTTAAATGGAAAACAACAACACACATACACTTATCTCATTAAGAATAACAAGATCCATGATATCTTTTTTTAATATTATAAATTAATATTATCTTCCACATATATAATTTATCATTAAAACTCATAAATATTATCCAAGAAATAATAAATATGAGATAATATTTTTAACCCATCAAAAATATCAGAAGTATCTGAATTTTTTGGTTCCTAGGCCTTTTGTTTCTTTTGTACTGATTCTTTTGATTTTCAATGCTCCTATATAAATTAAATATAAGAAAATATAATAATTAATTTCAAGAAAATGTAAATAATATTTAAAAAACATATACCTCATATTTCAGATAATGAATAAGGCTAACCGTCCAAAGAAAAAAATGACTCACACAATCTTTAACTCTCATAACATCCTCTATAGGCAATAAAACTTGATCATTTGGATCAATAATATCATGTACTAATACTCTTACCTGACTAAATTACATATGTTGGTGATGTATAGAATCCCCCAACATATATACTAATTTGTACGATATAGTATATGCATGGGGATCTCTAGTATACAACTCACAGTATAAGGTTGGTTCCAAACAAGGTGGTGGAGGATCTAAGTAGGTAGGCTATGAAAGCTATGATTTTCTTGTCTTTTGTTCAAACCTAGAATGTACATTTGGTTTAATTTAACCACTCATTTAATACTTTAGGCCTTTCAACTCATGTTTTAAGGAATCTATTTCTGTGTCCCTTTATTTCTTACTTTAATGACTAAAATATTTCCTAATACCGACACAGGCCTCATTTCCTCTTACGTGGTTGGGGTGTTCTGGATTTCCTAAGTAGTAGCTAGAATTTTAATCCTACCCTTATGGATAAAAGTCCCCTGCATAGATTTCCCCTAAAGTTCATCTTTAAATGATAAATTAAAATTGTATATTAGTGTTATTAACTTATAAAATACAAACATCCAAAGAAAATAAAAATTAATTTCTTATAATTCTGTTAGTGACTTCCTTATATTGATTTGTAAGATAATTTTCATTTTTTACTTTTTTCCCTTTTCCATTTTTTATAATGAGTAGGGGGAGGACCGAACTAGACCTCTTCTAAACCACTATTAGATTTAGTTCTTAATGCATCAAAATTTTCTACAATCTTTTTCTCCTCTAGTAAATGATACCCTCCACATGATAAAGTATGAGGTTACACATTCTAAAAATGGATCTCTTGGTGAGATCTTTTAGAGGAATGAACTAGACCTCTTCTAAACCATTATTAGATTTAGTTCTTAATGCATCAAAATTTTCTACAATCTTTTTCTCCTCCAGTAAATGATACCCTCCACATGATAAAGTATGAGGTTAAACGTTCTAAAAATGGATCTCTTGTTTGATTCCCTTGTATGGTACACATATGCATGTAAATGTTATGATGGGTGCACCCAGATAGTGTTCCAATGCATTGGGTAATGTTTACATCCCATGATATGATAAATATGAGATTAAGTAGTAAACCTAATTTATGATGGGACTCTTTACACCATGTTATGTTTTCTTATAAGAGAGCCTTAACTTATTCTTATCTCATGTTTTAGGTTGTTTCCACATTCCTATGATGTCATGATATTATGATTCTACCTTCATTATGGAGTACTTCTATATGATTGTTAATTATCCTTTTCCTTTATTATATCATGTTATTTCATTATAATAATATGTTATGATCCTTTATCATGCTTATTAGTGGGTTGTGTTTATTATATATTTATTTACCTAGTCTTCCAAAGACACTAATCCTTTGAATTAGTGGGTTGTGTTTATTATATATTTATGTTAACAATCATGTAAAAATATGTGTAAGAGAATTGGGTCATAAGAGAAACTTTATAGCCTTAGACACTAACTATAGTTATTATCCCACATGAAACTCAGTTTCCACTACTAAGTTCTGGAAGATTAGTTATCATAAAATCATACAAATATTAAGGTTTAATAGTAATTAAGATCATTTAGTAATTAAAAAATAATGATTATTTACTTACCCCATCATCAATTATTGTTTAAAGCACTTTGGATTGTGATTATTTTCTTACACCATCATCAATTATTGTTTAACTATTATTTAATTCTTGTTTAATTCTTGTTTAATAAGTATTATTTATTTACCCCATCATCAAAATCCAAAGTGCTTTTTATAATTCTTCATTTAAATTCCAAATTTATATTAAATGCTCTTAGAGAATTTATCACAACCAATTATATTATTTTGAATTTTGATATCATTATTATAACACCCCAAGATTTTAGTTTCCTTTATATAGTGTGCACCACACACAACCATAAGATTAAACAAACCATAAAATAATACTATTTAAATATGACTGCAATAAATTAGCCATTGGGTTTGGGAGTATGAATAGGAACAATCAAGTTATAAAATATATGCATAAATTAGTTACTAAATAAAAATAGGTAATTCAATCAAAAAAATTTACATTCATCTAATTATTTTTACCATAAAAAGTATAAGAATAAATTTATTTTATGACTTAAGAATACGTTCATCGTCAAAATGGTTTTTATGTGTTTTTATATAAAAATAACTGGAATTAATTTATTTAAATTTAAAAAAAATAGAAAAGTTTAACTTCAATTTTTAAATTAGAATGTAAAAAATTATTTAAGGCGGTTTTTTGAAATTTTTTAGAAATAGAATATTTTTGGGTGAATAGTGAAAAATATTGATATTACAAATAAAGTTATGACATTATAATGATAAAATAATAACATGGGAGTTTATAAAACCTTTGTTATAGAAAACATATATATTTAATATGTAATATAATTCATATAATAATATAATTTTGAATATAGAAATATATACTTAACATTTGGAAATCTAAGTAATGTTTTTATTCAAATTAAACTTGTTTTTAGCTCTTCTATCTTAATAAAGTATTTTCAAGGTTAATTTTAGTTTATTTTTGTTTTAAATAAAATTAAGTTTCATTTAATTTAACATAATCCAATTAATTTCATTTTAATCAACATTATACTTTATTTTTATGTAAAATCATTTTTATACTTAAAACAAACATTTTTATGAAAACTATTTTCATTGCATGTTTCACACATATAATAAAATTAATTTCTACAAATTATACATATTGGATATTTTAAAAATAAATTCAATATTTTTAATCATAAAAATTAATATTATGTAATAATTTCAACTTAATTTTTTGTCATTATTAATAGAAAAAAAATTAAAAAAACTACCACGGTTAGGGTTAAAACGAGTTTCTCAAGGGTTAAACTAAGAGATGAGGGTGAACATTTCACTTAAACACATCTAAATATTATTGTTTATAGATATTTTAAACTTAAATTATCTTAAAGTTTATTTATTTTTCATTTAGTTTCACTCGCACAAGACAGTGACTATATTATTTAAATATTTCAAGTAATTCCATGTCTGTCCCTCCCCTCACTTATAGAAGGGGTCTTATTATCCCCCATTATTCGTGAACTTCAATCAATGTAGCTTAGTAAATCATTGAAAAAAACCTTCATATATTCTTCTACTTCTTTCTAGATCTTTTTATCTTTTTTAAGGACATCTTAAGAAGGCTTAAGGTGTAAGACAAAGGAGGACTCTCAAAGAAGTGGAAATATTTTTTACCAACTCTTTAGAAGTTTATTTATTCTTTTATATCCTCACAAATTATTGTATAATTCCTAAAATAATTACCATAGAATCATAAAGATACTGATATATTTTTATGATTATTGGGAAACCATTTTCCATTTTCTTTCTATCAAATGGGAAATGAAAGTATCGCTTGTGCGTATGTGTGCACTACCGCCTCCACGTAGAGATGTGATTCATTTTCCATAATTTTCACTCATAGGTGGTTGTAATGATGGATTTACTAAATATATTTATATTTATGATATAATATTTATTCTTTAATGATCAAATATTATCTTCTTTATTTTCCTTTTTCTCAATAAAAAATTAATGTATCGTTTCCTATGTAAGTCTAGATTACCATCTCCATGAGTGATATATTTAATTTTCAATATATTAATTTAATAGAATATTATAAAATTATATATAATGAATATATATAATAATTATGACATGAATAATCTTATTTAAATTTTATATTAATATTATACCTTAGCATGTTCTTACTCATTCGGTCTTTATAATGCGCACTTATTTAGGTTGGTTTTACCACTTACATGAGTGATGTTATAATGTTTATGATAAGAATGATAAAGGGTTATTTAATAATGGTTCCATTATATAATAATAATATATACATTACATTATTAACATTATGGAGATTATGTAACCATGATCAAAGTTTAAGGATCAGAATTGTCGAACCAAAACATGTAATAAAAATGAAATAGTTATCACACATAATAGTTATTTTAATAAATTTTTATTAATAAATAGGTGAAAAGATATTATAAGTGGATCATATATGATATAATAAGTATTAACATAGTTCTGGAATAGAATTATAATAAATTTAAAATTATTATACATGAAGTTAAAATCACTTACAAGGCAGTTTGAACTTGAGGTAAGGGTTTATTTGACAATATCATTCTTATTCGAGATTATTTATGTTTAAGTTTATATTGGAGGAATTATATGATATTTTTATCTTAAACCCCATATATTTTCTTCTACCAAGGTTATTTTTTAAAATTATATGTTTTCCTTTCATTTTTCCCTCTCTAGGTACTGAAAAGTATGAAAAACGTTTTTAAGACAAACCAAATTTGTTTTTATGTTTGGCAAGGAATATTTTTCTTCCATATCCATATTTTTAGTAATATGTTATCAAGAATGATATAATTCTTATAATGATTTATTAAAGTCATTTTTACGCATGTTTTCTATAAAATGGTTAAAATGAATATTCTTTTTGTTTTATAAACTATGTACTTTAACTAAAGTTGTGAACAAAATCATTTTTTAATGTTTACCACATGAATGGTTTTTTCCACCATCATGACTATTATTTTAATTGAATATTACTTTTCATGTTTCCATGTTTTTTTCAAAGAAATTTTTTTCTATTATTTTGGATATTTTATGATTTTAAATAATTGATTTCAAAATAAAAATGGTATTTTCTTCAAGAAACATTCCACTAATATTTTAAAAGTATTTTCATAAATTTTAACATCTTGTGATGGATATTATGATTTACTGGGGATATACTCTGATAATATCATCCATTATACTACTCTGTATGTATTATGATCATGTTTCTCTTGTGATTTACTAGGAAAAATATTAACATTTCATATGTAATATTTTCAAATATGAATTTTAATGTTGATTAGGTATTGAATTGTTATTCATTTATTTTATATGATGAATTCATTATACTAAGTAAGGGATGGTAGAGGTGCATTATATCTCCTATATTCCTCGGTAATTCTTATTTAAAAATCAAGATTGGGTATTTAGCATACACCATGCCCATTTATGTATAAGGATGTAGAAAAATACCTTGATGATAAGATTATGATATATAAAATTATGACTTTTATCATTATGAATCTAGTAATTGTTATCTATTTAATTATTTATGTATTTATTTTATCATTTTATATATTACCATTTTATGATATTAGTTTTATAATATTTTAGTATTGTTTATCTCTATCATATTATTTAAGCTCTATTTATTCTATTCTATCTTATGTTGTATCTTTACTATACTGAGCATTCGAGCTCACTATTTATTTTGTTTTTCTTTCCCTGGGATACCAATAAGGGATATATGAATGATTTCAGGGATATACTAGAAGAAATAATAAATTTATCATAAGAATATTGAGTTTCATTTCTTATTTTTAAGTGTAATTTGAGAATCATGTATGTTTCTATCCTCCCATTCCTGCTAAAATATTTGATCCTTAGGATGTGATCCCTTATATCTTTTTTCAATGTATTAAAATAACCATCAGCTTTGAGTTACTGGAATTGGGATGTTATAGTTGGTATCAAATGAAGCTTAGTATAAACCTTGTGAACTAGATTTAGGAAAAGATGTTTTAGAGAACATAACACTTTGACAAACTTTGAGGATAAGTTTAAGAATAGGATAATATCAAAAAAATTTAGTAAAGTATAAATTTTGTGATTTTATTAAAAAAAATATCTGTTTGGATACTATAAATTGGATATGGTTATGGAACAAATTCACCTATCGGAAACAACCCAAAAGGTATAGATTGGGTATTATTGGTAACAACCCCAAAAGGTATGGATTGGGTATTAACACTATCATCATTGATGCATAGTGGGTTGGCCTAAGATTGTACACCAGCCTAGACACTCCTTAGGAATATGCTTTAATTAATTCACATGTTCTTTAAAACCCATTATGAAAGATTCAAAAATATTTTTATTATTTGAAGATATTCCTAAAGATACTAAGCTTATGATCTAGAGTAGCTATACATAAATTTTCATTTTATGTTAGGTATTGAAGTAGATTAAAAATTATACACTATGATTCATAATGTTATGAGTTAATCTAGTGTATTCCACTATTTAAAAATAAAACCTATTAGAAGGAATAGAAAATGCATCAATTGCCATAATAAATTTAGATATTTCCCAAGTGAGAAAGAAAAAATGGAAGGTGTTGGATTTGATTAGATTATAAATATATTAGGAAAATAGACTCAGGTTTTAAACAATAACCATGCCCATAAAGAATAACCAATTTCTTTGTAGTGTGATTCATTGATGTTGGACTTATTCATGTAGAAAACCCTTAATCCTTTAATGTAACTATTGATACATTAACATAGAAATAGTTAATAAAGTCCCTCTTAAAGATATTTCTATATTTAATAAGTAATGAAATAGAGATGGTTATTCTGGAAGTTTATTTCTTAAAGAAAGATATTGATCAATGGTGTTCATTGATTCAAAATATAGAGTACAAGAAGATATAGAGAATGTAATAGAATAATTTTAAGCATATATTCTTCAAAAAATACTTTCCATGTGAGAAAAGAGTTGATATAGAAAGGGAATTCCTCGATCTAAGATAGAAGTAAGAGGAAAGTGTTACTGATTATGATAGAAACTTTACAAGATTATAAAGTCATGTTATAGACTATGTATGTAATTCAGAAAGTAATATTGACCATTTATTTTATAGTATTAATACAATAATCTGAAGGGAACTAATCTATCAAAAAAATCACTATGTTGTGATATGTTATCAAGTACCATCATGATGAAGAAATAATTCTTTAATTCATATATTTTAAAATGAAATTAATAGAATAATAAGAAGACTGAGCACTACAAAAAAGATAAATGAATAGAAGGAAAATAAGGTAAGGATAGAACTTCCCATATGTGTCAAATTTATAAAAAACACCCTGGTACTTGATTAATGGGAATGGGAGTTTGCTTAAAATGATGAGATAAATACCATCAAGAACATGAGTTAAAGGTTAATAAAGAAGTCTCTAATTTCTAGTGTTTCAATTGTAAGGAGTTGGGGCACTATGAAAATGAATTCCCTAAATGTCAAGGTAATTTACCTCAGAAAAGGGTAAGGTATAATGTTCAATTTTATGTATTTACTATAAATGAAGTTGAAAACCATTAAGTTGTGATTTCAATTACTTTGATCATATCCACATAACTTACTTGATTTTGGATCTACACACTCCTAAATATTTTTCATATATATCAAATCATCCCTTGACAATATGAGAAAAAAATTAGAAATTAAGATACCTAATGGGATTTTTGTTATATTGAGAATATATTGATCAATTTATATTAATATTAATATTTATTCCCTAGTTTCAAATATGGTTGTTATAACTCTATTTAGATTTGATATAATCCTAAATTTTTTGGTTTAAGTGGTTTTGTAAATTTATGAATTAGTAAAATAACCATAAGCTCTGGGTTACTGGAGTTGGGGTGTTTCAATTATCACTATAAAAAACTATTCCTATCAATTCATTTATGTTTTCATTTATGGTCCCATAATATAGATATTCTATGACCTAACCTGAAAAATTATAAGGAAGGTACAGTCACAATGAATATTCCAAATACAGTAAGAAGTTGTAAATCACAATAATTAATCATCAAGAAAACCAAATGCTAAAAAACTAACATCATGAAAAATGGAAATCTCATCTCTCATCCATTACCAGTTAACCAATAAATATCCCTAAAAAAAATCTATCTATAATCTGGAAATCTAATCTCCCATATTGTTCCATTATATCCTAGAAATATCTGTATCAAACCACTACCACAACCAAGGAATCTGTCCTATCCCTTACCTAATATCCTAACCATAATAGGTTCCAAAAAAAATCATAGCAATGTCTCTACCATTATAATTCATAAACATTATAGTAAAATTTTGGTTTTAGAAAAAAAATATTAAGGGAAAACTTAGGCCATCACACAAAGCAAACAAATGTAGAAAACATGGAATAAAAATAAGGTTACACTAACAACAACCCCAAACACTTTAATTTTTAGAAATCATCATTTACCATTAAAATATTAAATTAACCAATTAATTTTTAGTTAGTTTCAACAAAAATAAATATAAAAATTTAGCAGCTAGGAATAAACTATAAATATGATTCAAATAATGCATTCATGTTTAACTATTTTCAAGGAAGAAAAATAATTACATTCACATGTATCATTAATTATTCACTTTATCTGATTGGTTTTATGTTTTTTATAAAGTTTTTATGCATTCTAAATTTTCCAAATAATAATAACAATCATAGTAATAAATTCAGACACCATCTAACAAATATCATGAGGCATCATCAAAACAAAACATGACCACAAGTGGATCACAAAACCCCTTTTTTATTCCTTTAATTATTAATTTTTGGATTACTATCTTCATTAATTTCAATTCCACAGCTTAATTAATGATGCTAAACCATGTTAATCCAACACTTTCATATAAAAAAATAAAGTTCATGAATTACCTACATTACTACAAATCTTTTATAATTATCTGAAGAAAAAAGGAAGAATAAGTGAAAATATTTAATATCTTGTCTTGTGAGGAACCCATGCTCCCTAAGGATATCATCACACAAAGAATCCACCATCAAAAATAAATATAAACCCTATGAAAATAAAATTAATCTAGTTTGTCATACCCCTTAAATGAGAGAGATAAGAACCATTAGAGAAGAAGAAAACTCACCTCAGATAACCTAGAAATCAGCCTCTTGAATCTCAGGCCTAAAGCCAAGTAAATATGCTCTAGATTACCTATAAGCACTCCTATGTTCACCTATGATTTGATGGAAGAGAGAAGAAACAAGAGGAAATATCAGTGATTTCTGAATTTATACAGACTATAAAAACACCAGACCATGACGCAACACCCTTGATCATGCCATAATGGTTAGGTTTTTCAACCAAACCACGATGTAGAAGGAGTGAACATTCCATAATGGTCCTATTCAAACCCCTACTCTAGAAATTATAGTAAAAATCTGTCATATCTCCCCTTTTCAAAAGGAAATCATGTCATGACCCCCTCCCTATAAATGTAACACTCCTAGGTCGGTAATGGAGAAAGGGAGATAATGAAACCTGAGTCATACCTTTAATAGGCCTCAGGTTGGTGATTAGCATTGAGGGTATAAAAATATCACACATAGAAGGAATTGCCATCAATAGATATAATAAGATTGGGATATAGGGTATCAACCACCAATAAACTCCATATAATAATATAGAATAAAGGAAACAAAATCATCCCATAATGCATGTAAAAAGGTAAAAAACAATAAAATAAACTCTAAACTCCAATCCAACTACCAAATCCATCAAGGATTCTTGAACAACAACTTCAACTTTGATGATATAATCTAGAAACACTAGAAAAATGTGGTGGGGTGAGAACTTGGGAGTACCCTGTAGGATACTAACTCTAAACACATTAACATCCATGTGAAGTAAATATACAAGAATCAGAAGGAGTGGAACTAACCAAGAAAACTTTCAAAACATAATCACAAAAAATAAGTATAAAGTCATAGTAATAAACCAAATTATACAATATCAAAAATAAATAAGAAGAATCAATCTAACTATAGCCACTATTATTTTTCCACTCCTTCACCACATCCAAAACCAAACCTACATTTTATATCCAAACCAAACCACCAGTTCATAATCATCACCATAACACTTCATCCTCTAATATTTGATTATACCCATCACTCTAACCTATCACCTAAGTGTTATCTCGCTTAATCCATTATCAAGACAATGGGATAAATATAGGGCTCAGACTTAAACATTTCATAATATAGTAAATTATTTGATAATTCACTTTATTATATTCCCAAATATATTTTCTATTTAGGGTTTTAGAGAATTAGGAGATAATTCATACATATCAACCCACAAGCATACATATTGGATACTACTAAAATAGTATCCATTTCTTCTATAATACAAAAGTTTTTAATAAAAAATTAAATATTTTCTTGAAAAAACTTTACAACATTTAGATTGGATTCTTAATTTCTCTTCCCATGTTTAAACCATGTGGAAAAAAAATTAACTTAGCATGAGCACAAAAATCTTAGTAAAAGGAACCATTAGTCCATGAATACTTATAAACATATTAAATCATTTTCACAAACACATACTTCTCACCCATAAATTATCATATACTTACTTTGGGAAAATAAGAGATTCCCATAAAACATATAAAAAATAAATAAAATATTTAGGTAATTTAAGGAATTACTTACTTAATATTGTAAACTTCATGGATAATATAATATTTATAACCCTCATGACTACCTTGCAATGTAAATCTCATGGCTACCTTATGATGTAACCCTCACTGCTACCTTATGGTGTAACCATTGCAGTTACACTGGGAATAAACATTATAATAAAATTCAAACATAAATATACCCAATGAATTGGAGGGATATATAGGTCTCACCCTTAATCGTAAATTATTCCCAAGAACCAAAACATAGTCATAAAACATGAACACTTTCATCATAAAAACATTTCTTGAGGAGAATTGCTTATTTTAAAAAAAAAATATTGCACAAATACAAAGGTAATCCTTTAATATGTAAATAAAAATGTAATATTATAAATAAAACACTAAAACATAAAGGATTAATGAAAATGGTATGATCCTCTCATTTCATATAAGTAAAAAACATTCTTTTTAAATTTTGAAAAAAACATTAAATAGGATTTCAAAAGAAAAATCCCTTACATAAAACCTCAAAAAGATACCTTTTTGAAAACATTTGATAGAAACTTGAAAATTAAAATTTTAAAACATTCATGTACATATAAATAAATTAATATAAACCATTTTTAAAACATGTTCATGAATTATAAATAATTATAATAATAAATCATTAAAACATTTAAAACAATGTTTTAGTTAAAGAGTCTCTTACCTCGAGTTCGACTTCCTTTAAACATGTTAAAACCTATTGTATAATGGTTTAAAGAGTTTTATTAATTTATTAAATAACTAGATTCATATTTATAATACCTTATATGATCTTTTTATAACAAATTTCCACCCATTTATTAATAATATTTTGTTATTTTCGTTGTTTTAGGTGCATTCTTTTTATAGTTTCCATGGCCGATTCGTTATGGATTTTCTTATAAAAAGGAAATAATACTCTAGAAGTGAGAAAATATATATTTTTAGGTCATTTTAAAAAATTATAATTTAATTTAATCTTTCTATGTATGTGGTATTAGGAAATGATATCCCATCATTCATGAAGGCGGTGAATTAACACACCATGGACGACTATTTTGTTTTTTAGAATAAAAGAAGAAAATAAGAGATTTTATATAGAATATACCATTAACACAATAAAATTACAGTATATATATTATAATATAGTTATCATTAAAAAAATTATAGGGATTGATAATAAGGTATAAGTGAGAAAGAATTTAAAAGAGAGGGAGAAATTTACCTCTTGAATCTCTTCTCCTTGAGAACCTCCTTAAGGCTCTCGGAATTGGTCTTTTTGTGAGACCGGAAGCACTATAATGTGAAAAGGGATGATTATAAGGTAATTTTCCAAATATAGTTGAGAAATATGGCTTAAGGTGATGAAATTATGTGAAGTAATGATCTCCCTTTTATATTTGAGGTGAGGGGCAATTTAGGAATTACATAAAATATTAAAAAATAATAACTGTAATATAGGGTTTAAGACTTCAAAAAGGCCTAAAAATAATAGGGGGTCACATTTTCGATTGATTATTATCATTTTTTCCCTTTTCAATATTTTTTTTATTTTTAAATAATTTAATAAAATATTTTATTCATGAAAAATAATTTTTTTCAAATTAAACAATATTCATAACTATGACATTAACATAATCAAAAAATTGTTTCTAATTCAAAAAAAATATTATATCCTAGAAATATCATATTCATCTGGTTAACTCATTAATTACCTTAAAAATATCAAATTATATTTATTTGAATATGTTTAATATCATTTATTTGATTTTTTCATTAAATTAGAAATTAATGAATCATTGTTGTACAAGCACTTATGGTATTTATTTTTTTCCTAAAAATTAAAAGTAAATTTTAATAAATAAGATAAATTTATTGTATTTAAAATGACTAGTTATTTTCAAAAAAAACTTCTATAAAACCATATATTAAAATATTATACTAATTAAAAACTATAGTGTGAACAACCTGACTTACTTTTAAATAAAATATTATAAAGGTATTAAAGTAAATAAAGAAGGTCCAAAAAGGTCCCAAATTATAATAAATATAATATATTGTTCAAAAATTAAACATTAAAAAAAATTATTCAGATTTTTGAGTCATTTAAGGGCAATTATAATTTTAATTAAAATTATTTTATTTATTTTTCTTCTTCTGGCATAAGCACTGCATCAACATTGCATAGGTATTAATGTTACTTATTTCATATATAAAAATAAAAATAAATTAATATAATAAAAATAAACTAATCAGGTTTAAGATAATAATTTATATTCGTTCATTAAGTGTATTTACTCATATACATGTCAAGACAACTACTTTAATTTGTTAATTTGTCTTTTCTTGCCTTGCACAATAATTGTACAGGCATTTGGATATGACTCATGTTATATAACTATAATATTATAAATTAAGAAATAAAAACATCAATTATACATAATAATTAATATAAAAGTCATGAAAATAATTTTTAACACTCAATTATTATCTATAAGGAACCAAAAATTACTTTGTCAATACTGTGCAAACACTACATGGGCAGTGGTAATGATTTTTATAATTATCATAAAATTAAAAATAATTTACATGTTCCGAATTATTTTTGTAAAATATTTCTATTATAATATAATACTTTATTTAATTCATAATTTTAATAAATTTTATATCAAAATTAATCTTTAAAGATATCACAAAATATATTGTTTTAAAAAATAACTATATTTTTTACTATTCATGAAAATTTTGTCTTTTATAGAAAATTCTCAAAAATTCATACTAATATAATTTTGGCATGATGAATTCAAAAAATAAAATTATTTTTTTCAAATTAAAATTCTAAAATTTAAAAATTAAACATTTAAATATAACCATATCAGAAATTACTTAAATAAAATTACTTATTTTAAAAATTACTTAACATAATGAATTTAACTATTTAGTTCAAGAATACTTATAAATATGAAAGAAAATTATTCTATCAATTGTTGTGTTATTATAATAAACCACTCATAATATTAGGGACATGATTATGAATTAAAACTGATAACATATCATTAACCATCGTGTAATACATCCACAACTTCATCACTGCATACCACATATCCAAATCTGTAACACCCCAAGCTTCCTCGGTATGTTTCCTTTCGAATAATGCAATGACGTGCATTGTACGCAACTTCGAGATTTTAACACACCACAACCAATCAAACTAGCCGTTATGAATAGTAATACCTACTTTTAGAAATTATATATATTTTATATTTCAAAATGGACTTCATTTTTGGATTCGGAATATCGAATTTAGCCTAAGGTGAAATTTTGGTACTTTTCGGATAACTTTCATATTTTGATGAATAGTGAAAATTACTAAATTTTAATTAAAAACAACTTTTTTAATCAAAATAATTAATAGTGATAAATTGTGAATTTGAGTGGTTTTAAAGTATATTTAGAATATATTTTTACCATTTAATATAATGTTGGTCATTGGACATAATTTTACAATTAAACCGAACATAAACAAGTGTCAATCTTTTGATAGTTATTATCTCTTAAAAACACGCTTTTTGTTTTGACAGCGGGAATTAATTTTAAATTAATTTCTGCCACTTCTGTGTTTTGAATTTAGAAAAATGGATTCCATATTTGGAATCAGGATGTCAAAATTGTGTAAATAGGTAACTTTTATTTTTAGACATTTTGAATAATTACTGCGGTAAATATTTTATTTACCATGGTTAAGGGTAAATCCGGTAAATAAGGGTTAAAAAAAATAATATTATAATAATACTAAATTACCCTAAAATGTGTCTTAACCCTATTGGTTGATACATGGTCGACCATGGGCATCTTTGGGTCAATTTTGGGACCCCATGGATCCACTTGTAAGTGATAATGACACTTTATATTAATTAAGTTAAAATGAATACAAAAATGACACAAGCATATATCTTTTAGCAAAACAATTGTTACATAGGGTTATATATGCTGGATTTTAGATTATAAATATTCATTAGAAAGATAAAAAGATTTCCTACATAATTATAGTTTATTTATAATTTTTTGACATTAAATAATTTATTTTATTTATGACACAATGATGATGCAGTAATTACTAAAATAGTAAAAAATTAACATAATTGATATTATAAATACCCAAATAATTATAATATTAAACTTTTAATGAATTAAACAAATTTTCTAGGATAATATGATATATTAGGATTGATTTATTTGACTTTGTTCGAAGTAATCAATCTGTTATGAGTTTCACAAAAATCAACTAGTGAATAGTGTCAAAATTGACATAAAAGAGTTCTTAAAACAAATATTATATTATTAATTGATATTAAATTCCTAAAAATCTAAGGTTCGGCCAAGAGACTTATATTATGATATTTTAATCATTAATGGACCACTTGAGGGTCTTTTGGATGTATATAGTAAGTTTATTAACCATATTATATAAAAATACAAAGAGACATTGTAAAAGTGAAACTAATTAACTTAGAGTTAATACTTAAAGATAAGGTTAATATAAGTACCCAAACCTGTCTAAATTCTATTGGATGAGTTTTTTTCGACCTATCCCCACCTCAACCTTTGAATAGTCAACTTTGGAGCCATTGGAAACCGAATATGAATTTATTATAAATTAATATTTCTAGCTTTTCCAAAGGTGCCCCTCACCCCTCTTATAAAAGGGCACTCCTCCTTCTCATTTCCTCACACCTCTCAAGCCACTTGGCTCGTCCAAACTCTGCCCAACTAAGCTCCCCACATCCCTCTCCTACTCCTTGAAGCTTCCCCTTAGGCAGAAAGCATTTCAACAAGTCCTTTGGTTCCAACCAAAGTGAGTTACCTAAATTAAAGGTAACGATTTCTCTTAAATTATTTTCATTTATTTTGCTTCTTCAACCCCCAAACTCTTTTTATTTCCCTTCTTTTGTAACAACACCAGTATCCTCAATATACTAGGATGTTGTTATAAGAAGTATTCAAACTACACATACACACAACTCCATCTAATGGATGATGAACATAATGTTTCTGTGGATGGCAAACTAACGCCTCACGAAACGATGATTGTTCAAAAACATCTTACCGCCTCTCATGGTGGCCATTATGATGGCACTGTAATTAAATATGATATTAATGATATATATTTTATATATAAGCTTCTGTAATTCCATTTTATTTCATACCATTATTCGTTTCATGTCGTATATACATACGATAATTTCATTTGAGGAAGTGCGGACTACCGCCCCCTTAAAATGATATGACTCGTTCATACCACACATGGAACGTATAAAGGATGGTGTTAATGAACTTAAGTAACATATATAAAATATTATATTATACTGGAATAGTAATATACCTATGTATCATTTGGATTCGATTCTTTTAAAATAAAAAATTAAATGGAAGTAGCGTTCGTGCGTACGTACGGACTACCGTCTCCACGAACGCGATGAGATTCATTATCCATCGTATCCATTCAAGTATAATTATCATTTAATGATTTAAAAATGATGTTTAAGGACTTGATATCATTCTGGATATGAATAAGATACAACAAACATGACTTATGTAACAAAACATATAAAAGAAAATGAGTAAGTTAACACCCGAAACGGCGTTAATACTAAGATATTATTAACAAATCAATGTTAAAAGATCATATATGATATCATATTAAAGTAAATGATTCTTGTATTATTCAATAACAATTATTTCACCATTATACATGAGGTAAACCTACCATCGACCAAGGAAAAAGTACAAAGTAAGGGATTCTCTTATCTCACTTTCAATTCCGTGAGATTTCCATTGTTCGCTACTAAATTATTGAAAGTGGTGTATTGTGTACTTCCATTTGATATATATTATCATGATTCACTTTATATTCATGTTATTCTGTAAATCATTTGGTGGTTATTAACTTTTGGCCATGCGACTCAGTTGATTAACGTGGTAAGGGATTCTCTTATCTCACTTTCAATTCCGTGAGATTTCCATTGTTCGCTACTAAATTATTGAAAGTGGTGTATTGTGTACTTCCATTTGATATATATTATCATGATTCACTTTATATTCATGTTATTCTGTAAATCATTTGGTGGTTATTAACTTTTGGCCATGCGACTCAGTTGATTAACGTGGTAAGGGATTTTCTTATCTCACTTTTAATTCCGTGAGAATTCCATTGATCACCACTTAATTATTGCATGTGGTGTATGTGTACTGCCCATGATCGTATTCATTGTGTAATATACTTTAATTTATGGGTATTTACATCATCATGGTATGATACTTCTTTCATGGGTGTATGTTTCGTAAGTTACCTAATCGGTAAGGGAATTTGAGATTTCAATTTCCACTCATTTGGCTTTACGCATATTTCATTGATTATATTACCCCAAGATTATGTGTGGAATCACTATTCATTTGATTATGTCATAATTTCCACTCCCCTTCCTGTGGATATAATTTTGATACACATAATCACTCCATTGATAATTCTCAAGTCATTGATATGAATTTGATAAGAGTAATTTTAACTCATTCTCCATTTGTTGGGTTAAACATCCAATTCGTTGGTATTGTTTTTACAAGAATATGTGTGAATGTCCTTTGATTGTTTTACACTGAATATCCAATCATATTTAGTGTATTTATATTTGTCACACATAATTATGTCATTGATTTATCCTTAACCTAAGGATACAACCTTTTTGAGAAATTTCATCTCAATTTACATTCCATTGAGACTTCTTTGATGATATACACCAAATCACTTCTATGTGGTGTATATAATGTACTTTGACATAGTATATCATGAATTCCTTTATTCTCATGATATTACAATGTTTTGATTACCTCAATTATTTGTATTCAAGTGTCTCTCTTTTGGTTAGAAATTCTAACCAAAATACCATTTTAAAATGTTTTAAAGAATTATTCTTCTAAATCATGCTCATTAATGTCCATATTTTAAAAATGGTTTTAAGGATTTATTTATATGGACATTAAAGTTTTAAAATTAAAACTCCTTTTAAAAGTTTAAAAGTGGTATGGGACACTTTGATTCAAAAATATACTTTTAAATGGCTTCTTGACAAATAGTGTGACTTTTAAATGTTTTCAAGAAAAGGGGGATATTTCTCTCAAATAGTTTTGATGATTATTTTCATCTATGTCAACATCCTTCATTATTCATGATTGAGGTTAATGTGATACAATCCAATCTTCCATATTGTATCGAATGAGTTATATTTGACTGTGGATGTTCTATTTTTATACCATTCATGGTTTGTGGATAAATTATTGACATTTCGTATGCTAGTTTTAATACGAATGTTTATTTTATGCTTAAACCTATTCATATGAGGAATGAATTGGACTTAATAAGTGACGGGTGGAGCCCGCTATAGCTCCTCGATGCATCGGTAGGTCTCATGAGACAAACTAGTGTCTTGGCACAAGGCCTTGGCAAAATCTTATTTGTAGTCTTGGCACGAGGCCTTGGCTATGTGGTTATGATAGTCTGGCATTATGCATTCCATCATTATGAAAGTGGTTATTGATATTTCATGTGATCATTCGACTAGTAGAATATCCATGTGAGTAAGTAAATGGCATTATTTCATTTTACTTTTGCCATACTATGTTGAAGTTCAATTTTAAAAGGCTTTTGTTTTAGTTATAAATTGCCTTAAGTGTTTATGCTTATTTATGAAAGCTTCTGCTATAATGTTATCCTTACTGAGCATCCGAGCTCACCCCTTTCAATGTTTTATTTTTCCCAGGATTATGAAGAAGTAATTTATGAATGACCTGCAGGGATAGTATGAGGGGATATGAAGACAAGATGTTTTTTTTTATGATGTAATGTAAAAATTTATGGATGTATCTAGTTATTCCAAGGCTACTAAACTAATCGGTCTTTCGAGACTTGATCTTTCTCATGATCATGCCAATGTTATGTAATAATGCACCGACTCTAGATAATTAGGGTCGGGGCGTTACAGTTGGTATCAGAGGAAGTTTAGTACAAACCTTGGTAGCTAGATTTAGATAAACTCTGATTAGAGCACGTAGACCTAAGATGAACTTTGAGGATTAGTATAAAAGAACTTCCTAGAATTTTGGTATTGTAGAAATTTTGTGAGTTTTCCGAGCAATACATCCCTGTCTGGATACGAGCAGGTAGAGGCGGCTCTGGCACAGATGTACCTAGGGGTAAAACCCGAAAACACCGCTTTGAGCTAGACTCGAACGGGAACTGGTGCACGACAACGGGCCTTGCTGCACTCTTGGTTACGACACTCCCGGGGGATATTCTTAGGATAATTTACATTTTCTTTACAAACCAATTTAAGTAATATATATATAAGATGAGAGTAAATGACCTTGGTTAATCCAAATATGTTTCAAATTGAGAATATGGTGACATTTTAATCTCTAAATGATTTTACGACTACTATTACTCACACAATGCTTTATGGTTTTAGTCAATGGCTGGATTCCAAGGAAGTCATAGTGACTTTGAGAATGATGTACAAGATGGGAACGGTGGTGGCAATGAGCAACAAAATGGAATGTTGATAGGCGTAAAAGATATCGTCTTTATGCCAAATCAGTTTTCCAAAAATATGATCAACAACATATATATTAACCAACTCCCAGACTCAACAAGGAAGAGAAAGGTGATAAATGATAAGAGCTCCAGCAATGGAGACCATGGAGAAAAGAACCCTCAATTTTCATCATGCAGGAAATGTGGAAAGAGACACCCAGGAAAGTGTCTCAATGGGACAACGAAATGTTTTACGTGCGGGAAGGAAGGACATAAAGTAAAGAATTGCCGAAGAAAAATGAAGAGTACTATGGAAGAAGATAAAAATGGTCCCAAGAGTCCATTTACAGTCATTTGCCGTAAATGTAGGGGACCTGGCCATTACCCGAGTGAATGTCCTATTCTATAGGATATTTTCTTGGTCAAAGAAGAAGCTATGTGGGAATAAATGGTTGGAGAAATGTTTAAAAAGTATTAGCACTCCTTGTTGATGGGTTTACTATGGAATAATTTTCTCTTGTATTTGTAACCCCGCAGTTTTCCATGTGAGAATGATATTTGAGGAAGAATTGTCTCTTCTCTTGTGGATTTGGGTATAAATAACCATTTGGATTTATATGATCATTGGGGTTTGAGAGAATTATAAGTTATTCTAATTTGGGATGAAGATTCAAGGTATGATATAACATTTGTGGTTAAATTTATGATATAGTATTTTGAGGAATTTATCTCATTTTGGCAATATTATAAAATATAGTTTTTGAAAAAGGACAACACGTAGACCGTGTGACAACCCGTCGCGTCGGACAAAGCTATGGGAATCGAACCCACAACCAAAGTGCGATTGGGATTTATCGCCTACCACTGGACTACGTGAAGTCCCTGGTTAGTGTGACTATTTTTTTTAGTTAAATGATTTTATTGATCAATAATAAGTTGATTTGGGTTCTTATTTCATATCAAAAGAATACCCTTCGTATAGGAAAATGATTTGGTGATTAAGTGATAAATGTTATTTTGGAAGATGTTCGCTTTGTTGGAAACACTATATGTCCAAGGAAAATAGAATACTATGGGGTTTCATTTGTGGAGTAATGATAGATTTTTATCTACGTTTTTATTGTGGATTTATAGTGATTTGGGTTATTTATGGAAATGATTAACCTATAATAGAGAATATGTGATTAGGTTAATTACTTTTGAGTATGTGACTTTAAGAGTATGTGATGTCATTTGGAGATACAATTTAACATGGGAGACTACATAATCAAATTCTTCTATGTTTTGGGTTTCAATATTAGTTTGGATTATATTAAAGGATTTTAAGGACAATTGGTTATTGAATGGTATCTATTTAACTTTGGGGTATTGTTGGTTTAACTTTAGAAATTAAGATTAGTGCATATTTATCTCAATGAATATCCTTTTGGGGGATCATTAGATCATTCACTGACCATTTTGGTTTTGATTAATCTTCAAAGACAATGTAAATATATGGTTTATCCTTCATGGATCATGTGATTCTATAGAAGTTTATTCTATCTCTTCCAGTGTGACCAAGTCTTCTTGAATACTCATCGTTTAAAAAAAATGAGTTAGTGGTGGAAATTTATTAAAGAATGAAAATCTACTTAAAATGTAAGTATATCTCATAATGTTCTTAGTCAATATCATAAATGAATTCCTCTTCCTTATGTAATGTAACTTAAAAAAAATGTTGTCTGTTTACTTTCCTACTAGGAGACTAATGGTCGTTTGTCCCAACACAAGTTTGTGGTTTTCTCATTGTTAACTTTCTCCTGATCATGATTTCTATCCCTCTCCATCAGAACTTGACACTTAGTTTATCATCCATATCCATGTTTTCTTACATGGAATCCTAGTATGGGTTATCTTGGATGACCCTTATACCTCTCTTTCTTTCTTTTAAAGTGACAGTTTTATTGACTCTTTTTCCGATGTGGGACTTTCCATTATATTCCCAAGCAAAATTTTAAAAATTGCGAGGACGCAATTTATTGAAGGAGGGGATAATGTAACACCCCAAGCTTCCTCGGTATGTTTCCTTTCGAATAATGCAATGACGTGCATTGTACGCAACTTCGAGATTTTAACACACCACAACCAATCAAACTAGCCGTTATGAATAGTAATACCTACTTTTAGAAATTATATATATTTTATATTTCAAAATGGACTTCATTTTTGGATTCGGAATATCGAATTTAGCCTAAGGTGAAATTTTGGTACTTTTCGGATAACTTTCATATTTTGATGAATAGTGAAAATTACTAAATTTTAATTAAAAACAACTTTTTTAATCAAAATAATTAATAGTGATAAATTGTGAATTTGAGTGGTTTTAAAGTATATTTAGAATATATTTTTACCATTTAATATAATGTTGGTCATTGGACATAATTTTACAATTAAACCGAACATAAACAAGTGTCAATCTTTTGATAGTTATTATCTCTTAAAAACACGCTTTTTGTTTTGACAGCGGGAATTAATTTTAAATTAATTTCTGCCACTTCTGTGTTTTGAATTTAGAAAAATGGATTCCATATTTGGAATCAGGATGTCCAAATTGTGTAAATAGGTAACTTTTATTTTTAGACATTTTGAATAATTACTGCGGTAAATATTTTATTTACCATGGTTAAGGGTAAATCCGGTAAATAAGGGTTAAAAAAATAATATTATAATAATACTAAATTACCCTAAAATGTGTCTTAACCCTATTGGTTGATACATGGTCGACCATGGGCATCTTTGGGTCAATTTTGGGACCCCATGGATCCACTTGTAAGTGATAATGACACTTTATATTAATTAAGTTAAAATGAATACAAAAATGACACAAGCATATATCTTTTAGCAAAACAATTGTTACATAGGGTTATATATGCTGGATTTTAGATTATAAATATTCATTAGAAAGATAAAAAGATTTCCTACATAATTATAGTTTATTTATAATTTTTTGACATTAAATAATTTATTTTATTTATGACACAATGATGATGCAGTAATTACTAAAATAGTAAAAAATTAACATAATTGATATTATAAATACCCAAATAATTATAATATTAAACTTTTAATGAATTAAACAAATTTTCTAGGATAATATGATATATTAGGATTGATTTATTTGACTTTGTTCGAAGTAATCAATCTGTTATGAGTTTCACAAAAATCAACTAGTGAATAGTGTCAAAATTGACATAAAAGAGTTCTTAAAACAAATATTATATTATTAATTGATATTAAATTCCTAAAAATCTAAGGTTCGGCCAAGAGACTTATATTATGATAGTTTAATCATTAATGGACCACTTGGGGGTCTTTTGGATGTATATAGTAAGTTTATTAACCATATTATATAAAAATACAAAGAGACATTGTAAAAGTGAAACTAATTAACTTAGAGTTAATACTTAAAGATAAGGTTAATATAAGTACCCAAACCTGTCTAAATTCTATTGGATGAGTTTTTTTCGACCTATCCCCACCTCAACCTTTGAATAGTCAACTTTGGAGCCATTGGAAACCGAATATGAATTTATTATAAATTAATATTTCTAGCTTTTCCAAAGGTACCCCTCACCCCTCTTATAAAAGGGCACTCCTCCTTCTCATTTCCTCACACCTCTCAAGCCACTTGGCTCGTCCAAACTCTGCCCAACTAAGCTCCCCACATCCCTCTCCTACTCCTTGAAGCTTCCCCTTAGGCAGAAAGCATTTCAACAAGTCCTTTGGTTCCAACCAAAGTGAGTTACCTAAATTAAAGGTAACGATTTCTCTTAAATTATTTTCATTTATTTTGCTTCTTCAACCCCCAAACTCTTTTTATTTCCCTTCTTTTGTAACAACACCAGTATCCTCAATATACTAGGATGTTGTTATAAGAAGTATTCAAACTACACATACACACAACTCCATCTAATGGATGATGAACATAATGTTTCTGTGGATGGCAAACTAACGCCTCACGAAACGATGATTGTTCAAAAACATCTTACCGCCTCTCATGGTGGCCATTATGATGGCACTGTAATTAAATATGATATTAATGATATATATTTTATATATAAGCTTCTGTAATTCCATTTTATTTCATACCATTATTCGTTTCATGTCGTATATACATACGATAATTTCATTTGAGGAAGTGCGGACTACCGCCCCCTTAAAATGATATGACTCGTTCATACCACACATGGAACGTATAAAGGATGGTGTTAATGAACTTAAGTAACATATATAAAATATTATATTATACTGGAATAGTAATATACCTATGTATCATTTGGATTCGATTCTTTTAAAATAAAAAATTAAATGGAAGTAGCGTTTGTGCGTACGTACGGACTACCGTCTCCACGAACGCGATGAGATTCATTATCCATCGTATCCATTCAAGTATAATTATCATTTAATGATTTAAAAATGATGTTTAAGGACTTGATATCATTCTGGATATGAATAAGATACAACAAACATGACTTATGTAACAAAACATATAAAAGAAAATGAGTAAGTTAACACCCGAAACGGCGTTAATACTAAGATATTATTAACAAATCAATGTTAAAAGATCATATATGATATCATATTAAAGTAAATGATTCTTGTATTATTCAATAACAATTATTTCACCATTATATAGGAGGTAAACCTACCATCGACCAAGGAAAAAGTACAAAGTAAGGGATTCTCTTATCTCACTTTCAATTCCGTGAGATTTCCATTGTTCGCTACTAAATTATTGAAAGTGGTGTATTGTGTACTTCCATTTGATATATATTATCATGATTCACTTTATATTCATGTTATTCTGTAAATCATTTGGTGGTTATTAACTTTTGGCCATGCGACTCAGTTGATTAACGTGGTAAGGGATTCTCTTATCTCACTTTCAATTCCGTGAGATCTCCATTGTTCGCTACTAAATTATTGAAAGTGGTGTATTGTGTACTTCCATTTGATATATATTATCATGATTCACTTTATATTCATGTTATTCTGTAAATCATTTGGTGGTTATTAACTTTTGGCCATGCGACTCAGTTGATTAACGTGGTAAGGGATTTTCTTATCTCACTTTTAATTCCGTGAGAATTCCATTGATCACCACTTAATTATTGCATGTGGTGTATGTGTACTGCCCATGATCGTATTCATTGTGTAATATACTTTAATTTATGGGTATTTACATCATCATGGTATGATACTTCTTTCATGGGTGTATGTTTCGTAAGTTACCTAATCGGTAAGGGAATTTGAGATTTCAATTTCCACTCATTTGGCTTTACGCATATTTCATTGATTATATTACCCCAAGATTATGTGTGGAATCACTATTCATTTGATTATGTCATAATTTCCACTCCCCTTCCTGTGGATATAATTTTGATACACATAATCACTCCATTGATAATTCTCAAGTCATTGATATGAATTTGATAAGAGTAATTTTAACTCATTCTCCATTTGTTGGGTTAAACATCCAATTCGTTGGTATTGTTTTTACAAGAATATGTGTGAATGTCCTTTGATTGTTTTACACTGAATATCCAATCATATTTAGTGTATTTATATTTTTCACACATAATTATGTCATTGATTTATCCTTAACCTAAGGATACAACCTTTTTGAGAAATTTCATCTCAATTTACATTCCATTGAGACTTCTTTGATGATATACACCAAATCACTTCTATGTGGTGTATATAATGTACTTTGACATAGTATATCATGAATTCCTTTATTCTCATGATATTACAATGTTTTGATTACCTCAATTATTTGTATTCAAGTGTCTCTCTTTTGGTTAGAAATTCTAACCAAAATACCATTTTAAAATGTTTTAAAGAATTATTCTTCTAAATCATGCTCATTAATGTCCATATTTTAAAAATGGTTTTAAGGATTTATTTATATGGACATTAAAGTTTTAAAATTAAAACTCCTTTTAAAAGTTTCAAAGTGGTATGGGACACTTTGATTCAAAAATATACTTTTAAATGGCTTCTTGACAAATAGTGTGACTTTTAAATGTTTTCAAGAAAAGGGGGATATTTCTCTCAAATAGTTTTGATGATTATTTTCATCTATGTCAACATCCTTCATTATTCATGATTGAGGTTAATGTGATACAATCCAATCTTCCATATTGTATCGAATGAGTTATATTTGACTGTGGATGTTCTATTTTTATACCATTCATGGTTTGTGGATAAATTATTGACATTTCGTATGCTAGTTTTAATACGAATGTTTATTTTATGCTTAAACCTATTCATATGAGGAATGAATTGGACTTAATAAGTGACGGGTGGAGCCCGCTATAGCTCCTCGATGCATCGGTAGGTCTCATGAGACAAACTAGTGTCTTGGCACAAGGCCTTGGCAAAATCTTATTTGTAGTCTTGGCACGAGGCCTTGGCTATGTGGTTATGATAGTCTGGCATTATGCATTCCATCATTATGAAAGTGGTTATTGATATTGCATGTGATCATTCGACTAGTAGAATATCCATGTGAGTAAGTAAATGGCATTATTTCATTTTACTTTTGCCATACTATGTTGAAGTTCAATTTTAAAAGGCTTTTGTTTTAGTTATAAATTGCCTTAAGTGTTTATGCTTATTTATGAAAGCTTCTGCTATAATGTTATCCTTACTGAGCATCCGAGCTCACCCCTTTCAATGTTTTATTTTTCCCAGGATTATGAAGAAGTAATTTATGAATGACCTGCAGGGATAGTATGAGGGGATATGAAGACAAGATGTTTTTTTTTATGATGTAATGTAAAAATTTATGGATGTATCTAGTTATTCCAAGGCTACTAAACTAATCGGTCTTTCGAGACTTGATCTTTCTCATGATCATGCCAATGTTATGTAATAATGCACCGACTCTAGATAATTAGGGTCGGGGCGTTACAAAATCCACAACCACATTATCACAATCACCATAATTCCATCAAATTAAAACCATCCATCATTATGGTAATGTAAACATGAAGGACATAAACCTAATTCCTACCTCCTTTTATGTACATTCCTCACCAACTCTATTCCATTCTCAGTAGTAGGGTATCATGAATAAGTAAAGCATCAACCTCGTTCCCTCCCCCTACCATGCATGACCTCCACTATGAACTACCACATCCTCTTATCAATATCATAGCTCATTCACTTTTGACTTTTTATAATCACATAATATACATATATACCAACCCTAATCCCTTATAGAGCATGAGAATATGTAACCACTATGATCCATTATATCCCTTAGAGGATTTATAACCACTATGAACCATTATAGCCCATTAAACATCCACTGCATATTTCCTTCTACCACACCACTTCAAAAACATTTATCCACAAATTAAGCTATAACAATGAAATAAAAACAAAATCAAAATTAAAACCTATAAAAATAGGATTCTACACAAACAAAAATTTCCCATAAATATTTCATTCTATTTCAACATTAATCATAATTTCTAGCCATGTTCATTAGTTTATTTATTCATTTATCTATACCAAACTATTAATCATTCCATTTTCCATTCCAAATTCATTTATTTATTATTCATCACATTTATTCAATCCATAACTATTCAATAATTTTCATTAACTATTCATCCACAGCCAACTTCCATCTTTGGTTTCTCATTCACAATTCCAATTTCCATTTCACAAACCAGTTTTAGCCAAATTCAAGGAAGCTATAATAAACATAAACATCACCACACATCCTTTTTCATGAATAAACCATCACATAGTAATCCACCAATAATTTCAACAACATATTTTATATTTCACATTTTATAATTTTCCCATCCTTGTTTCCTTCTTTAAGTGATTATTCATTTAGGGTTCCAAGGTCCATTAGAAATAGGAACAAACATATATTTAAACATCCAAAAATAATAATAATTTTATAAATCACAACATTAAACATTAATCACAATGTTTCAACATGTGTAAATATGATGAAAAACATAAAACACACACAACACCCCTCTTTCCCCATTCAATTCCTCTTTAACTAATTCATTTTCATCATTAATTTCTTACTCCCTTTAAGGTGTTATTGAAATCATTACATTTTATATAAACAAAAACACCCCCAAAGAATCACTATTGATTCCCTAAAAATGTGCATCTGTAGTTTTAGGATTAGAGAGATACCCAAAGCATAGGAATTATTTTCTCTGTAAAGGGAAGAAGGAGAAGAATAAATACATGTGGATTAGGTACCTAGGTCATATGTATCACGTGACCCTAAGTATATCAAATGAATGGGTCATGAACCTTGTGTGATATGTTAATTATCATGAAAATACTTGCCAAGAAGTCTTGATAATTATGAGAAGCCCAATCAGATAGCTCATTGGATCAGGAAAAGTCCCTCAAATGGGTCCTTTTGATCAGGAAACATGACAGCTGACAAGCTCTTGAAAATATCCCAAGATGTTCATAAAATAAAAGTTGGAAAATGTGAAATATTCATACAAAAGGTAGTTACATTGATTATCATGTGTCATGTCTATGTTGTTCATGATTTCATTTATAGATCATGTGAAAATTCCTAGAAACATGTTGTCTTGGTCAAGATAAGGCTACTAGATATGTAACCTTCGTCATCCAAAGGACATTCGTCATTTTCATTTGATCATGTGATGCCCTAATGCACAGATTATTGGATAATTCCATGGTATTTATAAAATAAATCATGAAAAAGGTGGCACCATTATATGAATAAGGGTTACACTATTTTTTATACAAAGGGTTTATGCACCTCGCATGATCAATTTACTAATCATGTGAAGGCCCCTTGAAAAGATATATTGATCTCCTGAAGGGACCTAGAAAAGCCTTACTTAATCATGAGAAGGCCCTCCATCATGCCATCCTGATCTCATGAAGGGACCCAAACATTTCAGCCAGATCTTTAAAAGTCCCTTTGACATGTCAATTTTATTATGAAAAATCCCTTTGAAAATACATGGGTTCAATAAATATGGAAATGATAGAGTGATCTCACAATCATTATTTAACATGTGACATGAAGATGATGTCAAGTATGAATCATGGTGGGTTCATGAAAAATTATTAATGTAATGATCCCTCCATCAAATCAAGCCCATATATACAATTTAAGCATCATGCGAAATGGAATATATTTAGGGCACTGATTCCTATAAATCCCCACCGGCATAGAAAAAGCACACAGTTGGAAGAACATAGGTGATAGATGAATTCTTGGAGTAGATAGATACACAATCATAAGACTATTCCACTAGGTAATCCTAGGGAATTTCTTAATGGGTTATTTGGTATGCTTATACACTTCATGTGATCACTCCATTGATCAAGTCAAGGGATATTGGTATGCTGTTCAGATCATGTGGAGGAGTTTCCACATGTTTTTTTGTTTATGCAATGCCTCAATAGGACATCATTTGAGGAACATTGATGCATTTATGAATTAAAGGCTAAAAATGATGAAAGCTTCATGTGAAGATGGAGATGTTAATTTTATGTGAGAGGGTCATTTTCTTTGAATGATCTATTCACCGATCAACCGATGGCATCTGTACATGTCATCCAAGTCATGTGATTCCCTTTGGACATGTCAGGATGATCATACTAATTCCCCCATACATTTCATATGGTTCATACAAATTCCTCTGAACATGTTATCTAGTTAACGTGAGTTCCTTAGGACATGTAATCCAGATCATGTGATGGCCTATGGACATGTCATCCATGTCATGTGACTCCCTATGGACAAGTTATCCAAGTCATGGGTTACACTCTATATATATTAGCTAGATCATGTGAAGTCCTCCATATATTTCATCTAGTTCATGTAAAGTCCTACATACCTTTGAGATTTATCATATGACATCCCATGAACATGTTGGATTGGATCACACAAAAACCACTTGACATGTCAAGAAGACACCTTTGGACATGTTAGGAAGATGCCCTAGACATGTCAGGCTGACACCCCCAGAAATGTCATCCATATCTTGAAAGAATACTCGAGCATGTGCCCTCAAATTTTGTAAACCCCAAACTTTGAGTTTTTTTTCAAAGAATTCCCCCTTAATATGGGAAGTGTACATAATAGACTAGGCCTATACACTCATTATGAGATCCTCATTCCACTTATGGTCTCCACCCTCTATATGTCATAGAGTAAGGCTCAAATACCCTATATGGGCATCCACCTTGGTGAAATCCATCTATATCCCAAACACTCTAGATCATGGGATATAAACTATCCTATTAGTCTATCATCCTCCCTTTTACATCATCAGATAAGAAATGGGCTCGTACATGGGAATCTTCTTTAGTGTAAGTCTCTTAAATGTCATTTCATATAACCCACCCCCTGTGGGTATATCATTATTCCTCATCCATCAGTAGGTTAAGAAATTTAAATGAACATGAGGACTCTGATTCCTACTATAAGTAGGGTACATAAGACACCTTCTTAAGTTTTTAGCTCCATATCAAACACTTCATCAGGGCTCCCATAGTGCATAATTCATATATTCATATACAGTGAGTCTGATTACTTATTATCCCTTGTTTATCACACCAAGAATGACTTTCATGGTATTAGGGATTTAGAATAATAATATCACTAGAATCATGAAATTCCCCCAATCAAGGAAACCTTAGTGTGTAAGCCCCATTCAATGAAATGATGAAAATTCACCCATGCATAGGTGTCCACCTTGGTGTAAGTCTTGAAGGAATTCCCATATTGGTAAAATCTGGGGGAAATAACCCTCATATGTACTAATTATATATCCCTTCCCATAATTGGGTTGAGAGAAGACTAAACTATGAAGTCTCTAATTCCTATTACAAGAAGGATTTGTATAATTCCTTCCTAAGGCTCAAGCTCTATACCTAATGCCTAAGTTCTTTCATATACGTCCTTTCTATGTGAAGTTAAACTTCAAGGTTTGAACCTAAACAGACTATTTGGGTTTTTATTCATGTTATAATGGGATACCTATGACATATCTTGGAGGTTTGATCCCATCCTTGAAACACAAATCACCTTCCTATATGGAAATAAACTACAAAGTTCCTGGTTATATGGATTTAAAACACAAGAAGTTACCCATTTCTAATCAATAATGGGAAACATATAGAGAACCTATAATATATATAGATGGTATCATTGATATAATCTCCTTAACATGTAGAAGGATTCAACACCCAATTGATTTATTAGGGTAACCAATCTCATATCAGGATTTGGAAGAGATTCAAAAACATATCTTAAACCTATAATAGATTCTTGGAGTATGTGATAATTCCCCCCAAAAGGGTGTGATGAGCCCAACCTCCTATCCTCTTGACCAATGAAAAGTTTCATTGGGTTTGAAACCTGAACACTTGTCTTTAGAAAGTAGTACCATGATTCATTTTAGATGTGGGAGTCATTTGGAGTTTCCATGAGAGATAAAAATAGTGAACCTGATGTGAATGATTGTGCAATAACATGTAAAACACCTTAAAATCAATTATTGGCACCCAATTTTTGTTGAAAGTAAAGATGATGAATTTTATTTGATTCTAAAAATAATAACATGATGTGAAATACTTTAACTATGTAATCCCCTTTTGTGGGTTAAAAAAGATAGATTGCCCAGTTCCCATAGAGCCATTATTCTACTACACCTTCAATGAGAAAAAAACGGTGAACCCAATGTGAATCGATTAAATAATAAAAATGGTCAATTGACAATGTGTCAAGACATTTTGTTTTAAATATACTACGAAAACAAAAATGGTATTCCTAATGTGAAATAATTAGAAAATATTTTAGGGTTCCCATGAAATAGGTCATTTTTTCCCTGAAAATTTCACATGAGTAAAATGGTCAAACCGACAACAAGAATGAACAATTTTGTTAACCATGCATAGAAAATTAATCATGTTCCGCACTTTTGATGATGAATTATTGATAAAATTGTTCCTTTTTGTCTTTGTGAATAAAGAAACTGCTCTCACAAAAACCACCTTGACCTAAGATCATGTCTTCATTAAGTGAATGTTCTACAACAACAACTATGGTAGTAACCTCTGTGGGTTGAAAAAAAAACATCACCCACCCAATTCCTTTAGCTTAGGGTGTAAAATAAGGTGGTTTTGGAATTTCATTGACATGTTATGATCCTGGTCCTCAAAGCCATATGTAAAGGTCTCCATATGATAAAGCCAGTAAGTCCATATCATTTAAGAAAATCTAGAATGAAACTAGTGGCACCTGTCACCACCAAAACCCACCTCATAAGCCTATCCCCAGAGTACAGAAATCATAACCTTACTTACCTTAGGAAGGTATAACAAGAACTTGAATATGGATCTAGCCCAATTCAGAAGATTCCTAGGAGGGATACTTTAAACAACTATCACTAGATTCATCCTTCTAGTTCCCCTCAGTCTCCTACTAAGGGAAACACCCAATGGATTTCCACCTCAAACACCCAAACACAGGTACTAAGGAGGTCTCTTTGAGATCCATAAGCTATGAATAAATGGGAGTGGGTTCATATCCCCACTTCCACTAATGAATCCAATTGGTATATTTTGGTAGTGGCCAGTGAGAAGGCTCATATCTCTACTCACTTGAATCAAGTCTGCATGCATATTCCTGTAGCAAGAATAGGGTAGGAACATATCCCTTCCCCCATGCATGAAGCTCATTTTCATATTACAATGGAACAAGGAGGATAAGAGTGGACTTATATCCCCACTTCAATTGAATACATCTTCTATTATATCTTATATATTGAGAACATATAGGCCTACATTACTATATAGACTTTTCTAAAGTGTCAATATATACTAGTAGCAATAGAAGATATCTACTGGCATATTATAGAACTGATGGAGATACAGGGATAGGCACATATCCTTACCCCAACATGCAGAGTAAAATATCACCATGATCAGTATGAATAGGTTGATAATTCAAATTAAGTGAACATTCTTTCTCACATACAGGAGGATTATAGGTATATTCTATTAAAGTACAAGGCACAGGACAAGACTTGTATTCCCATTCTGACTGCATCCACCAATTGAATTTGGAATATTCTTGAGGGTAGGCACACATTCCGGTTGAAGAAATATATTTTCATACTCTAAAGACACAGGACTGGGATCATATCCATGTTCCAACAAAGTTTCATTAGTAAAATATGGAATTCACCTATGTGAAGGCTCATATCCCCATCGATGAAGTGACTCATCATATTCCAATAGCTTACAGAATTCGGGATCAAATCCCTATTTCCACCAATGAACGGCTGCATCAGCATCCTTAATAGGATGTATAGGCAGAGGTTCATATTCCTTCTCCCATTCTAGAGGTATGTAAGAATATTATGATGGGTAATGTGTATTAAAACCAAACTCATACCCCCCACTCCAGCCAGGATTCACCAGAATATTCCTGAAACCACTCAAAGGTAGGCTTATATCCCCACTGATGATATAGAAGATTAAGGTCATACACCATAAGATTATTAGTATAAGTATCATATCCTTGAATCGCTATATAATAATCAACATATTACAGTTGTCTTCATGTAGCAGGCTCATATCTTTGATCAACCCCCAAAGGCAGCTTGACATATTTTGTCCACAACATGGAAGCAGGCTCATATCCCTAATCTGCTCAATGAAAATGTTATTATGGATATACGATGCATATCTACACCACCTAAAGTGTTCATAGACTCTTTAACTAAAGAATAAGGCAATCACTACCTTGATAGTTCTCCTCACGGTAGTGTAGATATGGATCATAGGGACTCTACTCTTGATGTCCACCATGAACAACCTCTCTACGCTAATATCTCTCTCATGCAAGGAAACACTCCCCTTGTCCAAACAAATTCATATAGAGAGGTACTAAAAACCATAGTGTTAATTGTATATAGTTCCCCCATCAAATATCAGCAACACCTCACCTCAGTTAGTATGAGACCTAGAGAAATGATCTATGTGGTCTGACCAGGTGGAGGAATATGACTCCAATAATGAAGAATCTGACATGAATATATGGATAGAGTAAGTCAGAAACAACCTCCTAACAAAGTTCTATCCCATAAAATATTGGTTATGATATCCCATATGATCTAAAGAATGATTTCATGTCTTACTTACACCAGAATATGTGGGATACTCATCAATGGTTAAAGGCTAGTATCCTCCCCTATCTAGGATATGAGGGTCACCTTCGTACCATAAACATAATCTTTTTTATAATGGACCTATCTACTATCTATATGCACCATGATTATATACCAGAAAGGTAAAATGAAATTTTACAACATGCTTTCCTCCATAGCACCATAAATATAAGGAAATTGATCTTCAAATCCTCATCAAACATCTATATCCGAGGATGGGGTGAGTTTGGGGTGTTTAACTTCACCACATCCTCGAAATAGAAAATCTCACCATATATGACATCCTACAATTTTATAGTTATAGATAAGATTAGGGGAATAGGTAGTTCAAGGGTCAGTTGGTAAATACAGTGAGACTCCCCTACTTTAAGGATTCAAAGACATCATGAACAGAGGTAGAGGGCTACTAGAAGACTCCAAAGCTAGGCCTCTCAAAAAAATAGGAACACATATAAAACATATAATCCTAAGTTTTAAACTAGATAATAAATCCTTAAAATAAGTTACTCCTATCATAAGCTTCCATTATACTCGGGCCATGCTTGAATACAATTGTTCTAATTCAAATAGATCGCAATATAAGTTTCCATAACAGCCATCCAAGAGAGAACCCAACCCATAAGGATAGGGAATTTTTACCAACACATCCACTCCTAGGGTTATCAAACCTTTAGAGGATCCCAGAAATATTAGAGGTGGCTAAAAACAAATCCCATCCCATAGGGCAGGGGGGTCTTTATCATAATCACCACCACAAGGTTTATCACACCCCAAGAGGGTCATAGAGTAATCGACAGTGATTCAAAATAAACTCCATCCCATGGGGATAAAGGGATTAATAGATCAATTTCCCTATTAGGTTCCATCATACTATTGACTTAATTTCTTATATCCTTGTAAATAGGATTAGAAAGTACCAGTAAAAGCCATGAATCATCATCTGCCTATAGGGATGGGGGAATTTTTATCATTATCATTACCCTGAAAGGAGTCCGTATTCTTTATTTTAGGAGGAAAATATCCACATCTGGTGTCTCATCCATTCATCCTTCCATGATATGCACCCCTTTAATTTGGGTCCCACTTGTCAAGTATGACCAGAAACTCCCTTAAGGTCACTATTCTCAAACCAAGATAGGGGTAACATACTGAAAAGGTAGTCAAACCTCATAAGTTCGTAAGCTAAAATGGTCCAATATGACTAGGAGTCAGATAAATTACCCTAATACAACCCTTGAAGGAGGATTAAGTATTACTAGACCACCTTATTGTGTGTATATTGATGGGATAACTACCATTTTCTAATACACATCAATGAGCGTAGTCACTATCAATCCTAAAAATGATGTGGACTAAGATGTAAATGTAGAGGGATGTGATGATGAAATTGTTCCTCAAGAGGTAGGTGATTTGGATGCACAAACTGAGGTTGTATGTACATAGAATTAGAGAAGGATTAGGAAACTGTAACCTTTAAATGGAGAATTTCCACCTCCTCAGAGGAAATATTTTAAGGATAAAGGGAAAGGTTTGGAAACATCTCACTCACTACCTAAAGGATCTAAAATCACCTATATAGTGGAACGGTTGGCACGGTATGAGAATGAGATACAGTGCCTCAAAAATCTTAATGAGTAACTACTCAAGGGAAATATTTCCTCAAGGTATCTTCTTTCAACAGAGACAAACATCCCTCTTAATACACATTAAGATAGATCTAATCCACCTATAAGAGAGTCGTTTGATCATTAAGCTCTCTCTGAATCTAGAAAACAAATTTATATAAATGAGGAAGTTGAGGATGATTATGATTTTCCTCTATTATGGTGAAATCCTATCCCCCATCAGGGTGATCATTCAATCTTGTCACAGATCGAGAATCAATGGGATATGAAAATGGGGCCACCTCATCAAGCCTCACCCACACCCTATAGATGGGAGGTGTCCTAGACAGTGATACCTCCATAACTCCTAAACCACATTTAATCCCTGGTTGCCTGAATAGAATCCATGGAAGGGTGGCATGTCCTTGTGAAACCTGAAAAGAATCCATACCCTGATGTGGCCCAATGATGGGACCTCAATATTAGCAGGAGGTGACTAAACTAGGATGTTTTGTAAAAAATCTAGTAGTGATGGCATCTGTTTAGTATAATATCCTTCTATAAGGGTCCTTCATGGGATGGGAAGACCTCTGTCAATAATTCCTTTATCAGATCATCTCTATGTTAAGTAAAATGATGATTTTCAACCTTAAAAATTGAAAACAATGTGAAAATGAGAGGGTTTATGACTTAATATCTGGATGGAAAGTCTTAACATATTCACTTATTGTCCATTTATCACAAGATCAATTGCTATAACTTTGTGCATAGAATATTCAGGATGATCTGCAAACACCTTTGATCCTGATGAACTATCTAGGTAGATTATGTGAGTTTACAGATACATCACAACACCTAGAATATGTCATTCATAAAACTTGGTCTAAATCTTGACCTATTCCCATGGCATTAGGACAAAATCCTAGTAATTTATAGACTATGGTTGTTACCCTTGAACCAATAGTATTGCCTATTCAAGCACCCAAAAAGGACCCAAATCATCTAGTACCTCTTGTCAAGTAGCATCAGCAACAAAATCACTATCAGCAAAAGGAAAAAATAGATCTAGATCTCTTATGATTTGAGGAATAAATGGACAATGTGTATTCCTTAAAAAATTATTGAGTCCCCTATTATTTCCTTGAAGCCATGTAAAATAACCTACTCAAGCTATTAAGACCTAGGAAGCCCAATGAGGTCAAACTAACTAACCATCCTCACTACTATCCATTATATAAGAGACTAGGCCACACCATCCAGGATTTATTCGTCTTCAAAGATGTCATCCATAGCATAGTTGATTCAATATATGTGATACTAGAGAAGGCTCTAGCATAGGTGACATATGTAACCATCACCCTACCAGAATAAGTGTGTACCTAGAAAGAAGTTTTGACTAGGCATGGATAGAAATTTGATAATTTGGTGACTTGAAAGAAAATTTACTGATATCATTCCATCCTAAGAGAACAGATTTGTAAACTAGTAATGATCCTGACACCTAGGGAGACATCATTGAATACACCTTCTGGAGGAAGATGTAATCATCAAACACAGAAAAATACCCAAGAATAATAGTAATATCCAACTCCTACATGAACTCTAACTCTTATAGGTTTATTTCTTTCAGCATTTGGATAATGGGAACCACCCCAATAAATGGAACCATTATCAGATGAAGAGCTCATATTTGTTTTTATTAACATAGTTCAATTAATAAACCCCTTCTCTGATGATGAAAATTCCCATGAGTATAAGTTCCCCATACCTGACTAGGGACCTAGATGTTGAGGATGCATAAGAAGATATTTTGGTAACTTTCCCATGAAATCCACATACATAGTTAATACCCATGGGAGAGAACTTCACCAAGACCAAAAAAATCATGGTGATTTCTTAGAGTACTCTAGTAGTCATTCAAGCCCAGTCATTTTAAAAAACCGACTGGTAGGGGTATGATTTTATGATCATCCTAGACAAAGGGGAAGGTTGGTGCAACCTATGCCACTTGAAGAAGATGCTCCCTTAAGCTCTACTCAATCCCAATCTCATCAAACTAAAACAACTCAAATCCGGAGTCACATAAAAGGTAGAAACCCCACCCTATAAAGTGTAGGCCTTTAGCACAAAAATATAACATTTTAAAATAGTCATTGGTTGTCCCATCTAAACTCTCAATCTTATATGCTCTTTATATTTCAAAATAACTTATAGATTACTTGTCAGGGACCTCTAGATCCTATAAGAGTTTGAGAGAGATTTTGTTGAAGCCAAGGTTTTCCGAGTGGATACTATTCCATCAAAAATTCATGACACCATATCATTCATAGAATAGGATCAGAAAGAGGTCATCTAGGGACATATCATATACCTATACATTTTAGTAAAACTTTATATTGTTGATATCCGAATGGATTTAGTTGAAAATGGTTTCAGGATAAACCTCATCTCGATCCAAACCCTTAGATATTTTGTATATAGCTAGTGGGACTTTTCCATGATGAAGCTAACTAATCAAGGGTACAAAAAGAGTGAGAAAATACTCCTAGGAAGATCAAATTAAAGGCTCGGTTTAGGGGTCTCACATCTAATACTGAGTTCACAGTTATTCAGAAAGACATGGAATATAATGTCTTACTTAGAAGACCTTAGATTCATATCCATGTAGTGATACCTTCAACATTTCATTAATGATTGAAATACTCCATAAACGGAAATGTTGGCATACTACTTGGTGATATAACCCCCTTTGATTCTTGTGATTCCATATATGCAGAGGTAAGTTTCTACAAGAGGGAAGTTAAATAGAAAATGGTGGATGATGATATGTAGGTTTAAAATCTCAATGGCTTCAGGGATGCCACTATGAATCCCTAGATCATTCTTGACAGTGATTATATGTTTCTCATAAACTTGATTGAGGAAGAAAATTCAATCCCAACAAGATCTCATGAACTAAAAACGTCATTGACACATGTCTATGTGATAGAAATTACTTAATATAAAATGGATTCATTAAAGGGAAGTTAAAATAATGCACTATCTAGATTTGGAAGTTATTTTGTGGTATTATCAGATATTGAAGATTCCCCCAATACATTCTCTATAACTCAGGATGTCCATATATCTTCTTCCTCCAATGGAAATACAAAAGAATATAAGCATTCCCAAAATCTCTCTACAACGAATTTGGCAGTCCAGGATGTTAATGTATCCTATCATAGTTTCTCTTACCTCAATAGTAACAAAGATTCCCCTGAATTATTCACCATGTCCAAGGATGACCTCACAGACACTAAGATAGGAGAAGAATATGATAACCTCCAGAACACCCCTCCTGTATTTGAAGAAGGTGTCTCCGCCACCATTGATGAAATCAGGATGGTGAATTTGGAAATAGAAGAAGATCCATGACCTACATTGATTAGTTCCACCATGCCTCTTTATAATCAATAAATGTACATTGCATTTATAAATTATCATTAATATGTGTCCTCTTGTAATTATATAGAGACTCTCGAGTTGAACCCTGGTGTGTCTACTCATCACCTAGTATTACCCAATTACCATTGAGGTTTTAAACATGAATCTAGGAGAATACACCCCTCTCACGATAATAATGTATAATAGAAAGTTGAATAATTGATCAAGGCCAATTTTTCTAAGAGGTGCAATACCCAAAATGGATAACCATTATCATCCCTATCAAGAAAAATAAAATGTAGACTATGGTCTACAAAGACTTCAGATGCCTTAATTGACACTACCTAAAGAAAATTTCTCATTATTGATCACAGAAATTTTGATTGATCGGCTTATAATCCCTTTCCTTTATGGATTTGTATTCAGGTTATAATATGATAAAGTTATAATATATAGATAAGGAAGTCACCACCTTCATATCACCTTAGGGGATATTTTGCTACTAGGTCATTTCCTTTAAATTAAATAATTTTTTCACTAATTATCAATGTTTCATTCACCATATAATTAACCCTTATTGGGATGAATCATGGAATGTTATGTCAATGATCTGGTGCTTAAATCTCAATAGAAATGTGATCACCTCATAGATCTTTAAACGATCTTCAGAAAATGGTGGTAGCACAATTTTAAAATGAATCCTCTAAAGTGTGATTTTGGAGTAATTTTACTGAAATTCCTTATCTTTGTGGTATTCCATCGCAACATCAAGGTTAATCTAGAAAAGACCAAATAAATCCTAGAAATGAAGCTCTCTCAGAATCTTAAAAAAATAAGGGAGATTTGGGGCCAACTTGCTTATGTTTTTCATTTCATATACAATCTGGCTAGAAAATACCTTCTCTTCACTATGTTAATGAATAAGGGACTCGCATACTGATGGGATGAGGACTGATAAGAATCTTTTGATAATATCAAGTGGTACCTAGTACAACCACCAGTCTTGATGTTGTTAGTAAAAATAAATCCACTTATCCTATATGTGAACACCATGGAAAAATCTCTCGGTGCTCTCCACACATATAAAAATGATGTAGGGAATGAAAATATCCACTAATATCTCAATATAATGATTCTAGGTACTAATAATCGGTATTCCAATATCTATAATAACTACCTCTCACTCATATTTGCAGAATTCACTTTTGAACCAACATTACATCATGTCCCTTGATCAAAAAATGCTCGTGTTGATGTATTGTCTAATGTAGCCATAATCTTAGTTGATCTTGATCGGGATGAAGTAGTTTTCCACATCATGCACCAAAGGGTGGTCTCACCAGTAATCATCTGTGAAATGGAAAAAATCAATCAGTTCAACACTATCCCATTGTGTGATGAGCCGATAGATGGATCCCAAAATATTACCACCAAAATGGGACCCTCCCAATATATCAATCCAAAAGAGAACAAATTCTATGTTGAGAAGTGAACTTTTCCCTCTAGTATGGTCCAAAAAAGCAAAAATCCCTCTATAAATGAGGCTTTGATGGAATCCTTCTTTGATGCATTGAAGAATGATAGATTCTTTCCATCGTGGAATAAGTCCTTGTAGGTACCTGTGGTGCTCATTAGTCTGGGAGTAGACACTCCCACTAAAATAGTAGGCATGGTTACTACTAGAAATAAATAATGAATGACTGTGTGAAATTCACTAGAAAATTCCATGCATTTAGGATTCATGAAAAATTCATCCATTAACCCCTAGACTTTCTACATACAGCTAAGTACTCCTTGTCATTTTCTGTATGGGGAATGGATATTTTGAGGCCATATCCCCTAGCAATAGCTAAGTAGTTTAAGTACATACTTACTGCTACCAAGTTTTTTTTTAAATAAGTTGAGGCAGTACCACTCAAGGAAGTCAGGATGTAGAATATCATCAACTTCATGAAGTCCAATGTGATCACTAGATTCGATGTCCCTCACATGATACTGATAGACAATGTAACCAACTTCTATTCTTATAAGATAAATAAATTTTACCATGAGTAAAACAACAATTCCAACCATTCATCCCACTACCATGCAGTAGAAAATGGACAGATAGAGGCCTTCAACAAGACTCTCTAAAATATACTCTAGAAAATGGTGGAAAAGGATAGGAAATCTTGTTTGAACAATATCCTTCATGATCTATGGGCCTACCATATCACTACACACACTATTACACAAGTGATTCCATATTAATTTATTTATGGAACTAAGGTAATGTTTCTTATAGAATTATAGTTGCCCTAACTCCACATATCTATCTACAAAAAAACTCTTAGACAACAAGTAATCACAAAAGTAGCTGGATGAGTTGGAATGGTTTGATAAGAAAAGGTTGCATACACTGAACAACCTCAAAGTTCATCAAAATATGATTGTGTAAGACTTTACTAAAAAGTTCACCTATGCTCATTCCTCCAAGGAGAACTGTTATTGGTTCTCATAATCTCAATGATACCAGGAAATAAAACTCCAAAGTTGTAACACAAGTGGGAAGGTCCTTACATCATACATAAGGTATATTCTAATGGAGCTTACTCATTTTCCAAAATAGATAGTGAATGTGTTACGCCACCCAAAAATGTGAGGTTTCTAAAGAAGTATTTTCCATTGTTTCCATCAAAAATTCCAAGTCCTTGAGGTAATAATTTAAACTGTGTCACATATTACATCATTATCGCATGATGTTAAACTGCATGGAAGAAATCATTACCACAGGATGTTAAACTACATGTAATTCATCCTTACTGCAATAAATTAAACTACATGGAATAATTTCTTATCAAATGATTCTAAAATGGATAAAATACATCATTACTACATGATATTAAAATACATGAAGTATGTTACTTCAAAAATGATTCACTACACATAAGCTAGATTTGTGAAAAATAAAAATGAATTACCCATATCTTTATGTGTGAGTTGGATCTGTATAGGGAATTTTCCTTATCAAGAACTAAATATAGCTTGATTTTTATCATTACATGATACATAGTGATTCATGGATGACTAAAATTGGGTCCATCCACAATATAAATGGAAAAAATGCCCCTCACTGCATATGGTTCAGACCTGTAAGGGGAATTTTTCATTTCAAGAACTACATGTGGCTTGATTCCAATTATTACAGGATAAATAGTGACACCTGGATCTCTAATACTAGGTCCCCTCTCTTTTTATGGGTTATACCTATGTAGTGAATTTTTCATTTTGAAGAATTATGTGTGGATTGATACCTATTATCATAGGATATATAGTAATGACAAGATCTCTACTCTTAGGTCTAGCTGTAATATAAAAATGTCTCACATCCCTATGTATGGGTCAGAACTGTGAAGGGAATTTTTATACAAGAAATACATGTGGATTTATTTCTATTTACACGGGATACGTGGTGATTCCCAAATCTCTAATACTGGTTCCATCCACAATATAAATGGAAAAAATACTTCCCCCTTATATATGGGTCAAACGTTTATAAGGAATTTTCCATTAAATAATTACATGTGACTTGATTCCTATTTCTATAGGATATGTAGTGATGGTCGGATCCCAAATACTGGTTCCAACTGTAACATATAAAATGGAAACAAAGCCCCCTCTCTATGTATGGGTCAGACCTACGCAGAAAATTTTTCATTCAATAACTACTTGTGGATTTATTCTTATTATCACAGGATACATAGTGATTCCCAAATCCAAAATTGTGGGCCCATTCACAACAAATTTAAAATTCGCCCTTCCCTATATATGGGCTATACCTATGCAAGGTGATTTCTCCATAACTACATGTGGCTTGATTCCTGTTACCACATGATATATATTGATGCCTTGATATTCCATTTTAGGCACATCTGTGAGTTTCCATCATTCCTAATCATTTCCCTCTATGATAGTTATATTTGTTTATAGGCTCTCATACACATTAAATTGTAAACACCCCCACATACTCCCTGCCACACACTCTCATGTGGCTTAATAGACTACTTAGTTATCTCTTGTTTCTCACATTGATAATGTCTCATGTGAGATTAAGGAACCTGGAAAGCTGCTCTAGATGACATGATCAAGATGTGTTGGGATAGGGAATAATTTCTTGCTCACATGACATTAAACTACATGACCATGTCCTACTCACATGAAATTAAATTTCACAACAACGTCCTAGTAACATGATGTTAAAATACATGACAACATCCTAGTCACATAACTTTAAACCGTATGACAACATCTTGTTTGAATAACATTAAATTACATGACAAGAGGTCTCCATGCCAAATAGATCATCCACCTATTGACTTTGTATTCAAGAACTGCATGTTTTATCCCTTCAACACTAAATTTTTTCAACACACACTATTATAGCCTTTAGTGTTCTCAAACCCTTCTTGAATCTTATGTTCCCCATGAACCAACTTCATATCTTAGATGTCTGGGATAATACCAACCAACTCATCAAGTTGATATCTTTTTCTAAGAACACCATAGACCTTGGTCTCCCTTACTCTTGGTTCTCACCTATAGAAAACTAGTATTAAGGACTGGTTAATTCAAATGGGAAACACTAGGATTCAATGGTGAATAACTCAATTCCTAAGATCATGAACCTAGTGTATTTTTTAGCCTTATAGGAAATACCCCCTTAAATCTATGAGTTATTTTTCTGAATCTTTGGAATATGGAATTCCTTCATTAATAATGGTTGACCCATACCCATCAGTCTCCACCTCTCATTGACTCAAATATTCTTGGGTTATGATTTACACTTCCCATAACCCAACTATTCAATAGGATTTAGATACTCCCAATGTTAAACATCTATTTATCATACCCACTATCAAAGAAAAATTATGAAATCACTTTCTTGTACCCTTTTCATTTTGAGGTATTCATCTCTTATGAAGACCTAACTTCCTTGAGCTTCAAAATCCCTTTGAAAACCCTTTTTTCACCTATGGACATGATAAACTTCATCCATTTTTTATCACATATAATAGGGATGATAATGAATTAGTGGTTCATGCATTTATATTTGAAGTTTTCATGGAATTACACTAAACTAAATAGAATTCACATCATAATTACTTGTGTCTTGATTCTAGTTACCATAGGAAATATAGTTATTCCTATGTCTTTATTATTGATCTCATCTGCAATGTAATGATAAAATTCCCCTTCCCTGCACATGAGACTAATATGTGTAGGGATATTTCTTTCTAATAAATAGGTATGGAATGATTCCCATACTATGGGATACATAGTGATTCCTGGATCCACCATTTTAGGACCATTAACAAGTTCTAATCACTCCCAATTAAGTCAATAAATGAGATCCAATTTTGTGTGGGGATTATCCATCATACCTAAATGTGAGTTCCTCCACATATTCCCAATCAAGTAATATCACATGGATCAATTGAATGTCTAGTTTTATCTTATTTATCATACTGTTCATAACCCATGTGATCTTAGGGAACCTTTAATATCACTCTAACCATCATAGTTGAGGTGCATTCTGTCCAAATATAGGGAACCACATACTAGTCATAGGATGTTAAACTATATGTCGATGTCCTTATTTCATGACATTAAACTACATGGAAATAGGTCTTCAAATTGAACAGATCATCCCCTTTGATTATTTTGTACTCAATAATCACATGTTTTATCCCTTCACCTTGAAATTTGTTCAATACACACTAGCGTATTCTTTATAGTACTCGAACCCTTATTGAATCTTATGGTCTATATGAACCAACTTCATATCTTTGATACGTAAGTTGATACAAACAAATTCATCAGGCTGATATTATTCTCTTGGAAACCCATAAACCCCAGGTTCCCCTACTCCTAGTTCTTACCTATAGAAAATTGGTAATAGAGACCAATTTATCCAAAGTGGTGCCACCAGTATTCATTGGTGAATAACACAATGCTTCAGATCTTGCGCCTAGTGGGTGTTTTGGTCCTAGATGAGAGGCCCCCCTTAAATACAGAAGTTATTATCCTGACTATATGGAATATGGGCTTCTGTCACTATTAATGGTTGACCATTACCCACTGCTTCCCACCTACATTTGACTCAGATATTCTTGAGTTATGATTTATACTTCTCGTAACCCAACTATTTAATAGGATTCAGATACCCTCTATGTTACAAATTTTTTGTATCATACCCATTTTAAAATCAAGATTATAATAATGTATTCTTGTACACCTTCATCTCGAAGTATGTATCTTCTGTAAAGACATAATTTTCCTAACTCAGTAACTCATCTCTTTGATACATCCTTATTTCATGACATTAAACAGCATGATGAAATCATAGTCACGTGATGTTAAACTACATGACATATATTCCATCCTATAAGAACTAAAATTTCTTAGATTGTTACATCTTATCCATGAATCTATGCTAGGAATGAATCTTTCACCTCCATAGCAGAATGAAATATGAAAAGTCACTTTCCCTATGTATGATCCTAATCTATGTAGAGAACCCTTAGTTGTCCATGATGTCTAGACTCGCTAATAGAATAAAAAATATGAACCTCTCCCCTACATATGATTTGGATATATGTAAAGGGATATTCTTAAAAGAGATTAAAATGGAAATATTACTACCCTTACAAAATTCATAGGGAAACCCAGGGAATCCCATCCATAAAAATTACATATTCCTCTATTTAAAAAGAGTCAAGTCATACTGACTCGTTTTTTATACATATGAATTAGATCTACATATGAATTTATTACGTGTGAGATATATCTATGTGGGAAAGGATCTAATATATGGATACCCACCAGTAATCTTGTGTAGGGATAACATATGCCTCTCACATCTAGACACCCCCGAATAGAGAAAAGTATCTTTAAGGATGTCTTGAAAAACTTCATGTTGGTTTCTATGTCCTTACCGTATGATGATAAACTATAAGGAATATTTTCTTATCTCATGATATAAAAATTCATGGAGGATGCATCCCCACAGCATGACACTAAACTATACAGACTATCATCAATCATCACTCCTTATCAAAGAACCACAAAATCCTAACCATGGTCAACCAAAGTACAAGGGGATTCCATAATATTTCTGAGAACCTTAATCCATAAAATACACTTCGTGTCTTGAGTGTCTTGAATTTTCATAAACCTTACATGTCCCTTGGTAAACGACACCTAGTTTCAAGGGAACCTTTGTTTTACTATGCATATCTACCCCTATCTCCTGTATATGAGATCCCAACCATCAACCAAATGTGTCTTTGCCTTAAAAATAGCTTTTGATCTCTTTGATCCCTGATATCATCATAGTAGTGCTCTTATCCACAAATTGATTCATGATTATCCTTAGTCTTATTGTCCCATAACATCATTCATGAGCTGAGAACCTTGATCCACGATTTACAATATTCTTGTCCTCTACTTTGGAATGTGTTCAAGTACTACTAACCTTGGGAATCCTAATTAGTTTGTAGTGTAACACTCCCCTCATATCAGGTCCTTGTAAATCATGACCTTAAATTGAATTCAATTTGGTAAATTTTGTACGACCTTAAAACTATATCCTTTGATGGTCCAAATCACAATACCCTAAAATTCTAGTGACAGAGACATAAAACTTTTCAAGGTGAAAACCTAAAAAGGGTGTTCTGAGAAAAACTAAATTCTCTTCTTGTTAAAATCTTCATTTCTATAGTTTAGGAAAAAGTTATACCATAATTAAAAAAGGCATAAAGCTAATAGGGGCCATTTTGCGGCCCTAATAAAAGTAGATCCATGCTTGTTAGACCCATTAGTCCAAGAAAATTTTTGAGTAATGATTTTTCACATCTTCTTACCATGATAACGTTTTCCCTAGGTTGTGAAACAAATTTTATGGCACCTAAACCCTTCTAGAATATTATTTTTTCAACAAATAACCTTAATATCTTCAAAGTTTTAGCTGGAACTCACCAATTCCTTGAGTTGATACACTTCTCCTAGAACCTCATTACCTTGAGTTATTTATCTTGGTCTGTCTCTATATTTTATTGGTAACTAGGAATGGCTACTATAAATGGGCCCCACTAGGATTCTTTAGTGAATAACACAACACATCATTGCTTGTACCTAATGGTTTTTTTGGTCCTAGATGAACGGTACCCCCTTAAATCCATGAGCTATTGTCCTGAATATAAATGATACTAGTTTCTACCATTAATAATGGTCGAACTGTATCCACTAGCCCCAATTTTCAGTTGAATCAAATATTCTTAGACCATTATTTACAACCTCCATAACTAGACTATTCATCTAAATACAACATCCTCGATGTTACATCACTGTGCATTGTACCCATTCTCAAAGAAAGAATGACATATTATATTCCAAAACCTTTTTATGGATCGCACCACGTGACCCAAACCACATGGTGTAGGGACCAAGCTTCCCATCCATAAACTAAACTACCCTATGGTTCTAGAACCCTTCTTGGATCACTCTTTTTTCCATATCCCACTTTATCACCCAAATGTTTGAATCTTCACAAATATTTCATGACCCTTAGAAGGGAGTGGGGACCCCTCTACTTGACCATGCATGTATGCCTTATGGACTCATGCATAAGGTTATTTAACCCATTAACTAGAGGCATATCCTCCCTGTATGAAAGGACCTATGATCCTCATGAACCCTAGAAAAATCACAGCAGAACTCGACATCTAATATTTTTTTGTGATCATCCCTAGATTTTATGCCTCATTCCATATTCAATGGTTCAAAATCATGGAAAAATGATTTACACAACACATATTCCAACTATCAAAGTGGATTTTGTGTCCCTAATACTAATCCACCATACATAAAACCAAATATAATCAAGGATGTAGGGTGTCACAACCCATCATGGATACCCATCCTTCATAATTTCTACTAGAACATAGGGTGTCATAACCCTTCATGATGATTCATTATTCAAAATATAAATTAAAAATGTAGCGTATAATAACCCTTCATGGATACTCATTATTCATAATCTTAGTAGGGATGTAGGGTTTCTAAACCCTTCATGAATACTCATCCTTCACAACCAATGGTAGAAGGTCCATGCTAGAAAACAATAAATTAAAGCAACATATGGTATAAGTTAGAAGATAACAAACTACTACAACAAAAAGTCCAATATAAAAGACCCTAAACTAAATAAATAGATATTCTGAAATATAAAATGATAAACTACAAAAAAAATAGTTTGAGCTAGAAAAATCTAAACTACAGCAATAGAGAGTCTGATCTAGAAGACCCTAAACTACAATAATAGATGGTCCGAGCTAAAATACCCTAAACTATAGCAATAAATGATATGATTTAGAATACCCTAAACTATATTAGTATAAGGTCTAATACATTTAATCTAAAATTATATTACCTCATAATTAAAAATTTAGAATCCCTTAAACATCCAATTGAAAGAGACATAATACTCAACATATTGAAACCCCATAAAGGGAAACCTAGGAAAAAGTTGATTCTATACTCATTGGACACATAATTTATGTGTTGTAGGAAATATTGAGTTCTCATGAAATAAAAAAATGCACAAAACCTATTAGAAAAAACCCTTATAAAGGGTGGCTTGAGAAAAATCCAAGTCCATGCCCGCTAAGCTTTCCTCAGGTAAAACATTGGAAAAAGTTAGTGGAAAAAAGATACAATGCTTGTAGGGGTTATTATATTCCCCTATAAAAAATCATGTTATGCTAAATAAGTCCACTAGCTTAGGAAAAAGTTAGATAACTTTCCCTCTAGAACATATTTACCCAAAATTTTCCTTTTGAACTAGGTGATCATGGGATGATTGTTGCATACACATCGATAATAATTATTATATCATTAATCATTCATGGAAAATTATCATAAAAAGGATATTATGATTTGAGTATTTTAGTTCAAAATTTTTTTTTTCTTAGTATTGTATCAATTAGGAATTTACTTTCCTCATAACTGAGACTTTTTCCCTTCAGACCTTACTTCTAAGGGGGGCATCTGTTGATGCCTTCCAAACAATCATCAAAAAATTTAGGATCATAGAAATACAAAAATAATAGGTATTATTTTCTTCACATAGGGAAGAAATATAAGTATAGATATATTGGTATTAGGCACTTAGGTCATATGAATCACGTGACCCTAAGGATATCACATGAATGGGTTATGTGCCTCATGTGATCTTTTAATAATCACACAAAACCTTGGAGACAAGTCTTGCTAATTATGTAAATCCTAATCAGACAGCCCATTAGATTAGAAAAAATCTCTCAGATGAGTCCTTTTGGTAAGGTGGAATGATATCTACCAATCTCTTTTCAATCACCCAAGATGTTTCTAACATAAAAGTTAGAAAATTAGAAAGCTTCATGTGAAAGGGAGTTACATTGATTTTCATGTGATTTGATTATACGGTTAGTGATATCATTTATAGCTCACATGAAAACTCCTGGTGTAATTTTATCTTTTTCAAGAAAAGGATAATTGATGTGTCCCATTCATTATGAAAAGGACATTAGATATTTCCATTTGATCATACAATACCCTAATGGAAAATATACAGGTGAATTTCATGGGATTTATAAAATAAAAGTTGAAAAGGGTGGTACCTTTATGTAAATAAGGGTTGTGTTATTTTTTTCATATGAAGGGGTTATTAACCTCAAATGATCAGCTAACAATCATGTGAATACCCCTTGAAATGACATCTTATTCTTGTGATGGGACCTAGACAATTCTTCCTCGATCACGTGAAGGCCCTCTGATATTCCAACCTAATCTTGTGGAGGGCCCTCAACATTTCATCCAAATCATATAAAGTCTTTTTGACATTTCGAGTTGATTATGTGAAATCCATTTAACAATACATGGGTTTAATAAATATTAAAATGACAAAGTAATCTCATAGTCATTGTTTATCATGTGACAGAATATGACATCATGGATGACCCATGGCGGGTTCACGCAAAATACATGATGTGATTCTCCCTCCACTGAATCAATACCATATATTAAATTTATGTTTCTTGTGAAGTGGAATAGATCTAGGGAATATATTCTTATAAATTCAACCCTGACATGGAAAACCCACACACATGGAAGTGCAAAGGAGAAAATAGTCTTTTCATAGAATATAACCACATAATTGTAATATTCTTCCAATAGGTAAGCTTGGGGAATGACTTAAGGGTTTACTCAGTATGTATATAAACTTTGTGTGATTACACTATTAATCATGTGATGGAATACCATCATGGAAAATGGATCATGCAAATGATTTTTTGCATGCGGATTTCATCACGCGAGGCCTTAATAGTCCAGCATCTACCAAACATTGAGGAATTTATTAAATAAAGGCTTAAAATGATGTAAGCTTCATAAAAATATAGATATACTGGTTTTATATAGGTGGTTCATGCACTTAATGTGATATATTCACCAATCAAGCAATGACATCTAGACATGTCACCCAACTCATGTGACACCCTCTGGACATGTTAAGAAGATCGTGTGAAGTCCTCCTAACATGCCAGATGGTTTATGTGAATTCATATGGATGTGTCAGTTGTTTCATGTTAAATCCTCTGTACATATCATCCAGATCATGATATGGCCTATTTACATGTCATCAAAGTCACAAGAATCCCTTTGAAATGTCATATAAGTAATGTGATGCACTCTGGACATGTCAGGTCGATCATGTAAAGTCCTCCGAACATGTCAGCTGGTTCATGAGAATTCATCCAGATCTATCATATCAATCACGCAATATCCCTTGTACATGTCAGCTTAAATCTCTCAAAGTCCACTAAACATATCAAGAAAACACCTATGAACATATCAGGTAGACACCCTGGACATGTCAAGCTGACACCCCCAAACATGCCAGCCTTGTCCAGTAGGATTACTCGGACATGTTCCCTCAAACCGTGTAAAACCCAATCTATGAATATTTGGCTTATAATTCCCCCTTTATATGGGGAGTGTCTATAATAGACTAGGTATATTCACTCATTATGAGATCCTCATGCCACTCATGTTTCCCACCCTCTATCTATCAGAGGGTAAGGGTTATAGATCCTCCATGGGAATCCACCTTAGTGTAAGCCCCTCCATATCCCAAACACTCTAGATCATGGAACCCAAAATCTCATGTGACTATATCATCATCACTTTCCAACATACATGGGAATCCAATTAATTTTAAGTCACAGATATGTCATTTCATAAGATCCACCCCTATGGGTCTATCATTCTTTCTCATCCATCAGAAAGTTGAGAAACTTAATTGAACTATGGTGAATCTTATTCTAGCTATAAGTAGGGTATGTAGGATGCCTTAATAAGGTTTTATATCTATATCAAACACTCCATCAAGGCCTCCCTAGTTAATAAGTCTCATATCCATATACAGTTATTCTAATTACTTGTTATCCCATGTTTCTTATATTGATCATGACTCACATGGGATTAGGGATTTGACATGATCATATCACAACATCATAAAATCCCCCCAATCAGGGAAAAATAAGTGTGTGATCCCCATTTAGTTACATGATAAAAATACCTCCATATATGAGCATCAAGCTTGGTAAAATTCTTGAAGGCATTACCATATTGGTAAACTCTGAGGGGAATAACCCTCAAAAATGCTAATTATATATCCCTTCCCATCAGTGGGTTGAGGGAAGACTGAACTATGAAGACTCTGATTCCTATTATAAGAAGGATTTGTAGGATGCCTTCCTAATGCTCAAGCTCCATACTCAAAGCCTAAGTGCCCACATATATAGAATCTCTGTATGATGTTAAACTATGAGGCTTTGACCTAAACAAACTATGTGGGTTTTTATTCCTATTCTCAAAAGATACATAGGATGCCTCTTAGGGGTTCAATCCCATCCTCAAAACACAAATCATCCTCCAAGATGATATTAAACTCCATGGTTCCAAGTTTTATGGCTTCAAAACACAAAAATCTACTCATTGATAAGCAATATTAAGAAACAAATGGAGAAACTCAAATACATATAGATTTTATCATTAATAGAACCCCCTTTACATGTAGAAGGATTTAACACCTGATCATTTTATTAGGGTAACCAATCCAATATCATAATTTTGAATAGATTCATGAAAATATCTTAAATATATAAGAGAGCCTTATAATAGAAAATAATTCCCTCTAAAAGGGTGTGATCAGAGATACCTCTCATCCTATTGACAAATGTGAGTTACTAAGTTTCATTTTCTTTGAAACCTCAAGTGACCACCTTCCTTTGGAAATCAAGCCTATGATTCATTGCAGATGTGGGATCCATTGTTAGTTTCCATGAGAGATGAAAATAGTGAACCTAGTGTGAAAGATTGTGAAACCATACTCAAACCCTCCCATAATAAATCACCATCCACTAATTTTTTTCAAAATAAAAGATGGTAAACTTGATGTGAATATAGAAATAATAACTTGATGTCAAATCCTTTAACTATGTCATCCTATTTTATAGGATAGAAAGGATAGATTTTTCAGTTCCCATCGAGCCAATATTCTGCTCCACCTTCAATGGGAACAATTAAAATCACATAATTGGAAAGAAAATAAAATAAAAATATTCAAGAATATTAAATTTAGAATATGGGAGATAAGTCATGATATACCCTACCATTAAAATAAGGAGATTTCACACTATACCAAGGATATAGGATAGACAGAGAGATATAGGAAACTTAGCCTTCCTATATCTAGAATTCATGACCAAAGGGGGTTCAAACTCATTGCATAAGACTTGAAAGACTCTAAGGAATAGGTTTTATCATCCATACTTGGAAAAATTTGAAGGAAATTAATATGTTTAGGTTTGGGTATTTTTAAAATAATAGAATCAACACATTATAGAAATACTACTTTGAAACCCCCATTTATTTTTCCCAATGGTTTTTAGATTGAAACTTAATTACATATAAAACCAAATCTTCTAAAAATGATATATGAAATATTAAATGTGTCAAGGTATTTAATTCAATAATTTTGGACTTTATAAATTATTGAAAAGGAGTTTATGAGGTTTTTAGATCAAAAGGAGGAAGAAAATATGAAAAATGGTTGAGAATATATACCCATATATGACTCAGGGGGTCTTCATAAGGGTAAATTGATTTACCCATGAATAGTGATATGAAAGGTCTAACATAAGGTTAGTTTGATCTTAACCTTATGCACACTTTTAAAATTCTTCCTTAACCTTACACATGGTTGGTGGTCAATGTAAGGGTAATTTTTTTACCCTTATGCAGATTCAAAAATTTGTTACCCTCATGTAGCATGGGCTTTATATATATGTAGCAGCTGGAATTCAAGGTGACCCATAGGATTTGGGAAAATTGACTGACCCTTATGAAATATAGGAAAAAAACCATCCAAACCTTACAGAGTGAACGGTTTCCTTTAATAAACTAAAGTGAACAAAGGATTTCCCTTATACAACTAGTATATTACCCTTACGCATCCATATGAATTTTTAGGTTACCCTTATGCAACAAAAGGAAACCATTAATTACTCTTACGTAACTAGGAAAAAATGGGTATTTCCCTTAGATAACACATAGAATACATCATGTACCCTTATGAACCACTTTAAAAATAGGATTTACCCTTACATGGAATCAAGAACATGCATAAGGGTATAATTAAATTTAGAAATATTAAATTTTAATTTACAAAAACTAATAAATAAATAATAAAATTATTTATTAACGCTTCCAAAATCCTAAAAAAATTATAAAATATTATAATCACTTTATAAACTTCCAAATTAATTTACTAAATAAACATTTAAAACTTCAAATTATTTCTATAATTTACAAAACCATTTTAACACCATTTAATAAATTGAAAAATCATTCTAAAAAAACTTACATATTTATGAAATTTCTCCCAAACCACCATAAATATTATAATAAAAAAGTAATGGGTCAGTAAAATTTGAACCCTTACATCAGATACCTATCTAAAAATTCTCATCCTTGATAATCTAAAAAATATATATGAAATGGAAAAGGTAAAATTATCAAAATCTACCTATTGAGATATCTATACATAATCTTATTATAGCTAAAATATGACTACAACTAGAACACACTCTTGTATGATACCTCTCAAAAAAACCAACCTATTATCAATGATCATTATTTTTCAAGACCATTCATTTTATATTTAACAAAAAAAAATTAATCCAAAATTCCCGTTTTAATTCAATATTTTATTTACCATTCTGACCCATCCCATTTCAGTTCATTTTTATAATTTAATTCCACTACAACCGAGAAATTAGTACAATACAACACAATACAAAATAACACATCCTCTTCATTCCAATAAGTAATAGATTTATACTATTTCACATCATATCTAATTTCTCATCACAACTATATCTCATCACAACTCCTACATCACAACTACCTCCCATCACAATTTTCACACACAATCTAGACAATCACATTTACAGAGTTCTCATTTAACCACATTAATTACCAACCATTTTCAAATTCATTAATCATCTTTCTATATTCAAATTGAACATCATTATATTATGTAAATTTTATTTATTTTACTCATTGTCCTAATAATCATCACTGTACATCATATTCCAAGCCATTTCCATAAACCAACTATCTCACTATAATAGTCACATATCACAACCACCATTCTTCGGCCCATGTTAACATATAAAAATACACTTTAGATTTTATATTTACCCCAATCTAGTTTAAGGTCTTACATAACTATAATGACCTAGACTTAAACATTACATAATCTTGAGTTTTAATTAAATAATTCATTCTCTAAAATTTTAGGATCGTTTTAGGTTTAGAGTTTTAGATAATTGAGTCATAACTCATATATTACAAAACTATATAATACAAAGTGGAAACTTACTATTAGTGTCTATTTTTACTGGTAATGTAAAACTTTTAAAAAACATTATTTTTTTCATTAAATATATTCATAAATTTTATATTCACTTCATCCTTTATCTTACTCATCCTTTCAAAAACATTTAAAATAAGGGACGAGCATAAAAAATATCAGTAAGTGATAAAAAAAATAAAGGAAATCTTTAGTCCAATGAAAATATGAAAACTTTTATAACATTTACCTTTATCCTAAAAGTTCTTTTAAAATGTGAAATAAAACATTTTCAATTTAAAAGACACACACTTTTTTCTCAAAGAAAAATCATTAAAACCCATAGTAAGAAATTAAAACCATTTTTGGTAATTAGAGTATCATGTTCATAAAAAACTTTCAAAGATATTTTAATTGGAATAACAATACAGTAGAATTAAAATATAATCATCACCCACTGAATTTGGGTGTTATATGGGTGTGCCCTTTATTTAATCCATAACAGTCTCACCTAATTATATCTAGGCCACCCCCATCAAAAAAGTTGAAATGGGCTCACCCTGCGCTATCTGGGCCACCACATAATATAAGTTGTAACCGAATCACCTGGGGTTATCTAGGTGCAACCATTAATCATGTATAATGATCAAGTACTATAACATGAATAAAAAAAATATTCTTTCACTTTTTTAAAACTCTTTTAAACTCGTAAACAAATCAATTTTGGATATCAAAATACCCTTTTCTTTTAAAACCCCATTTTTAATACCAAAATACCCTTTATTTTGAAAAAACATTTTAAATACCAAAATACCCAAAAAAAATGGGGAAAGGTTTTTATTTTCATAAAATATGAGATCTTTAAATGTATCTATAAATTAAATAATGATCAAGGTGGAAGAAAATTTATTTTTGTTGTGTATATTAAGAATCAAACATTCCTTTTGCCGTTTGTCAAAAAGTTCCATATAAAACACGTAAAAATATTCCTTTTTGAAAAACAATAAAATAAAGTAAAAGAGTCATAAATTTAATTTATAAATATTTTACATCCATATAAAAACTTTCATAAAATCATTTTAAATACATGGACATGGAAATGGAATTTTTGGAAGGAAAACATTAAAAGAGAATCATTTTTCAAGGAAAAGTACCTTATCACTTGGGAAATAGTTAAATCATAAACTTCATTAAAGAATAACATTAAAAAAACTTTAAATATAATGATATTAGATATATTCATAATATATCATGTAAAGGGGAATTTATAGACACCTTATAAAAGAATATTTGTTTATAACATCAAAAAAATGCCTTAATGAAAGGAAATTCAGATGAAGTCTCTTACCTTGAGTCTGACTTGTCAAATGTGTGTGTTTATCTTCCTAAATAATAAACATATGTTAATTATTTACTATATTAATAAAATTTCTCAATTTTATTATTATTATTTCACTTATTATCAAGTTATATATTATTATATAATCAATCAAGTTTAATTTAGATGTTTTAACCATATTCAGCTTATGTGTCAAAAATGACTTTAGTAGGTTGACTATGGTCAAAGAGGTCATTATTTAAACATATCTAGAATAATAATAATTAAATAATTATTATATTTATACATAAATTTTTCTTTTAAAAACAATCATAAAATATGGTTATGAAAAATGAACTAACATATAATCATGGAGATGGTAGGTCATGTGTACGCATGAGTAACGTTTCTATTTATCCAATGATCATTATGGAAAGAAGGTAAGTAACATTTATATTTAAATAATGATCATAATATCATATATACCATATTATTTAATTATATATACTCATATATATCATTATTTTTATGTAGTGATGAAAAAAAATCGCATCGCTTTGAGGAGGTGGTAGTCCACACGTCCACGAACGATGTCATCATTTTTTTCAGTGAGTGAAAAGGTAAAATGAAATTGTTATATTATATTTCCATAATGATAAATATGTCGTTAATAACATAAATATTTCATGTATATCACATATATTTATTATATTTACCCTTATTACCATCCATGTAATGTGTTAGTGAAAAACGAATCACATTGCTTCGCGAGGCGGTAATTCATCATACACAAGAGCAACGTTATAGTATCCCTTACTAATAAGAATGTAAAAGGTTATATATGATATAATGACACACAAGGTATAATTAGGTTCTAAATATAATATATAAAATGTATATCCATCATCATACCCAACTGTGAGAGGTGGTAATGGAAAAGTGAATAACATCGTTTCGTGAAGCGATAGTCCGGCGTACACACGAATGATGATTTCATAACCCATTTGATGGAATTGTGCATGGTTTTATATCTTACCCTTAACATAAAAAAAATATAATTATATTTAATATACTTATGTTATTATATCATCATGTTATAATAATAATTTATGGGAGTAGAGAAAAAAAAACTCTCAATGATGAACGTTCCCACTTCTTCGGGTTATCCTTTTGGTTTACAACAAAGACCTTACTTGGTTGAATTTATGCTCAAAGTAATGATTATAGGGTAATATTAGGGATTTTTATAAGTGATTTTGGTAGGTTTTTTCTAAACCAATTTATTTTTAAGGTGTGAAGAGGAGTGGGGTGACGTTTTATAAGTGGGGTGAGTGGCACAATTTCACTTTTTTTAAAGAGTGAATTCCACACACATTATTTTCATGTAAATAGGATATAATAATAGTTAATTATAAATAATAGAAGGTAAAAGGTTGAAATATAGCCATAAAATTTGTTTTGGACTTATTTTGGGTCAATTTTACTTCATATATTCTAAGTTTAACCATTAAGTAAACTTGTTTTTACCTTAATTTCTATAATTAATTTTAATTATTTTCACTAATAAATTTGGTAAAAAATTAAGTTAAACTTATTAGAAATTATAAATTATTCTGATTCGAAATATGAAATCCATTTTTTAAAATTAAATTCACAAAAGTGGAAAATTTTAATTTAATATTTATCCCACAAACGCGACGAGACAATGGGTTTTTCAAAAGAGTATTTTTTGAAAGTGATTATTCTATATTAACTCTATGACTAAAAATAATAATTGTAGAAAGATAAATTAATAATTAATAATATATTATCCATATATTTCATTTAAAACATTCCCCATTATGTATTATTTTAATTAATTAAAAATGATAAACATTATTCATTTTAAAAGAGTTTTTATAAAAAACCCATTTTCAAACCCAAAAACAAACTTATACAAAAAAACAAATCTAAAGTTGATTAAAAATTAATTAAGTGGATTAAATATAACTAAATAAAATTTATTTTAATTTAAAACATATTTAAAAATATTGTGACTTTTAAATTACTAAATTTATTAAAAAATGACTTTTTACAAAAAAAATTATTTTTCACTATTAACAAAAAAATAAAATTTTCAAAAAAATCTAAAAATTTCACCGTAAGTAAATTTTAATATGATTATTTCAAAAAATATATTCATTTTATAAAATCAAAATTATAAAATTTAGAAATTATTCTTTTAAATAAAACTTTATAAGAAAATAATTTAGTTAAAACTATTTCCTTTTTTATTTAAAAATTACTTAATATTTTTATAACTAATATAACTATCTAATTTATATTAATAAATATTAAAATGACTTATTCTATCATCACCTGGGTTTTTAAGTCCTCCCCCCCCCCCATTTTAAAAATTTTTTCCTCATAATTTTATTCACTTATTAAATAAGTGGGGATATCTTTCCCTCATATTATTTTCATATTCCCATGTTGCATCTTCAACCATATGGTTTTTCCATAAAACATTAACCTAGGGCATTACCTTATTTCACAAAAATTCCTCTCTATGGTCAAGAATATAAATTAGATGTTCCTCATAAGAAATATTATATTCCAACTGAACTACTTCTAGGCCCAAGACATGAGATGAATCTAGAGCATATTTTATTAACATTCAAATATGAAATACATTGTGTACCTAAGATAAACTTGGGGGAAAAGCCACTCGGTAGGAAACTGATCTAACTTTATCTAATATTTAATATGTTCTAATGATCCAAAAAATTAGATTTCCCTTTTTATAAAACAAATACTTTTTTCCATAGAGAATATTTTAGAAATACATGATCACCTACCTCAAATGAAATATCTTTTCTCCAGTTATCTGTATAAATTTTATGCATGATATGAAATTTTCTCTTATGTTTTTTTAATCAATTGAACCTTCTCATCCATTTAATCTACCAAATATAGCCCCATAAACTTCCTTTCTCCTACATCATCCCAAAAATTTAGTGTTCGACATTGCTTTAATGCCTCAAATGGTTCCATCCGTATACTTGAATGAAAAAAATTATTATAAGAATACTCAATCAAAGAAAGATATTGATCCCAACTTCCCTAATAATACATTGAAGAAGAAAAAACATATCTTCCATGGTTTTAATTATCCGCTCATATTGTTCATTGGATTGAGTATGAAAAGTTGTATTGAAATTTAATTCAATACCCAAAAACTTCTGAAGTCCTTTCCAAAAATTATATTTGAAACTGGGATCACAGCCTGATATAATGGAGAGAGTAACTCCATGTAACCTGAATATCAACATTATATATAGTAAATAAACTTGATTTAAATACATTGTATCATGAATGGGAATAGAATATTCAGATTTAGTTAATCAATTAATAAATACCCAAATCCCATTATTACCTCTCGGTGTCCTTAAAAATCCCACCATGAAATCCATGGATATATTATCTCATTTCCACTCTGGAATTGGAAAAGGTTAAAGCATCCATTTCAGAAATTATCATTATTCTTTAACCTACTGACAATTAAAACACCTCATGGTAAAGTCAGCAATATCTCTTTTCATTCCATCCCATTAATAATAATACCAAAGTCTCTATACATCTTAGTGATACCCGAATGAATGGAAAATAGAGAACTATGAGATTCACTCAATAACTCTATCTTCAACTGGGAATCATAAGGCACAGATAGTATTTTTCCAAATCATAAAACACCTTATTCATCAATATTAAAATCATTAAACTTACCCTTCTTAACATATTTTACCTTTTCTTGTAAAGATCGATCCTCCTTCTGAGCTTGCTTAATTATTTCTGACAAAATTGATTGCACTAAAACCTACAAAACAGAGTATATACCTGCATTCACAACTTCTAGGACAAAATTTATCAAATCATTAACCAAAGGTTCATGTTAGAAACCTCCAGTATTGACCCACTAATCCATGAAATCTATAAAAATCTATGAAATTCTTAGGTCTTTTACATTATTCAAAAACTTTTTTGTTTAGAAAGTTCAATAGTTATGCCATCTTTAGAAAAAATATTTCCATGGAAAGAAATTTTTTTCAACCAAAATTCTCGCTTTCTAAATTTCCCATACAATTTTTTTATTTTAAGGTTTTCAAAAAAAATCCTTAGTTTTTTCATTTTCCTATTGACTTTTATAATATACCAAAATTTTATCAATAAAAACAACCAAAAACTTATCCATGAACTCTTGAAAAATTCTATTCATGAGGTATATAAATGAAGTGGGTGTATTAGATAACCCAAATGGTATAACTACAAACTCATAGTGCCCATCTATTGACTGAAACATAGTCTTTGGAATGTATGATTCTTTTAATTTCAACTGATTGTACCTTGACCTCAGGCCAACCTTTGAAAAATACTAAGATTCCTGGAGATGATCAAACAAAACATCAATATGAGGAAAAGGATAATTGTATTTAATAGTGATGTTATTCAAGTCTCTATAATCAATGAAAAGTCTCATTGAAAATAATTTTTTTAACAAGAAAAACATGATAACCCCATGGTAAAGTGAATGGTTAGATAAACCCTTTATATAATAACTCCTGTAATTTATTTTTCAATTCTAAGAGTTTCACTTGAGCCATTTGATAAGGGGGTTTATAAATAGGCTTAGAATCTTGTACTAATTCAATAGTAAACTCAACCTCCTACTCAGGAATAATACCATGAAAATAATTCAAAAAAACATCCATGTATTTATTTACTACTAGAACATCTCAATTTTGAATGGTTTCATTCTTTTCAACGATGTGAGCTAGGTAAATTTCACTTCCACCTCTAATCAATTTCTCAGCTTCTTAGTAAGTTATCAAAGGTATGAGATCATTTAACACAAGTTTATAATCATTATAATCTATCTTATCATGATAAACAGAAATCCAATCCATAAAAATAATGATATAAAACTCTACTTTGTCCATTTCAACCAATTTTTCAGGAAATATTGTCCCACTAATGACAACATGAAAATTACTATAAATCTTGGTTGATTTAATACTTCCACCCAAAGTTTTCACCAACAGTTCTATATTACTTTTATGAGGTTATATTCCTAATTTACATGAAAATTTCTCAGAAATTAAATAATGTGAATATCTAGAGTCAAATAGGGTATTGGAATAATTCTAATACATAAGTTATATATCTTTCACCACTTCATTTGACATCCCAACACTAACTATATTAGTATAAAATGACTTCGCTGCACATTTTTGTTTCTGATCACGATGATCTTCGTCCTATGAAACTAACTTCAAAAACATGTTAGCATAATGAACCAAATCATTGTAACTAAAACACCTCACCATTGAATGGATATCAGTTAGACTATTATTTGGTTGTTTAGGAATCTTTTATTTATACTCATGAGCCCTGTGACCAAACTAAACATACCAGAAACACTTCCCAAAACCCATAAAATATTCCTTGAAATTCCTTTTTCCTCACTTAGAGAATTTTGGGGGATTAACTCAAGACTTATTAGATATTTTCTTATCCATTTCCTACCACATTGACCTTTTCTTACTATTTTCATCTTGAGGAACATACTTGTTAGAAAACTCCATCTTGACTTTCTCAGCACAACAAACCACTTTCTTATAAATTTTAAATTCTAATGCAGAGAACGCTCTTTATAAACTTGGTTTCAAACCTGAGTAAAATCTATTAATTTTAATTTCAGTGTCCTAAATAAAATTTGCAACATACCAAGACAATATTATGAAGTTTTCTTTATATGTAGCTGTAGAATCATCATCTTTCTTCTACAATTCCAGGAATTTTTTTCCATATAGAATTAAACAATCTTAGGGAAATATTTCTCAAGGAAAATATCCTTGAATGTTTCTCATTCCACGGAATCAATATAATCCTCTTATCTAGTATTCCTAACTAAATGCCACCATTGATCGGTTTCACCTTCAAAAAGATAAACAAAAAGAGTTACCTTTTTATGTTTTATACATACCATTATTTTAAATATCTTTTCCATAGCATTGATCCATCCTTTATCTTCTGCATGGTAAGATGAACCACTAAATGATGGGGAATATCACCTCGTGAAATGATCCAAAAAATACATGTTCTTTCACGGTATATTGGGTTCCTCTCTAGAATAGATACCACTACCATTTATAGCTTGTGTCAACTAATCCATCACTACAAAAAAATTGTTCTATTCCAATTTCATCTATCTCGGGATGATGATTTAGAAGGATATTTTCCACTAAAATCCTTACCACTATATCTTCCATGTTTCCTCTTCATAAAACCATTCTAAATAGAAATATTTTAGGCAAATAAACATGGTAATATTTAAATTTTATGTCATTTTAGCTTAACCATAAGGTAAAATCTTTCAATAGAAAGCTTTTAACATTATCCAAACCTCTAAAGTTATCCAAATCGACCTATGATGCCAACTATAAGAACCTGGACTTAAACAATACATAATATTTATTTTTAAGTCAAGAATTTGTACTCTTACATTTTAGGATATTTTTATTTTTATAGTTTTATATAATTATGTCATAATTAATACATTGCAAAACTATATAATAGAAAGTAGAAACTTTTGATTAGTATCCATTTATTCCATAATGTAAAACTTTAAAATCAAAACATTATTTATTTCATGAAAACTCTTCCTAACATTCAACTTGAATTTATCCTTTCCCTTAACCATAATTTTAAAATCATTTAAAAAAATGGGATGATAAAAAAATCTTAGTAAGGGATATAAAAATAAATGAAACTGTTAGTCTAATGAAAACATGAAAACTCATATAATGTTTACCTTTATCATTAAAGTTATTTGAACAAATGAAATAAAAAAAATAACTTGAAAAAAACACACACTTTTTTCTCAAATAAAATCATTAAAACCCATATAAATAAATTAAAATCTATTTTTGGTGAGTTAGAGAATCATATTCATAAAACCCTTTTAATTGAAATAAATATATGATCATCTTCTAATAAAATCATTACCCAATGCATTGGAGAAATATATGGGTGTAACCATAATTTAAGATATAATGAGATCACCTAGTGCTATCTAGGCCTCCCTGTCATAAAATCTATAATGGGATCACCCAATGCTATCTAGGTCGCCCTATCATATAAACTGTAATGGGATCACCTAATGATATCTCAGCTGCACCATCATATAAGTTGTAATGGGATCACCTGATGCTATCTAGGTGAACCCATTTTTCATGTATATTATCAAGTACCATAAAATGAATAAAACATTTTTATTCTTGTACTTTTGAAAAAATATTTTAACTCGCAAAAAATCACTTTTGGATATCAAATTACACTTTTCTTTTAAAACCCCATTTTCAATACCAAGATACCATGTACTTTTTAAAAGAAATTTTCAATACCAAAATACCCAAAAAATAGGTAAGGGTTTTATTTTAATAAAATATGAAATCTTTAAAATGAATCTAGATATAAAATAATGATCACATGAATAGAAAATTCATTATCATCACGTACATTAAGAATAGAACATTCCTTTTTTCATTTGTCAAAATGTTCCGTATAAAACACTTAAAATATTCCTCTTTAAAAACCATTGAAATAAAGTAAAATAGAAATAAAATTTAATTTATAAATATTTTACATCCATATAAAAACATTATTAAATAATTTTAAATATATGGACATAGAAAATAAAGAGTTGTAAGTAAAACATTTATAAATATTTTTTTTCAAGGAAAAGTCCCTTATCACTCAGGAAACACGTGAATCATATTACCCACTAAAGAATAACATTAAAAAAACTTTAAATATAATTATAATAGATAAATTTAAGACATATCATGTCAATGGGTCTATATATACACCTTATAAAATAATATAGGTGCATAACATCAAAAAAATTCCTCAATAAAAGGAAATTGAGATGAAGTTCCTTACCTTGAGTCCGAATTGTCACGTGTTTCTTTATATTACTAAATAATAAACTTATATTAATTATTTAATTTATTGAGAAACTTTTTCAAGTTTATTATTAATTTCATTTCACTTATTAACAAGTTATATATTCTTACTTAATCAATTAAGTTTAGGTTGTATGTTTTGACCATATTCGGCTTATGTGTCAAAAATAAATTTGGTAGGTTGAGTATGGTCAAAGAGGTCATTATTTAAACATATCTAGAATAATAATAATTAAATAATTATAAAATTTATACATAAATTATACTTTTAAAACCAATTATTAAATATATTTATGAAACAATAACTAACGTAGCGATCATGGAGACGGTAGGTTGTACGTACACATGAGTAACATTTCCATTTTTCCAATAATCATTATGGAAATAAGGTAAGTAGAATTTATCTTTAAATAATGATAATAATATCAAAAATATCATATTATTTAATTATATATACTTATATATATCATTTTTTGTAAGTGGTGATGAAAAAAATAATCACATCTCTTTGAGAAGTTGGTAGTCCACACGTCCACGAAGGACGTTATATTTTTTTCAGTGAATGAAAAATGCTAAAATAAAATGATATATTATATTTAAATAATGATAAATATGTCATTAATATCATAAATATATAATTTATATCACATATATTTATTATATTTACCCTTACTACCTTCCACATAACGCATTAGTGGAAAATGAATCACATTGCTTCGCGAAGCGGTAGTCCATCGTACACACGAGCAACATTATCAAATCCCTAACAGAATGAAAAATAAAATTTTATATATGATATAATTAATAATTAGGTATAATTAAATTATAAATATCATATATAATATTTTTATCCATCATTATACCCAATAGTGTTAGGTGGTAATGGAAAAATGAGTGACATCATTTTGCGAAGAGGTAGTTCGTTGTCCACATGAATGATGATTTCTTTACCTATTTGATGGAATTGTGTGTGGTTTTAGGTCATAAAATTTACCTAAAAACATATAATTATATTTAATATACTTATTTTATTATATAATCATGGTATAATAATAATTTAAGTGGGTGGATAAAAAATAATACAAAAAACTTATTGATGAACGTTACCTCTTCTTCAGGTATCTCCTTTTGGTTTGCACCAAAGGACATCCTTGGTTGGATTTATACCCAAATAAAGGCTTTAAGTATGGTATTGGGAAGTTTTATAAGTTATTTGGGTTAGGATTTTATGAACCAATTGGTTTCAACTGTGTGAAGAGAGGAGGATAGTGGGTGGCCTTTTATAAGTGGGGTGAGTGGAACACTTGTAATGTTTTTAAGAGTGAATTCCACCCACATTTATTTCATGTAAATGGGAATAATAATGGTAAATTATAAAAAATGGAATTTATTAGGTCAATATAAGAAAATAAAATGTGTTCTGGAAAATTTTTAGGTTATTTTTACACCTTATATTATAAGTTTACCCATCAAGTAAACTTGATTTTACCTTAATCGGTATAATTAATTTTAATTGTTTTCGCTAATCACTTTGGTAAAAAATTAAGTTTAGATTATTATAAATTATTAATTATTCTAATTAAAAATATTGAATCCATTTTTATAATTTCAATTTAAATAATTGAAATTTTTTAATTTAATATTAATCCCACAGACGTGGCGAGACAACGGCTTTTTAAGAAGAGTATTTTTTTTTAAAGTATTTTATATTAACTCTATGACTAATAATAATAATTGCTTGAAAATAAATTAATATTTAATTATATATAATCTATAAATTCAATTTAAAACATTCCCTATTCGTGATTATTTTAATTAAATAAAAAGGAGAAACATTATTCATTTTAAAATAGATTTTTGAAAAACATGTTTTTAAACCCAAAAACAAACTCATACTAAAACCCAATATAAAGATGATTAAAAAGTAATTCATTGTATTAAATATAAATAAATAATAATTAGGTTACTTTAAAACATATTAAAAACATATTGATACTTTTAAATTAGTTAATTTATTAATAATATAGGACTTTTTACAAAAATCTGTATTTTTCACTATTCACTGAAAAATCATATTTTCCATAAAATCCCAAAATTTTACCCAGAGTAAATTTTGATATGATTATTTAAAAAATGGTATTAGTTTTATAAAATTAAAATTCTTAAATATATAAATTAATCTTTTAAAGAAAACCTTATAAGAAAAGAGTTTAGTTAAAACTATTTCCTTTTTTATTTAAAAAATACTTAATATTTTTATAATTAATATAACTATCTAATTTCTATCAATAAATATGAAAATGATTTATTCTATAATTAACTAGGTTGTTAAATCATTCCAACCTTTTTTAAATTGTTTCCTCACAATTTTATTCACATATTAAACAAGTTCATATATCTTTCCCTCGTAGCATTTTCATATTCCCATGTTGCATCTTTAACCATATGGTTTTTTCAAAAAACCATAACTTGGTGAATAAACTTATTCCACAACACTTTCTATCTACATTCAAGAATATGAATTTTTTGTTCCTCATAATAAATATTCTCTTCTAAATTAACTATTTCATGGCTCAAAACATGAGATGAATCCGATATAAATTTTTTTAACATTAAAACATGAAATACATTATGTACCTAAGATAAACTTGGAGGGAGAACCACTCGGTAGGAAAATAATCCAAATTTCTCTAGGATTTCATAAGTTCCAATGAACAATGGAATTATATTTCCCTTTTAACTTAAAAAAATAACACTTTTCCATGGAGAAACTTTGAGAAATACATGATCACCTACCATGAAAGATAGATATTTACTCCAGTTATCCACATAAATTTTATGATTACTCTAAGATATCCTCATATGTTTCTAAATAAAATATACCTTATCAATAATTTACTCTACTAACTATAGTCCCATTAATTTCCTTTATCCCACTTCATCCCAAAAATTTGGTGGCCAACACCACTTTCCATATAATGCCTCAAATGGTTCCATCTGTATACTGGAATAAAAAATGTTATTATAAGAAAACTAAACAAAAGAAATATGTTGATCCCAACTTCCTTGGTAATCCATTGAATAAAAATAAAGCATATATTCCATGGTATGAATCATCTACTCAAACTATCCATCATATTTAGGATAAAAAGTTGTACTGAAATTTAATTTAGTACCCAATGACTTATGAAGTCATTTCAAAAAATTATATGTGAACTTGGAATCATGGTCTATTAAAATGGGGAGAGTTACTCCATGTAACCTAATTATATTCTTTATATACAGATGATAAATTTGATCTAAAGACACTTTATCTCAAATTGGAATAAAATGTACAGATTTAGTTAATCGATCAACAATAACCCTAATTACATTATTACCACTCAGTTTCCTAGGCAATCCCACCATAAAATCCATGGATATATCTTTCCATTTCCACTCTAGCATTGGAAAAGGTTGAATCATCCCCTTCGGTAACTTTTTATCTCTTTTAACTAGCTAACAATTCAAACACTTCATGGTGAAGTCATCAATATCTATTTTCATTGTATCCCACCAATAATACTCCTGAAGGTCTCTGTACATATTAGTGGTACCTAGATAAATGCAAAATGGAGAACTATGAGCTTCACTCAATAACTCACTCTTCAACAGGGAATTATAATTCACACATAGACTTTTTTTAAATCATAAAACACCTTCTTTATCGATATTAAAATTGGTAAAATTACACTTCTTAATATATTCTACCTTTTACTGCAAAGATTGATCCTCCTTTTCTATATTCTTAATTATTTATTACAAATTTGACTGCACTAAAACCCAAAACAAAAAAGATGGTGTCATAACATCCAAAACATCTGAGCCAACATTTAACAAATCATTAATCAAATGGTAACTTTCAAATGTAACATGGTTAATATAGCATTATTTGTTTGAATAAAAGCACCGACCACTTTGTTTGATTTTAAAGGATGGTAATGAATCATGAAATCATAATCCTTGATTAGTTCTAGAAATCTTCTCTATATCATGTTCAATTATTTCTAAGTAAATATATACTTAAAACTTTTTTATCAGTATATATTTCACACTTTACCCCATACAAATGATGCCTCTAAATTTTTAAGGATAAAAAACAACAACTAATTCTAAATAATGTGTAGGTTATTTTAAATCATGATGTTTCAAATCACATGAAGTATAATCAATTACCTAATCATTCTGCATTAGGAAAGAACCAATTACTTTCATGAAGAATCACTTTAGATGACAAATTCACCATTTCTAAAAGGTAGAGACAAAATTGGATCATTCATAAATATTATTTTTAGTTCATGAAAATAATCGTAATGTTATTTTTCCATATAAATTTAAATTCTTTTTGAGTTAACTTAGTTAGTGGGCTAGAAAAATGAGCAAAGTTTTCAACAACCCACTAGTAGTAACCCGTTAGTCCAAGAAAACTAAAAATATCTATAATATTTTTCTATCTTTTCCATTATTTTGTAAATTTGTGTTTAGTAGGGTCAAAATTTATTCCATATTTAGAAATAATATGTCCAAGGAAAGAAATTTTTTGCAACCAAAATTCATACATTCTAAATTTTCCATACAATTTCTTTTATTTTAAGGTTTTCAAAACAATCCTTATGTGTCTTCCATGTTCCTCTTGACCTTTATAATATACAAAAAAAATCATTAATAGGAACAAGCACAAACTTAACCAAGAACTCATGAAAAAATATGTTTATAATGTAGATAAATATAGAAGGTACATTAGATAACCTAAATGGTGTAACTATAAACTCATAGTTCCCATATCTAGTCTAAAATTTAGTCTTCTGAATTTCTACATCCTTTACTTTCAACTAATGGTACCCCAATATCAGGTAAACCTTCAAAAAATACTAAGCTCCCTGGATCTAATAAAAAATAATCAATATAAGGAAAAGGATACTTATTCTTAATAGTGATTTCATAAAAGGATCTATAATCAATGAAAAGTCTCATTAAACCATATTTATTTTTAATAAATAAAACAGAATCACCCCATAGTGAAGTTCTAGTTCAGATGAAACCATTATCTAATAACTCCTACAATTGCTTTTTAAATTATAAAAGTTTCACTTGAGCTGTTAAATAAGGTTTTTAAGAAATACTCTTATCATTAGGTGCTAATTAAACAATAAAATCAACCTTCCGATCAGGAATAACACCAGGAAAATCATCCAAAAAAATCCATGTATTCATTTACTACTAAAATGTCACTAGTTTAAAGAGTTTCATTCTTTTCAACAATGTGATCTAGGTAACATTCACTACCACCTATAATCAATTTCTCATCTTATTAGTAAGTTATAAAAGGTATAAAATCATTGAACACTACTTTCTTAGTATTGAATTCTATCTTAGCATGGTAAATAGAAAGCCAATCCATACCAATAATGATATCAAAATCTACTATCGATAGTTCAACCATAATTTTAGGAAAGACTATCTCGCTGATAACAATAAGAAAATTTCTATAAATATTGGTTTCTTTAATACCTCAACCTAGAGTTTTCACCAAAATTTATATCTTACATTAATGAGGTGATATTGTCAATTTACTTTCAAATTTATCAGAAATGAAAAAATTCAAAGATACAAAGTCAATAGGGTATTGGAATAATTTGAATACACAAGTAACATACCTATCACCACTTCATTTGATATCCCAAAATCAACTGTGGTAGTATAAAATGAATTCTCTACACTTTTCTATTTTTAATCATGATGATTTCCAACATGTACAAATAACTTCAGACACATGTTAGCATAATGACCCAACTCATTGAAACTAAAACACATCACCATTGTATGGCAATCAGTTAACCCATTCTTTGGTTGTTTGGGACTCTTTTCTTTACAGTCACAAGTATTGTGACCAAACTAACTACACTTGAAACACTTCCCATATCCTGTCAAACATTCCTTGAAATTTCATTTTCCACACTTAAATCATTTGGGGGTCTTGCCTTTAGACTACTTAGTTGGTTTCTTCTCTATTTCCTACCACCCTGAACTTTTCTTACTATTGTCATCTTGAGGAACATACATGTTAGAAAACTCCATCTCAACTTTATTAGTACAACAAACCACTTTCTCATAACTTTTAAATTCTCGTTTAACCAATGCTATTTGTAAAATTAGTTTCAACCTTGAGTAAAATATAATAATTTTACTATCATTTCATTAAATAAATTGACACATACCTCACCAATTATGTGAAATTTTATTCATATGCATCTATAGAATCTTTATCCTTATGCATCAATTTCAAGAATTTGTTTTCTATCTAGGGCTAAACAACCTTAGGGAAATATTTATCAATGAAAATATCCTTGAAGTTTTCCCATTCCATGATATCAAGATCATCTTTTTCTCAGGTATTATTAACCAAAGACAACCATAGATCAGTTTCACCTTCAAAATGATAAATGTAAAGAGTTACCTTTTAACATTCTAAACATCCCATGATTTCAAATATCTTTTATAAAGCATTAATATTTCCTTTGACTACCATAGGTTCAAATGGTCCACTGATTGATGGGGGATATTGCCTTATAAAATTCTCCACAAAAGACATGTTCCTTCATAGTAGATCAGGTTCCTATTGGGAATAGATACCACCACCATTTATAGCTTATTTCAAATGATCCATCACTATAACAAACTATTCTATTTTGATTCCTACCATCTTGGGATACTGATTTGGAAGGATATTTTCCTCTCAATTCCTTCCCACTATAGGTTCTTTATTTTATCTATAGAAAACCATTCTAAATAAAAATAGTTTAGGCTAAGAAACATGGTAATCTTTAAGTTCTGTATCATTTTAACTTAACTATAAGGTAAAAAATTTTAAGGTAAAGTTATTAACATTATCCTAACCTATAACTTTATCTAATCTGGCCACTGATACCAACTATAAAGACTTGTCCTTAAACATTACATAGTATTGATTTTTAAGTTAATAATTCATTATCTTATATTTGATGATCTTTTTAGGTTTAGAGTTTTAGATAATTAGGTCATAACTCATTATACAAAACCATATAATATAAATTGGACACTTTTTATTAGTATCTATTTTTTCCATAATGTAAATTTTTTAAAATAAAACATTATTTATTTCTTGAAAACTCTTCATGATTTTATAATTGAATTCATACTTTCATTTACCCACCCTGTGAAAAACATTTAAAAACATGGTATGAGAAAAAAAATCTTAGAAAGAGATATAAAAAGAATGGAAACTGTTAGTCCTGTGAAAACATGAAAACTCATATAATTTTTACCATTATCTTCAAAGTTAATTGATCATATAAAATAAAAAAATTCACTTGAAAAACACACACGCTTTTTTATCAAATAAAATCATCAAAAACCCATAGAAATAAATTAAAACCCATTTTGGTGACTTAGATCATCATATTCATAAAACCCTTTCAAAACCCTTTTAATTGGAATAATCATATAGCCGACTACCAATATAATCATTACTTAATTCATTAGAGAACTATCTAGAAACACCCATCATTTAATCTATAATGGGATCACTTGACATTATCTGGGTTAGCCCATCATAAAATTTGTAATTGGCTCACCTAGAACTATCTAGGCCACCCCATCATATAAGCTACAATGAGATCATTGGGTAATTTCTAGGCTGCCCCATTGTATAAGCTATAACGGGGTCACTTGGTCCTATCTAGGTTCACCCATTTATCATGTATAATTCTCATGTACCATAACATGAATAAAACATTTTTATTCTTTCACTTTTGAAAAACAATTTTAAACTCATAAACAAATGACTTTTGGGTGTCAAAATACCCTTTTCTTTTAAAACCACATTTTCAATACCAAAATAACCTTTTCTATTAAAAAACCATTTTCAATACAAAAATTCCCAAAAAAGGGAAAAGGGTTTTATTTGAATAAAACATTAAATCTTTCAAATCAAGATATAAATAAAATAATGGTCATGGGGGTGGAAAATTCATTATCACTGTGTACATTAAGAATATAACATTCCTTTTTTCATTTTTCAAAACATTTCGTAAAAAAACATATAAAAATATTCTATTTTGAAAATCATAAAAATAAAATAAAAGAGACATAAAATTTAATTTGTAAATATTTTATTTCCAAATAAAAACTTTCATAAAATCATTTTAAATTCATGAACATGGAAAAGGAAAACATTAAAATAGAATTTTTTTTTAAAGGAAAAGTCCCCTATCACATGGGAAACACTTGAATCATAAACCCCATTAAATAATAACATTAAAAAACTTTAAATATCATTATAATAGATAAATTTATGATATATAATGTTAAATGGGTTGTATATACACCTTATAAAATAATATAGGTGTATAAAATCAATAAAATTCCTCAATGAAACAAAATTGAGACAAAGACCCTTACCATGATTCTGAATTGTCATGTGTGTCTTTATATTCCTGAATAATAAACTTATGTTAATTATTTACTTGATTGGTAACCTTTTTAAAATTTATTATTAATTTTATTTCACTTATTAATAATTTATATATTATTTCTTGATCAATTAAGTTTAAGTTGGATGTTTTGACTATATTTGGCTTATGTGTCAAAAATGACTTTGGTAAGTTGACTATGGTCAAAGAGGTAATTATTTAAACAAATCCAAAATAATAATCATGAAATAATTATAATATTTATACATAAATTATACTTTTAAAACCAATCATGAAATATTGTTTTGAAAAATAAACTAATGTTATGATCATGGAGACGGATGGTCGTACGTACGCATGAGTAACATTTCTATTTTTCCAATGATCATTATGGAAAGATGGTAAGTAACATTTATATTTACATAATTATAATAATATCATAAATACTCTATTATTTATTTATATATTCTTATATATATAATTCTTTTGATGTGGTGATGAAAAAAATAATCACATTGCTTTGAGGAGGCGGTAGTCCACACGTTAACAAAAGACTTTATTATTATTTTTAGTGAGTAAAAAGATAAAAATAAAATGATATATTATATTTAAATAATTGTAAATATTTCATTTATATCACATATATTTATTATCTTTACACTTATTACCTTCCACGTAATGAGTTAGTGAAAAAAAAATCACATTGCTTCCAGAGACAGTAGTTCGTCGTAAACACGAGCGGCATTATCATATCTCTTATTCAATGTAAAATAAAAGGTTATATATTATATAATTACTAAAAAGGTATAATTATGTTATAAATATCATATATAAACTTTATATACATCATTATACACAACCTTTATAGGTGGTAATAGAAAACCGAATGACATTGTTTCGCGAGGCGATAGTCCGTTATACACACGAATGATGGTTTCATAACCCATTTGATGGAAGTGTTTGTTGTTTTGGGTATTAAAATAAACATAATAATATATTATTATTTTAAATATACTTATTTTATTATATAAACATGTTATAAGAAGAATTTAATTAGTTGTAGAAAAAAATAAAACAAAAACGCTTGTTGATGAACGCTACCTCTTCTTCAGATATCTTCTTTTGGTTTGAACCAAAGGACTTCCTTGGTTAGAGTTTTTCCCAAGTTAAGGATTCTAGGATAATATTAGGAGATTTAATGAGTTAACTAGATATTTATTAACTGAAATGAAAGGTTTTTGAATGTGTGAATAGAGGAGGAGAGTGTGTGGCCTTTTATAAGTGGGGTGAATGTCACACTTGTAATGTTTTTGAAAGAGTGAATTACAACCATGTTTTTCCATGTCACTAGGACTGAATAATGATACATTATTGATAAAATAATGGATAAGGTTGAAATTTTTCCATCCTATGGGTTTTCTATAGGTTTTGGGTCATTTTTACACCTTATATTCTAACTATAACCATTAAGTAAACTCATTTTTACCTTAATCATTATAATTTATTTTAATTATTTTCACTAATCACTTTGGTAAAAAATTAATTTGAAATTATTAGAAATTAGAAATTATTATTATTCCAAATATGAAATATATTTTTCCAAATTCAATTTACATAAGTGGTAAAAATTTATTTTAATATTAATCTCACAAATACAATGAGAATGCGGGTTTTTAAGAAGATGTTTTTTTTAAAATATGATTCTATATTAATTATATGAATAATAATAATCATTACATGAAAATAAATTAATACTTAATGATATATAATCCATAAATTTCATTTAAATAATTATTCATTAGGTATTATTTTAATTAATAGAAAAGGAGAAACATTATTCATTTTAAAATAGTTTTTAGAAAAACCCGTTTGTAAACCCAAAAACAAAATTATACTAAAAACCAAATATAAAGTTGTTTAAAAAGTAATTAATTTGATTAAATATAAATAAATAATTATTAGGTTACTTTAAAACATATTAAAAACATATTAATACTTTTAAATTACTTAATTTATTAAAAATAAATGACTTTTTACAAAAATTGGTATTTTTAATATTCACTGAAAAATCCAATTTTCTAAAAAATAATAAAATATCACCCAAAGTAAATTTTTATATGATAATTTATAAAATTGTATTCATTTTATAAAATTAAAATTCTAAAATATAGATATTATTATTTAAAATAAAACTTTATAATAAAAGAGTTTAGTTAAAATAGTTTCCTTTTTTATTTAAAAATTACTTAATATTTTTATAACTAATTTAATTATATAATTTACAATAATAAATATGAAAATGATTTATTCTATCATTACTTGGGTTGTTACAATAACATTATATCTTCTTTGATATGGGGTATTATTACACAATTCAAGATTTTCATGGGCAACGAGTTCATTAGCCATATATAAGTGATTAGCCATTTCATTCAAGGAGACGTCAAATAATCACTCAATCAAGGTTTTTAAAAATATATCAATTATATCACAAAAAAGGTTCCCAAAATCCATGATTTTCATTAATGTAATTAGTAATTATTAATCTCAATAATAATAACATCAAAAATGGTAAAACATGAAATTTCTTTCCCTCCCCCTTCAATTTCAATTAATCATTTTAATTATATTCATTAATTTAGTTTATATAATCTTCCCAAAGAATAAAAAAAATCATGATCTCTCCCAAAAAACACACCACACAACTATATCTACATTTTAATCTCTATAGATCCCATACCAACAACCACCACAAAAAACCACACGGAACATCCTCATCTTATACAGACTGAAAAAACATCTCTAATACAGGAACACAAATCAAGGGGACTCACTCACCACATCAGGATATTGTATTCCTTTGGAATCATTGACTCACTCACATGTTTTTAAAAAATTTAAAAAAAGAATGTGTCCTTGTGGGGAAGAGGTTTCCCTCTCTTCGTATTCTTGAATCTATAACACACATTACCCGCATAATCTCAATCACATCAAGCCCAAACAATGGACTTGGAAATTAATCACTTATTTATAACAAATTTTCTATGGCTAGAAAATTCACATTTATTAACTTTCAAGATTCTATAAATAACCTTTTTATTACCAACATTAAGTGATTAAACTTTTACAGGAGTTAGGTGATTCCATCAATACAAACATAACACAATACATACTCATAGAAGTGGTATATCTTCACAACGGCAATAAAAAACATCACCTAAAAATCACATGGTTTTCAAGTTAAGAAATATAAATTATTCATGGATTGAGATTCATTATGAGATAAACTCCTCTTAAACACCTTTTAAGACATTATTTGATAATTTGGAACAAACCTCTAAGAAAGTTATTTCAATAATTCAACGCAAATAATTAATAAATAGGGTAATCATAAAAAACACTCAATAATTTATAAAACTAGTGTAAAATAATATTTTAACATCAGATTTTTTTATTTTTAATGCTGGTTTTAACCAATGTTCATGCAGGCGATGTTAAAAATAATAGTTTCAACATTTATTTTTTGAAAACTAACATCGAAATTTCAACTAAAGGAAAATTTAAGTGATGTTTATGTCAGTTTTATAATTTTAATTAATTTGGAAATAAAAAAATCCTTTACACATTGTTTCTATGATAAAATTAATGTGGAAAAATTCCCTAGAAATTTCCACGCTGGTTTTGGGTAAAAACTGACATCGAAAGTCCTATAATTAGGATTCCACTTCAGTTTATAAAAAATTGATATGTAAAGATCAAATTAAAAAAACATATTACATTATATGCTCCCAATAACATCTAAAAACCTATAAAAACAAACATAAAATACCAATATAAATAAAAAATGACCATCTAACTACTCATTTTTTAAACTTTATTAAAAGAGACAATCTTGATAATTAAAAATTTAACCATACATAAAAAATAGTTTACAAAAAAACTTTGAATATTGGTAAGGTATTCATTCATATAAAACTCAACATCATTGAAAATATATAATAAAATTTAATTTTATAAGATTAAAAAATATAATTTTTTGATATAAAACCTAAAATAATTAATATCACTAACCTTATCAAATCTAATCATCACCCAAGTTACCATTATCTCAAACATTAATCTTAAAGCATAACAAAAAAAAATCACCCTTCTTTTTTTATGATGAAACTATATTTATTAAACATTAATTTAAAAATAAAAACCAACATATATATAATAAAAAACAAATATTATCTAATATAAAATATATTTACCATTTATTTCATGTATTTGGATTTATTTGGATCATGTTTCAGCAATTGATCATCATTAACCTTTATACATGACCTATATTTTCATATATTAACTATCAAAACATGTATAAACAATAAGAATTAATAATAAAGAGCATATAAATAAGAATAAAACTTACTTGTTTAACAATCTGCTAAAAGTTTTATGAACTTCTCCTAATAAATAGAGAAACCAATATAATGTGCATTTATGTGGGAAGAATAATCCTAACATCCAATAACCATTATAACATTATAATGAATATTAGTTCATAATCATCTTAGTCTTATTACCCATCAATGAATAGTAAAAACCAACAAACAATCTCCACATTTTCTAATTTTCCACATAAATATATAACTCTAAGATCATCATCCAAATATTACAGAGGCATTGAAATGTATTGTGGATCATAAAACCATAAACAATAGTGGTATCATTTTTAATGAAAAGTGTGTACATATACCTAAATAAATAATTAATAAATTAAGTCACATGAAGATATATTTTTTTAAAGAAAACAAATAAAACATAAATTTACTTAAATGGAAAACAACAACACAGGTACACTTAGCTCATCAAGAATAACAAGATCCATGATATCTTTTTTTAATATTATAAATTAATATTATCTTCCACATATATAATTCATCATTCAAAACTCATAAATATTATCCAAGAAATAATAAATATGAGATAATATTTTTAACCCATAAAAAATCTCAGAAGTATCTGAATTTTTTAGTTCCTAGGCCTTTTGTTTCTTTTGTACTGATTCTTTTGATTTTCAATGCTCCTATATAAATTAAATATAAGAAAATATAATAATTAATTTCAAGAAAATGTAAATAATATTTAAAAAACATATACCTCGTATTTCAGATAATGAATAAGGCTAACCTTCGAGAGTAAAAAATGACTCACACAATCTTTAACTCTCATAACATCCTCTATAGGCAATAGAACTTGAGCATTTGGATCAATAATATCATGTACTAATACTCTTACCTGACTAAATTACATAGGTTGGTGATGTATAGAATCCCCCAACATATGTACTACTTTGTACGATAAAGTATATACATGGGGATCTCTAGTATACAACTCACATTATAAGGTTGGTTCCAAAAAAGGTGGTGGAGGATCTAAGTAGGTAGGCTATGAAAGCTATGATTGTCTTGTCTTTTGTTCAAACCTAGAATGTACATTTGGTTTAATTTAACCACTCATTGAATACTTTAGGTCTTTCAACTCATCTTTTAAGGAATCTATTTCTGTGTCCCTTTATTTCTTACTTTAATGACTAAAAAATTTCCTAATATCGACACAGGCCTTATTTCCTCTTACATGGTCGGGGTGTTCTGGCTTTCCTAAGTAGTAGCTAGAATTTCAATCCTACCCTTATGGATAAAAGTCCCCTGCATAGCTTTCCCCTGAAGTTCATCTTTAAATGATAAATTAAAATTGTATATTAGTGTTATTAACTTATAAAATACAAACATTCAAAAAAAATAAAAATTAATTTCTTATAATTCTATTAGTGACTTTCTTATATTGATTTGTAAGATAATTTTCATTTTTTACTTTTTTCCCTTTTCCATTTTTTATAATGAGTAGGGGGAGGACCGAACTAGACCTCTTCTAAACCACTATTAGATTTAGTTCTTAATGCATCAAAATTTTCTACAATCTTTTTCTCTTCTAGTAAATTATACCCTCCACATGATAAAGTATGAGGTTACACATTCTAAAAATGGATCTCTTGGTGAGATCTTCTAGAGGCCTATTATATGAAAAAAAAACTAATGAGTAATCAGGTAATATTTAAGAAAACTTAAAACATACAATAATAATCATACCATAAATGTTTCATAATGTTGACTGGTGACAAATTTAATCCATGTATCTGCATCTAAAAAACTATACATGAGGAATGGGTTTTCATTCTGTAACTTCCAAAAAACATGATTTTTTGTCAATTTTTTTTTCAAATATCTCTATCAAACCACCTCTAAAGATAGATATCTTTTCTTAATTTATTTTATTTATGTAAAGTAAAATGTCATATATGATTGAATACATTAAATAATAGTAATAAAAAAATATATAATATTCAAAGAATTGGATAAAAATAAATTAATTGAGATATTTTACCATTATGAACTCCCACAACTTACCTTTCATCCTCTTATTGATGTACTTTCAGTCAGGATATAAAATGTTGATCCTATAATGGATTCTCATAGTGATATAACTCATAAACTATATTATATTTAGTCCAATTTGGTTGTTATTATCATCAAATTTAATATGTATCCTTTGTTATCCATGAGAAAGTGGAAGTTTCGATAAACATGTAATCCCATATCTATCAACTCTGTAAAGTGTTTTCTCTGGAGAATATGAAGAATACTCCATCGTAGGATGTTTACCGGTAGTCCTGCAAATATTTTTTTTTAAATTAAAATTTTAATTTCATTAATTGATTTTACTATTGAATATTAAATAATATGAAAAAATAGACATATACCTGGATAAATGTTGCTCTAACCATGTGACTGACCTTGAAATAAAGGAATGTAATGATATTCTTTATACCTACATATTATTAGAAATGTAAATATTTAAAAATAATGAATACAAAAATATATAAGTAAAAATATAGTGTCACGGATGTGTAAGTTTCAAAAAATTAAATAATTATTTCATGATTATTAACTAAGATATATGCAATTTAAACTATTAAATATAAACATTAATTCAAAAATGGAATAAATGAAAAATATTTATATATTTAAATATCACAGTTACAAGAAATTATTTTTATATGTGTAAATTTAACCAAAACATAATGATGTATGTCATCTTTTTCAATAAAAAAATGTTTAACCATAAAAATTGAATATAAATTTTAACAAAACAATCATATAAATAATAAAAATATTTAGAATTAAATATCCAATTTTTTAAAAAAAATATAGTTTTTGCACATGGAAATTTTAAAAAAAGAAATGAAATATAAATATTTACCAAAAAAATAGAAGATTGATTTAGTGTTTTCCCATATTCCTTCAACATGATCATTTCATACAGTATGGACTATGTCTGCATTATAGTCACTATTATCATACATAATAGATGAAGAACCCACACATAAATCTATAACACCATCATCATCCTCATCACCCAAATAAATTATTTTCCCTTTCAAAATGATAGATCAATGATCATTTTATGGGTCAATAACATAAAATAATTTATTTTCATGTTTCTCCATGATAAATGGTTTCACTTTACAACTAAATATTTTCAAATCAATGAGTGTAAATCCATAATCATAACATTTCACACTACTGTTGCTATCAACCTAGTTACACTAAAAACACTGAACTATAAATTTAGTATAATCAATTTCCCATATATTCTCAATAACTTCAAAATATGTTGTTGATGTAGAAATTAGGTTTTTATCTTTTTCACTTGAAAAATGCAGTGTTTCAATGATGAACATTTCCCTACTATTTTGAAAAGTACTCATGTCATCCTATTTTTTTATGTAAAATGTTTAACCACTAATATAAATATTAGAACATGTGATTTCATTAATATATGGTACCCCTACCAACCATTTAAATGTTTCTAAAGTAGATTAATATGTGTTGTATTTCTCTTTAAACCATGAAAAAAATTTCTTTTATGCTTAATCATTAACCACTTTTCATTTCTTTTCAGATATTGTACCTTTAATCCAGTAATATGTGATGATATATATGGTTGAACCTTATATGTGTTTTTCAAAATGTATAAATATGTCTATATCACTTCATCAAGTGGAATGAACTTTACATTTAAGTCATGAATCACTCTACCTTCACTATCAACTATAAAATGTAAAGATATAGGGAGACCAATATAATCTACTTTATATAAGTAATTGGTACATAACTCAATCACCTAATTCGATATATATTTTTGAACAATAGTGGCCTCTGGTATATAAGGATTTTTAACATGTCCCTTCAAAATTTTCATATATCTTTCAAACTAATACATAAAATGTAAATAAATAGTCCCACATATTCTTACCTCACTCACTGATTGAATCACCAAATGAACCATTATATCAAAAAAACATTGATGGGAAATACATTTCTATTTGAAAAAGTATGAGTGCAGCATCATTATCTAACACATATAACAAATTTTTATTGAAAACTTTGATATAAATGGATTTTAAAAAATAACATAACTTGATGATAGTATTTCTGAAAAGTGATATCAATATAACACGCAGTATGACTAGTATCAATTGTTTCATCAATACATAATAGACAAGAGATTTTATAATTGTTAATTTAATATCCTTCAATGAAACCAAATTATTCACATTTTATGAATATACATTGGGTACTTTAATATCATGCAGACACTAAAAAATTGTCTTCTCACTCTTTCTTAATGTGTGATAATTCATAGGTAAATATGTTCAGTTTCCTTTCATAGTGGGAGCTAACTCCAAATTTATTATCATGGATATCAAGTCCAATGTAACATGAAATCCATATTTTGTATTTCCTTTTTTTTTCTAACAAAGTTCCAATAAAACTTTTAAATATATTTTTCTCAACATGCATAATGTTAATGTTTTATTTTATCTCAAAAAATCTACAATAAGGTAGTTAGAATAAGATATATTATTTCTTCCAGGTATTTTTTTATGACCATAAATTCCATTATTTACAAATATGAAATCAATATTTTTCACCTTATTGTAATATTCTTTAGCTAAAAAATTTTTTATGGGGAATTATATTTCCATAAACCATTAAATTCTTTTTTCAATCTATGAAAAGGATATTCAATTTGCAGAAATATTCAATGTACCATGTACACTATCTTTCTTCCATTCTATAATTGATAATATAAAGTCTATTATTTAAAAATTTCACATGCTTTATTCCCATTAACACTATATCCATATAATTTTCCATATGTAGGAAATTCATTTATACTTAACATTATCATAACATGTAAAAGGAAATACTCTTTTTTTTATAAATAAAAAATTGTAACACGTGTCTCTAATAAAAGTTTAAATCATTATTCAATGGTGAAAGACACACAACAATATCATTTCTAGGATTTTTTGGTCCATAAATCATAAAGCTTGTCATATCATATTTTTTATTCATATATATATAGGGGAAAGTTAAAAACTACCAATAAAATAGGCCATAAACTATGTTGGCTATTGAGGTTCTGATATGGATTCATTCCATCTGTGCAAATTTCTATTATAAGATTCCTATATTCACTTCCAAAATTATGGAATTTTTTATCAAATCTCTTTAACTGTGGTGAATCAGAAGGGTGCCATAAGTTTCTAGTAAAGATTATCTCATATGTATTCCATATTAACCTTTTTTTATAATTATAATTTAAAAATAGATGCTTCAAATGAGGGATTATTATAATGTACAAAAAAATTAGTAGGATGTTTGATGTCGGTGCCTAAGAATGAATTACAGTTTAATTTTTTATTCATATTATATTGTGATTTACTACATTTAAGACATTTTTATAAACATTCATATTCTTTCATATACAATACACAATCATTAGGGTAAGCATGTATATTTTTATACCCTAATCTCATTAGGCATAATATTTTATTTGTGTCATAATTGAAATATGGAATCTTGTTTCCTTCTAGAATTAGCTCTTTTAAAAGTTCAATAAATTCATAGAAATTTTTATCACTCCACCCATTTCTCACATTCAAGTTAACTAATCTCAAAACTATTGATAACTCTGTAAATTTAGTTCAATCTAAGAATATTGGTTTCTCATAATCTCTATAAAATTATTCAAAAGTTGATTTTTCAATGGTTTTAATGCCTACATCATTAATAAATTCTTCAATAATACCGTCTATCTCATGATGAATATTTTCATTAACATTAGATGTTGAATTTTCTATTACTCCACCAAGACAGATACAATATGTATAATTATGGATAAAACCATAGAAAATGATATGATCATTGATTTCTCTAGAATTTAACTTTCACATATTCAAAAACATCACACATGGACATAATAACAAAAAAATAAGATTTCATTTAGAAAATTCCAAGAAATCTTCAACTCCATTGTCAAATTAATTTGTGGATCTTTGTAAATTTATCCAATTATGATTCATTAATTACCAAAGATCACAATATAAAAGGTGAATATATTAAAACATATAAACATTTAAAATATATATAAATAGATAAATCTTAAACATAAAAACATATAATCAAAACAAATAATTATTAATAACTATCTTATCATAATAAACAATTATAAATAATGGTCTAAACATATCATTAAAAAATTTATATGCAAGTTATTAAGCATATACAAAAACAGATAATTTAAAAATGAAAAAAAAATCACAAATAATTTTTCTTAAAAATAGATTAAAAATGAAAAACAAGTTACAACAAAAAAAATAATCAAGTCATTATATCGACAAGAAAAAATTTATAAATGAAAAAAATTGAAGAAAAAAATGATTTCCACCATAAAAAAATTATAATGATAAAAAATTGATAAATATAAACAATTTAAAATATAAACAGTTCCACAAAAAATAAATTATAGTAACAAACAATTTATAATCATAAAAAATGTATAACATTAAACAAATTTTAAAAAAAATTATAATTGATAATAAAATTCATACAAATAAATGAATGGATGAGTCACATTTATAACTAACTGATAATTAATTTATCTACAAAAATAAAAAAACAACTTACAAAATTTAGAGGTTGATAATGCAAAATATATCCATAATTTTGATGAACCCACTTAAATTTAGTGGTAATAGGGCGAACACTGCAAAATTAAAGAAAAACATTTACAAAAATGAAGTAACAAAAAGAACCAACAAAAACCTTAAACTATGGTTATAGGTCAATCAAAAAAGGGTTTTCATAAACTAAATAACATCAATGATCATTAAATAAAGGTGAAGTATGGAATATTGAGGATAAAAAAATTAAAATGATGATGAAAATCATCATCGAGGGTTGTCGGGTGTCGTCGTGTGCCATTGAAGGTCAAGAGGAGGGATTCGAACAAAAAGAAATTAGGGTTTTGGGGTACTGGTGTTTTTTTAAAACAATTTTAAGGTCAATTTTATTAAAAACTACGTTAAAAAGATTTTTTATTACTTTTAATGTCTTATTTATAAAAATAACCAATTTTAAAAGCTTGTTTCATCACTTTTAATATCGGATTCTTATAAACTGAAGTTAAAACCACAACATCAAAGACTCTATTTGTACTAGTGCAGGTCATTTTAGGTGAATCGTCATGAATTTCATTTAAATAATTCTAACATACATCCAAGATAAAGTAAAAAACTACACATATGTTATACTATAGATCAGGATTAGTAATTCAAGTTAAACATTCGATTTCAAGGGGGACATGATTCAACAAAACAAAAACTTCCCATAATTAATTTTAGGTATCATGTTATCCATACTCAAATTAAACATTTCTAAAACATTTTTTCATTTAGGAGATATTCCTTCATATTTTAAAAATTGAACATGCTCTAAGGATTATCAAAATAAAACATGCTCTCATACAATAAAATCTAAATTGTATATATTACATCACTATATATCATTCTTAACATGCTCAAACCAAATAGTTTTTAAATAATTCATTACCTAGAAAATATTCATTCACATCACAATAAAGAAAAAATGGTTCTTCCTCTATATTTAAACTCAACATAGTAAGATCATAGCATGATTTAATATTCCAAATACATTATATTAAATATGAAATATGCTCAAAAATTTCATGTTCTCATTTCTATAACAAGCCAAACAAATGATTTCAAATTTTATGTATTATTTCTATACTATATTCAATAACATGCTTCCCTTATTTTAAAAACCTAACAATGGAATTGTACTAATGGATTAACATTCAAGGCATAATTATTTAAGTGTAATAAATTTCAGAAATCTTGTAAGAATAATTTTAATTAGTCTTAACAGTTTCAAGTCTCAATAGGTTACAAAAAATTATGCTTATCATTTTCAAATATTTTTAAATAAAAAAGGTTATAAAGTAACACATGAAATGACATTCACATTTTAGTGTTCAATGGAATAAATAATCTAGTATAAAAAATATTTTAACAATGCTTAGGAAATGAGATATATTTATTAATTTGTAAAAACATTCAAATTGTTAGAAGTTATCCCTGAGCATGCTTATCAATTTTACAAAATGTTGAAATAAAATACACAAAAAATCAGTCTTTCTATGATTTTTTTCCACTAAAATGTAACATATAATTGAATTGATAATTTAAAACTTTATTCATATAAAAATGAAGAGGAAAGTCATTCATTTTAAGTTCTCAAATTTCAAATAGATTATCAATAAAAATGTAATCCATTTCCCAAAAAATATAGTATTCAAATTAATAAAACCAAGTATCCCAATCAATCCCTGTCACATTACCATAATACATCACAAATTAATAAGGTAACATGGCAAAGAAACTTCTAATAAATTTAGAGTACTCCCAAGCATGGTTTTAAAACAATTCATTCTAGAATGATAGTATGAAATCCACAAAAGGTAACATGTTTTATAAGGGTTCTAAAAATTCAGAAACTATTTGTAATGAAATGCATTAATCGTGATTGGATAGAAACTCTAAGAATTATCAAAAACAACCTAACATGTTAGGCACTCCATCATCAAAAACAATTTCAAGGAAAAACATATTATAATAAGCATGGGAAAACACATTCAATTTCTAGTAAGGTGTTCAATTAAATAGTATATTCCAATTAATCATTATTTCAAATATACTATTTTATGGCTATGAAATAAAATCTACAGAAATAGAATGTAACTAATAACTACAGCATAAAAAAGCATAAAATCATAAATAGAATTTATAATTCAAAATTCGATGCAGCTAATGATCATGATGCATATACCACCCTATAATTTCTACCCTTAAACGGTTTCACTTTCACCGAAACATTTAAGTATATTGTCAAATTCCTTGTATCGAATCATAGGGGGGCCAAAATATCTATTTCCTAACTAGTATCCTTAGTTTATATCACATGTTAAAATTGAGTTCCACCACTTCCCTACCAAACCAATGCAACCTCACATGTGCCTAAATCCAATATCCACCCTATCCCTCAACCAAGACCTTTGATACCACACTATTATGACCCCATCTCTCAAAAGGTACCCTTATTGGGACAAAACTAGATAAAGTTAGATAATGACCTCTGAGTCCCACCTTCAGTAGGCCTCGGGTTGGTGACTAGAACCGAGGGTATAAAAATATAACACATTGAAGGAATTTTTGACAATAGATAGAATAGGATCGGGAGATAGGGTATAAACCACCAAGAAATTCATAGCATAATATAGAAGAAATTAAACCAAACTATCCCAAAATGCATATAAAAAGGTAACAAAATAATAAAAGAAACTATAAACTCCAAGACAACTGCCAACTCTATCCAGGCTTCCCGAACAGCAGCTTCAGCTTTAGTGATCTAACATGAAAACACTAGAAAATTTTGGTGGGGTGAGCACATGGGAGTACTCTGTATGATCCTCCTTCTAAATAGATCAAAATCTATGTGCAATGGATATAAAAGAATATGGAGTGGAAAAAAGAAAAAAAACTATCAAAACATAATCACTAACAATAAATATGGAGGTCATAAGAATAAACCAAAGGCCACAATATAATAAATAAATAATAATCATCAATCAACCCATAGCCACCATTATTTTTCCAATCCTCTATCAAAACTGAAACAAAACTAACCTTTCATAGAAAAACCAAACCACATGTTCATAATCATCACTACAACACTTCCCCATCTGGGCCCTGATTGTACTCATTTCTCCAACCTATCACCTAGGGGTTCTCCCACTCAAACTGATAACAAGTCGATAGGACCACCCTCTCATAAGTGTTGGGACATGATTATAAATCTACACCATCAACATATCATGAACTATCATGACATATATCCTCAAAATCATCCACAAATTCCACATATCCACATCCATAACCACACTGCCATAATCACCATAATTCCATCACTTTCTAACCATCCATTGGTATGGTAATGTAAAAATGAATGACATAAACCATGCACCCTTTTTCTTTAATGTAAATTCCCCAATAAACTCCATTCTATTCTAAATAGTAGGGAATCATGAACATAAAAACCATTAACCTTGTTCCCTCTCCCTACCATGCATGATCCTCACTATGAACCGCCACATCCTCCCATAAATATCACCACCCATGAAATTTTTACTTCTAGCCATCACAGAACATGATTATATACCAACCTCAATCTATTGTAGCCTAAGAAAATATGTAACCATCATGCACCATTATATCCCTTAGAGGATTTGTAACAACTGTGAGCCATTATATCCCATGAAACATTCCACTGCATCTTTCCATCCACCACACCAATTCTAGAATTTCCTACTATAACATAAGTCATAACAATGCAATAGAAATAACAAAAAAAATAATATCCACTAATATAGGAGGCCACACAAAAAACAAGTTTCTATAAAAAATTTATTATATTTCCCCTTTAATCACCACTTTTTAGACATGTTAAATTTTCTATCAATTCATTTATCCATACCTAAATGTTTATCATTCTATTTCCCATTTCAAATTCATCTATTCATTATTCATCATGTTTATTCAATCCATAATTGTTCATTACTTTTCATTAACTATTAATCCACAACCCACTTCCATCTTTGGTTTCTCATTCATAATTCCCATTTCCATTTCACAAACCATTTTTATCCAAATTCAAAGAAGTTATAATAAACATAAATATCACCAAATCACATTTTTCATCAATAAACCATCAGAAATTACAATTTAAAGCACCAATAAATTTCAGAAAAAAATTTAAAGTTTCACATTATATAATTATCCCATCTCAGTTGCCTTCTTTAGGTAATTATTCATTTGGGGTTCCAAGGTCGATTGGAAATAGTAGTAAACGCATATTTAAACATAAAAAATCATCATTACAACAACTATAGAATTAAACATTAATCAAAAGGGTTCAACATATGGTAATAATATAAAAAACATATATCACACAAAACACCCCCTTTCCCCATTCAATTTTTATTTAATCGGTTCATCCTCTTCATTAATTTATTTCTCTCTTTTATGTGTTCTTACAATCTGGACCTTCTCCATAAACTAAAACACCAAAAATAATCACAAAAAAAATAATTGTAAGGAAAATTCAATAATCATATTCAAGCATATTAATTTCAAAATATGGGTGATAATTCTTGAATTCCCTTACCTGGAAAACAATGAGCTTTCATGTTACACCCAAGGATGGAGGAGAGAGAGATGAAATTCAGCCTTCCGAGATCAAGAATTCAAGGACAAAGGGGGTCTAGAATCAATGTGTAAGACTCACAAGACTCCAAGGAAGAGTCTTTATCATTCATATTTAAGATAATTCAAATGAAATTGAGAGGGTTAGTTTTTAGTATATTTAAAATAATAGTAGCAACACGTTTTATAAATACATCATTGAAACCCCCCATTTAATTTTCTCAATGGTTTATAGATCAAAAATTAATTTTGGATATAAAAAATCTTGTAAAATGTTTTATAAATTATTAAAAAATTCAAGGAAATTAATTATATTATTTTAGGCTTTAAAAACTATTGAAAATGAGTTCACATGGTTTGTAGATTGAAAGGAGGAAGAAAATCTTAAAACTGGGTTAGAATAGATACTCATACACAAATCAGGGTGTCTGTATAAGGGTAATTTAATTTAGACTTATATAGTGCTATGGAAGGTATCATGTAAGGGTATCTTGAGCTTACCCTTACACACGCTTTGAAAATTCCTCAATACCCTTACGCATGGTAGGTGGTCTGTGTAAGGGTAACTTTTTTTACCATTACGCAGTGATAGAAATATGCCACCCTCACACAGCACATTCCTTACCTATATGTAGTTGTTGGAATTCAAGGTGTCCCTTACATAGGATTTGGAAAACCAAGATGACCCTTATACAACTTGAGAATAACACCAGCCTGCCCTTACACAAAAAAGGGTTACCTTTCTGCAACTAAATGGAACCAAGTATTACCCTTAAGCAACTAGCATATTACCCTTAGGTAGCCTTAAGGATTTTTAAGTTACCCTTACGCAACATAAGGAAACCACTACTTACCCTTATGTAACTATAAGAAAAATTGGATTAACCTTATGCATTACATAGAAAATAGCTTGTACCCTTACGCACCCCTTTAAAAACAATAGTTACCCTTATGAAGAAGAAATAAATTATGTAAGGGTAAAATTAAATTTATAAATATTGAATTTTCACTTACAAAAACTTGTAAATAATTAAAAAAACCTTTATTAATACTTATAAAATATCAAAAATACTTCTAAAATATTATAATAATTCTAAAAAATTTAAAATTAATTTTTCAAATAAACTTTTAAAACTTTAAATTACTTATATAATATGAAAAACCATTTTAAAAAAACTAAAAAATTACAAAATCATTCTAAAATAACTTCCAAATTAATGAAATTTATCTTGAACCACTGGATATACTAAAATTTTAAAGGAAGGGCTTAGGAAAATTAAGACCCTTACAGATCAAACCCATAATCCAATAAACCTAGTGTAAGGTTGCGATGCAACGTATAGCCCACACCACAATAGTACCCTAATTGGTTGAACCAAGGGTCTCAACCCTCAATCTTTATGGTGTAGCTCCAATCATTATGTCGTGGAAACCTATAATCCAACAGGGCCACCAAACTAGCCATTCAGGTCTCCAAGGAACAGTTTGGGATATACAGTGTAGGGGGTCCAAAAGGGAAGAACCAAAAAAACCTCTAATCCTTGGACTCCACACCACAATGGTAATAACCATGTTTCAATAGTGAGAATCATGTCGAAAACCCAACCCCTATAGTGTAACCCAAAGCACCACACTACAATCCCGGTCCCTAGCTGGAATCTCATCTCAAATTGCACTTCTAATCTTCTATCTCTTCTCTAACACCTCCAATAACCCAAAACAAAAAGGAAGTACTTGAGAAAAATCTATCCATTACATTTTATGTCATATTTATATTGTTTTGATGTTATAAAATAAACAATATTAGAAAAAAAAGCAGTATTTTTTTACTATTTATCAGAAATTAACTGGTTTAGAAAAATAATGAAAAATTAACCTTAGTTAATTTTTGACTTTGTGATACCAAAAAAAGAATCCTATTTTATTAAATTAAAATTCTATAATTTATAAATTTAACTTCTAAATAAAACTCTATAGTTAATGTAAAAACAATTTATTTTTAGTAAAACCTATTCTTTTCTCGAATGAAAACCCGTATTTTTTGTTCCATACCTTGATAATAATAGATATCAATATAAATCAATTTTTTTAACATAAATATTCATTTATAAAATATCCAACATTTAAATAATTATTTAGATAGATAAAAATACCAAACATGTTGATAAGATATATTTAACCCTTAAAAACGTATTTTATTTCATGTGGTAAAAATAATAATTTTAAATGTATAATGAGATCATCCTGTAAGACATGAAATAAAAAAATACATTTTAAAATAAATATTTATTAAATAAATAAATATTCATTAATTAAATTTAGTACTGATTTATTTAAAATACCTAATTATATCTTATCTTTTTATTTTCTGGGATCTCATAATAGATACTCTGAGTGACTACTTTATTTAATTGATACTCATAATAGTAATATATGTTCCTTATAAATTTATACATATCTTATTCTTTAATTTCATCCTAAAAATATATTCTATATTTATACTTATTTTTTTACTTTCTATGATTATATTTGGTGGATACATATTCATGGGAGATCATGATGATGCACAGTTCATCCTTGCAGTTCTTTTGTAAATTTGTTATTATTTCCCCTTTGTACTTGTACTCAGAATATTCAATGTTATAATTTCATGATAATATTTATTTATTTTCTGTTATACTAGAAATCTTATTATATTATGTATATTTTATTATAAGGAAATACATGAAGAAACATAGGTTGTTACACTCTTCTTGTATCCTTGAAATATCTCATACTACACCACCATGATCACTTTACCAATCAATACTTCCTCCCCCATAGGTACCCCTCCTAGACTGATAATGAGATAAGGTAGATAATGATTCCTGAAGCTCACCTTCAATAGGCCATGGGTTAGTGAGAAGCATCGGGGGTATATCATACACACGTATGGGAGTCATTTTCCTCTAAGATAATTGAAAGAAGAGATAATATAGAAACAACCACCAAACAACTCATTCTCAAAACAAAAAACAAGAAATCCCAATACATGATATAAATGTAATGACATACAATTTAAATAAGTAAGAATACTAAAAAAATCCTCTATAAGGGCCATGAAACTCCAAAAACTCCAGAATAACTCCTTGAACTATAAATGTACAGCTCAATAACCAACGAAAACCTGCTAACCTGAAAAACAATTAATATATATGTAGGGTGAGCATAACATGTATACTCAGTAGGATCCTCCCTAAAACCTGTCATATAAATATGAAATAATCATAATAAATATCAGTGAGTAAAAAATGAAACCAAATCATCACCTAAATAGGAATGCTAAGTTCCCAGCCTCACCATGGTTGTCTCTCACCAAGTATCATATACAAGATATAATATAATATAATAAAAAGATGGAACCTTTCTACCACTTCACCACTAGTTTTTCTATCTTCCCCAAAATCATACATCCTTGTCCATTTCTCTCCAAAATTTAGACCAAAGAAAACTGGTATAATGTAATCCATCCCAAAAATACCTAGGCTAATATATCATGTACCACATTCATCGCATCATCCCATCATCTCAAACACATCTCCATATAGTAATCGAGTAGTTTTAAGGTTCCACTAGAGCCTTTTCATCATGTATTATACCTCAAGTCATTACAAACCATATATAATATACCTATAATAACCATAAGGATATTATATACAAAGATATGTGTGTGTGAAATAACCAAAAGTCATTGAAAACCTCTACACACATATATGGGTAAATATAACCACCATTCATACTCATAGATAATATACCAAGAGAAGAGAATGGGGTTATAGGGAATAGTCATCCATCCATTTCTTTCCATCCTAGTTGTTAGAGAAAACACCCTCCTAGAGTCCATTAGGTGTTAGTATCCCTACTAACATGGGTGGGTAGCATATGAAATCACAAATCATACATGATATATATAATTCTCACAACCACACTATGGGAAACTACCTAGTCTTAAACTCATCTGTTGGTACTGGGTGCATAGAGAAAGCCGGAATAATCAGGAATTTAAAATTTTTCACTGGTGATCAACATAACTATGTCATCATCGGTGAAGTTCTACCCAGTTATAACCTGAGGATCTTTTAGATAATTAATTAAGCACAAAAAATAAAATGAATAAATACCCCTATATGATTTGAAGATGTGTTTGACCATCGTTTATCACCATAAATCATTACTCTATGGAACTGAAGCCAAAACCCTATAGATAGGACACATGAGCTCTAAAATCCTACTTGAATATTGTCCTTCGATCACCAGGTACTAGAATAGATAATTAAAGCATACTTTAAGATCAACACAATCATAGAATCATTATTTCTTCGATCTGGGAGGGAGTTCTTAGATCGAGGTGCTCAAATCTCTCTATTTTCTCTCTAAAACTTGAAAGTGGGGAGAGATAAGATCTCAAATTTTGAGTTGTGAAAAGTAACTAGAATTTAAGTGTCATGGATTATATAGATAGTTTTAAGATTATGGAAGTACCACTTTGGTCCCAGAATAAACTTAACCTTCTAATTAAGTCCCTAATGACAATTAAGACTTAGTATGCATGTCATAAATGGCATAAGTATTTTATCAAATAATTGTAATAACTAAACTGTGTTAAGTTATAAAATATGATCCATTAAAATGACTCACTTCTCCCATAAATATATTTACAAACCTTGAATAAAATATTATTCTTTCATAAAATATATTTTCCTCGTATTCACTTAACACTTGTGAATACTTTTAATAAATAAATTCAATTCTAATTATTATGAAATCAAATAATATGAATTTATTTATTTCGTGGTGATCGTATATTTATAGACTAGGAGTAGAGTAAAGTAGCCCATCAAGTCCCCTAAAAAGATAAATAAAATTAATAGCAATGAAAAAATTTCTTATGAACACATTCCATGTAATATAATCTCTTTGTTTTGTGATATCTCATAAATCAAAATGCACACTTTGTGTCGTCGTCCTTTTTTTCTTTATTATTCATTGGCCTTTTTAGATGAACTTACCTTATTCTTTCATGGCCATGAATTTAGTGAAGTTATTATCATCCTGATCAACTATGCTCGAGATATCTCTTCCTATCAGAAGAACCAAATTCTATCTTGATTATTAAATCAATTATATACTATCAATGATTCAACCAATGTAAGCTACCTCACTATGACATTAATGTAATATTTTTTTCCTTACATAAAATTTTTTGATAAAATAGTATAAACTGACAATAATATCAAGTTAGGAGACCATTATATGAGTTCATATATAGGAAGTACCAATGACACCTTAAACATGTGGTGTTCCTATTGACATTTCAGTCCTTGTAATCTCATCTACTTGAGGTCACCAAGTGAAAATTTCATGAGAATAAGTCCCAATTCTTATAATCCCTCATCACTTTATAGTCCAAAATCATCTATGTCCAGTTAGTATGATGTATCTAGACTATAGGACATATATTAATTATTAATTTCAGTGTCTAGAGGTTCTCATTATAGCCTAAAAACTTATATAACCTTTTTATACAAAAATTAATCTATGTACATTACCATATAAATAGTAAACAAAATAATATCAAAATTATTTTAGTAATTTCACATCATGTATAACTCATTGTATACATGATATGGTAATGAAAAAGTACTGATCAAGTTGGGTATAGGGAACCCACTATTACAAAACTCTCACTTTCACTAGATCCAACTTGCTAACTATAATTTTTATCTCTCACGTGATAAGATTATGCTTCTATAGAGTTGTGTCTTTAGGAATTAGGCCCACTACGTCTTTGTTGTGTGGCTAATCTTCCATATGCAACCTCACCTCCTTGAGTAAAACTCCTTAAGAGATGATATCCTCAAGTATATTCCTTTTTTACACTATCAAAACTTGACATATTGTATAGTAAAAGTAGTGGAATTATCATCATGATAAAACTTTAATTACTAGGTGTGATTCCAAGAATTTGAAAAAAAAATCATTTTTACACTACTTCATTAGCTGCATCAAAATACTCAAATCACTCAGTATTTTGTAGATATGACTACAATTGGATTTAATGATCTCTTCGTGATCATTACCTTAACCTGAATGAGATATTAGATCATATTGATAAATAATAATACTATTTTTTATCCCCTTATAACTATTATTCCTTCCTCTCCACGTACTAGATACATATCTTTCTTACTTACTCAAGTATAATTGGATAGTTCTGACTACTTCATGTGTAGTTATCCTGGATGTAACTAATATTTTCATACCATAAAGTATATGTTGGAAATATAATATATTAAACATAACATGACATACGTGATTGATCCATCACAGAAGCATGTGGAATTTTACTCATCACATTAATATCCTCATATGACTCATACATGTCTTCTTGGGGAGATTTATTCCATGTGATATTTGTAAAAATTCTCTCTTTAATTGTTAAAACTTTTATTTTCTAATACATTGTCAGTATTTTTATTTTGAATTGGTCTAAGAAATCATTAGATCTACTTTTTTAGATCTCATTCCTTACAACTTAGGTTGATACTTTAAGTTAATCTTTGGAGGGTTACTTTCACTTTGGTCTTAGCAAGCTGTAGACCAATAGTTATTTTCCATATGTTATCAACATATATTACTTGGAAAAATAGTGCATCTACCACTAAACTCTTATATAAATATGGAAAAAATTAATACTCTATGATATTGTTTCTTAGTTCAAACCTAAACTGGATTTAAGTAACTTTCACCCCTTATTGGCATTTTATAGTGTCACCAACCCTTTCTGGTAGCATCATATATACACCTTCCAAGATTGGTGGTCTTGATATCCAATTACAAATATAATGATCATAGAAATAGCTATGATAATTAGAAAATTATAATGGATTTAGGCATAATTACTTGTTATTACCCATTGAACCTTATTGGTACCACACTTATACCACCCATGTATAATCTCACTTGAATACCCACCATAGTTTTCAAAATAATAATCCCCTATATGTTGATACTTGGAATCCATTATTTAATTTTAATTGAACTTGTCAATCTTATATAATTGACATATACTTATTACTTATAGGAATCATTATTATCAATGAATAATTTATCACTATATGTAGTGAATATAAAACCATTACCATGGTTTTATCCTTCCTACATAGCATATGTCTCTAGAATAATTATTTTCCACAATATCTTGCGGAACTTGTTCCTATGAAAACTATTTGTGCATCTACAGAATTGACTAAATCCAAGTCAATATTACACTCACTATATCAAATAGATAGGTTTTAATTTTATAGAAATATAGAACATTACTTGTCTATAACTTTCTTATCTTATGTATTTATGTAATACCCTAAAAAATATTTAGGATAATTACATTAGATGCACATTATTTTTTTCTTGATGCAAGTATGTTTATGCCCATAACAAAAACTTTGCATCCAAACACATTTTACTATGATATTATGTATTTATATAATTCTATAGCTCATATTATATCTATTTTTCATTATATTTGGAATATGGTTATGGTATAACATTTCTATTTGCAAAACATGTCTTGAAAAATAATGGAAGTATCTACAATCGATGTGATTCTTAACATTAATGCTCCTTTTAATTAAATCATGGTTCTGATGTGTATAAGGAAATGTGCATTTATAAATTACTCCATAATATATTTTATTGATAAATTTTAACATGTAAGACTCATCATCATCCCTCCTTACCAATATCATACCTTTTATGTGTATAAGGTAATTTTCATTTAGGAATTTCTCTATACTGAATTATAATGATAGATGAATGCTTAATCAAGATATTCTTTGACATAGGCCTGAAGAAACTCATATATCCTAACCATGAAAATAATTTAACTCACTTTCTATATTCCTTAAAAAACTTTAAGTAATATCATTAAGTAGATAATTTTACCTCTAGCTGAAAAAATTCTGAAAGCTTTGTGGTCTACCTTTATTTATAAAGGTTTATTTTTTCAATTGATTGTGCCTAAGTTATTTAACACCAAAGAATCTAAAACCATATTATTTATATACTTAACAACCAATTTTTTTATTAAAAAATAATTATTTTTCCACAACTGGGTATAACTGAGTCTTACATTTTATATTCAAAAGTTATTTACATTGATTCACACATTAATAAACATCTAGTTGAGTATAATACACCATAAACAACTTTCATTCCAACATGGAATAATGTTTCATTATTTCTAATGGACACATGAGATAAATTTTTTGGTTATACCCAATAAAATTTCAACTCAAACCATTTACTTGGAAATTAGAAGTTGTGTGATTCTCACCATTGACTTACGATTCACCCTTTCTCAACTGCTTAGAGAATAAAACTTAATTATTATAAAAAAATTATTACTTGGTTACTCTTTTTCAATACACATGTGTGATAGAAATATTTTATTTAATACCTAATAATTATAACAAAAACTTTATATACAATTTATAAATATACTTAAAGAAGAAGTGACTACTTGTTTATTAAATTTAGTTCAAGGTATTTAAACTTCCATAGACTTATCTCATTACATGTGAAGAAAATATCTTCTTATATAATGATTTTACTCTTTTATTTTGAAGGATTTTCGAAGGTTCCTTTTGACATCACACTTTACATTGGAATTTTTTCCTCATCTTTCAACATCTTCACCATAATAACTAAAGATTAAACATTCTTTAGGTTCTTATTTTCTTAGAGAACCTTACCCAAAAGGTAATGAAATATTTTTACCATGCTATTTTTTTTTAATATTAAATAAAACTAGAGTAAATGGGTGATAAAGATATAATAATGGGATATATTAAAATATCATGACCTACCTTTCAATTTAAACATATCCACTACAATTATCACCTCATTTGTGTCTCGCTTCAATTTCTCCTTGCAAGCTTCTCAAAGATGAGACAACATGTGAAATCATCCATGTCCTGATGTTGTATCTAAAAATAACATAGGAAGTTGATGATATCATTATGATGTAAACATAAAATTTGTCATAAATGAGTATCTTATAAGAATTTTTATCACCCTCACATCCCAAGGTGTATTAACGGGTATTGGGGACACCAGCACCTTGAATTTTCTATATCATATCTCTTTGAACAAGTACTTGTACTACTCTTTAGAAACTCATTCTGGTAAAGACATGTTCCTTTTCCAAAAATAATTACAGTGAACATGTGGTATTACTTTCCATTTTTCTAAAAAATAAACACTAATAGATTAATACTTTTATATTGATTATTGATTTGACATTACTGATTAATTAAATAATTAAATGTCTCTCACTATTTTATTGAACCCTAGTATCCCTCACTACTAAACTTGAAATACTAAGTCTCTAGAGTATTCTAGTGGAAAGGATCCCTGAAACCTCTTCCCATAGTCTATGCTATGGTTATTTCACTACTCAAAGAGTTTCAAGATAGGTTTTTGGATGGTCAACCGCATAAACTCATGGATCCTTGATCTATTGAGTGATGTCCCAGATTCTAAAATCATAAAATTGATTTAATTAAGGATTAGCCCCTAAATATGAAACGTTCTAGCTATGGATACTTATTTTCTTCCATATTTAGTTAATTTGGCCCATTGTTTTCATAAGAACTCCTTGATGGTAGGATCCACCCTCAACTAGGTCTGACAAACACCTCATACACACGGTTTTGTTCAAATTATAACAACAAAAGGCATTATGACTTAATATATCTTTGAAGGTGTTAATTATTTCTTGAAAAAATAAATCATTTTCTATCTTATGTGCACATACTATGTGCTCACACTCACAATGGATATGCAGTAAATAGAAAAACATTCATGTAATCTTAAATTGTTTTAATCTATGCATTTAGTTTATTATTTTATGTGACTGTGTCAACATGTAAAATCACGAAACAATAATAAAAAATTAATAAATTAAATAAATTGTCTAACTGATCTTGAGAAATTAATATTGGTTAATCCATTTATACTCAATGGATCAACCATGACCTATAATTATAATACCTAAGTCAGGTATTGACCCGTATTGCAGTTCACACCCTAATCCAATGTATCATTGTCTTATCTATAATACTACCTCATCTCAGAATGGTCCACATCTTACTCTGTCTTCATCATAATACATAAATACTCATATGTGGGTGATGGGGTCTCAGGAGTGTGTAATACAGATAAATAACTTTTATTTGGATGTGCAGGCCCTTGTATATATAATAATGAGTAAATACGATGTGCTGATCATATATTTAATTATATAATTAAAAACATTGCATTCATCACACACAATTTTATATATAATTAAATAAATTCACTTCTAGGATTATATTAGTGGTAAATTCTTAAAATCAGATGACTCATAATATTAAATTCATAATTAAACATGAAATATAAAATAAATTTTATGTCAATGGAAATAAATGAATTATATAATTAATTTTAATTAATATTATTGCACAGTACAAGAAATTAATTTAATTATATTTCAAAATTTTAAACTTATTTTGAAATCGTTTAAATATATTTTTTAATATATTTTTTCCCATACCCCCATAAAGATCATATGGGCTAGGTGAGTCGAGAAGAGTCCTCATGAGCCTATTCTAGATCAGTTAGTACCCTCCCGACCCATTCTGAGTTAGGCTGACCCGGTTTGGTTGCATGTCGGCTGATCCAGAGGAGGCCACACAATATGGATTGCAGCAGGGGACTAGATCTAGTCGGTAGTAGTGCATAAGGGTGGAAGTTTCCTGGAGGTGGAAGCAACACACTGTCAAGCCAACTTTGGAGGGTCGCGGTGTTGTTGGGAAGGTTGAAATTGTGTTGAGTGGTGGCGTTAGGGGTTTGTCCATAGGGTACACCGAATGACAAGGGGATTTTGATCTAGTCAGGGTGAGGTGGTGGAATACACTTTATGGTGGAAGAGAATGAAGGGGGAAATTTGGAGGGCCTATATGGTTTGTCCATGGAGGGAAATGGTACACAGTAGATGGGAGCAGCGTGGTGGTGGTAGCATGTCGCTACAGTTCTGAAAAAGGAGATGGTGGTGAAATCACGATGGTAGGACAGAAAGAGGGGTGGCGTCTAGGGGATGGAAAGAGAAGGCCATAGGAGGAAGGTTCAACATGATATGAGTTGGCAACCAGTGGTGGTGATTGGGTGGTTGGGTGGAGATGACGATAGTTAGAATCCAACCCATCTTTCACGGGAAGCTTCCACCGACATCCCCAACCCCACTCCAGATTTTTTTTGTTGATGGTAGCTACATGGACCTGAAAACCCTCTCCTTGCCTTTTGTTCAATTTCTATAAACCTATTGCATTATGCCTTTAGAAAATTTTAATTTTAATATATATATATATATATATATATCTTTTGTTCGGTTGCTGAACTATGATCTGCTATCCCCAATTTATGATTTTTATGTTTTTTCCTTTTTAATTAATTAAACCCTAAAAGATATAATATTTATTTCCACAAATTTATGGAAAATTATCTGGTCAGAAACTACTATTCTAGTCACCAAAATTTTTACTGAAGTTTGGTATTATCATAAAATCACCACTGCCTATAAATTTTGGGTTAGAATAAACATATATTTAAATATACAAATTCTTCAAAAATATACCCATAAACATCAATTTAAATTTGATTTTAATCTTAGGATGTATGTAACTTAGTCATTTGAGATTGAATTGGAATTTCATTTGCAACGTTGGGATTGTATTGATTCCCTCTCCACAAATTTAATTCCAATTTAAGTTTCTTTGGCTTAAGCCATCACGTGATCCCTCTAATGGCAATTTTTGGTACCGAACATACAACAATGGCCCAAAAAATCAGGAATTTAAAATTTTTCACTGGCGATCGATGTAACTACATCATCTCCTATGAAGTACTACCCAGTTACAACATTAGTATCATCATGTAAATGAATTAATCATAAAGATAAAATAAAGAAATACCTCGTCTGATTTGAAGATGAGTTTGACCACCATTTTTTCTAGTAATCATTGCTTTAAGGAACTAAATTTTGAACCCTCTAGATCATCCACATGTTCTCTAAAAGCCTGATTTAATTTCAATATTCAATAACTAAGTGCTATCATGAAGAATAGAAGTATCCTTTGATGTTTAAATGACCACATAATCACCATTTCTCTGATCTAGGAGGGATTTCTTGGATCAGGATGCTCAAATATCTCTCTTCTCTCTATAAAACTTGAGAGTGGGGAGAGAGAAGCTATCAAATTTTGAGATGTGAATAGTAACTTGAATTTGAGCCTTTCATGGCTTATATAGATAGGTTTAAAATTATCAAAATATCACTTTCACCCCAGAATAAACCTAGCCTTTTAATTATGTCCTTAATAACAATTAAGACTTAGTATGCAAGTCATTGATGTCATAACTATTTTATCACATACTTTTAATAACTAAACTATGTTACGTGATAAAATATGTGCCATTAAAATGACTCGCTTCTCCCATAAATATATTAAAGAACCTTAAATAAAATATTATTCATTCATAAAATATATTTTCCTCATATTCACTTAACACTAGTGAATAATTTTAATAAATAAGTTCAATTCTAAATACTCTAAACTCAAATAATGTGAATTTATTTATTTTATGGTGATCGTATATTCTTGGATATCACTCAATCCCCCATGGTGGATCCCACCATGTCCTAAACTCATATTCATTAGAATAGGCCAGACTTTTAAATACTCTTAGTGTGTGACCCTATGATCCCTTATCTCGGTAGTAGTAAATATTATCACAAACCAATATTAGAGTCTAGTAACCCATCATGGCCCCTAAAGAGATAAGAAAAAGTCGTAGCATTGGTAACCTTTACTAAGAACACACGTCATGTAATATAATATCTTTGTCTCATGATATCACATAAAGCAGGAAGCACACTTTGTTTCATGATCCTTTCTTACTTTATTATTTTTGACCTTACTAGACGGACTTACCTTCCTCTACCATGGTCAGGGATTTATTGAGGGTACTGTGATCCTAATAAACTATGCCCGAGATATCTCATCCTATTGGAAGTGAAAAATTATACCTTTATTGTTCAATGAATTTCATACCACCAATGACACACCCAACACAAGCTACCTCACTATGAAATCAATGTCATAGTTTTTTCATTGCATCAAAGTATGTGATAAATTTGTATACACTGACAATAATCTAGAGACCATTACACATGTTCATGGATAGGAACTACCAATGAAACCTTAAACATGTGGTGTTTCTATTAGAAAATGATTATAAAAATAACCACCATCCATCAGCTATTAAACAATAATACTCATTTTCAGGAAATCATCCCAACTTCCAGCACAATAACAAGAAAGCCTAGCTTCAACACATTCTATCAGTCTTGGTGTTATCCCTGACACCACTACACATAATATCACAACCAACACCCCATGCCAATATCAAAATCATCACCAACACCTCATACCACTATCACAGCCTCATCCAACCCTATCTATATCATCATCATAACCGTCACCCCATGCCACCATCATAGCCTTGAGCATCCCCGAATATTATTCCAATTGTACAAGGTTATTATTCAAATTTATCAATGTTATAAATCCATTGCGCATAAATACATATTAAATTTATTATTCCACACATAACTACAAGGAAACTATGGCCAAAATAAACAATTCATTATAGCCTTATCAAATAACATCGGGATCACTCGGCCTAAAAGCAATGATTTAAGCAATCATTCAATTTTCATAACTATATGTAATTAACCGATTTATTAATAATAAATCTCAACAACTCTAGACTTATAAATTTCCAAGGATAAATATTATTTATTTCATATATCATTCTACCTTAAACGGATTTTTTATTTATCAATAATCTCAACAATTATTATTTCAATATGCTTATTTCATTATAACAAAGCATTACCATCTTAAAGATGTTATCAAATTTCCAAGAATATAAACCATGCTCAATAACTATAATATTATATAACTCAATATTTAGTATATCTTAAACACACACAAAATATCACAAATAATAAGATCACATTCCCAAATATTCAAACTTGAATATTAATATTTCAACGTGAAATGATACTTATGGTTCCAGAATTTAATTAAATTATAACATGTGATTATAATATCCATTTCAATATTATAATAAATATAATGATCAAATAATTATCATCAGTAACATTTAAGTATTTAAAAAAGTGGCATGTTATCAATTTGATTTTATCAAGTATTAATCAGAAAAGGACATGAAATTATCCCTTTCTCTCTCTTGGATAATTTCCAGAATAATTACCATTATTCCATCACATGAAAATACTTATTTTATTTTTATTATGATAATCTTATAGATTATAAAACATTTTTATTTACATCATTAATTTCCATTATTCAAATTTTTATCAATAGAATTAATTGTACATATATTTCAATAAGAAATTTCTAGATTTTAAGATAACTTTATTTATCTATGACGTGAAATATTATCTTTAATTTAATTCTATAAATTAAAAAAATTAACCATTATCTTCAAGGATTAAACTTATATATTATTTATTGAAATAATACTAATACATTATTCTATTTCATGAAGTTACAATATTATTATAAGCAATTTTATAATGTATAAATTAAACTTCCATTCAAAATTATGGAATTAATAATATTTCTTCAACAGAATTGTATAACATTTAATTTATCCTCTTTTTTTATAATTTCCATATTATCATGTATTAACTCCTTATGTGATTATTTTTAAGATTATTATTTGATTATGGTTAATCAAATTTATTTAAATAAAAGAGTATAAAACATGGTAATTTCATACTTGAATAGTGTCAAAATATAAATAAGTCGCGGATCATATACCTAGAAGAATGAAGTTTCCATGATGCATTAAATAGAGGATAGAGGGAGATGATAGCTATAGCGACCCAACCATTTCTTACATTACTATTACATCATTTTAGAGATAAATAGCATAATAGTATTACACATAGTGGATAAAAAGGTTTAGTTTCTTGGTAAAACTAGGACCATACATAACAATTACAATATCAAGCATAAACATTTATTTAATTCCTTTTTCTCTAGCTTCTTATTGGCACTTGACCTCTCCTTAGTACATGTAGTCACCTAAGGATATACATCAAAAGGGGTGAGCTAAAATCCCAGTAATAGGATAGATAAGAACAATATAGGATGGGGTGAGCATAATCATAACATAGGCAAAAATCTTGAACATGAGAGGATTCATTAATAAAAGACATGAAGTGTGGAAATGCATAAAAATGAAATATCATGTCTTAGTGGTTAACTAACACACATACTTGTGAAAAAAGATAGAATCTTTTTAACACATCATTTCACATTAAATCATGATATTCATCACTTTACCCAATTCATTGGAGTGTTGTATAATTCCAAGTGCACCCGTCACATTGAAATATTCATATTGCGCTATATAATTCTAGGTGCACCCATCACATCATAACATTATCATTTATCATGCATGCCATAATGAACATATATCAAAAATGAACATAACCAACCCATGTAAATTAATGGGTTTCATATCATAAGAACACATTCATAAACATTGGGTTCCCAAAATTAAGTGGGAATAACATACTCGAAACGATAGCCATCAACCTTGAGTGAGAAGTAAAAGGTGTGTTTATGAAAGAAGAGTTATTTTGGAAAACTTTTATTTGACATAAACTTCAGTAGAAAACATTTATATCCCAGAAAAAGTATGATAATGATGAAAAAATTATTTTTAAGGAGTGACCATACCAAAAATGGAGTGAAAGAGGGAGAACCCGAAGAAAGAATGTTGGGTTTGAGATTTTCCCCTTACCTTGTATCTGAACGCTTTATTCACTTTAATGTCCTATATAACCACATTATATTCATTAATTGAAAATTAAAAAACCTTGTGTACATTAATATGGTTAATTATGGTTTCATTAAGTTATTTTATGGGCCTTTGTATGAGTTATAGAGTTTAAAAACATTGTTCGGGAATGTTCGTTTTTATGGTTTTCTTGAGCGGTTCACATGTATTCATAAATGGAAGTTCCTGTAGAACATGGATAAACATCCAGAACTTATATTTCATGTTATTAATTATATTCCAGAATTTAAAATGATATTATAATTAATTATATTATATACCATGTGGATGAATCGTTAGATAAGAATTAAATGATGATTGTTTGGGTAAATTTGGGCAGTTTTTCGACCACAATGAACTTGTTTTGTTTAATCATTTAGTAATATGTACATAATTTAATTACATAAATTTAAATAGGAAATAATAAATATAAAATATTCTGGTTCAACCATAAAAATTATTTCATGACCAGATCTAAAGGTAGAAATGGAAAAAAGAAAACATGTCGTTCTTGAAGGTGATAGATTAACACCTCACGAACAACGTTTTCTTTTATAAAATAAAAAGAAAAGGAGAGGGGGTTGGATGATATAATATTCCATTATTATCATAAAATTACAGTATATTTATTATACTAGACTTACCATATAATTTGGATGAAGATAGGTGGGTAGGGAATAAGAAATGAATTAGAAATTTAAAGAAATTTAAAGAAAAAAGAGAGAGAGAAATTACCTCTTGAATCCTCCTCTTGAGATCCTCCTTAAGGGACCTAGGCTTGGTATTTTGATGAGAAAAGAAGATCTTGGACGTGGGGGTGATAAGAAATATTCTTGGGTAGAGTTTAGACAAGGCTTGAAGCTTGAGAGGTATGAGGAAATGAGGGTGTGAAGGGTGGTATTTATAGTGGAGGGGAGAGGGGATTTCTCAATATAAAATTCATTAGTTTATTATTTCCCCACAAGATATGGAATAGTGAGTATTATATGACCAAGAATGGTAATTTTATCATGTGAACCCGAATCAATTGGTCTTACATCAGTAGAACATCATGCATGACTCTATAATTATCTTATTTAGGTTATTTTGTAAATTATGGTATTTCACTATTCCTAAAAAATTCAAGTATTTCAGAAAAATACCAAAAAATAACCCCAACCATTTTTCAATGTGTAAAATCCAAAAATGTATTCCATTTTTCAAAAATAATTTTCTAAATATTATTAATTTAATATTTAATTAAAATCATAATTTACTTGAAAAATACAGTTTTTAAAATTAAAACTGATTTTATGATGCTTTCAAAAAGTATGTAGGGTCTTATAAAATTATCTAAAAACTAGAAGACATATAATTGTTAATTTATGAACACATTTTAAGAAAATACATTTTATTTTAAATCAATTAATTAATTTTAATTATTTATTTATGACTTACAAAAATACCAATACTTTTACTATGGTCAAATTGTCACTTTATAAGATGCATATATTTTATTTAATTATTCATGGGTAAGAATACTATTATTTTGGAAGATTTACTATTCATAAGGGTCATATTAATTTTCATAAAGGTAGGTTACTATTCATAAGGTTAGGTTATTATTCACCAAAAATTAATTTTTTTCTATCGGACTCCAAACACCTCATTGATCACAACCGTGTATGTCATATTTTTGAAATTAAAACCATAGAAGTGGAAAAATTATGTTTAACGGTCACATATTATTTAGTATCATGATATTTAATTGTGGTTCATAATGTTATTATATTATAAGGCGTAATTATAAGGAGGGATTTCTGTTAATAAAACATCGGGTCGTTACATTCCTCCCCCCTTATGAAATTTCACCCTCAAAATTTCATTTTACACAAACAGGTGAGGGTACTTCTCTTTCATCGCCTCCTACGGTTCCCAAGTAGCTTCTTCAAACTTATGGTTCCTCCAAAACACTTTTACAAGGTGGGTTATCTTGTTGTGTAGAACCTTATCTCTCTTGTCCAAAATCTTCACTTGTTGCTCCTCATAAGAGAGATCATCTTCCAGTTGTATCACATATGAGTTCAGTACATGTGAGGGATCTGGTATGTACTTACTTAGGAGTGATACATGAAACACATCATGAACTTGAGCCATATTCAATGGAAGTGAAAGCTGATAGGACACAGCTCCTATGCGGTCAAGAATCTCAAAGGGGCCAATGTACCTTGGGCTTAGCTTCCCTTTCTTTCCAAACCGCATGACTCTTTTCCATGGTGATATTCAAAGGAAGACTTTATCTCTAATGTCGAACTCCAAGTCCCTTCAACGATTGTCAACATAGCTCTTTTGTTGACTCTGAGCAGCTTTGATGTGTTTCTGGATGACTTGAACATTCTCTATCATCTCTTGTACAAGATCGGGTCCAAGTAGCTTTCTTTCTCCAACTTCATCCCAACAAGTTGGAGTTCTACATCGCTTTCCATACAGAGCTTCATATGGATCCATATGAATAATCTAGTGGAAGATATTTTTGTATGAGAACTCAACCAATGGGAGATGATGATCCCATCCACCTTTGAATTCTAGAGAGCAGGCTCTTAGCATATCTCCAAGCGTCTGAATAGTCCTTTCACATTGGCCATCTGTTTGGGGTGATAGGTCGTGCTAAAATTTAATTCAGTACTCAAAGCATGTTGAAGACTCCTCCAGAATTTAGATGTGAACCTTGGATCATGATCAAAGACAATCGAGGGTGGAACTTCATCCAGTCTCACCATTTCCTTCACATATATCTTTGAAAGTTGTTCAAGTGAGAGGTCTTCCCGAATAGCGATAAAATGGGAATTCTTGTTGAGTTGGTCAACCACAACCCATATTACATTATTTTCCTTCAACGTCTTTGGGAGACCCATGACAAAGTCCATAGTGACATTCTCTCATTTCCACATGGGTATAGGCAATGACTGCAACATCCCTTTGAACTTTTGTCGCTCTGCTTTAACTTGATGACATACCAAGCACCTTTATATATATTATGCAATCTACTTCTTCATGTTATCCCACCAAAAGTGTTCTCAGATATCACGGTACATCTTGGTACTCCCAGTATGGATAGATAATGTTGAGCTATGTGAATTGTCTAATAGATCCTTCTTTATCTCGGGTGATGAAGGCACATAAAGCAACGTTCCAAACTGAATCACGTCATCATCGTCGATATGGAACTCTTACAGCTTCCCTTCCTTTATTGCATTCACCCTCTTTTGTATCTCCACATCATCCTTTTTTTGCTTCCTTAATCTTCTCTTGGATGGATAGTTGATCAGTCATTTGGGTAGGGTAGGATTTATCCCCTACCCTTATGATTTATAAATCCATCCATTGTATATCCAAGAAGATAGGGTCTTTCTCAATATGCAACATGGATAGAGTAGCAGGTTCTTTTATGCTTAGAGCATCATCTACCTTTTTCGCCTTTCCAGGATGATAGTGAATAGAGAAATCATAATCCTTGATTAGATCTAACCATCTCCTTTGACGCATGTTGAGATCCTTTTGTGTGAATATATAATTTAGGCTCTTTTGGTCGGTGTATATGTCACACTTCTCACCATAAAGGTAGTGCCTACAGATTTTCAAGGCAAAAATCATGGCTTCTAACTCTAGATCATGTATCGGGTAGTTCTTCTCATGAATCTTCAACTTCTATGAGGTGTAGGCTATCACATTGTCATTTTTCATGAGTACACAACCCAAGCCTTTCTTTGAAGCATCACTGTATATCACAAAACTTTCTCCACTTTTTGGTAGTGTGAGTACAGGTGCAGTGATAAGCCTTCTCTTTATCTCCTTGAGGCTTCCCTCACATTCTTCCATCCAGACATACTTTACCTCTTTCCTTGTTAACTTAGTTAGTAGGATTGACAATCATGAGAAATTTCTCACAAAACGTCGGTAGTACCCAACTAATCTAAGAAAACTATTGATTTCTATGACAATAGAGGGCCTGGTCCATTCCTCGATCATCTTTGTTTTTTAAGGGTCCATAGAAATTCTCTCACTTGTGATCACATGTCCCAAGAACGTGACTTGCTTCATCCAAAAGTCACACTTGCTGAACTTGGCGTATAACTTCTCCTTTCTCAATGTTGCCAACACAAGTCTTATATGTTCTTCATGTTCCTCATTTCTCTTGGAGTATATGATAATATCATCAATAAACACTAACACAAATTTGTCGAGATATTTTCTAAAGACTCTATTCATAAAATCCATGAATATTACAGGGGAATTAGTAAGTCCGAAGGGCATCACCAGAAACTCATAGTGCCCATACCTTGTACGGAAGGTAGACTTTTGAATATCTTCCTTATTCAACTTTAGCTGATGATATCCAGAATGAATATCCACCTTTGAGAAGTATTGAGCTCCTCTTAACTGATCAAACAAGTCATCAATCCTTGTAAGAGGATACTTGTTCTTTATGGTGATATTTTTGAGTTCCCGATAATCAATACACAACCACATTGTTCCATCCTTCTTCTTCACAAAGAGAAATGGGGCACCCCAAGGTGATGCACTAGGGCGTATGAAGACTTTTTCTATATGCTCTTGTAGCTACTTCTTTAACTCCTCTAGTTCTATAGGAGCCATCCTATAGGAACACTTTGAGATAGGAGTAGCTCTGGGTATGATTTCTATTGAGAACTCTACCTCACGATCTAGGGGAATTCCGGGTAACTCTTCATGAAATACATTACTGTATTCACTCACAATGGGCATTCCCACAAGGTTGGTACTATCCTTTGACTCAACCATTTGGGTGAGGTATTCTTCTTCATTGGGAATCAACACCCACACCATTAAAGGATTTTTCAAAAGAGATTCATGATATTTCTTGCATTTGTAAAAGAGCATGGGATGGTTCAGAATATGAAAAGATGTTTCCTTTTACTGACAGTTAATATGTGCTCTATATAATGATACCCAATCCATTCCCATTATAGTTTTGAATTTCACCAAGGGAAGTATTACAAGATTCGTTGGAAGAATCTTCCCACATACCCCAACAGGAGAAGAGTCAAACACTTGGGTTATAATAATTGCACCACTTGGTGTTTTTACAAATATATCTACTTCAAGGTTTTGGGGCTTCGATTCTATAGTTCTAGGAAACTTTAAATGTATAAAGGAATGTGTAGAACTAGAATTAAATAATACTTTTTCCATTCTTGAGTGAATATAAAGTGTACCTTGTATAACTTCATTATTTTTCTCCACTTTCACAGTAGTGATGTCATAATCTTTCCCTTGTTCCTTTGGATTTGGTGGCTACTGACACTGATTACCCTCAAGAACTTGAGGTTTAGTGCACTGTCTTTCATAGTGCCATATCTCCCTACAGTTGTAGAATTGAACCATGGGTGGTTCTCTCCTTTCTTCCGCCACATTCTCCTTCCTTTTCATGTCCTTTTGACACTCTTGAGCATGGTGTCCTTCTTTCCCGCACTTGAATCACTTCCCCATCCCTTTGATTCAGTTCCCATGATGAAACTTCCCACATTTTTTGCATGTGGGTTTTTGAGTTTTCTTCCCACATTTTTCATTAGATCCACCGGATTGAAACTCCATATTTTTTTTCTTATCACCATAGCCATGGGACCATTCTCTAAACTCCGTATTCACTTTGATATCACATCAAAAAACTTCTTCATAACTCCCAAAGTCTCAAATTGAAATATACTTTCAAATGTTTGGTTTTAATCCACTAAATAATCTACCAATTTTGTTTTCATTTTTTATAACAAAACCCAAAGTGTACCTTGTAATCCTTGTGAAATTCACTTCGTAGGTTGTGACAGATTCTCCTTATTTTTGTTTGAGCTATATGAATTCTCTCTCCATCTTCATGCAAAGAGTTCTTGGGAAATACTTGTTAAGAAACATTATCTTAAAGTATTCACATTCCATATCTTCAATTTCCTCCCTTGTCTTGGTGTTCTTAATCAAATCCCACCATTGATCGGCCTCTCTATCCACTTCTCTGCAACTAGTGTATCAAAATATCCACTAAATGTCGGTGGTTGCTGCCGCATAAAACATTCAATTTCCAATTTCTCCCTCTTTGGTGAAGGAAGAAGTTCTCCATTATTATTGTTATTGTTCATAACCAGAGATAGTGGGGTAATAATCACCATGAAATTTTGAAATCCACCTCCCAAATCATTGGGGATGTCATTCGGGAAATCGTTGCATTGGCCCTCACATGATTTATTATCTTGGTTTCTCCTAGTTCCCACTATTTTCTAAAATAGAAAAGGTTAGAACAAAACATAAGTCAAACAAGTCATGAATAAATTATTCATTTGTACAATTTATACTAAAATCATAACATATGGGATCCTTATGTAAATATTCTTATGTGCATATTTGTACTTAGTCTCATTCTAGAGGTTTTCTCTAGGGTTCACTAATTCTAATTCCCTAATTGACTAAACCATGCCTCTAATACCAACTATAGCAACCCAACCCTTTCTTACATTACTATTACATCATTTTAAAGATAAAAACATAATAGTATTACACATAGAGGATCCAAAGTTTTAATGTCTTGGGAAAACTAGGACCATACATAACAATTACAACATCAAGGATAAACATTTATTTAATTCCTTCTTCTCTAGCTTCTTATTGGCACTTGACCTCTCCTTAGTACATGTAGTCGCCCGAGGATATACATCAAAAGGGGTGAGATAAAAGCCCAGTAAGAGGATAGATAATAACAATATAGCATGGGGTGATCATAATCATAACATAGGAAAAAATCTTGAACATGAGAGGATTCATTAATAAAAGACTTGAAATATGGCAATGCATAAAAATGAAACATCATGTCTTAGTAGTTAACTACCACAAATACTTGTAAACAAAGATAGAATCTTGTTCAAAAATAATTTCACATTAACTAATGAGATTAATCACTTTACCCAATGCATTGGAGCATTGTATAATTCTAGGTGCACCCGTCACATTGAAACATTCATATTGCGCTATATAATTCCAGGTGCACCCGTTACATCATAACATTATCATTTATCATGAATGACAAAATAAACATATATAAAAAATAAACATAACTAACCCATGAAAAATAATGGGTTTAATATCATAATAACACATTGATAAACATTGGGTTCCCAAAATTAAGTGGGAATAACATACTCGATACGATAACCATCAACCTTCAGTGAGAAGTAAAAGGTGTGTTTTTGAAAGAAGGGTTCTTTTGGAAAACTTTTGTTTGAAATAAACTTTAGTAGAAAACAGTTATATCCCATAAAAGGTAATATAATGATGAAAAAAATTATTTTTAAGGAGTTATCATACTAAAATGGAGTGAAATATGGAGAACCCGAAGAAAGAAAGTTGGGTTCGAGATTTTCCCCTTACCTTGTATCTGAATGCTTTCTTCACTTTAATGTCCTGTATAACCACATTATATTCATTAATTGACAATTATATAACCTCTTTTACATGAATATGGTTTATTATGGTTTCATTAAGTTATTTTATGGGCATTTTTATGATTTATATATTTTAAAAACATTGTTAAGGAATGTTCGTTTTTATGGTTTTCTTGAGCGGTTCACATGTATTCATAAATGGAAGTTCATGTAGAACATGGATAAACATACATAACTTATATTTCATGTTATTAATGATATTAAAGAATTTAAAATGATATTATAATGAATTATATTATATACCATGTGGATGAATTGTTAGATAATAATTAAATGACGATTGTTTGGGTAAATTTGGGCAGTTTTTCGACCACAATGAACTTGTTTTATTTAATCATTTTGTAATATGTACATAATTTAGTTCTAGAACTTTAAATAGAAAATAATAAATATAAAATATTTTTTTTCAACCATAAAAATGGTTTCATGACCAGATCTTAAGGTATAAATGGAAAAAAGAAAACATGTCGTTCTTGAAGGTGATAGATTAACACCTCACGAACAACGTTTTCTTTTATAAAATAAAAAAAGAAGAGGATAAGGGGTTTGGATGGTATAATATATCATTATTATCATAAAATTACATTATATTTATTATACTAGAGTTACCATATCATTTTGACGAAGATAGGTGGGGAGGGAATAAGAAATGAACTTGAAATTGAAAGGAATTTAAAGGAAAAAAGAGAGAGAGAAATTACCTCTTGAATCCTCCTCTTGAGATCCTCCTTAAGGGACCTAGGCTTGGTCTTTTTATGAGAACATAAGCTCTTGGAAGTGAGGGAGGGGCTAGGTAAGATTCTTGGGTAGAGTTTAGACAAGGCTTGAAGCTTGAGAGGTGTGAGGAAATGAGGGTGTGAAGGGTGGTATTTATAGTGGAGGGGAGAGGGGATTTCTCAATATAAAATTCATTAGTTTATTATTTCCCCATAAGACAAGGAATAGTGAGTCTTCCATGACCAATAATAGAAATTTTATCATGTGAAACCAAAAAAATTGGTCTTACATTAGCAGAACATCATGCATGACTCTATAATTAGGTTATTTAGCTTATTTTCTAAATTATGGTATTTCACTATTCATCAAAATTCAAGTATTTTAGAAAAATACCAAAAATTCACCCCAACTATTTTTCGATATATAAAATCCAAAAATGAATTCCATTTTTCAAAAATAATTTTCTAAATATGATTAATTTAATATTTAATTAAAATCATAATTTACATGAAAATATATAGTTTTTAAAATTAAAACTAATTTTATGATGCTTTCAAAAATTATATAGGGTCTTATAAAATTATCTAAAAACTAGAAGACATAGAATTTTTAATTTATGAACACATTTTTATAAAATAAATTTTATTTTAAATTAATTAATTAATTATAATTAATTATTTATGACTTACAAAAATACTGATACTTTTACTATGGTCAAATTATCACTTTCTAAGATGCCTATATTTTATTTAATTATTCATGGGTAAGGTTACTATTATTTTGGATGATTTAATATTTATAAGGTTCGTATTACTATTCATAAGGGTAGGTTACTATTCATAAGGGTAGGTTACTATTCACCAAAAATTAAGTTTTCCCTATCGGACTCCAAAGATCTTACTGATCACAACCGTGTATGTCAAATTTTCGAAATTCAAACCATAGAAGTGGAAAAATTATGTTTAATGGTCACATAGTATTTAGTATAATGATATTTCATTGTGCTTCATAATGTGATTATACTATAGGTAATAATTATAAGGAGGTATTTCCATTAATAAAACATCAGGTCGTTATAATAGCAGCCAAGGAAATGGAGGAGAATCCTTAGATAAATTTATAGCATTCTTGTAGATCCTGAAAGCTAAGGTTTGGAAAACCCACACTAAGAGGAATGAAGAGAGAATCAAATGAGAGGAAGAAGCTATTTTTTTATATTTACAGATATCCATGCATGGATACTTTAGAAAATCCATCAAAATTTCCATATTTTATTTCACAAAAAAATCATATATAATTGGTTTCTATTTTGTTTGCATTGAACCATCATTTAGGATCTCTCAATATTAAGTTATGTCAATGATTTCATTTGAAACTCTTAACAGATTCAAAACCACTGATTTCCTCACATCAAATCCCATTAATTTCATTAAAAACGCATTACAGGTTGAAAGAATAGGGAAAAATAATTTAATGTACATAAAAAAGATGCCCTTATGCAAGAAGCATGCATTGTATAAGGGTAACATGGTTATACCCTTATGTGGTTAGTTACCCTTACACGAGGAATTCTTACCCTTACGTGAGCTGATGAAATTTGATTGTACCCTTACATAACCTTTATAAACTCCGACTTACCCTTATGCAAGGATCAGGATACCTATACATTATGTTCAAACTACCCTTATGTGAATATAATAATATTTGGGTTACCTTTACATGGGTATTGGAAAACTCAGTTGACCCTTACACAGCTTAAGAGATTACCCTTACATGGTCTGGTACCCTTATGCAAGCCATGATCTACCTTTACACAAGGATCTTCCTACCTTAATGTGAGTAAGGGGACTTATAATTTACCCTTATACAGCTGGTAATAAAACCATATTACCTTTATATAGCTCATGAAAATTATCTCTACCTATACACAATAAAATTAATACAATTCTTACCCTTACACAACTAAATAAAAAAATCATTTAACCTTACACGCAGATGGAATACTCAATTTGACTTTACGCAGCCCTTTAAAAACATAACTTATCCTTACGCAACTCCATTTTCATGAGTAAGTATAAGGAACCAACCTTTAAAATTACATAATCTTGAGTTTTTAGTCATCATTTCACTTTATTGTATTCCCAAAGAACTTTTAGGTTTAGAATTTAGAGAATTGGGTTATAACTCTTAGATAAAAAACTCAAATATTATAAAGTGGACACTTCTAATCAGTATTCATTTTTCTCACAATATAAAAATTTTAAAATGAAATAAGTCTTTTTTTCATGACTAATATTCATGAATTTCAACTTTAATTCTTCTTTATTCTTACCCATCCTTAAACCTTATAAAAAACATTTAAAATGTGGGATGAGCACAACAATTTCAGTAAGGGACGTAAAAAAATAAATCTATTAGTCTATTGAAAAACATGAAAACCCATAAAATATTTACCTTTATCACAATATTCTTGGACTGTATGAAATAAATCACAGCATCATGAAAAATGAACACTTTTTTCTCAAGGAAAACCTTTAAAACCTATAACAAGCAAATAAAAACTCCTTTTAGGAAACTCAGATCATAGGAATCTTAGAGAAATATATTAAAAATCCATGTTAAACTTGTGTTAGAAATAAAAGTATCTCAATAAAATCTATTAGAGAAACCTCTCTATTTAACTCCCTCTTTCTTACCTATGAAGACAAGGAATATTACCCAATTAATTAGAGAACTATTTTTTTTTTTTTTGAAAGTTGACATGAACTGGTTTCCTAGTTCATGTCCAAGAAATTTATTGAATCAAAAAAAAAGGGGGGGTTACATGGCAATCGTGAAGTGTAATGTGCTTACACCCTCTGAAATTTAAAGAAACCAAAAAAAATAAACATTGAAAACCAAAGGTAAATGCAGTAAGACCTCCCTGCTGAAGAAGTCCTGCTACAATGCACTGGACTCACAGTCCTGTTGCAATTAGTGCAGTAACCGAGAAAGCACCAGGGCCCCAAGTTGAGCACAAGCAGGGGTCTACAGCTTGCAGCATCATTGTTATACATTGCAAGACTTGTGGAGCATCCAAACAGCGAGGAGAGAGGTCTTTACCTCCAATCCAGGTCATCATGAATATATAGGATGATCAAGCTGAAAGAACCCTCAACAGAAGATTCAGAAATATAACAAATATAGGAAAATAAAAATAGAACAAGATACCCCGGCCCAGTCCAGACCAAAACATAAAACCATCCAGAGCCAATGCTAGAAGAAACTCCAAGAGCATCTTCCAAAACACCACTTCAATAGTTGAACCAGGATCAAAAAATTCAGTATAGAAAGGTTCCATGTTCCTCACCAATCAGAGACATTATTCACATCCAGAATTCATTAACCAGTGAAGTAGAAAGCAGCAATTCTGATTTCCAGTGAAAACATCATCATGGATCTGGACATCAGTTCCAGCCAACATGCCATCCATCTTCAACAATCCTTATACTTCAAACAGAAATTCAGCATCATCATAAGTCATTAAAACAGAACCATCAAACCCGTGTTGATTGAGATCATCCAGAACAGGGTGCCTCAAGGCCAAACTTCATGGAAAAACAACTCCCAGCCCAAGAGAAGAAATGCAATACACTAGTCTTAATCATCAAAATAAGGAAATCAGAGGCGATTCATTGCCATGGGATGTCCTTGAAAATAAAATCAGGATTTTGTTTAAATTTTTCCACCAACTTCATGAACATTCTCTTTCTAATTTGAAGGTAGGTATTCGCAGAGATTTCTCCATTCCTTTATCTTTGAAAAACTATTTCATCTTGCTCCTCCATCCAAGATTCCAGTTCATCACTGAGATCCTCAGTATACTGATAAGGATCCTTCTCCGCAGGGTCATCGTCTTCAATGTTTGTAGAATCATTTATGTTTCCTTCAACAGGGGGTTTTAGGTATTGTTCTGCAACCACCGGCTGTGGTGGAAGCACTATTTGTTCTTTCCGAGAGGCCTCAAGGTATCTAGTGACAATTGTCCTCTCAAGGTTAGAGTAATCCTTATGTCTCCAAGTCTTTTTGGCACTCGGTGTTATGTAGCCATCCGCATCAATCATTGATTTTTTACCTTTATTTGCACTCGATTTTAAATAGGCTTCCTCAGTCATGTGATCTTGATCATAATCATCATGTGTCGTAGTAAAAGAATCTGAGTGGGCATTCTTGTCCTCCTCATTCAAGGTTTGTGAAACATCTGTGACAGCAGGTTTCTCAGGAATGCTGAGGGGCCTCTTATCCTCATCAAGAGGCAGAACGCTGTGGGGAGAAGCCACAACTCTAGAAGATTCATAAATAATTATCAATTACCATCATGAATAAAACATTTTATGCTTTCACCATTTCATTATAAAAACCGTGATTTTTTTTTGAACCTATAATCAAAACACATTCCATTTTCATATAAATATATGGATAAATTCACCTTTCTCTTGAAAACTCGTTAAAATGAAAAATTAAAAAAATATTATGGAAATGATTTGATTATAAAATAACCATAGAAAATTATAAATTTATCTTAAAATCAATTAAAATTAGTGATGGTGGAAAATTTCATTCATGTCATATATGTTAAAGAAAAACATTCTTTTCATTCATTGGTAAAGAAAGTCAAAATATTGCATATAAAATGGGTAAAAGATTCCTTTTGAAAAAAGTTATAATAAATTAAGAAGATATATAAAGTGTAATTTATAATTCATTTATTCCTTTATAAATACGTTAATAAAATAATTTTAATAATTTCTACATGGAAGAAAAATATTTAGAAAATAAATCTTTAAAACATTTAAAATGAGATTTTAAGTTAAAGTGTCTCGTACCTTTAGTCTGACTCATCATGTGTGTTATTTATCTTCTGGAATAATAAAACTATATTAATTGTTTACTTTCTTTATTAATAACCTTTTTCAAGTTCATTATTCCTTCTATTTTATTTATTACCATGTCAAATTCAATTACATAATCATTTAAGTTCATATCGGGTGTTTTGATGATATTCAGCTCATATGTCCAAAATAACTTTGGTAGGTTGACTATGATGAAAGATTTTATTATTCCATCATATATATAATCATAATTAGAAAATAATTATCATTTTTATACATCGATTATAATTTTAAAACCAACCATGGATTATGGTTATGAGAAATAGACAATGTCACAATCATGGAGACGGTATGACATATGTACGAATGGGTAACGTTTCCATTTTTCAATGATCATGATTGAAAGAAGGTATCATTTTATATTTAAAAAATTATTTCTATATCATAAATTTCATATTATATATTTAAATAAAATTATATATATCATTCATGGGATGTGGTGATAAAAAATTAATCACATTACTTCGTGGAGGTGGTAGTCCACACTTACACACGAGCGACGTTATCATTTTTCAATGAATTGAAAGTTAAGAAAATAGGTAATATATTATCATTAAATAATAATAAATATGTCATTAATATTATATATATACATTAAATCCATCATCATAATCAGTTGTTAGAGGTGATGATGGAAAATGAATTACATCGGTTCACAATGTGGTAGTACACCGTACACATGAATAATGGTTTTTTTTTCTCATTTGATAGAAGAGTAGATGGATATAATTTATGTCAATAACATAAAAAATATAGTAATATGAAATATAATGGTGTTATTATTTAATCATATTTGAATAAAATTTTAAACAAGTATAATAATAAATAAAATGAAGAATCTCGATTAAAAACTATACCTCTTCTTCATACAACCTCTTTAGGTTTATGACTAAATAATTCCTAGGATGGTTTTCTGATCAAACCAGGGACTCTAGGTCATGTGAAGAGATGTTATAAAGGTGTTTTTTTAGTTATTTCCTTTTATAAGTGGGGTAGAGGATGCACTTGGAATTTTTAGAAAGAATAAAATGTATTAATGAATTACTCAAAAAAAATAGATCCAAAATGAACCATTTCTAAATATTAGATAATATATAGTCTAAATATGTATATAAAATATATTTTAGATAATTTTTTAGTTCATTTTAACCATTGTATCTTTAGTTTAACTCCCCTACCCTACCCTAGTAAACCTATTTTAACCTCAACCATGGTAACAAATTTTTACTATTATTACTATTCATTATGACCAAAAATTAAGTTGAAATTATGACCTAATATGAATTATTATTATTCCAAATATGGAATACATTTTATCAAAATTAATTAATATACATGGAAAATTTTAATTTAAAATTAAACCTGTAAAACATGATAAAAACCAGTTTTTTAGAAAAATGTTGTCTTAAGTATAAAAACATTTTATACCAAATTCAAGTATAATGTTATATCTAATGAAATTAATTGGATTATTAATAATATAAATGAAATAATGTTAATTTTAAACCATTTTAAAACAAAATATAAATTTTTAAATTCTAGAAACCAAAAGATAGCTTTTAATAAAAATCGGTATTTTTCACTATTCATTGAAAAATCAAACTTTTTGGAAAATTTTAAAAAAAATAAACCTTAACTAATTTTTAAATTCTAAATTAAAAAATAAATTTAATATATTCAAATTAAAATTTTATAATTTTAAAATTTCTATTTTAAATAAAACCATGTAATGCATGAAAACCTAATTTGGTTAGAAAAAAAATTCCTTTTGACTGAAAATTTTACTAATATTATTATAATTAATTTAAATTTATAAGAAATAATTAATGAATATTAATAATACATAAAAATTATTTATCTTAATATTAACTGTGTTGTTATATTCTTCTCTCCTTTTGAAAATTGTTTCCTCGCAGTTTTATTCATCACTTAAAAAAATGGGGATATTTTTCCTTCATAGAATTTTATGATCTCCGTGTTGCTTCTTCAACCATATGGTTTTTCTAAAAAATCTTAACATGATAAATTACATTATTCTATAACACCTACCCTCTATGGTCAAGAATCTATACTGGTTTTTCCTCATAATAAATTTTTTCTTCCAACTTAATTTCTTTAGGGATCAAAACATAAGAGGCATCCAACACATATTTTCTTAACAAAGAAACATGAAATAAATCATATGCCTAAGATTAAATCATAGGCAAGTCCACTCGATAGGAAACTAGTCCAAATTTCTCTAGTATTTCATACAGTCTAATAAACCTTGGACTCATCTTCCCTTTTTTTACCAAAACACATAACACTTTTCCATTGGGATACTTTAAGAAAACATGATCACCTACCTTTAAAGAAAGACCTTTTATTTAGTTATCTACATAACTTTTCTCCCTACTATGATAATTATCATGTGCTATTGAATAATATTTACCTTTTCAACCATTTCTTCTACTAACTTTGGTCCCAACAATTTCCTTTCACCTACCTCATCACAACAAGCTGGTGTCTAACACTGTTTTCTATATAATACCTCAAAAGGTGTCATCTGTATACTAGACTGAAAAATTATATTATAAGAAAACTAGACTAATGGAATATTTTGATCCCAACATCCCTATTAATCCATTGAAAAATTATGAATTATGTCTTCCAAGTTCTGAATCATTAACTAAGACTATCTATCATATTGAGGATGAAAAATTGTGCTAAAATTTAATTCAGTGCCCAGTGAATTCTAAAGTCCTTTCTAAAAATTAAAGGTGAATCTGGGATCATGATTAGATAAAATGGAAAATGGAATACATGTTTTCTTATTATCTCACTGAGGTATAGTCGAGAAAGCTGATATAAATACATAGTATCTCAAATGGGAAGTAAATGTGGAGATTTAGTTAATTGGTCAACAATAACCCAAATCACATTATTACCTTGAGATTTCTTTGAAAATAAAACCACAAAATCCATGAATATATTTTCCCATTTCTACATTGGCACTGAAAAATGATGAAGCAACCACTTTGGTAAAAATTTTCAACTTTAACATGTTGACAGGTCAAACATTTCATGGTAAAGTAAAAAATATCTATTTTTATTAAATCCCAATAGGAATACTATTAAATTTGTTTATACAACATAGTACTTCCAGTATAAACGGAAAATTAAGAACTATGAGATTCACTCAACAAATTTATCTTCAACTAGGAATCACAAGGAACACATAATCTCTTTCCAAATTTGATAACACCTTCTTAATTAACATTAAACTCTAGCAGCTTACCCTTATTAACATATTGTACCTTTTTTTGTAAAACATGATCCTCTTTCTAAGATTGGTTAATTATTTCTGATGATGTCGAATAAACTGAAACCTTGAGAAAATAGGGGAAGTTCCTACATGCACAATTTCTAGGACAAAATTCATCATATCATTAACCAAAGTGTTATATTCTAAATGTAACATGGTTAAAGTAGTTGTATCTTTCTAACTTAAAGCATTAGTTACTTTTTTTCCTAATATGGAAATGAATCGTACAGTAATAATCCTTAATCAGTTCTAGTCATCTTCTCTGCCTCATGTTCAACTCTTTCTGAATGAATATATACTTCAAACTTTTATGATCAGTATATATTTCACACATTACTCTATATAAATGATGCCACCAAATTTTTTAAAAAAAACATAGAAGATAATTCTAGATCCTATGTATGATAATTTAGCTCATTAGGTTTCAGTTGATGTGAAGCATAAGAAGTTACCTGATTAATCTGTATCCGAACATAACCAAGTCCCTTTAATAAAGAATCATTGTAGATGAAAAATTCACCATTTCTAAAGGGAATAGACAAAACTAGAGCATTAACCAGTCTTATTTTTAATTACTAGGAATAATCATTACACTCTTTTTTCCAAATGAATTTAACTCTTTTTTGGGTTAACTTGGTTAGTGGGATAGATAACCGATAAAACTTTTTAACAAACTAATAGCAGTAACCTAATAAAACAAGAAAACTATTAATCTCTATGAAATTTGTATGTATTTTCCATTCTTTAACAACTTTAGTTTTAGCATGATCAATAATTATTCCATATTTAGAAACAATATTCCTAGGAAAATAAATTTTTTGCATCCAAAATTTACACTTAATAAATTTTCCATGTAGCTTATTTTCTTTTAAGTTTTGAAAAACAATCCTTAGGTGTCTTTCATGATCCTCATGACTTTTAGAATATACTAATATATCATCAATAAACAAAACCACAAACTTATCAAAATATTCATGGAAAACTCTATTCATAATATCCATGAATACAGATGGTACATTATAAAAACCAAAGGGCATAACCACAAAATCATAATGCCCATATCTAGTTTGAAACACCTTCTTTAGAATATATTCCTTCATATTCAAGTGATAGTACCCTGACCTGAGATCAATCTTTGAAAAATAATGTGCTCCATAGATATGATCAAACAAATCATCGATATAAGTAAAAGGATACTTTTTCTTGATAATGATGTTATTCAAGGATCTATAATTAGTGAAAAGTCTGATTGAACTATATTTATTTTTAACAAATAAAATAAGAGCACCTCATAATGAAATGCTCGGATGAATTAAACCATTATATAGAAACTATTGAAAATTATTTTTCAATTCCAAAATTTCTATTTGATCTATTTGATAAGGGGGTTTTGAAATTGTTTTATCATTATGCACTAAGTTAATAGTAAAATCAACATCCTAATCTAAAATAACACCATGAAAATCATCAGTAAATACATCCATATATTCATTCACTACCGGTACATAACTAATCTGAACAATTTATTTCTTTTCAAAAATATGATCTAGGTAACTTTCATTGTCATCTCTAATCAATTTCTCAACTTATTGGTATATTATTAATGGTATAAAATCATTGAATATGACTTTATTAACTCTACAATCTATCTTAGCAGGATAAACCAAAATCCAATCCATACCAAGAATAACATCAAACTCTACTATGGGAATTTCAATAATATTTTTAGGATAGATCATCCCAATAATAAAAATATGAATATTCTTATAAATATTGGTTAATTTAATAATTTCAAATGAATTTTTAAATGAAATTTCTATCATCTTTTCATGAGGTGATATTCCCATTTTACCTACAAATTCCTCATAAATAAAGGAATAAAAATATCATAAGTCAAAAAAGGTAATGTCATAATTTGAATTAACAAATAATGTACCTGTCACCACTTCATTAGATAGCCTAACATCAACCATAGTAGTAGAAAATGATTTTTCCACACCTTTTTTCTTTCTATATTCATGATTTACAACCTGAGTAACTAACTTTAGACACACATTGTAATAGTACCCCAATTCATTTCAATGAAAACAACTAATCATTGATAGGATATATGTTACCCTATTATTGGATTGTTCAGGACTCTTTTCATTTCATCCATGAGCCCTATGACCAAACTTACCACACTAGCAACTCTTTCCAGATCCTATAAAACGTTAATTGAAATGTTTTTTTACCAAACTTGAAACATTTTTGGGGATTACCACCAAATTTATTATTTGGATTCTTCTCCATTTCTTATCACCTTTTTTGATTCTTACTCTTTTCATCTCGAGAAACATAAGTTTTAGAAAAATTCATCTCAACTTTCTCAGTCAAATGAACAACTTTCTAATAAATTTTAAATTCTCATGAGGTCAATGATCTTTGTAAACTTGGTTTCAATCCTGAGTAAAATATATTAATTTAACTATCAAGGTCATGAATAAAATTTTGTATGTACTTGACCAATATTGTAAAATTTTCTTCATACATGATTGTTGAATCATCAACTTTTTGCCTCAATTCCAATAATTTTTTTTCCATCATGAGTTGAACAACCTTGGGGAAATATTTCTCTAGAAAAAATATTATTAAATGTGTCCCATTCCATGGAATAAAGTTCATCTCTCTTTGGTACTCTTAATACAATACCATCACCAATTAACTTTACCTTCAAAATGGTAAATGGAAAGAGTTACATTTTGACATTCTGAACATCCCATTACTTTAAATAACTTTTATGGAGAATTGATCCAACCTTTGGATACCAATCAATATAAGGTTCCACTAAAAGTTGGATGGTGTAGTTTCATGAAATTATCAACTATTGACATGATCATTTGTGGTAATTTTTTCATCTCTCTAACATGGATTCCAATTCCATTTATAGCCAATGTCAATTGATACATTGTGGAAAAAACTTGTTTTGTTATAATTCCAACCATTCTAGGATGCTGCTTTGGAAGGGCATTATCATCTTGATGCCTTCCCACTTTATATTATCTATTTACTCTATGGAAAACCATTCTGAATAGATATATATTAGATAAATCAACATGTTAATATTCAAATTCTATATCATTACAACTTAACTATAAAGTAGAATCTCTCAAGGGTATTATGTTAACATTATCTTAACCTCTAAAGTTATCTAAACCTTTGATCTGATACTAAATATAAAGACTCATACTTAAACATTACATAATCTTGTGTTTTAGTCAATATTTTACTTTATTTTATTCCCAAAGATCTTTTAGGTTTGGTGTTTAGAGAATTAGGTCATAAATCTTACATAACAAACCCAATTATTACAAAGTGGAAACTTTTACTTGGTATCCATTTTTTCCAAAATGTAAAACTTTTAAAATGAAATAAGTTTTCTTTTTATAACTAATATTCATGACTTTAAACTTGACTTCTTCTTTTTTCTTACCCATGCTTAAACCCAGTGAAAAACATTTAAAATGTGGGATGAGCACAAAAAACTCAGTAAGGGGCATAAAAAAGAAATATATTAGTCTAGTGAAAAACATGAAAACCTATAAAATATTTAACTTTATCAAAATATTATTTGAGTGTATGAAATAAATCATAAAATCATAAAAAAACACTTATTTCTTAAGTAAAACCTTTAAAATCTATAGTAATTAAATAGAACCCCCTTTTAAGAAACTTAGAGCCTAGGCATCTTAGAGAATTGTATTTATAACCAGTCTTAAAATCATATTAAAAATAATTGGATCATATTTAAATACATTGTATAAACCTCCTTGGTTAACTCCCTAATTCTTTCCTATGAATATAAGGAACATTATCTAATGCTTGGAGAGCTATTTTGGGCTCACCCATCATATAAGTTATATCAGGCTCACTCATCATATAATTTTTATTAGGATCACCTGTCATCATCTATTATTCTCAAGTACCATAATGAATAAAACATTTTTTCTTACACCTTTTCATCATAAAACCCTTTAAAATTTCTTTTGCATTTTCATATAAAAATATGGAGGAATTCCCCTTTCTCTTGAAAACTCTTTAAAATGAAAAATTCTAAATATATTGTGGAAATGATTTCATTTGAAAATAACCATGGAAAATTGTAAAGGAATATTAAAATAAATTAAAATTCATGATGTTTTGAAATTAATGTAATGCCATATATGTCGAATAAAAACATTATGTTCACACCTTGCTCAAGAAAGTCAAAATATTCTATATAAAATACATAAAAAGATTCCTTTGGAATTTTTTTTTTAAAATATCAAAAAGATAAATATATTGTCCTTTATAATTACTTTATGTACATATTAATACATCAATAAAATAATTTTAAGAATATATATATGGAATGAAAATATTTAGAAAATAAATCTTTAAAACATTTAAAATTATATTTTAAGTTAAAGTGTCTCTTACATTGTGTCTGAATCGTCACATACATTCTTTATATTCATGAATAATAAACCTATGTTAATTATTTAATTACTTAAGAACAATTTTCAAGTTTATTAATCCTTGTATTTTATTTATAATCATTCCATATTCAATTAATTAATCATTTAAGTTCATATTGGGTGTTTTGATGATATTTGGATCATATGTCCAAAATGACTTCAGGGGGTTAACTATAGTTAAAGAGGTCATTAGTCCATAATATATAGAATCTTATTAATGAAATAATTATAAATTTTATATATCAATTATACTTTTAAAAACAACCATTAATGATGGTTATGAAAAATGGATTACGTTACAATCATGGACATGGTAAGTCGTACGTACGCATGAGTAACGTTTCCATTTTTCAATAATCATGATGGAAAGAGGGTAAGTATTATTTTATATTTCCAGAATAATTTTTATATCATAAATATCATATTATATCTTTAAATAAAATTATATATATCGTCCATGTGATGTGGTAATAAAAAACAAATCACATCGCTTCATGGAGGTGATAATCCATATGTATGCACGAATGATATTATCATTTTTCAATGAATAGAAATGTAAGAAAATAAATGATATATTATATTTCCAAATTGATCAATATTTCATTAATATCATATATATATATATATATTAAATATATAATTATAACCAGCTGTGAGAGGTAGTGATGGAAAAAAAATCATATCAGTTCATAAGGCAGTAGTTCGTCGTTCACACAAACGATGGTTTTGTTTCCCATTTATTAAAAGAGGATATGGGTATAGGTTATTACATTAACATAAAAAAAATATCATCATATGTAATATAATATTGTTATTATTTAAACATGTTTTAATAATATTTTAATGAGGTTTAATAATAAATAAAATTAAAAATCCTGGTTAAGAACTATACCTCTTCTTTGGACAACCACTTTAGGTTGATACCAAAAGACTTCCTAGGATGGTTTCTGGATCAAACCAAAGACTCTATGTTATGGTTTGGGATTTTGGGTAGGTATTTTTTATGGATTTTATGAACCAAAAAAAAGGAACTTGAATTATAGAGAGGATAGGAGGGAAGGAGGTTTCCTTTTATAAGTGAGTGAGAGGACACATTTGGAATTTTAAAAAAGAATAAAATATATTAATGACTCACTCATATAAAATGTCTCAAAATGGATCATTTAAAAATATTATAATATATAAGGTTGAAATATGTCTATAAAATAGAATTTATAAAAGTTTTTATGTCATTTTAACCCTTATATCTTTAGTTTAACCCCCCCCCCCCAAAAAAACCTATTATAGCCTTAGTTTTTTACTATTTTTAATCTTAATTATGAGAAACAATTAAGTTGAAATTATTGAAAAATATTAATTTATTTGATTTAAAATATGGAATCCATTTTATGAAATTCATTTCAGATAATTGGTATGATTAAATTTAAAATTAAACCCATAAACACAATGAAAATTGGTTTTTTAGAAAAATGTATTTTAAGTATAAAAATGTATTTGTACCAAATTAAATTATAATTTTTTTTCCAATTACCATAATTGAATTATTCATAATATAAATGAACTAATTATAATTTTAAACCATTTTGAAACAAAGTTTAACTTTGTAAAATCTTGAAATTAATAGACAGTTTTTAATAAAAATTATTATTCGTCTTTATTCATTAAAAAATAAAACTTTTAAGAAAATTATCAAAAAATCATCCTAAGATAATTTTGAAATTATAAATTCAAAAATATATTCTATTGTTTCAAATTAAAATTAAATAATTTTAAAATAAAATTATATAATGCATGAAAACCTAATTTGATTGCAAATAAATTTTTTCCCTTTTGACTGAAAAATTGCCTAATATTCTTATAATGAATATAACTCTATAATATATAATTAATGAATATTAATAAGGCGTGAAAATTATTTATATTAACATTACCTAGGTGGTTATATTAAGGGTAAATATTAAATTGAAAATTATTAAATTTTAATTAAACCAACTTATAAATAATTATGAAAAGGGTTTATCATCACTCTTAAAATATTAGAATCTATTTAAAAACTACCAAATTAATTTTCAAATAAACTTTTAAAACATGAAATTTCCTATAATAATTTGAAAACCCATTTTAAATCCTCTTTATAATGTATAAAATCATTTGCTAAAACAACTTCTAAATTTATTAAATTTCTACCGAACCACTAGACATCCCAGAACAACAAAGGAAGGGATTGGAAAAATTTGAACCCTTACATCAGATACCTCTCAAAAAATTATTATCCAAAAGAATTAAAAAAAATGGGAGAGATGTAAAAGGAGGGGGAGATAATTTTACCATGCCGCTATATAACTATCAAGGTTCTCACGATATTTAGAATACAAAAACCATAAGAGAAACAAAGTGTATAGCTACACAACACTTTAAAACAATATATCAGGGGAGATACCTCTCAAACAGGAGCAAGGTCATTAATAAAACATTACATCAAGAGGAGAATCAATCTCACATATAAACATGAAATAAAATAATTTATCCCAAAAAAATAAATCATCAAACAACTTTGGATTTTTTGAGCACACATCCATGATTCTTGTTCCAAATTATGATCACGTTAAACGAAATATAGATTGTTATAGAAAAATCAGTGATAAATATGTATCCAATTAAACAAACATAACATTAAAACAAAACTTTACATTAATTAAAAAGGGATCAAAACTCTATTTTGGGGAAAACACCCTTACCTCCATCTTTTCAAAAAAATTACTTTGGAATTACATAAAATGAAAATATATTCATACTTTATTTTCATTAATCATGCTAGTAAAATTAATCCATAACATTCAGGATATATCATGTTTAATATTTCATGAGTAATAGTTAATTAGTATGTTTTTATATCAATTTATCGATATTCATAAATATGTTAATTAAAATGATTCATTTAGTCATGCTAGTTAAGGAGTTCAAAACATAAACATGTTTTATAAAATATTCTTTTCTTCCTAGAAATATATCCAAACATTTAACATTAAACACCTTAAATTTAAAAATATTCTTATAAAAAAATTTCACCAAGTCTTCTGTTTTTATAATCCAATAGGTTAAGAAATATTCAAATTAAAGCCTGTTTAAATCTTTCTTCATAACAAGTTATTTATCAAAATCTTATTTTATAAAACAATATTAATACATTTAAAAAAAACTGCTTTTAAAATAAATGAAGTTTCATGGAAGAATTACAATTGTTTATTTAAGAAAACTTTTTGTCATGAAAAATAATTTTTTCCAACAGGACCTCACTAAATATAATTATACAACATGAATAAAACTCCCAAGGAAGATATACTCAAAGTAAATTGTCTGTTTCCAAAAACATTGCATATTTAACATGAGTTCTGTGATAACTCACATACATGTGCAAGTTATATGATTTCATCAAAAAAAATTATCCAACTAACATAGCACTACCATTATCTTTAGAAAATTAATATTAATACACAAAACTTCCAAAACATGGAGAACTCAAATTTAACTAATGACATGCATTATGAACAAATAATGAGGTTTAAACTATCCACTTTATTCAAATTTAAATTTTTTCCAAGATTGTTAACAAATATTTATTCACTAGGTGCATACTCATGAAAAATATATAAAGGACATAATGTACCAATTTCCATTTTCCATTTACCACAGGTGCATTTCATTACTTAAAGAGTTTCAAATTAACATCACATAACATTCCCCATTCATCAGAAGCACCAAGATCAACATAAATGGAGAATCCATATGTTTATAAATCAAAGTAACTTGTCTATCACACCATTATATTATCCTCTTTGGGAGGCATAGACTCACTCATAAGTTTTTAAAGTTTGTTGTAACATAACATTTCATAATGGGTGAAGTATCACCTCTCTTTATGTGCTCAAGGTAGTATAATATGTAAGAAGTATGAGAGAAATTCCTTCTAGGTGTGTAAGAACAATAGGCCATGGCTATTTCATAAAATAGGTCACACGTACAACCCACATCATATAATAATTTTAATTCACAACAAAGGGAGTAATTAATCTAACAGTTGGTAGAAATAAATTAAATACAACTTAAAATATTATCCTTTCCCAAACTAGGGGCCATATCACCTAGAATGAGAGAAGAATATATTAATTAAAATGAATGTATCTATATAATAACCTTATCCCCCTGACCAAAATTTCCACCACACAAGGACCAAGATAAGATTAAAGTATGAAAGTGATGATAAAAACCCCTCCCCCAGACTAAATAAGGGATTAAGGATAGATTAATCTAATGATGTGAACAAGTTCAAAGAAACCCCTTCCCAATACCACATCTCCATCTGAATATCAAGCCCAAGTAATGAGTTATTATTACCATATCTGAAGGAAATTAGGTATGGGTTGTAAACTAAAGGTTGAATTGATGCAAATGATCATGGATCAAAGATTTATTAGGTGGGTTTTAATCAAATGGTTGAGGATGTTTCCCTACACTCATTCTGAAGGGATATCAATCGATTAATGATGATAAACCAAGTTATAAAATTTAAAGGTATAATAATCAAAGGGTTTTAGGATAAACAAATTAATTCAAAGATCTCACCACACATAAAGAGTAGTGATTAAAAATCCCATAATGGGGGGAACATCTCTGACTGATAAGTCACCTGCTTGTGGATGAAGAAAGAAACTTTTCCTAAAAACTAATCTTAGATCATCCCCCATAAAATAGACAAATCCTCATAAACTTTTAAGAATAGAACCATCATTGTTGAGATAACCCGCGCAACATCATCACAACCAAAAAAACTCATTGATCCCACCAAGAATGATTCAAACTGAAGGTTATCACTGCCTCCTCAAACAAAACCTTTGTCTCAAGATCTAAAACGTATCCCTCAACTTTTGTAAACTCTATCATTAGAACACTTGGAGTGTCCTCCTTCAACCATTGTCATTTTCATAATCCACTCTTTGGTGATTTGTGGAAACATATTACTATTTTTCTTTGGCATGAACCTAATAGGGATGTTGACTTGGATCCACTCTTACAAAAGAAAAAATTTTAGGGAATCCTGACCTATGACACATATTATTTAAGGTTAATTAATTACTTCATTTTTAACCTCTTCCATTTTATACTCCATTCAAACATAGGCGCATACAAGAATGATTCGTGATCTTTTATGAGATCTTGTAATGACCTAGACATCTCTGGTCCATTACTTTGTCAAAATCCAGTGTTTGGGGTGTTTTGGGAGGCAACAGTACCTCATTTCAAGAGCTTGAAAAAATTCCAATTTTTTCATCAGTAGGTCAGGTGTCGTAGGTCAGTCTTTAGTGACTCAATGTCAGTAGGTCACATTGGTTACTTGTGTAGGTAGTTTGTGTCAGTGACTCATGTTGGTAGGTCACGTCAGTTACTTGATGTTGGTATCTTAGCATCAATAGCTCGCGTCAGTAGCTCGTGTCAGTGACTCTCTATTGGTGGGTCTCATTGGTGAGTCATGTCGGTGACTTGCCATTAGTGTATTAGTGTTAGTATCTCATGTCAGTAGATCACATCGGTAGATTAGTGTCGGTGGATCAGTGTCAGTGGATTGGTGTTAGTGGATCAGTTTCGGTAGCTCAACGTCGGTGCCTTAATCATCGGTGACTCATTTTGATAGTTTTCCAAAATTTCTAGTTCTCTCATGTTTTTCCAATTTCACCCCTTTAACATTTTTTTAACGTAAATCAAGTTTAAAACCTTGTTTGAGAATTTATAAAGGAATTTCAAAGGATATTAATTATATATTTAATATACTAATACTCTTAGGACCTTGAAATAATCATGACCCATGGTCTTGACCACGATCCAACTTTAATGGCCCATGAAATTGTTTCCTTCCATTAATATAGGATCTGGATTTTTCTAAATTTGAGATCTTATCTTCCTTGAACCCTTCAACTTTCTCTGGGTATGCCTAGAGACTTTCTTCTCTTAGAGTCATGTGTTGTGTTGTGTCCTTTGGATCTAGTTTTTCCTTAGAGTCCTTCCTGATGCTTGCACACCCCCTTTTTTTGGCACAATGATGAGTTTTTGATCGTCTTTTGTTCCAAGTAGGAATTCCTTCATCTCTATTTTAATTTTGTATCATGTGGGGTGGGTGTACTGATGTATTCTTGTGGGTACAGTTGAGACCAATTTAACAGAGATAATTGAGGGGCAGGTAATATGATAATAAAAAAGATAATCAGACCTATTACTTTAGTAATAAATGAGGGGTGGGGTGATGATGATAATGATTGTTCATTTTATCTATTATATTTGACCCCTATTGTGAATCATATGGGTTGTATCCTTCTGAAAATCATGGTCTTTGGTGGTCTTTTCTTGCGCATGGGTAATACTTTATACTTGTTGTTGATCCTCTATTGAATGGATGAAAATATGAAAATATGGTTAATCATGTATACCCAGTTAAATATATGGATGCCCCAGGATTGAACTTGTTCTGTGATCACCCATTAATTATCAAAGTGGAATTAAAGAATTAGTGTTGTTAAATCTAAATACACTTTGATAGTTTGGTGTGTATGTGTATTGTGTGTGGTTATGTTCATCCTTGTTTCTTATGTTGATCGTGTGGTGTTTTTCCTGGGGGCATGGATGTGTGTATGGGGTGGTATGGGTGTTGTAATGGAATATCAAGTTGAGATATTGGTTGATTGTGGAATGGATGAACTTGTTGTGTAGTGGGACTGCATCTAGGTTGCATTATGTTTATTGGACATGGTCTTTTTGTGCAGTGGAACTGCAACCTGATTGAGTTTTGTTATTTTGCTGGATGTGGTGCTTTTCATGAAACAGGGCTACTTAGGATGGTTTGGGAGGGAAAATTTTAAATAATTATGGTGTTACCTTTCATGGGATTTTTTCCTAGAGTTTCTAGAGATCGATATTTTAGGAATGGGTGTTAGAGTGTATTCTTTTACCCTGGTCCTTATTTATCAGTTTGGATTTAGTAGTGGTTAGTATGGTTTCTTTTCCCTTATAACGTGTGTAGTGTTTGGTAGTTGCCCAATTAGGGATGGAATCAATAATTTTGTCTTGTTAAATAAATAATTATAACTAGTTAAATGAATCAAATGTGGTTACAAATTAAGTTTGTAGCTGGTTGTGTGTTTATGCATTAGAGGTGGAAGCAAGGGCAGTTTGGTGTGGGCTGGTTGTTTTTTTTTTGAAAACCCATAGGTTGGGATGAGTTTTTGGTACTTATATATATATTTATAGTTCCTTGTAATTTTTATATGAACCCCACCCTAGTTGAGCACTATATGCTGAACACCCCCATTTCATAGGGGAGAGTGTTTTTTCCAACATCCCGGTGGGAGTATGGATGGATGGTTATTAAATCTTCTCTACTCTCTCTTCTAGGCATTGGTAGCCCAAGACTCTTCGGGTTATGGTGTGGTTATGAGGCCCAGGTGTCTATAGGTGAGGTATTCTTTCCCAGGAGTCTTCAAGATGAGATATGTTGTGCTTTCCCTGGTGTCTTTGGGATGAGGTTGTGTTTTTGTGGCCCATGTGTCTGCAGGCGGGATGTGATGTGGTTTTGGACTAGGTGTTTTACAGGTGAGATGTGGTTTGTGGCCCAGGTGTGTGTGGGAAAGTTGTGACAGTGGGGCTTGTGGAATAGCATGGTAGCGTCAGGACATTCACCATTATAGATGAGCAGTTAACCAGTGGGAAGTGGTGCGGGGTACCCTATCATCGATGTGCTTACTACTTTACTTTACATGACTTGCATTATTTGGTGATATTTCCTTAGTGAGGTTGGGGTGGATAGTATACCTTTTTAGGTACTTTTGAGTTTATGTTGTTTTCTCATAGGGGCATTAGTATGCTTCTCCCACTTGTGTATGAGTGACTTTAGCTTTTCCTACTGAGTATACTTGTACGCTCACTCTATATATATAAAACTAATTTCAGGTTTCCAGGTAGATTATGTGGACCGTGCTGGACCTTACTAGCTCGGGCATCAGGATAGTTGTTGTGTCGCTGCTTAGCTTTGTTCTTTTAGTATCTACCTTTGATATTTTAATTGTATTTCTAGCAGTTTTACTTCAAACATGCATGTGGGATAGATTTTGGTTTCTTTTATATATATTTATTGGAGTTGTTTTGAGGTTGATACATCTTATCTCCCGATCTTGGTTACTATAAAAAGGATAATGCCTCCTATTTTTTGAGATTTGAATACCCCTGGTGTTGGTTTCCAACCCATGGCCTATTGAAGGCAGGACTCTGGGGTCATTATCTCTTTTTCACCTTGAATAAGGAAGGTCGTGGTACTTTTCCATCCCTTCCCTCATCTTGAAGAAAGAGAGTCATGATAGAATGGTATCATAGGCTGATGGTTGAGAGATAGGATAAAGTTTCAAGTTAGGCACAGTGAGGATTGCATGGGTTGGTAAGGAAACAATGTCAAGTGATCTTGGTTCATGACATAGGCCAGGGAAGACCACCTAGGACATGGGATTTTAGGTCCCCCCATGATTCGATGTAAGGACTCTAAGCTTACCGAACGACCAAATGAGGCTACACTGTTTTCTTGGTAGAGACCCCAGGAGAGGTGCATGAATCATAATGACTTGTGATCCTATTTTATTTGGTTTGTTTTAGGAAATTTGAAATAAATAACGAGTTAAATAAGTTAAAATGAATCTTAAATAAAATTCCATACTACTCAGGCTTAGGATTTTCTTGTTTACCCATTTCAGTTATGGCACCTATTTTTCATCCATGAGTGGCCCAAGAAGTGGAGGATCGGTAGGCTGATCCAGCTGATCAGTAAAGGGTGGATCCATAGGAGGAGGACAACCAGTGGTATAGAATGTTATGCACTTTCTAGTGGAAGACCTTGGGAAAGTATGAGGGAAGTGTCTCAGACATGGAGACGGAGATATGGCTCAAGGAACTTGAGAACCTTCATCCTGATCTAGGATCCAATGGAGTATTGGGTTTTGTTGGTGATTCATTAGATGAGGGGAGTTGTGTGTCAGTGGTGGATGTTATACTTGAGGGAGAGAAAGGAGGCTGATATTCTGTGGGTCGATTTCGATTATGATTTCTGTGTAGAATTTCATTCTTCGACCATGAAGGCTTAGAATCGACAGGAGCTACTCTCCCTCCAATAGGGGATTATTTTTGTACAATAGTTGGGGATCAATTTCAAGTATCTCCTTATCTTATTTTCGGATCTCTTTCCAGATGAGGAGTCTTGGGTGAGATTCTTAGAGGAGGCATTTTTTCCTTCTCTCCAGTACGCAGTTACTCCCTTCACCTTAACGACATACCTAGAGGTCTAGAAGAATGGAAAAGTGTTTGATAGGATGCACTCGTGATGAGGTATACCATGAGAGGGAAGATAGTAGGGTTATATGAAGGTAAATTATTACAATAAAATCTCTCATGTGCCTAGTCCTTAGAGGTTTCAGCCAGTGGGGAGTCGACCTCAGCAGTTTCAGTTTCAACCTTCTAGTCCTCATGATTTTCCCATAGGCTTGGGACCGAGGTGTTTCACTTGTGAAGGTTGCGGGAACCTTCAGAGTCAGTGTCCATTTTGATCTTAGTATGGTGAAGGTGGAAAGGTTCATCACCCACCTTAGTAGTAGTTTCCAGCCATTCCATTTCAGCAATAGGGATAGCAGGCTTCTATTCCACCAAGGGGAGATAGAGCATGTGGAGGCCAACCTCAGGGAATTCCTCAGGGAACTTGACTCGGATGTGGTTGAGGATTTGGTCTTTAGTATAGGGGCCAAGGATCTGGGTGTAGTGAGTTGTACACCACAGAGGTAGCAGTTCCAGTGAAGCCGTAGATCATTCAAGGTACGATCAGCTTGTTTAGTACTCTTGCTTTTGCCTTGTTTGATTCAAGAGTTTCACACTTCTTTATTTTACCTAGTCTATCCCATGTGATGGGACTAGACATATAGATACTTTTCATGCCCCTGGTGTTGAGTACACTGGTCAGAGATCAGACCAACTTGTTTGATGTTTTTTGGGTATGTAGACTGATGTTGGGGTCGTATTAGTCTAATGGGGACCTCTTTCTGATATAGATGAAACCATACAATGTTATCCTTGGAATCATCTTGTTGTTTTCCATTCATGTTGTCATCAACTTCTTCTGAATAAGATTTTTTTTCAGACGTGGATGGTCAGTATGTGGCTTTCATTGGCAAGTGGAGTTGTTAGGTGGGAAACCGGCATGTGGAGACTCTTTTTTCCTTATTAGATAAGCTATCAGTGGAATTAGTGGACAGTGAGATGGTGGAGGTTCCCAGCATTGTTTGGTAATTCTTGGGGTTTTTTTCCCTAAGAAGGTTGTGACTCTACCCACTCAACATGATGTTGAGTTCAGGATAGACTTGTAGGTCGATGCTTCTCCAATTTCAATGGATCATAATCATATGGTGCCTTCTAAGTTGCAGGAGTTGTGGATCCAAATTGAAGTTCTAATGAAGAAGGGATTTATCTGGCCCTGTTTTTTCCCATGGGGTGCTCCAGTCTTGTTCTCAAAGAAGGAAAATGGTTGTTTGAGGCTGTGTATATACTACTGAAGTTTGAATTGGGTAATGGTTAAGAATTATTAGCCTCTCCTAAGGATAGATGATTTTTTGACCAGGTGAGGGGAGAAAGTTGGTTTTCTAAGATCGATCTGGAATCTTGGTATCACCAGTTGAGGGTGAAGGAGGATGAAATCCAGAAGATTGCTTTCAAGTTCAAGTGTGGGAACTTCAAGTTTGTGGTTATTCTATTTGATGTTACAAATACGTCGATCATGTTCATGGGACTTATGAACTCCATATTTTGTGAGTTCCTAGACCAGTTCATTGTTTTATTCATCGATAGCATTCTGATCTACTCAAAGTTAGAGGAGGATCATACTGAGAATCTCAAGACTATCTTTTAAGTTCTTTGACAACACCATCTCTGTAGAAATTTTTCCAGGTGAAATTTTTAGACACAATAGGTCCCTCAGTAGGGTGTAGCAATGGACCCATCGAAGCTCGAGGTAGTTGTTTCTTGGGCAGCACCCAATAATGTGGCATAAGTTCACAGTTTTCTCAGTTTAGTAGGCTATTATTGGATATTTATACCCAATTTCTCTTGATTAATAGCTTTTTTGATAGCTATGAACAGAAATGACCAGGCCTTTGTGTGGAGTGAGCAGTGTCAGGCAGCCTTTAGCTACCTAAAGGGGAAGTTGGTCAGTGATCCATTACTTTGATTTCCAGAGGAAGGGGTGATGTTTGAGGTGTTTTGTGATTCTTCCCACATAGTATTAGGGTGTGTGCTAATGCAGCAATGGGGAATGATCTCTTATGGGTCTAGGCAGTTACGTCTCCATGAACATAACTATGTCACCCATGATCTGGAGCTAGCAGTAGTCGTGTTTGTGCTGAATTTGGGGTGGCATTACCTCATTGGGGAGAATTTTTTGGTCTTCATAGATCATAATATATTGAGTTATATCTTATCCCATTGATATTTGAACTTGTGATAGTGGAGGTGGATGGATTTTTTCTAGTACTATGATTTCGAGATCTCTTACAGCTCAAGAAATGGGAATGTCATGGTTGATTCCTTGAGTAGGAATTCACAAAGGGAGGTAGTTCGGGAATCAGGGAACTCTTGGAAGGCTATGGATAAGTTAGGAACATTTCACTTAGATGCAAGGATGGATGAAGGAATAGGTTTTCTGTTTCAGATGATGGTGCAGTCAGCTCTGAGGCAGTAAGTGGAGGAGTCTCGGTGGGGAGACTCAAAGGTAGAGGTGATTCATGATCGCATTGAACAGTGTTATGCTCTAGAGGGATGGTTGGAAGATGGTCATAATTAGATGTAGTTCTATGAGAATCTAGTTTTTCTAGTGTTTATGTGCAAAGGAGTTCTCCATGAGTTTCACAACTCACCTTTAGCGGTACACCCAGGAGTTTCCAAAATGTATCGTGGATTGAGGGAGTAGTCTTGGTGGCCTGAAATGAAGTGGGAAGTGGTAGAGTTTGTGAAAATATTCTTAGCGTGCCAGTAGGTTATGGATGAATTTCGTGTTCCCAACAGTTTATTACAACCCCTATATGTCCATGAGTTGAAGTGGGATGACATCTCAATGGATTTCACCATAGGGCTACCCAAGGCTCAAGGATGATGGGATGCTATCTGGGTATTAGTGGATCGGTTGACAAAACCGACACACTTATTAGCAATCAATGAATTTGGTGTAGTTGATTTCTTGTCCAAGAGGTATTTTGATGAGGTTGTGTGGTTTCATGGAGTTACAAGGTCTATTATATTAGGTCGGGATACACACTTTACCTCATGAGTATGGAGAGGATTGCAACATGATTTTGGAACTCGGTTTCACCTCAACACTGCCTTCCACCCTCAAAAATATGAGAAGATAGAGATAACTATCCAGATGTTGGAGTACATGTTGCGGTATTGCGTCTTGGACTTTTTTGGGTCTTGGTGTGACACTTTCCCTTGGTTGAGTTCACTTACAATAATGTTATCACTCTTCCATTAACATGGCTTCGTTTGAAGATTTGTATGGGAGACTGTTTCATTCATCCTTGTGATGTACAGAAGTTAGGGAGACAATTATTCTTGGTCTCGAGGTAGTGTAGAGCACGATAGAGAAGGTTCAGCTAGTTTGGAAAAGAATGAAGGCAGCTCAGGATTGGCAGAAGTCATATGTTGATCGTAAGAGGAGGCTCTAGGAGTTTGAGGTTAGAGACCACATATTCTTGAAGGTTTCCCCTCGGTGTGGGTAGAGGAGGTTTGGTAGAGGGACCAAGATTTCTCTGAGGTTCATTAGATCCTTCGAGGTGTTGGGGTGAGTTAGCAAAGTGGCTTACCGGTTAACATTGCCACCATATTTAGAGGGGATTCATGACGTCTTTCATGTATCCCAGCTTCATTGGTATCTTCACGATGACTCCCATGTCATTGAATGGGGAGAGTTGGATATCTAGGACGACATAACATTCATGGAGAAACCAATAGAGATCCAAGATCTTCAGGAGAAGGAGCTATGTGTATGGACCATTCCTTTGGTTAGTGTATTGTGGAGGCATGGTGGCCTCAAGAAGAGTACTTTGGAAAGTGAAATGTTGATGCGTACCCAATACCCGGAGTTTTTTTGAGTTTTTCTTTTGTGTTTTACTTTGTGATGTAATGCTTGAACCTTGATTGCAATAGGATGGGTTGCTTCTTTGTTCCGTAATGTGTGATTAAGTGTTGACATGTAGAAAGGGTAGGAATCGATTCCTAATCAATATGAATTAATTTAGATGTGATTAAACTCGTATAAGTGGGTTAGTTCCACCTAGAGTAGATAGTATCTCGACATGGAGCAAGGAATTCCATGATTCATGTGTTCAGAAAGTGTGTTTTTAGTACTCATTTTGTGTGTATTCTAGTTGTTTTGGGGTAGTAGATGTCAGAGGAAGTATTCTTGGATGTCAAGGTTTCACTTCTCCTTTTGAACAACACAGTGTGGTTTATCATTGAATTCTTATGACGGTAGCAGTGTTTCAAGTGCAGTAAGAACCTTGAGAGTTATCTTACGGGGTGGTTGTTTGGACCCCTCTTTATTTCAGGTTTGGTTTGAATTATTGAGGGGGATAATAGTTTGAGAGGTATCTGATGTAATGGCATGGACCTCTCTGGTCCATTACTTTTTCAAAATCTAGTTTTTTGGGTGTTCTAGGAGGTAACGGTTTCTCATTTCAAGAGTTTTCCAAAATTCTAGTTTTTCCATCGATAGGTTAGGTGTTGTTAGGTCAGGCGTTAGTAGGTTGTTCATCAGTGACTCAATGCTGGTAGGTCACGTCGACGACTCATATCAATAGTTTGCATCGGTGAATCATGTTGGTACGTCACGCCAGTGACTCGATGTTAGTAACTCAATGTCGGTAGCTCACATCGGTGACTCGTTGTCAATGCGTATGTGAATCGCCATCGATGGATCATCATCGGTAGCTCACGTTGGTAGCTTGTGTCGGTAGCTCAGCATCGGTGTCTTAGCATCAGTGGATCAGTATTAGTAGATTAGCATCGGTATATCAGTATCGGTGCCTCAACCATCGGTGACTCATTTTGACAATTTTTCAAAATTTCCAATTCTCTCGGGTTTTTTCAATTTCACCCCTTTAATGTTTTTTATGTAAATCAAGTTTAAAACCTTTTTTGATTGTTTATAAAGGAATTTAAAAGGATATTAATTATATATTTAATATCCTAATGCTCCTGGGACCTTTAAACGGTCAAGTTGCATGGTCTTGATTGCGATTTGACATTAATGGTCCATGAAACTGTTTCCATCCATTGATATAGGATCTTGATTTTTCTAAATATGTGATCATATCTTACTTTAACCCTTCCATTTTCTCTTGGTACACCTAGATCCTTTCTTCCCATAGAGTTTTGTGTTGTGTTGTGTCCTTCAGATCCGGTTTTCCCTTAGAGTCCTTCCTACTGCTTGCGCACCCCCTATTTTTGGTGCAAGGAGGAGATGTTGATCATCAGTTGTTCTAAGTAGTAATTCCTTCATCTCTCATTTATTTTTGTATCATGTGGGGTGGGTGTACTAATGTATTCTTATGGGTATAGTTGAAACCAATTTAACAGAGATAAATGAGGGGTGGGTAAGATGATGATAATAAAGATAATCAGACCTATTACTTTAGTAATAAATGAGGGGCGGGGTGATGTTTATGATGATCATTTGTTTTATTTGTTATCTTTGATCACTATTGTGAATCGTATGGGTTATATCCTTCTAAAAATCATAGTCATTGGTGTTCTTTGATTATGCATAAGTGATACTTTATACTTGTTGTTGATCCTCTATTGAATGGCTGCAAATATGAAAAATCTGGTTAATCATGTATACCTAGTTAAATATATGGATGACCTAGGATTGAACATGTTCTGTGATCACCCCTGAATTATCAAAGTGGAATTAAAGAATGAGTGATTCTAAATATGAATAAAATTTTATTTTTTGGTGTGGATGAGTGGTTCTGTTTGTCCTTGTGTCTTATATTTATCGTGTGGTGTTGTGCCTGGGGGTGTGGCTGTGTGTATGGGGTGGTACGAGTGATGTAATGGAATCTCAGGTTGATAGATTGGTTGATTGTGGAATGGATTAACTTATTGTGCAGTGGGACTACATCTAGGTTACGTTATGGTTGTTGGACATGGTATCTTTGTGCAGCGGGACTACAACCTGGTTAAGTTTTGTTGTTTTGCTGGATGTGGTGCTTTTCATGCACCAGGGCTACTAAGGATGGGTTGGGTGGGATAATTTTGAATAATGATGGTGTTACCTTGCATGGGAATTTTTTCCAGAGCTTCTAGGGGCTTTTATTTTAGGAATAGGTGTTAGAGTTGATTCTTTTACCCTAGTCATTCTTTCTCTGTTTGGCTTTGGTAGTGGTTAGTATGGTTAATTTTCCCTTATAATGTGAGCAGTGTTTGGTAGTTTCCTAGGTAGTGATGGAATAAATAATTTTTTTATTTTTAAATAAAGAATGTAAACTCGTTAAATGAATCTACTGGGGTTATGAATTAATTTTGTGGTCAGATGTGTGGTTATGTATTAGTGGTCGCAGCAAGGGCAGTATGGTGTGGGCTGGTTGTTTGTTTTAAATGCCCATATCTTGGGATGAGTGTTTGGTACCTATATATATACTTTTAGTTCCTTGTTATTTATATGATCACCCCACCCTAGCTGAGAACTATGTGTCGAACACCCCCATTTCATGGGGGAGGGTGTTTTTTCTAACATCCTGGTGGGAGGATGGATGACTGGTTATTAGATCTTCTTTGCTCCCACTTCTAGGAATTGGTAGCCCAAGACTCCTTGGGTAGGTTTTAGTGTGGTTGTGAGTCCCAGGTTTCTACGGGCAAGGTGTGATTTCCTAAGTGTCTTTAGGATGAGATATTTTGTGCTTTCCCATGTGTCTTCGGTATGAGGTTGTGGTTTTGTGGCCCAGGTGTCTGCGAGCGGGATATGATGTGGTTGTGGCCCAAATTTTTGCAGGTAGGATGTAGTTTGTGGCCTAGGTGTGTGCAGGAAGGTTTTGATAGTGGGGATTGTGGAAGAGTTTGGTAGCATCAGGATACCCATCGTTAGAGATAAGTAGTTAACCAGTGGGAAGTGGTGTGGGGTTCCCTATCATCGATGCGCTTACTACTTTACTTTACTTGCGTTATTTGGTGAGCGTGCCATGATGAGGTTGGGGTGGATAGTATACCTTGTTAGTTGATTTTGAGTTTATTTTATTTTCTCACAGGGTTATTAGTATGCTTCTCCCACTTATGCACGAGTGACTTTGGATTTTACTACTTAGTATAATTTTATGCTCACCCTACGTATATAAAACTATTTTTAGGTTTATAGGGAGATTATGCAGACTGTGGTGGACCTTACTAGATCATGCATCAGGATAGTTGTTGTTCTACTACTTAGATTTGTTCTTTGTGTATTTACCTTGGATATTTTCATTGTATTTCTAGCAGTTTTACTTTAAACATGCATGTGGGATGAATTTTGGATTCTTTTATATATATGTCTTGGAGTTTTTTGAGGTTGATACATATTATCTCCTAATATTAGTTACTATAAAAAGGGTAATGCCTCCCATTTTGTGAGATTTGAATACCCTTGGTTTTTTTTCCACCCTGGGGCCTATTGGAGGTGGGACTCGGGGGTCATTATCTCTTTTTCATCTTGAATAAGGAAGGTCATGAAACTTTTTCATCCCTTCCCTCGTCTTGAAGAAGGAGGGTCGTGACATAATGGTATCAGAGGATGATGGTTGAGATATAGGATGGAGTTTGGAGTTAGAAATAGTCAAGATTACATAGGTTGGTAGGGCAACAGTGTCAGGTGATATTGGTGTATGACATAGGCTAGGGAAGACTGACTAGGACATGAGATTTTAGGGACCCCTATGATCCGATGTAAGGACTCTGAGATTACCGAACGAACAAGTTAGGCTACACTATTTATAGTATAGAGACCCTAGGAGAGGTACATGCATCATAATGACTTGTGTTCCTATTTTATTTAGGTTGTTTTGGAAAATTTTAAATAAATAATGAGTTAAATAAGTTAAAATGAATCTTAAATAAAATTTCATACTACTAAGGCTTAGGAGTTTCTTATTTACCCATTTCAGTTATGGAATCAGGTCATCATCCACGAGTGGCCCAAGAAGTAGAGTCTTAGTAGGCTGATCTGGCTGATCAGTGGAGGTTTGATCCAGAGGAGGATGACAACCAGTGGTAGAGAACATTATGTGCTTTCTAGTGGAATACCTTGGGAAAATATGAGGGCAGTGTATCGGACATGGAGACAAAGAGCTGGATCGAGGAACTTGAGATCACCTTTAGCCTAATCTGGGATCTGATGAAGTACTAGGTTCTATTGGCGGTTAGTTAGATGAGGTAATATGTGCATCGGTGGTGGATGTTGTACTTAGGGGAGAGAAAGGAGGTTGATGTTCTGTGGGTTGATTTTGAGAAGGAGTTCCAGGTAGAATTCCTTTATTCGACCATGAAGGATGAGAAGCGACAAGAGCTACTATCCCTCCAACATGGGAGTATATCGGTATGGGAGTTGTGGATCAAGTTCAAGGATCTCCTTGGCTTTGCTCTAGATCTCTTTCTGGATGAGGAGTCTTGGGTGAGATGCTTAGAGGGGGCACTTCATCCTTATCACCAGTACACAGTTACTCCCTTCACCTTGTTGACATACCTAGAGGTCCATAAGAAGGTGGAATTGGTTGATATGATGCACTCCCGAGGAGTTTTATCATGAGAGGGGAGCTAGTAGGGTTCTATGAAGGGAAAGGCTTCCAACATCAGGTCTCAGGCACCAGGGCCTTCGAGGTTTTGACTAGCCGTGAGTCGACCTCAGTAGTTTCAGTTTCAACCTTATAGTCCTCATGGTTTTCCCATAGGCTTGGGACTGAGGTGTTTTTCTTGTGGATTCCACAGGCACCTTCAGAGTCAGTTCCCAGTTTGAGCTTAGTATGGTGGAGGTGGGCAGGTTCAGCACCCGCCTCAACAACAGTTTCCGGCCAAGCCATTTCAGCAGTAAGGATAGCAGGCTTCTGCTCCACCGAGGGGTGATGGAGCAAGTGGAGTCCAACCATAGGGAATTCCTTAGGTACCTCTACCCAAACTTGTTCAAGGAGGTGTTTGTTAGTAGTGGGGCCAAGGATATGGGTGTGGTCAGTTGCACTCCATAAAGGCAGCAGTTCCAGCGGGGCCAAAGATTGTTTGAGGTACGATCAGCTTGTTTAGTATTCTTGCTTGTGCCTTATTTGATTTAGGAGATTCTAAATCCTTTTTTAACCTAGAATATCCTATGTGATGGGACAAGTCATAGAGAGAATTTATATTCCCCTGGTGTTGAGTACACTGGTCGGAGGTTTGACCAACTTATTTTATGTTTTTCAGGGATGTAGACTGATGTTAGGGTTGCATTAGTCTAGCAGGGACCACTTTCTTCTACATATGTATCCATAAAATGTTATCCTTTGCATCGACTGGTTGTTTTACATGAATGTTTTTATCTAATTCTTCTGGAGAAGCATTGTGTTTTCATATGTGGTTGGCCAGCATGTGGCTTTTGTTGGCGAGCAGAGTTTTCAGGTGGGCAGCCAGCGTGTGGAGCCTCTTCTTTCCTTGTTGGCTGAGATTTCGGTGTAATCAGTGGATACTGAGATAGTGGAGGTTCCCAGTATTATTGAGGAATTCTTTTATGTTTTCCCCAAGGTGGTTGTGACTATACCCCCTTGACGTGATGTTGAGTTCAGAATAGACTTGTAGCCCGGTGCTTCTCCGATTTCAATGGATCCTAATCAGATGGCATCTTCTGAGTTATGGTAGCTATAGATACAGATTGACTATCTAATAAAGAAGGTATTTATCTAACCTAGTGGGTCACCATGGGGTGCTCCAATCTTGTTCTCAAATAAGGAAGATAGTGGTTTGATGATGTGCATAGACTACCGGAGGTTGAATTAGGTAATAGTCTAGAATTGTTACCTTCTCATGAGGATAGATGATATTTTTGAATATTTGAGGGGAGAAAGTTGGATTTATAATATCGATCTATAGTCTAGGTATCACCAGTTGAGGGTTAAGGAGGACAAAATCCCAAATACTGCTTTTAGGTGCAGGTATAGGCACTTCTAGTTCATGGTTATGTCATTCGGTGTAAGAATTCATCGGTCGTGTTCTTGGGACTTATGAACTCCATCTTTCATGAGTTCCTAGAATAGTTTTTCATCGTATTCATTGATGAAATTTGGATCTGATCAAAGTTAAAGGAGGAGAATACTGAGCATCTTAGGCCTGTCTTGGAAGTTCTTCAATGACACCAACTCTACGGAATGTTTTCCAAGTGCAAGTTTTGGACATAGAGGTCCACTTCCTTGGACATGTGGTGTATCAGCAGGGTGTAGCGGTGGACCCATTTAAGGTTGAGGCAGTTGTTTCTTGGGAAGCACCCAAGAATGTGGTATAGGTTCACAATTTTCTCAGTCTGGCAGGCAATTATCAGAGATTTTTACCTGATTTCTCTTGAGTATAAGCTCTGTTTACGACTCTGACTAGAAAGGACCAGGTCTATGTGTGAATTGAGCAGTGTTAGGTATCATTCAGCTACCTGAAGGGGAAGTTGGTTAGTTCTCCAGTGCTCTGGTTTCCATAGGAAGGGGTGATGTTCGTGGTGTTTTTTGATGCTTCCCATCTAGGATTAGGGTGTGTGTTGATGTAGAAATGGGGAGTGATCTCTTATGGGTCTAGGTAGTTATGTCTCCATGAATGTAACTATGCCACCCATGATCTAGATCTAGTAGTAGTTTTTTTTGTGCTGAATTTTTTGTGGCATTACCTCACTGGGGAGTGTTTTTTGGTCTTCACAGATCATAAGATCTTGAGGTATATATTCTCCCAGCGAGATCTGAACTTTCAACAGTGTAAGTGGATGGAGTTTCTCTAGGACTACAATTTTGATATCTCTTACACCTCAGGAAAGGGGAACGTCATGGATGATGCCTTGAGTAATAAGTCATAGAGGGAGGTAGTTTGAGAATTTGTGGATGCTTGGAAGGAAATGGAGGAATTGGCTGCCTTGCACTTAGATGCAAGGATGTATGGTTGTCAAGGTTGTCTATTTCATATGACGATGCATTTAACTCTAAGTTAGTATTTGGAGGAGTCTCAGTGGGGAAACTCGAAGGTGGAGATGATGCGTGATCACATTGACTAGGGTGATGTTTCGACGGGATGGTCGAAGGATGGTCAGATTTGGATGTTGTTTCATGAGAAGCTGTTTGTTCCAGTGGTGATGCACAAGGGATTTCTCTGTGAGTTTCAAAACTCACCTTTAGCGATACACTAAGGAGTTTCCAAAATATACTATGGCTTGAGGGATCATTTTTTGTGGCTAGTAATGAAGCGATCAGTGGTGGATTTTGTGGCAAGATGCTTAGTGTGTCAGTAGGTGAAGGCTGAGCACCGTGTTCTTGGCGGTTTGTTGCAACCCCTAGATGTCCCCGAGTGGAAGTGGGATGATATCTTGATGGATTTCATCATAGGGCTACCCATGTCTCTAAGAGGATTTGATGTTATCTGAATATTAGTGGATTAACTGATGAAATCGGTATACTTCTTAGAAATTAAGGAATCGTGTGCAGTGGGTGCCTTAGCCGGGTGGTATGTGGATGAGGTGGTGCGTATGCATGGAGTTCTAAGATACATTGTCTTAGATCAGGATACATGATTTACCTCATGAGTTTGAGGGGATTGTATTATTATTTTTGCACTCATTTGTGACTCAGCACTACCTTCCACCCTCAAATAGATGAGAAGACAGAGCAGACTATCCAGACGTTTGAGGATATGTTGTGGGCATGTGTCTTAGACTTTGGTGGGTCTTGGGTGAGACACTTTCCCTTGGTTAAGTTCTATTACAATAATATCTATCACTATTCCATTGTCATGGCTCCATTCAAAGCTTTTTATGAGAGACCATGTTGTTCACCCTTGTGCTAGACAGAAGTTGGGGAGACAACTGTTCTTGGTCTCGAGGTAGTGCAGAGCATGATAGAGAAGGTTCAACTAGTTCGAGAAAGGATGAAGGATACGCATGACCAGAAGAAGTTTTATGTCGATTGTAGGAGGAGGACCTTGGATTTTTAGGTTTGAGACCACATATTCTTGAAGTTTTCCCCTCAATGTGGGCAGTAGAGATTTGGAAGAGGGAGAAGGCTTTCTCTGAGGTTCATTAGACACTTCGAGGTGTTGGGGTGGGTTGATTAAGTGGATTACCAATTATCATTTCCACCATAGTTGGAGAGGATCCAAAATTTATTTTATGTCTTATATATTTATTGATATCTTCACAATGACTCCCATGTCATTGACTAGGGAGAGTTGGATATCGAGTATGACGCAACATTCGTGGAGCAGCCAGTGGAGATCCAGGATCATCGGGAGAAGGTGTTTCATGGAAAGACAATTCATTAGGTTCATGTGTTGTGGAGTCATGGTGGCCTCAATGAGATTACTTGGGAAAGGGATACGCGGATGTGTACCTAGTACCCAGAGTTGTTTTGAGTTTTTCTTGTGTGTTTTGCATTGTGATATAATGCTTGAACCTTGTTTGTTATAAGATGGGTTGCTTCCTTATTTTAATGTGTAATGAATTCCTAACATATAGAAAGGGGGACCTGATTCTTAATTTAGACGCATTAATTGAGATGCTATTAAACCCTTTTGGGTGAGTCAGTGTCACCCAGAGTGGACAATATCTTGACATGAAGGAAGGAATTACCTGATTCATGTGTTCGGACAATGTGGTTTTGGTACTCGTGTGGTGTGTCTTTCAATAAATTTGGGGTAGTAGATGTCAGAGGAAGTGTTCTTTGATTTCAAGGTTTCACTTCACCTTTCGAACAACACGTGGTGGTTTATCATTGAATTTTGATGATGGTAGCGGTGTTTCAAGTGCAGCAAGAACCACAAGAGATAACTTACGGGGTGGTTGTTTGAACCCCTCTTTATTCCAGGTTTGGTTTGAATTCTTGAGGGTGAGAATAATTTTATAGGTATCTAATGTAATTTCTTGGACCTCTCCAATCCATTTATTTGTCAAAATCCAGTTCTTGGGGTGTTCTGGTAGGCAACGGTAGCTCATTTTAAGAGTTTTCCAAAATTCCAGTTTTTCCATTGGTAGGTCAAGCGTTAGTGGGTCAAGCATCGGTAGGTCAGGTGTCGGTGACTCGGCATCAGTAGGTCACATTAGTAACTCATGTTGGTATGTTGCGTCAGTGACTCATGTTGGTAGTTCATGTCAGTGACTCGTTGTTGGTAGCTCAGTGTCAGTAGCTTGCGTCGGTGACTCGATGTTGGTGGGTCGCATCAGTGACTCCCCATCAGTGGCTCAGTGTCGGTAGCTCCCATCGGTAGCTCGCATCGGTAGCTCATCATTGGTGGATAAGCATAGGTGGATCAAGGTTGGTGGATCGGTGTTTGTAGCTCAGCGTCAGTACCTCATCCATTGATGACTCGTTTTTGTAGTTTTCCAAAATTTCCAGTTCTCTCAGGTTTTTTCAATTTCATCCCTTTAACATTTTTTTTTATGTAAATTGTGTTTAAAACCTTGTTTGGTCATTTATAAAGACATTTAAAATAATATTAATTGTATGTTTAATATTCTAAAGATCTTGGGACCTTGAAACAGTCAATATGCATGGTCTTAACCACGATCTAGCTTTAATGGCCCACAAAACTGTTTTCTTCTATTGATATAGGATCTGTATTTTTCTAAAGATGAGATCCTATCTTCCTTGAACCATTTTGTTTTCACTTGGTACGCCCAGAGCCTTTCTTCTCATGGAGTCGTGTGTTTTTTTGTGGCCTTCGGATCTAGTTTTCCCTTGGATTCCTTCCTGCTACTCATGCACCCCCTGTTTTTTTCACAAGGAGGAGTTGTTGATCGTATGTTGTTCTACGTAGGAATTACTTCATCTCTCTTTTAATTGTGTATCGTGTGGGGTGGGTGTACTGATGTCTTCTTGTGGGTACGGTTAAAACCAATTTAACAGAGATAAATGAGGGGTGGGGAAGATTATAATAACGAAGATAATTGGACTTGTTACATTAGTAATAAATGAGGGGTGAGGTTATCTTGATGATGATTTTTTGTTTTATCTGTTATCTTTGATCCCTATTTCATATCATATGGGTTGTATACTTATGAAAATCATGGTCGTTGGTGGTCTTTGATTGTACACGAGTGATACTTTATACTTGTTATTGATCCTCTGTTGATGGTTTCAAATATGAAAATCTGGTTAATCACGTATACTTGGTTAAATATATGGATGCCCCAGGATTGAACTTGTTCTGTGATCACCCCTGAATTATCAAAGTGGGATTAAAGAATGAGTGCTACTAAATCTGAATATACATTGAGTTTTTGGTGTGGTTGTGTATTGTGTGTGGTTCTGTTCGACCTTGTGTCTTATGCTGATCATGTGGTGTTATGCCTGGGGGTGTGGTTGTGTGTATGAGGTGGTATAGGTGGTTTAATGGAATCTCAGGTTGAGATATTGGTTGATTGTGGAAAGGATGAAATTTTTGTGCAGTGGGACTGCATCTAGGTTGCATTATGGTTGTTGGACATGGTCTGTTTGTGCAGTGGCACTGAAACCTGGTTGAGTTTTGTTGTTTTGTTGGATGTGGTGATTTTCATGTAGTGGGGATGTAGAGGATGGTTTGGGAGGGATAATTTTGAAGAAGTATGGTGTTACCTTTCATGGGAGTTTCTCTTGGAGTTTCCAAATAACGTTATTTTAGGAATGGGTGTTAGAGTGGATTCTTTTACCCTATTCCTTCTTTCTCTATTTAGCTTTGGAAGTGGTTGGTATGGTTGCTTCACCCTTATAATTTGTGAAATGTTTGGTAGTTTCCCAGGTAGGGATGGAATCAATAATTTTGGATTTTTAAATAAAGAATGATAACTTGTTAAATGAATCGGTTGGGGTTGCAAATTAAGTCTATGGTTGGTTGTGTGGTTATGCATTAGAGGTGGTAGCAAGGGTAGTTTGGTGTGGGTTGGTTATTTGTTTTGAAAACCCATATGTTGGGCTGAGTGTTTGGTACCTATATATATTCTTATAGTTCCTTGTGATTTTTATGCGCACCCCACCCTAGTTGAGCACTATGTGTCGACCACCCCCATTTCATGGGGGAGGGTATTTTTTCCAATATCCTAGTGGGAGGATGGATGGATGGTTATTGGATCTTCTCTACTCCCTCTTCGATACATTGGTATCCCAAGACTCTTTGGGTAGGTTGTGGTATGATTGTGAGTCCCAAGTGTCTGTGGGCGAGGAGTGTTTTACCAGATGTCTTCGGGATGAGATATGTTGTGATTTCCTAGGTGTCTTCAGGATGAGGTTGCGGTTTTGTGACCTAGGTGTTTGTGGGTGGGATGTCATGTGGTTGTGGACTGAGTGTTTTCAAGCGAGATGTGGTTTTTGGCTCAGGTGTGTGTGAGAAGGTTGTGAAAGTGGGTCTTGTGGAAGAGTATAGTAGTGTCAGGACGTTTTCCATTAGAGATGAGCAATTAACTAGTGGGAAGTGGTGCAGGGTACCCTATCATCGATGTGCTTACTACTTTACTCTAATTAACTTGCATTATTTGGTGAGCGTGCCTTGGTGATTTGGGGGTGAATAGTATAACTTGTTAGGTTATTTTGAGTTTCTTTTGCTTTCTCACAGGGGCATTAGTATGCTTCTCACACTTATGCATGAGTGACTTCAACTTTTACTACTAAGTATAGTTCTATGCTCATCCTGTGTATATAAAACTGTTTTCAGGTTTCCAGGGAAATTATGTGGACCATGCTAGATCTTACTATCTTGGGCGTCAAGATATTTGTTGTGTCGCTAATTAGCTTTGTTCTTTTGGTATTTACCTTTGATATTTTCATTGTATTTCTAGCAGTTTTACTTTAAACATGCATGTGGGATGGATTCTGGCTTCTTTTATATATATGTCTTGAAGTTTTTTTGAAGTTTATGCATCTTATATCCCGATATCGGTTACTATAAAAAGGGTAATGCCTCCAATTTTGTGATATTTGAATACCCTTGGTGTTGGTCGCCACCCCGTGGCCTATTAGAGGTGTGACTCAGGAGTCATTATCTCCTTTTCATTTTGAATAAGGAATGTCGTGACACTTTTTCATCCCTTCCCTCATCTTTAAGGAGGGTCATGATAGGTCTCTACACCACAAATGGCATCGCTTTTATTATAATATCTAGTAAACTTGAAGTTTCATGCATCAGATCAAAGGGTAACCTAAAATCTTGTGTCCTAGATAGTATCCCTTATTTTCAGTAGATACTAAGCTCAGGTGATACTTTTTTCTACTGAAACATGTCTATCGTGGGGTGTGACAAAAACAAATATTACCTAAGTTAAAATGTAGTAAAGTGGGTAACCTAGGTTGTCTCTATATAGGAGTGAACAACAATTACGTTTTCCACTTAAATTAAAGAAAGAAGAAGATGTTGTTTTTGAAATTGTTTGAGTTGAAAAATAAAGAAAGCAATTAAAAATAAATATTGAACACTAATGTATGAAGATAGAGATGGGGTCAGGGTAGGATCACCTTTGCAATGTCATCATAGTCATAAAGATCATATTCCCTCTCTTCCTATTGAATGAAAAATTAAATAATCCTCGATCAAGTTATCAATCACCCTTGGTTAAATAAAGAAATGGAACTCACTTTTATGTGAATAGAAGTTCATAAACAATTCTTAAACAACTAAGGAAAATCCCAATCGGGAATTGTACCTCCTTATAACTCTATAAAAAGTTCATTAGTTCCACACACATGCCAACGATCACTGGACACTCACCACCTAACACAATCTACTTGATCGAGACAAATTGCACTAGGAAGAGGGAGATTAAAAGTCTTTAACCAAAGATATTGGCGATGAATACACCAAACCCAAAACATGATAGTATTAAGATAATTATGAAAAATTGAGAATATAAATCTTTCAAAATAAAAATGTGGTTTTACATTTAATCACAAAACCCCGACATTAAAAAAGTGAAACTCCCCCTTCCCCGATCACTCAAATGCTTTACCCCTCCATGTGAAGGGTAATAGAGTTGAAATGGGAAGAATAGAGCATGATGAAACAAAGAAAAAGAGAAAAGCGAAAATACAAAGAACTTCAAGAAATAAATCCCCCAGCACAGAACCTCTTGCACCTTCTTCAACCCCTTTGAATGGAAGTGAACACTCTTATTTATAGGCTTGTGGAGTAGAAAATTTCCCTCAAGAATTATTCCACCGAAAGTTTGAGTCTTTTTCGCATATTAAATCATATAATCTCAGGAAGTTGTCTCCATAAATGTTGTCCCATATCTCTTGTGCATTATACCTCAAAATATTAGAAGATTTGGACAATTGTCCCAAAATTTATAATCTAATTTTGATGAAGATTTTTTCTTCCTGAGGAGACTCTTCAACTTCCTCGTTTTGGAAGCATTCAACAAAAGCCTTAATGACTAAATTTATTCATTAAATTAAGTTTAATCATGAGGCTCAGAGTCCTATTTCTCCTCCAACTAGAATAACCTAATTTGGAAATATTGAGGCTGAGATATGCCTCATTAATTAAGGTGGGGTCCATTATGTCAGCCATAAATATTTCTTCTCTTGATTGATTTATCTGGGACAGTGAGTTTTGAATTGGATATAGGTCCATAATACAAATTTGAATCCCACGAGCATTGAAATCCTAAAAAAATAATTAATCTATTTGGATCAAAATTGTAAAATATATTCCCAAAATACAGTAGCTCCACAAAACTGCAAAATTTCCAGAATTAAACAATTTTCACAATTAAACCCAAAATTCACCAAAAACACTAAAATGATAAAAATAAACCCAAATTGATTAATTGGAAGGGGTTAAATTATTAAAACACATATGAAAATTAATGGAAATATTATCTCTATCAATTCATCCGCACTTAGCACTTGGACTCCTGGACAAGTCAACATTAAAATCAAATCAAAGCAAATTAAAAACACATGGCAATGAGATCCACCAATTCAATACCAATAAATAAAAGATATCATGCCTAATAAATAACCAGTATTTCAAGTTCTAAAATCAGATCATTCAATATTTTTCCTCTTCATTTCTCTTCCCATTCACACAAGACACCTACCTCACATGAATTTTCTCTAATCTCACAAATATCAATTTTCAACAAAGTTTTTTCTCATTCAAACTAATGAAAGGGTCACCATAGCATTGACAAACTCCTACTTCTACACCCAATGTGAGTCAAGGACATATGTTTATCATGAGGACTTTTCAGTGTTGTTCTTTGTATTTCAATTGATAGGATTTTTATGTGAAAAAATCTGAGGCCGAATGAGGAGGGCTTGGCTCTTTTTGAAGCAAAATTTCAAAATTCTAATTTTCACTCAAATATGGTATCCTACTCACTCCCCTTAGTAGAAATTCAGATCCATTATAATAAAAACTCTAGGAATGTTTAAATATATAATCATTTCAGCATAAAAAATTTCAATCTTCTCAAACATGATTTTTCTTGAAAGCTCCAGAAAAGGCACAACTTTCTTCCTCCATTAGAAGCTCCAGAAAGGCACAAATTATCTTATCATGAAAGCTCCAAAAAAGGCACAAATTTCAACAGAATAATTTTTTTAGCAGCACACATATCTCTTCAGCATTTTATTTTTCACCCAAATTTTCACCAAATGAGGTAGCACAACACAAGACAGCTTCCCCCACACTTAAGTTCAACTAGATCATGAAATTTAACTTCAAGATTAGGTTGGATAGGGAAAATTGGTTTATAATGTGGCTAACCTAATATGATGTTCATGGATTCTAAGGGCTAAAATGATTAAATGTACAAGTTAGGTTAGAATGAAAGGGATTCTCTTGAAAATGGGGCTTTAAAACCAAAAAAATGACTCAATCATTTAAAACACAAGTACCCCAAACCCTCAGGTTTTGAAAGGAATAAATCAAATTCTGGTTAAAAAAAAGCACAGTTTGGTTCTCTTAAGAAGTGATTTGAATGAAAATAACATGACAAAAATGGTTTAGAAGCCTCATATTAAAGTGATTTAAAAGATAAAAACATTCAAATGTGGCATGGGATTCAAAAATTGGAGTACTTTTCATGAAATTTCCAAAGAATTGAACTTGAAACAAAGTCATTTTTAACATTAATTTAAGCTTAGTTTCATGGAATAAATTGGTTCACTCAATGACATGGGTTTCAAAAATGTAAATGATAATCATTTCAGCTCAAAAGTTTCAAAAAACACAAAAAACTGAAAAATAAACACAAATTTTTTTGAAAACACACAATTTTTTATTTTTTATTTTTGAAAAACTAACACAAAATAAAAATACTAGAATACAAAGGTTTCCTCCCCTACACTTAAATGGTGCAGTTTCCTCAATGAAATCAAGTGTATTTAACATGTAAGAAAATTTTAAAATGAATCACAACAACAATCAAGTGCAAAGGAGAGGTACGACCTGATGGCTCTTATTGATAGACAGGTAGGAGGGGTGTGATCTCCTCCACTGGATCTAACGGAATGGTCCCATGGAATTTCTTCAGCATGTTTCCATTAATATTTAATGGCTCCTTCTCTCCATCCTTCACAATATGCATAGCACCAAAAGGATATACATGAGTAACTATAAATGGACTCACCCATCTGGAATGAAGTTTACTTGGAATTAGCTTGAGTCTTGAGTTGAATAACAACACTTTATCTCCAGGATGGAAGTCTTTTGGTTGGATCAGATTTTCATGATCCACTCTTCTTCTCTATTTGTAAATCCTATAATTTTCAAATGCTTTTATTATAATTTCTTCCAACTCCTACAACTTCAATCTTTTCTCTTTCCCAACACTTTCAAGATCCAAATTCATCTTCCTCATAGCCCAATACGCATTATGCTCCAATTCCATAGGTGGGTGACAACTTTTCCCATAAATCAGCCCATATGGACTCATTCTAATCAGGGTCTTTTGTTCTATCCTATAATCCCATAATGTGTCCTATAACCTCTAGCTCCAATCCTTCCTATTTGGTTTAACATTATTCTCTAAAATTCCTTTGATTTCCCAGTTGGACACTTCATCTTGATCATTTGTTTGTGGGTGATAGAGAGTTGATGTTTTATGATGCACACCATACTTCTTTAGTAAAGTCTCTATTATTCTATTGAAAAAGTGATACCCTTGATCACTGATGATGTCTCTAAGCACTCCAAACCTACAAAATATGTTATCCCTGACAAAATCACAAACAACTTTAGCATTATCAGTCCTGGTGGCTTTTGGTTCCACCCATTTGGAAACATAATCAACTACAATAAATATATAAGAATTTTCAAATGAAATTGGGAAAGGTTCTATAAAATCTATCCCCCAAAATTCAAAAATCTCACAAAAAATAAGTGGTTTTGGGTCATTTCTTGTCTCTTTGAAATGTTTCCAAAAAATTGACATTTTTAACACCTTTTTCAAAATTCATGAGAATATTTAAAAAGGGTGGGACAATAAAATATAGATTCTAAAACCTTAATTGTTTTACTTTTAGGTCCAAAGTGGCCTCCACAAGCTAATGTGTGACAAAACTTAAAGACAAAACCAATTTCACTCTCAGTCAAACATCTTCTTATCACTTGGTCATTACAAATCTTCCAAAGAAATGGATCATCCCAAATGTAATATCTAGATTCAGATTTAATTTTGTGAATTTGATGTGAATTGAAATGAGATGGGACTCGAGATGTTACCAGATAATTTACCATGTCAGCATACCAAGGCACTTCTCCTTTAACCAAGTACAACTGCTCCCCTAGAAGGTGATCATTCAATGGTTCTTTTTCTGGAATTTCAGCTTCTGCAGTGTTAGGAAGTCTACTTAAATGATCAGTCACTTGGTTCTCATATCCCTTCTTGTCCTTGATTTCTATGTTGAACTCCTATAGCAGTAACATTCATCTCACTAGCATCGGTTTAGCTTCATCCTTCTTTATCAAGTACCTAAGAGCTACATGATCAGAAAACACAGTGACTTTAGTTCCAAGCAGATATGATCTAAATCTTTCTAAAGTAAAAACAACTGCTAAAATCTCCTTTTTCGGTTTTGTAATTAAATTGAGCCTTATCCAAGGTTCTTGAAGCATATGTAATGACTTGTGTCCTGCCTTCAATTCGCTGAGAAAGGACTGCTCCAACTTCTTGGTTGGAAACATCACAAAGTAGCTCAAATGGTTCTTCCCAATTTGATGGCTACATCACAGGTGGTTCAATCAATATCCTCTTCAAATCATCAAATAATTCCCTACATACACCATTGAAATCAAAATCAGTATCTTTCAAAATCAATATAGATATAGGGAGATAAATCATACTGAAATCTTTGATAAACCTCCTGTAGAATCCTACATGTCCTAAAAATGATCTAACATGTTTCACACAAGTTGGGTAAGGAAAAGAATTTATCACTTCAATTTTTGATTTATCAACTTTAATTCCCTTTGTGGAAATGTCATGACCTAGGACAATTCCTCTCTCAACCATGAAATGACGCTTTTCAAAATTTAAAACAAGATTTTTTTCAATGTAGGTTTTCAAAAAAAAATTCCAAAATCTTCAAACAATGGTCAAAAGAGTTTCCAAAAACTGTGAAATCATCCAGGAAAACCTCTAAGAAATCTTCAATGTGATCAGAAAATATACTTACCATGCACCTCTAAAATGTACTTGGAGCATTAAATAATCCAAATGACATCCATTTATATGCAAAAGTGTTGAAGGGACATGTAAAGGTTGTCTTCTCTTGATCCTCAAGGGAAATGGGTACCTAGAAATAACCTGAAAATCCATCTAAAAAGCAATAATGATTCCTCCCTGCTAATCTCTATAACATATGATCAATAAAGGGAATGGGAAAATGATCTTTCTGAGTGACCTGATTCAACTTCTAAAATCAATGGACACTCTCCAGCTATTCTAAATTTTCATAGGGATTAATTCATTGTTTTTATTCCTCACTGTGGTTAGGCCAGTTTTTTTTTAAAACTACATGAATTGGGCTAACCCACTATGAATATGAGATGGTATAGATGATCCCAGATTCCAATAGCTTCTCAATCTCCTTCTTTACAACCTCCATCAAAGTGAGATTCAATCTCCTTTGGGGATGTCTGACAGGTTTGGAATCTCCCTCAAGAAAAATTCTATGTGAGCATATTTTTGGGTTTATTCTAGGTATATCACCTAAGATCCACCCTATTTATTAGATATTATCTCTCAAAAGATCAATAAATGATTTTTCTTGGGTTTCAGACAGATTACTTTCAATTATCACTAGTAATTTCTCTCCCTCCCTAAGGTACACATATTTCAAATCAGTGGATAGTGGTTTTAATTCCAGATTATGGGGATGCTCAAGAGATGAAACTAAACTCATGCCCCCCACTTCCAATGGTTGGATATACTACACACAAGAAATCATAACATCTTCTTCATCATTTAACCAATCATCAAGGAAATCAGATATTACCTCTTCCTTCCACATGAAATCAGAATCTCCAGCATTTTGGGAATCCACGTGTTCAATGATATTTTCAATGGGAGTCTCTCCTAAGTATAAGAATTCATGGAACATACCTTATTATTCAATGGGATCAGTACCAACTTCATGGGAGATTGAAAATATGGAGTGATCATCCAATGGGTGCCTCATGGATTCAAAAATATTGAAGTGGACAGTGCTCTCTCCAAACTCCATGGTGAGTGTCACTTCGTGGACATTGATGATGGTCTTAGCTATCTTCAATAAAGGTATCCCAAAAATGATGGTTGAGTGTGATTGGATTCTATCTTCTTTCATATTTAGCACATATAAATTAGTTTGGAACAAGAGATCTTTGACTTTCACAAGGACATCCTCCAGAACTCCTGTTGGGAAAACTGTGGATCTTTTTGCGAGCTGGAACACCACTCTAGTGGGCTTCAAGTATCTCATCTGCAAAGAAGTGTATACTGAGTGGGGAAATACATTAATTTAATCACCTATATCACACAAATAATTAGAGAAATTTTAATAACCAATGGTGTATGTAATGGAAAACGTCCCTAGATCTTGACATTTGGTTGGAAATTGTGGTGTGATAAGGGTAGAGACACTTCTTCCCAAGTTTATCATTCCATTCCCTTGATGTGTCCTATTTTTTGTGAAAATATCCTTCAAAAATTTAGCATACTTTGGAATATTTTTGACTAATTCAAGTAAGGGGATATTGATTTCCACTTTCTAGAAGGTTTTCAGAATTTATTTTTGAAGTGCTTCCTCCTACAATTTCTTTGATTCAATTATCCTTGATGGAAATGGTGGGGGTAAGTCTTTATTCTCCCTTTTTTCAATGGTGTTTATTTTTTATTCTTCCTTGGTTTATCCTCATCTTCATCTTCTTTCTTCTCACCTTCAAAGTGCATTTTTATAGAATTTTCAGAGTTTACAACTTCATTCTTCCTCAACTCAGGTGGTCTTGTTTTAGGTTCATAGGATGATGATGGTGAGAGTTCTTTTCCACTTCTTGTTATTGTCATACTGAAATTCTTTTTTGGATTTGGGATTGTTTGGGAAGGAAGTTTCCCAGGATTTTTTTTTCATAATTTCAACAAAACTTCTCATCGTGTTTGTCATCTTTTCAACATTATCTGCTAGGTCATCAAACTTGGATCGTAGCTATTCCACATAAGTTTTTGTGTTGGTGGGTGGGTCTTGGAAAATTTGGTGGTTGGTAGTGTGGAAGATGGTTATAAGATTGATTTTGTTGAAATGGTAGTGGGTTTTGGAACTGGTTTTGGTTCGGGGGTCTAGCTTGATTTTGCTGATTTCCAAACCCATACTAAACATGGTTAGGCTCTCTCTATCCTAGATTTTGTTGGTATTGCCTCAGTTTAAAGGTTTCTGCACAATTTTTCATTCCCTCATGAATACCTCTTATGCTAGTATCTCTTGTTCCAAAATATTGTGAGTTCTGAGAAATCTTCTCAATCAAACCCTTGGCTTCTTCTGGTGACTTGTCAATCAATGCACCTCCAGATGAGGCATCAATAAGGTTTCTATCATTGTACAGTAATCCTTGATATAAGAAGACAAGAAATTGATTATCCTAAATGGATTAATGTGGGCAGTTGGCACATAACTTTTTAAAACTTTCCCAGTACTCGTAAAGGGTTTCTCTATATGATTGTCTAATTGCATAGATCTCCTTTCTAATGGTTGTGCTTCTGGGGGCGGGGAAGAATCTTTTCATGAATCATCTCACCAATTCATTATAGTCATCCACATATCTAGTTTGTAGACCATACAACCATTCTTTGGCAGATCCCTCTAATGAAAACAAAAATGCCTTCCACTTTACTTGTTCCTCACTCACTCCACGGGGTCTAAAAGTTGAGAAGACATTTGTGAACTCTTTAATATGTTTTTTGGGATCTTAACCTACCAAGCCATGAAACTTTGGGAGCAATTGAATCATGTTAGGTTTCATCTCAAAATAATTTTGTAATACTGGCATGACAAGTTGATTATTCTGATTAAGTAATTGTGGGGCACAAAGGTCTCTAAGGGTTGGGTTTTGATTTCCATACATGATGACAAGCTCGGAGTGAAAACTTGAATTTTCACTCGAGTTTGTCAGATAAATTTCATCAAATTTAGGTTGTAAATTAATGTTTCTATGTCTATTTAACAAGGTTCTTTCAATTTTAGTATCAAGGGGGAAAGGTTCAGTGTTTGAGGTTATATTCATGCAAATTTGAAAATAAAATAAGAAAAGGGAAAAGAAAGAGAGAAAATAAAATGTTGGCACTACCTCCATGGAAACGGTGCTAAGTTTTGACATGTGCCTATTGTGGAGTGTGACAAAAAAATATTACCTAGGTTAAAATATAGTAAAGTGGGTAACCTAGTTTTTCTCTAGAGAGGAGTTTGAAAGGTTCTGGGGTGCGTAGCGAAAGCCGGTGGGCTAAGGATTTTAAAATTTTCATCAGCAGATCAACAGGACTTGTCGACGCCGACAATCTGAGCCCCGTAGAGGTCTGAGTATCTTGCGTAAATTATAAGAAGCGCAAAATAAAAATAAAAATGTACCCATTTCAAATCTGAATCTGCGGTCGACTAAAACTCATCGATGGTGATCGTCACTTGAAGGATCCATAGAAGGATCCCTCTAGATAATCCAAACGCATTTCAAAAACCCATGAAAGCATCGATCGTCAAATTCTAGGTGCTAGCGCAGAGATCCGACGACCCCTTCGACGTCCCGACGATCCCCGCATCGAGATGCCTTTGATACTTGAGAGATTTCTTGATCTAAGCTACTTGGATCGAGAGCTTCTCTCTCTAGGAAGTAGTAGGATAGAGAGGATCTCAACTTCATTCCATGAAAGTGATTGAATAGTGATAATGGACACCCATTATAGAGAGACCTCCCTTGTATTTATAGTGACATTGAGAAATACCCGATTGGGTTCCCCAACCCCCGTTTATTTCAACATCTGCTAAATAAATAATTTTGATGAACTAAACTACGTCAATATTATTTATTATTTTATCATATAATTGTAATATATATAAAATATATTATGTGATAAAAACCAATCCATTTAACTCGACTCGTTTTCCTGCTTAATATTAAACAAACCTTGAATATTAAAATAATATTTGTTCAATTAATATTTTTCTCACATTTACTAAACTTGTAAATACATTAAATAAATTCAATCCCAAATATTCATAACTTTAATATTAATGAATTTATTTAATTCTTTTGGTGATCAAAAACGTGGACAATACTCGGACCCCTGTGGTGGGTCCCACCATATCCAATATACTTATTCAACTGAATAGGGAGGATTCTTGAATATGCTATTTTGTGTGACCCTCTAGGCCCTTATCTCAATAGTAGTGAATAAATACACAGACCAATAGTAGATTCTAGCAACCCATCATGACCCCTAAAGAGATGAGGATTGTCATAGTAATGATAACCAACCTACAAACACTGACTGTGTACTATAATCTCTTTTTCATTAAATATCTCATAAAGCAGGACGCACACTTGTGTCATCATCCTTTTCTTGCTTTATTATTTTTTGATCTTACTGGATGGATTTGCCTTTCTACTGCTTTGGCCAAAGACTTATGAAGGCAGTGCCATCCTAATCAACCAGGCCTGAGATATACAACTTCCTAAACTTGAAAGAGACAAATTCTTTCTTGACCATTTAGCTAATTTCATACCACCAACGACGCACCCAACACAAGCTACCTCAGCACAATTTCAATACCATGGTTTTCACCTTGCATCAAAGTACATAATCAAATGGTACACATTGGTAATGGTCTCAAGTTAGGAGACCAATACACATGTCCATAGATAAGAACAACCAATGATACCTAAAACATGTGGTGTTCCTTTTAGAGGGTCTTCCTCATGATATCACTACTAGAGATTACCAAGTGTGAACCTCATGAGAAGAATTTCCGATGATTATGAGCCCCCAGCACCTAATAATAAAACATCTATAGTGTTTAGTCATTAAGATGTATCTAGACCATAGAACATATATTTAAGATTAATGTCATAGTATCTTGAGGTTATCATTATAGCTTGGGATCTGTTATAACCTCTCGACATGAATATTTAATCGTTGGACATTACCATTATAATATTGGATGCAAAAAATTCTACACTATAATGGTAATATGAAATCATGTATAACTAATTGTACACATGATATGGTAATCAAAAGTACTGCATGGTTGGGTCTAGGGCACCCACTATTTCAACACTCCCACTTGCACTAGAGCCAACTTTCTAAACAAACTTTTTAGATACTCACATGATAAAGATCATGCTTCTACTGAGTAATGGCTTTAACTGCTAGGCCTGTGATGTTTTCGTTGCATGGCATATCTGCTATATGCGGTCTCATCTGCTTGAGTAAAACTTCTCAAGATAAGGTCTCCCTAAGTATATCACTTTTGTTCATTTTCATAACTTGACAACTTGGCTAGTAAGAATATCATAATTCACATTATGATAATACTTTTCTCACTAGGTTTGATTCCAAGAACTGGAACAAATTGTTGCATTTAACTACTTCTTAGCTGCCTTAGAAGCTGCAACATACTTGGTATTTATAGGTATGGCTACCACTAGATTTTATGATCTTGACTCGCTCATCACCATTACCTAACTACGATACTAGATCAAATTGATCTAAAGATTACTAGTATGTTTCACGCTATAAATATTATACCTTCTTCTCCTCACACAAGGTACATATCATTTGTACTCACTGAAGTACAAGATGATAACTCTGACTGCATCACTTGCGGTGCTCCTGGAAATAATTGATATCTACCTACAGTAAAGTATATCCTGGAAATATCAATTATTTTACATGACATGGAATATGTGGTTGATCCATCGCTAAAGCGTTTGGTATCAATTCACAACATTAATCTCTTCCCATGCTTCGAACATGTTAACCTGGAGAGATTAATCCATGTGACATTGGAAACAATTCTGAACTTGAACTGTTCTAACTTGTATTTTTCAATACAATGTCACTGTATGTACGATTTACTAGGACCAAGAAACCTATGGATATACCTTAGTAGATCTTGTTCCCTAGAACTTAGGTTTCTAATTTAAGTTAATCATTGGAGAATTGCTTTTATTCTAATCTTATCTAACTGTAAGATCAAGATATGTTTTCCATATGTTGTTGAACATATTTCACTTGGAAAACATTGGCACTCCCACTAACCTTTGGTAGACACGTGGAAAATATTCATTTGAAATGAATGCTCTAATATCTTATTACTTACTTTAATTCAAAACTGAATTTAGGTAACTTGCAACCTTCATTGGAATCATATGATGTCATCATCCCTTTCTGGTTGCGTCGTATAGACACCTTCCACTAAAGATGATCTTGACATCCAATGACCAATTTAATGATCTTAGAAGTTAGCTATAATAAGTAAAAATTCTAATGGATTTAGGCATACCGACTTTGTATAACCAATCGAGCCTTATTGGTACTAGGCTTGTACCATCCATGTATCATTTCATTTGAATACCCACCACAGTATTCAATTTATAAGCCCCTTTGCAATTTGATACATGGAATCCATTATTGAATTTTAAATTAGTCTTGTCAATCATAGCTAATTTCCATATACTGCTTACTTGTAGGATTTATTATTCTTAATGAATAATATATCACCAACCGCGGTGAATATAAAACCATCACTATGGTTTCATTCTTCCTACGCAGTATGTGTCTCTCGAACGTTTCTATTCCACATGTACATGTGAAACTTGTTTGTATGCCAACCATTTGTGCATCTCGAGCATTAACTAAGTCTAAGTCAATTTTTCTCCCACTATCTCAAATAGAGATGTTCACCCTTATATAGAAATGTAGTCTAATACTTGACTACATCTTTTCTATTTTAGGGATTTATATAATATCCTAAGAAACTTTTAGGATATTTACTTAGATGCACCATGTGTTTAGCTTGATGCATGTTTGTTTATATATTAACAAACTCTTTTCATCCTAACACATGACCTATGACGTAATGGATTTTCATCATACTAGGACTCGTATGATATCCATTTTTCATTTGAATTGGCATATTGGTTATGAGTTTATACCGTTATTTTCAAAGCATGTCATGAAGTATAATGGAATTTTCTGCAAGTTGCAACATTGATACAACTTACATCATAACTTTGATGTGTAAAATCTGCATTTAGGAATTACTCCACACAACATTTTGTTGATCAATGTAAACATGTAAGACATTTTCATTAATCCTCCTTATGAACATCAATACGGTGATGTAGATAAGGCAACATGTGTTTAGGTATTACTTCACGCTACATTATCATGATCGATGATTGCATAGTCAAGATATTCTTCTGCATGTCAATCTGAAGCAACTCATATCTTCTGACTATGCATACACTTCACTATTAAATTACTTAATAACTTAAAGTAATCTTATGAACTATCTTTACCTCTAGATTTCCTTTGAATAGTTCACACTCACTTGTTGAACTAACCCCGAAAGCTTTGTGGAATACCTTTATTTCTAAAGGTTTCTTTGTCTAAACTAAAGATGTTAATAATACTAATGTTGTTTAGTTGTGTCGAGCCTAAATACCATAATGGGTATATGCTTGATGTCTACTTTTAGTTTTACTTGACAAAGAATCATATTGACACAACTGGGTAAGTCTTACATTTATATATCCATCACTTATTGCCTATGATTCAAGTACCAGTGAACTATTTTTTGAATATGTGACCACAAACAACATTAATTACAAAACTTGAAATAATGTCTAATTATGTCCACAAGATCATGTGATATAAATGTTTTGGTTATACTCAACAACTTGTTCAATTTGAATCAATCACTTGGAAATTAAAAGTTATGTGTTTCTCATCGCTAACTTAGGAATCACCATTTCTCAGCTGTTTGGAGAAGACACCTTACTTCTAGTAATGTTTCTCTACTTACTTGGTTACTGTATTTTAATACATATATATGAAAATCATATTGTATTTAATACCCAAGAAGTATGTGAGAAACAATACTTTATATTTATGAATATAAACTGAATGAGAAGTGGGTACTTGCTTCTTGTATTTCAGTTTATTGCATTTTAAACTTCCATAAATTTATTTCAATATACGATACAAATAAACTCCTATTAAGTAACCAACCACTTTTCTTTGAAGGACATTACTAAGGTGCCTTTGGCGTAACTTTCCATAGGATTTTCCGCTTTGTCATTCAATTTATTCTCCATAAGAACAAAAGATGATACTTTCTTTAATATTATTATTACTTGGAGAATGTTACCTTAATGGTAATGAAGTGCTTACTCTATATCATTTGTTTATATCCTTAAAAAAAACTAGAGTAATTGGTTGTAAAAGGTATAAGAATGGGATGACATGAAATATTTTGAACTGTCTTTCACTTTACACAAACTGAGTGCAATCATCACATTCAAATCTTGCTTCACTTTTTCCTTGGAAACTTCTTGGAGATGAGACTACATGTAACATCATCCATGTCATGATGTAGCGACCGCAACTAAAATCAGACGTTGATGATAACATTATGACAGAACCATCATATGCTCAATTCATGAGTCTCCTATAAGAATTTACACCCTCTCTTGTTGAGGTGGCTTAACAGGTTGGGACACAAGCACCTTGAATTTCCATTATGGTAGTAATATGCACAAGCACCTATACTACACTTGGAATTTCATGCTTGTTTGGACATTAACTTTGTCTAATATTCATTGTGGTTTTATTTGTGGTATCTCTTTCCATTCTCTATAAATAAAATTTAGCAGATTAGTACCTTTTATGTTGATTACTAAATGTGACATTACTGATTAATTTAATCATCAAATGTCTCCCACTAATTTTTTGAATTCTAGGAACCCTCTATACTAGAATCGAAATAATCTTGAGTATTCTAGTGGCAAGGATCTCTGAACCTCCCTCGTAGTCTACAAGCTATGGCTACGCCACTACTCGGAGGGTCTAAGGTAGGCTTTTGGCTTGCCAACCGCATTAACTCGTAGTTCCTTGATATGTTGAGTGAAGTCCCAGCTTCTGAAATCATTACTTGATTTACTCAACACTTGAATCTAAAATTACAACAAACTATCTATGGTTATTTATTTGCTGCAATTTTAGTTAATTCAACCCGCCACCCTAATAAGAACTCCCCGGTAGTAAGAGGCACCCTCAACTATGGCATGACAGGCACCTCAAACACCCGATTTTGTTCAAACTTGAATGATGGAAGGCTGTTGTGACTTAATATTACTTTGAGGGTTTCATGTTTTTCTCTCTCGACGAATGTGATCCATTTTTATTAAACTTTTTCATCTATGTTGTTACGCTCACAACTGAACTTTAATAGAAAAATACACGTCGCTTCTTTATGCATTTTATTATCTATTATTTTATGTATTTTCCTGCTGTTCTAAAATGCATAAAATAATAAATAAATGCATAAAGGTAAAATACCACCTGATTGGTCTTGAGCATCTAAACGACCTAAGGGCATCGTACCTGAGTCGATGCTTGACTCATAATGCAACTGACCCTTGCTTGGTATGTTTGTGTCTCTTCTGCAGCATCTCCTTGTCTTGGTGAGGTCCACGTCACATCTTGGAGTACCACCTCATCTTAGTGGGATCCACTTGTCGTCTTTCATCATCTTGATCAACATTCATCGCCTCATCTTGGCGGGGTCCATGTCATTCGTCGTCTTCGTCCGAAGTACAAAAGTACTCGTGCGCGGGCGAGGAGAACTCAGTTATAAATGTACATCATGTGAATTGGACATGCATGTCCTTATACATTTTAACCGAAAAAGAAAGATGACGTGCAGACCGTATATTTAATTAATTACAAGAATCGCACATAATTAAATAATTAATTAAATAAAAGGAAACATACACGGGTCGGTGCTCAAGACCAGTAGATGGATAAATGATGCGTGATAAAATTAAAATGCATTAAATAAGTATGAGATTTTATTTAATTAAATTAAATAAATTAATAAATTCAAATAATTTAATTAATCATCGGTATGCTAATTAATTTAATTTTTATGCCAAAATTAAATTAATTTAAATCCTCGGGTATTAAAATAATTAACCAAAATTAATTTTAATTAATTTAATTTAAATACTAAAATTAAATTAATTACTTTGATTAATTTAAATTGGTCGGTCCCCGAAACTCGACTGGAGGGCCTGTGCAGGTCGGGCCAAACCCGCATAGGGCCCTACGAGGCCTTCCAAGACCAAACTGGATCGGGTCGATCCATCCAAACTCATTCTGGGTTGGGCAGGTCCTCCTGGACTGCCTCTGGACCAAATTTGCCCTGCAAAAAATAATCTGCAGTCAAAGAGGTACCTCTCGGCGTGTAAACAGAATCCAGTCAGGCCGGTGTGGTCGAATAGCATCGGAAGAGGTCGGGAAGGCCGAGTGGGATGCTCGGGAGCTAGAAGACAGGGTGAACTAAGGGTCGTCGGCCGGTGGGGCGCCAAGCTGCAGCTTGGAGAGATTTGCGGCACCTCAAGAGCTCAGGATGGCAGAGGGTGTGAGAGGTGATAGTAGTTCCGGCACCTGGTCGGGCCACCAAGGAAGGTATAGGTGGCGTCCGGCCTAGACAGAGGTGTGGCAGTGCACTAGGGGAAGTCGCAGGGTGCGGGGCAAGGGCGGTCGGTGGCCAGAGTAGCTGCATGCTGAGGAGGCCAAGAGGATGATGCTCAGGTGGCCTTGTTGGGCATCCAGCGCAAGGAGGGAGAGACGGTGGGGCTGGATAGCGAGTCGGTCGGCTGGTTGGAGCCAAGGCAGTGGCGCTTCAGTATAAGAGGGAGGCTGAGCAGCGGGACCTCCTACGTCTGGTGCGCGGTGGGACCAGGAGGCGGACAGGAGGCGAGCAGGGTCGGGTGTTGTGGGAGGCAGGACCACGCACGGCGGGTGCCAGCGCGAGCGGAGGTTCGGGTCATGGTAGCGTCACAGGAGTAGGGTTTCTAGCTCCTAGTGTTGGCTGAAAACAGCAAAGTGGTACATGGAAGCTGGTGGGATAGGGAGTTCGGTCGGCGACCAGGAGCAGGAACAGACGACGACTACTAGGTGCGTCGGCGCTGCGGGTGGCAGTTGCCTCCTGATGCGCCTGGCGTGCCGAGGAAGCTAGGATGCTCCTTTTTTTATCATGGCTTTTCCACAAAGCCCCCCCCCCAACTATTTTTCTTTTTTTAGTCTCAACTTTTTTATTTTATTTTTAAGGTCAAGTCACCAATTAAAACTTTTGTGTGTTTTTTCACACACAAAAATTCTAAAGGTTATTTAACCTTTAAATTTAACAATAATAAAGTTATTATAATAGAATAATAATTTATTATTGTTACACTATTATAATAATAAAATAATTATTATTATTATAATAATAAAATTATTATGCAAATCATAAAATAAAATTATAATTTTCATATAATTTTATTTTTCTATGATGAACTAAACCAATTCAAATGAAACTTGATTAGTTCTTCAGGATGAAAAATTTTAATACATGAGATCAAACCACATATTTGATCCAATCCGAAAAAATAAACTGATCATAACTTGGTCATTCGGCATCAGATCGACGCACGGTTTGAACCATTGGGACTGTCTTTGAACTCTCTACTAAATAGTAATGCAAATTTAATTTTCTAGGCTCAGAAAATTTACATGATCCCTCTGATACCACTGAAAGGTTCCGAGGCGCGCAGTGAAAGCCGGTGGGCCGGAGATTTTAAAATTTTCATCAGCGGATCGATGGGACTTGTCACCGCCAATGATCTGAGCCCCAGAGAGGTCTGAGGATCTCGCATAAATTATAAGGAGCACAAATTAAAAATGAAAATGTACCTGTTTCAAATTTGAAGTCGTGGTCGACTGCAACTCGTCGATGGTGATCGTCACTTGTAGGATCCATAGGAGGATTCCTCTAGATCGTCCACACACATTTCAAAAACTCGTAGGAGCGTCGATCGTCGAATTTTGGGTGCTAGCGTGGAGATCTGATGACCCCTTCAACATCCTGATGATCACCGCATCGAGATGCCTTCGATGCTTGAGAGATTTCTTGATTTGAGCTTCTTGGATCGCGAGTTTCTCTCTCTAGGAAGTAGGAGGAGAGAGAGGCTCTCAACTTCATTCCATGAAAGTTAATGAATAGTGAGAATGTTCACCCATGAGAGAGATCCCTCCCTTGTATTTATAGTGACATTGAGAAATACTCGGTTGGGTTCCCCGACCCCCGTTTATTTCAACGTCCACTAAATAAATAATTTCGATGAACTAAAATGCATCAATATTATTTATTATTTTATAACATACTTGTAATATATATATAATATATTACGTGATAAAAACTGAGCCATTTAACTCGACTCACCATCTCACTTAATATTAAATGAACCTTGAATATTAAAATAATATTTGTTCGATTAATATTTTCTCGTATTTACTAAACATGTAAATACATTAAATAAATTCAATCCCAAATATTCATAACTTGAATATTAAGGAATTTATTTAATTATTTTGGTGATCAAAAACTTGTACAATACTCAGACCCCCATGGTGGGGCCCAACATGTCCAATATACCTATTCAACTGAATAGGGAGGATTCTTGAATACGCTATTATGTGTGACCCTATAGGCCCTTATCTCAATAGCAGTGAATAAATCTGCAGACCAAGAGCGGAGTCTAGAAACCCATCATGTCCCCTAAAGAGATAAAGATTGTCATAGCAACAACAACCAACCTACGAACACTAACTGTGTACTATAATCTCTTTTTCATTAAATATCTCATAAAGCAGGATGCACACTTGTGTCATCATCCTTTTCTTGCTTTATTATTTGTTGATCTTACCGGATGAATTCTCCTTTCTACTGATTTGACCAAAGACTTATAAAGGAAATTTCATCCTGATCAATCGGGCCTAAGATATACAACTTCCTAAACTTGGAAGTGACAAATCCTTTCTTGACCATTCATCCAATGTCATACCACCAACGACGCACCCAACACAAGCTACCTCGCCACGATTTCAATACCATGGTTTTCGCCTTGCATCAAAGTACATAATCAAATGGTACACATTGGTAATGGTCTCAAGTCAGAAGACCAATACACATGTCCATAAATAGGAAAAACCAATTACACCCAAAACATGTGGTGTTCCTATTAGCGGGTTTTTCCTCATGATCTCACTACTAGAGATCACCAAGTGCGAACTTCATGAGAAGAAGTCTCAATTCTTATGATCCCCCAACACCTGATAGTCAAACATCTACAGTGCCTAGTCAGTAAGATGTATCTAGACCATATAACATATATTTAAGATTAATTTCATAGTATCTTAAGGTTCTCATTATAGCCTAGGATCTGTTATAACCTCTCGACACGACAATTTAATCTTTGGACATTACCATTATAATAGTGGACACAGAAAAGTTTACACTATAATGGTAAGATGAAATCATGTATAACTAACTATACACATGATATGGTAATCAAAATTGCTGCATAGTTGGGTTTAGGTCACCATCTATTTCAACAAAGTTCGCAACAATTATGTTTTTCGCTTAAATTAAAGAAATAAGAAGTGGTTGTTTTTGAAATTTTTTGAGTTGAAAAATAATGCAAGCAATTAAAAATAAAGATTGAACACTAATGGATGAAGAGAGTGATGGGGTAAAGGTAGGATCACCTTTTTCAATGTCATCATATTCATAAATATCATCTTACCTCTCTTCCTATTGAATGACAAATGAAAGACTTCTCGATCGAGTTATCAATCACCCTTGGTTGAAGAAAGAAATGGAACTTACTTCTATGCGCATGGAAGTTCATAAAAAATTCCTAAAAAACTAAGGAAAGTCCCAATTGGTAATTATTTCTTCTTATAACTCTAGAAAAATTTCACTAGTTCCACACACATTCCAACGATCACTGGACACTCACCACCTAACACAATCTGCTCGATCGAGACAAATTGAACTAGGCGGAGGGAGATTAAAAGTCTTCAACCAAAGCTATTGACGATGAATACACCAAACCCAAAACATAATCACATTAATAGAATTGGGAAATACTGAGAATATAAATCATTCAAAAGAAAAATATGTTTTTACATTTAAGCACAAAACTCCTACATTACAAAAGTGAAACTCCCCCTTCCCCGATCACTCAAATGCTTTACCCCTCCATGTGAATGGTAATAGAGTTGAAAGGGGAAGAAGAGAGCATTATGAAACAAAGAAAAATAGAAAATAGAAAATAAAAAGAACTTAAAGAAATCAATCCTTCATCAAATCCCATTTTTCACCTTCTTCAACCCCTTTGAATGGAAGTGAACACTCTTATTTATAGGCTTGTGGAGTAGAAAATTTCCCTCCAGAATTATTCCACCAAAAATTTGAGTATATTTATCATATTAAATGGAAGAATATCAGGAATTTATCTTCATAAATGCTGTTCCCCTATCTCTTTTTCATGCTCCCTAAAAAACTCAGAAGCTTTGGACAAGTGTCCCGAAAGTTATGATCTAATTACTGATGAAGAATTTTTCTTCCCTAGAAAACTCTTCAACTTCCTCCTTTTAGAAGAATTTAAAGGAATCCTTAATGAATGAATTTATTCATTAAATTAAGTTGAATCATGAGGATTGGAGTCATGTTTCTCCTTCAACTATAATCACCTCATTTGGACATATTTAGGCTGAGATATGCCTCATTAATTAAGGTGAGGCCCATTCTGTCGTCCATAAAAATTTCTTCTCTTGATTGATTTATCTGGGCCAGTGTGTTTCGAATTAGATCTAGGTCCAGAATAAAAAGTTTAATCTCATGAGAATGGAAATCCTAAAAAATGAATCAATATATTTAGATAAAAATTGTAAAAGATATACCTGAAATACATAAGCTTCATAAAACTGTAAAATTTCCAGAATTAAACAATTTTCACAATTAAACCCAAAATTCACCAAAAACACTAAAATGATAAAAATCATCCCAAATTGATTAATTTTCAGGGGTTAAATCATTAAAACACATATGAAAAATAATGACAATATTATCTCTATCACCTACCAACCCATGCATACTCACCAGTTCATAACTCTAAACTCTATCATATATCTCAACCATCACTTTTTATACCACTATGTCATGACCCCCTCCCCCCAATGTTACCCCTTCTAGGCCAACAATGAGATAATGGAGATAATGATGCCTGAAACCCGCCTCTAATAAGTCATGGGTTTACAATAAGCACTAAGGGTATATCATACACACAGATTTGAGGTATTACCCACCAAGATAAGATAAATAAGAGATAAGATCGAAGCAACCACCAAATAAATCTTGCTCATAAGAAAGAAGAAGTCATCCAAATATATGATATGAATGTAATGACATGTAATTAAAATAATGGAAATAACTTAAAATACTAAAATAGATTTTTGATAGCGACCACGAATCTCTAACAGGTTATGAACAACTCCTCTAACTAGAAATGTCCAGCTCGATCACCAACCAAATCCTACTGGCCTAAAAAACAATTTATATATACGTAGGGTGAGTATAACATGTATTCTCAGTAGGATCCTCCCTAAAAACTCTCATGAAAAATGTGAAAGAAGCATTCTAAAGTACAATGAGTAAACAAATGAAACCAATTCATCACCTAAATAGGTATGAGAATTTCCCAGCACTACTGCAAATATGGCCTTTATCAATGCTAGAAAAGGATATTAATAGTGCTAGAAAAGTGTTGTTAATCGAGGTGAAGATAAAAGGGGGGTCCCTTTTATCAGTGCTCAGAAAAGTACTGATAAAGGCACCTTTTATCAGCGCTAAAAAAAGCACTGATAAAAGGGGTCTTTTATCAGCACTAAAAAAAACACTGATAAAAAGGTCCTTTATCAGTGCTTTTTTTAGTGCTGATAAAATACCCCTTTTATCAGTGCTTTTTTAGCGTTGATAAAAGTTAAAAAAAATTAAAAAAATAATAAAATTTTTGGGGAGCTTTTAACAGCGCTTGACCCCCCCATTTATTAGCGCTAGGCAGACCCCCTCCCACTCTCCTGCGCGATGCACTTGCCCGCTGCATTTGCCCTTGCATCCGGCACTTTCCCACGTGCCCCTCCCTGTTTCCACCCAAACATGAACCCGAGACCCCCCCCCCTTGCGCGCCTACACCTTTACCACTAAGCTATTTAGTTTTTTTCTCTATTTAATGGTATATATATATATAGTTATATTTATTCTTATATTAATATAGATTCATATTAATATAAATATATTTAGTTATATTAATACATATATATATATTTATATTAATATATATATATATATATATATTTTTTATATTAATATATATTTATATTTATTTATATATATATAGTTATATTTATTCGTATATTAGTTTAGATTCATATTAATATAAATATATTTAGTTATATTAATACATATATATTTATTCATATATTAGTATACATATATTTATTTGTATATTAATTTATATTTATATTTATTTATATATATATATATATTTAGTTATAATTTTTTATCCATATATTTATTTGTATATTAATATATATTTATAAGATTAGTTTTAAATACATTTATAAAATATATTTTTATGTGTATTTATAAATAAATAAATACATACATACATATATACAACACACACACACAAACATATATTTACGAATAAATACATATATATGTGTATTTGAAAATCCATAGAATGTTAAAACGACCATAACTTCTAATTCAAAAGTTTGTTTCAACTCCACAACCGGTCAAATTGAATAAAATGAAACAATATTCGATATGATATGCGGTACAGGCCTAGCGGACATCTGGATCAGAAGTTATACATGTTTGAATGTTAAAAAATCGGGGTATCCTGACTAAAAACTCAGTTTTTTAGGTCTTCTGGGCCTTTTTTGGCCTTGAAAAATGTTACATAAAGTTCCCTTCAATCTCTATCATGTAGAGATCGTTTCAAGCTTCAATTTGATATGTTGTAGAGATCAAACGGACACCCGGATCAAAAGTTATGACCGTTTGAAATTTGAGTTACATTTTCAACTTATTTTAGATCTTTTATTAATTTTTTTATTAAATGATTATTAATCGATGATAATTATCAAATTATTAATTAATAATATTTTTTAAAATATTTTAAATCCATTTTCACTAAATTTCTTATATATTAAATGTTATAGTCTATTTATACTTATCTAAAACATATTTAAAAAATATATATTATACTTATATCAATATAAATATACTTATATAATAATATATTATTTTTTATGATTTTTTTTGAAATATAAATTTTATCAGCGTTGGGAAAAATCGTTGATAAAGCCCCTCCTTTATCAGCGCTACTAAAAAAGCACTGATAAAGGGGTCCCCTTTAACAGTGCTAAAAAAACACTGATAAAGGGTGGCGCTGCGGAAACCCAGTTTTGTGGTAGTGTAGTCTCACCATGTTTATATCTCACTAAATATCTCATACAAGATATCATATAATATAATAAAAATAGGGTAACCCTCTACTATTTCCCCGCTGGTTTTTCACTCAACCCCAACATTGCATGTTACGAGTCTTCTCTCTCTAAAAGCCAAACCGAAGGCACTTGGGCTAAAGTAAGTCATCCCAAAAACACCTGGGCTAATATATCATGTTCCCCGTGAATCACATCATCCTATCATCCCAACCACATCTCCATATAGTAACCGAGTAGTTTCTGGGATCCACCACAACTCGTACGTCATGTATTATACCTCAAGTCGTCACAACTCATACAAAAATACCAATAATAACCATTAGGATATTATATACAGAGATATATGTGTATGAAATAAACACAAGTCATTACATCCTTCTATACACATATATGGGGAAATATAACCATTGGGCACACTAGCACATAATCTATCAAGAGATGAGAGTGGGGCCCGATGGGGCAGTCAGTCATCCATTCCTCACCAACTTGAATGTTGGAGAAAACACCCTCCAAGAGTCCATGAGTGTTGGTCTCCCTACTGGCATGGGTGGGGTAGCATATGAAATCACAAAACATATAGGATATATATAATGCTCACAACCACTCTATGGGAAACTACCTATCCTTAGACTTATCTATCATTAACGTCACATGGGACTCCCAACTACCACTACTAAGACATGGGCATCAAAAACATTCAAGCATCAAGGTCAATATTAATTAACTAAGAATTAATTAATTATTACCATGATCATCTCCAAGATTAGCATTTTAATCTTCTGACCCAAGTGTCAATGACACTGATAATTCTTTGCTTGTATTCTCAAGTATTCCATCATCATAAAGCAAGAAACAAGAAGTAACCCTATTCTTTCATTGATTCATTTATCATTTCATAATCATCCGAGTACTCTAGGATTCAGCCCAAACTACCACATAAAAGGTACACTCGTAGTGCATGGAATCAAACCGCTTCCCACAGTTAGAAACTGATTGTAAAAATAACCACCAGTCATAGACCATTAAATAATCATATTCATTTTCAAGCAAGCATCCCAACATCTAGTTTAATAATCGAAATGCCTAGCTTCAACCCATTCTATCAGTCTTGGTACCATCCTTGGAACCACTACACATAATATCGCATCCGTCATCGAATTTTACTATCATCATCATCCCCAACACCCAATGCCGCCATCATAGCCTTGAGAATCCCTGCCCATATCATCACCATAACTAGCACCCCATGCCACCATCACAGCATTGGGCATCCATGCCCATTATTTCAACCGTACGGGGTTATCATTCAAACTTATCAAGGTTGTAAATCCATAGAGCATAAATACATATTAAATGTATTATTCCACACATAATTCCAAGAAAAATATGGCCAAAACAAACAATGCATTCCAATTTTTATCATACAACATTGGGATTGCTCAGCCCCAAAGTAATAAATTAAGAAATCATTCAATTTTCATAGGTATCTTTAACTAACTAATTTATTAACAATAAATCTCAGTTGCTCTAGCCTTATAAATTTACAAGGCTAAATATTATTTAGCACACTATCTAGTAAATATCAGAGGCAACAAAATATATATCATAAAGGATGTGATCACACATCCCAAATATTTCAAACATTAATATTAATATTCCCACATGCGATGATACTTACGATTCCAGAATTTAATTAAATTCTAACATGTGATAATGATCTCCATTTCAATATTCTAATAAATAGAATTATCAAATAACTCTCATAAATAGTATTTATCCACTTTAAGATTGTGACATGTTATCATTTTGACTTCATCAAATGTTTATGAGATAATAAAATTTGATTATCCCTTTCTCTCTCTAGGATAATTTCCAGAATAATTATCATTATTCTACAACATGCAAATACTTATTTCCTCTTTCTTTCAATAACCTCATCGATTATAAAATGTTATTATCTACTGCATAAAGCAAATCATTAATTTTCATTGTTGAAATTTTTATAAATGATATTCATTATACATACATTCCAATATGAAATTTCATATTCTAAGATAACATTATTTATCCATGACATGCAATGTTTTCTTTAATTCAATTGTGGAAATTAAACAAAAATAGGTTAACCATTCTCTTCAGTGGTAAACTTATATTTCATTTATTGAAATAATATTAACACATTGATTCTATTGAATGAAATTTCTATATTACTAGAAGCAACATTACACTGTATAAATTAAAATTCCATTCAAAATTATGGAATTGATAATATTCCATCGATAGAATTACATAACATGTAATTTATCCACCTCTTTTATACTTCCTGGACTATCACATATTCACTCCTCGTGTGATTATTTTAGAGATTATTATCTGATTATGGTTAATCACGTTCATCTAAACAGAGGCTTCTAAAGCATAGTAATTTCACACTTGCACAGTATAAAATATAGAGAAGTCGCAAATCTCATGCATTTAAGAATGAAGTTTACATGCTGCAAAAAACAGAGGAGAGAGGAAGATGATAGCGGCCTGAAAAAAAAGGAGAATCCTCGTATGAATTTGCAGTAAGCATGCAGATCCTGGAAGGTGAGGCTTGGACCACCCAAACTCGAGAAGAACAAAGAGAGACTCAAATGAGGGGAATAAACTCGTTTTTTTAGATTTACAGTTATCCCTCCATGGATACTTTAGAAACTCCATCAAACATTCCTTATTTTATTTCAAATCAATTCATATTAAATTGGCTTCCATTTTATTTCCATCGCACCATCGTTTAAGATCTCTTAATATTAAGGGAAATCAATGATTTCATTTAAAACTCTTAAAAGATTCAAAACCATTGATTTCCTCACATTAAATCCCATTAATTTCATTGAAAATACACTACAGGTCAAAAGAATAGGGAAAAAGAAGTTTTTATATGCAAAAAGATACCCTTACACAATAAGCATACGATGCATAAGGGTAACACGGTCGTACCCTTACATGGATGGTTACCCATGTGTGAGGAAGACATACCCTTGCACGAGATGAGGAAATTCGGTTGTACCCTTACATAACCTTTAGAAACTTGGACTTACCCTCACACAATAATCAAGCTACCTATACACAAACTACCCTTACGCGAACAAAAGAATCCTTGAGTTGCCCTTACGTGGGTATTGGAAAACTCAGTCGACCCCTACACAACTTAAGAAATGACCCTACGTGATCTGGTACCCTTACGCAATCCATGAGCTACCCTTACGCATGGAGCTGTCTATCTTTAAGTAAGAAGGGGAACTTACAATTGACCCTTACACAACCAGTAATAAAACCTGCTTACCTTTACGCAGCTCATAAAAACGGTATCTACCCTTACGCAACATAAAGAATACACCTTTTACCCTTGTAACTAAAGAAAAGCATCACTTACCCTTACGCGTAGAAGGAAAAGTCAATTTACCTTTTCGTAACCCTTTAAAAACATGACTCGCCCTTACACAACTAAATTTTCATGCGTAAGGGTGAATATTTCAGTGAAAAGTGTTACATTTTAATTAAACTAACTTATAAATAATTATGAAAAGGTTTTATTATCACTCCCAAAATACTGGAATCACTTTAAAATTTACCAAATTAATTTCCAAATAAACTTTTAAAATTTGAAATTACCTTCCATAATTTGAAAATCCATTTTAAAATCTTATTTATAATTGACAAGAGCATTTTTAAATCGACTTCTAAATTTATGAAATTGATCCTCAACAATCAGACACCCAAGAACAATAATGGAAGGGCTTGGGAAAATATGGCCCATTGCATTACCAGCCACCCATAAATCATCCATCACCTCCACATCCTTATGCCCTCTTGATGTCTACCTCGTATAAGAGGAATCGTCGCACAAAGAATCATCACTCCTTTATTCATATCCAACCAACGATATTCCCCCTCAAAAGCATTCCACGTATGATCTAGACGAAGCTGATCTGAGACATGTCATTGTCTATTGAGACCCTCTACCAGAGCACCCTCCTGAAAATCTCATCTTATTTCCCGAGTCTGCTTGAAGTTGGTCGCCATACACATTCCCTGTTTTGAACAATGAGGGAGGGTGTTCAGATGACCTTTCCAAGCTGTCCTTCCAAGCATGACTAAGCTTACCACATGTGTTATATGAACCAAGAAGATATTCACAGCGGAAAGAAACCCATGTGACATCATCGCCCCCCTTATTGAACTAGAAACCAGTACATAAAGGGCCATCCACCTTCACCTCTACTTTCAAACTCAACTTGTGTCCAAAATTAAATGGATCTTCTCTAAAAAAAATCCATTATAATGAGTTTCAAAAGCTTCCTGGATGGCCTCATGTTGGAAGTTGAAATAAACACGGGAGGCAAGTCGTGAACCTGTACCCAAAACCAAGAAGTAGAGAAAGCGACCTCTCTCACCGTTAGATGTGCTGCCACTCCTTAAGTACAAAATGCCTCCCGCTAAGGCCTTGTATAAAAAAACCTTTACTTTGGTTTTTCTTTACTAAATTAAAAGGCAATGGTACAACCTCATAAGCTCGAAATCTTGCAATTGATATCAAGATTCCTGATGCACCTCAATGTACTTTGTCGAGACATTGATGATATGATTTGAAATAACTTTCTCAACCAATGTATGTTGACAAAAGTCCCCAGTTCACCTCTTCATTTTCATTTTAAATTTAGTGATTCATGTAAGAAAGGGTTGGAATGTTTAATAATCATCCATACCATCAAACTGACACACCTAAACCATGCAAGACTTGGATATAGGAAAGAGAGCTATATGATATCATAAATTTATTCCCCTTATTAGAGGGATAAATTCTAATGTGTGAACAAAATTTTAGGTGACAACATATATCTAAATGTGATAAATTATCTGAAAGTGGGAGAATTTCTGTGATTGAAATGTTATGGGTGAGGGCTGGAGAGGGGTAGTTTACACTATGTTTGGTTATATTTTAGTAAAAGAAAAGAAAAGATTTGATAGTTTATAAAAGAAAAGAAAAGAAAAGAAATGATTATGATTTCTCTCCTTGTGTTTGGATCCATAACTTAATAAAATAAAAGAAACGAGTTGGATTTCTCTCCATCATGTTTGGTGACAATTTTTAAAAGAAAAGAAAAGAAACTGTTTTGGTGCAAATTACACAAATAACCTTTGTTAAAAAATAACACATACACATATGATTAAAGGACATACTTGCTCAATATAAAAAACCAATATCGATTAGATCTGCATGGACACCACACCTACCACCGTATATTAATACAAATTATAAAATTTAAAAAAATTAACTAAAGATAATCGAAATTATTTATATAATTTATTAATTCAAAATTATTAATTCAAGGTAATCAAAATTATACATTCAAAATTATTAATTAAAAAATTTATTAATTAAAAAATTTATCAATTCAAAATAATTATTAATTAAAAATAATTACTAATTCAAAATAGTTATTAATTCAAAATATTTATTAATTCAAAATTTGTTATAAATTATTTATATAAACTATTAATTCAAGATAATCATAATTATTTTATATTAAAAAATTTCTATAATCAAAATTATTTATAAATTATTTATGATTATTTATATACGCATAATTAGTTATAATCAAAATTATTTATATTTGATTGTTATTATTATTTATAAATTATGTTGAACTTAGAAAAATTATTATTTATAAATTATATCGAACAAAATATTTAGATACCCATGAAAATATTGTTTGTTGTTGTTATTAATAATGAAAAATATGTTCATTTATATAAATATTAATTCAAGAAAATAATATAGTCATGAATAAGACAGATATTTATCTTTTTTTTTTATGAAATTCAACGCATCACAACTTTGAATTTATCAAACAAATATATTTTATTTCTCATTACAATGAGCGTGTATAAATCATCAAGGAAAATATTATAACCATGCGTGTACTCTACAAGATATTTCATAACTAGTTCAAACATTTTTAAAAATTAAACATGAATAAAGAAAAATTCAACAAGGTCGTATAGCATTCAAACCGCAAACATAAAATAATCATAACAGCAGAAGAACGAGACGACGGAGATGAAGCGGGAGTGTGAGATGGAGCGGTAGTGTGAGGTCTGGTTGTTTATATAGAGATTTAAGGGCAATATGAGAAATATATAAAATATGGAAACGGGATTGAGTATTTTCATCGGAATCGTTCTGATTTTGGGACGATTTCAAATCCGTTGAAATAGCGTGCGGGGAGAGATCGATTTCTCTCCCTTCCGGCCTCTGGCATTTATCTCCTTCAACGTCCGATAACCAAACTGCAGAAATCGATTTATCTCCTTCCATATCATCTATTTTCCGTCCGTTTCTCCCCTGCTCAGTGGAACCTCTCAGACTACGACCATGGAGGACGAACGGCGGATTGTTCTCGCGGAGGTTTTTGGGGAATCATCGAATAGCGAAGAAGAAGAGGAAGGAGACAATAGCTATATTTGGCCTACTTATCCTGGATTCAATTCGATCCTTAACGCAGACAGAGTACATTATGATCCCGGTAGAAACCCTAGGTGCGAACGGGTCCACGAAACCAATGGCCTGTGGATCTGCAGGGACTTCCTAACTGTTGATCAGCAGTCGACCTTGCTTTCCGCCATTGAAAATGGTGCGTTCTCTGTTTGTTGACTCTGAATATACTTCAACTGGAGATTTTATTCCTCACAGGGGTTGTGCTCAAGTGCAGCTCTCATGTTCTGTACCGTGGATGTGCCTTACCGTATTTGAATTTTTTCGAACCCTGACAAGATTCTTGTTTGTGTTTGGCTACTTGTACTTGCAGAAGGCTGGTTCAGTGAAGCCTGCCACAATCAGGCACGACAGGGCTTAAAAATTACTGCGTAATGTAGACAATTTTTTTGATTATTCTGTCGCCTCTCCATGTAATTAATTTGCTCCAAGTATCAGTTCTTGGTCATTTTTTGGTTTCAAAGAATAAGAATTTACCTGCTTGCACTCACGATTCAAATGACCATGTGGGATTTATCTGTTGGCCCTTGGACTTCCTTGAGGCCTGTGTTTGGTTAGGCTGTGGCTGAGTTCAGCATTGTTCATTAATTAGCTTGATCCTTGGCCTGTATTTTGTTGCAAAATACGAAATGCTTACTAATTGACTTATAACCCCAGGTACATATGTTTTACCGATTCTTTTTTCCATGCTTTGGGATTCTTTTTTCCATGCTTTGGCACTCATGGACATATTTGATCCTCAATTCATTGTCTTTGCCTCCATGCATTCCATGTTCTGCTTGAGTACTAAGATACAGATCATCTTCCATTTGGTTGTGATGACCTGACTCATAAGCACTCTTTACACAGCCACTCAATGTTTCATAATTTATTTTCATGTAACCTAATTTGTGGGCAAAAAAATCCATGGCTTATCGCCACATGCAAATCTAGTGAATTTGGAGTTTTGCGTACCTTGAATTGTTTGCAGTTCACGTCTGAATTTAAGCTAATCAAATTTGAAGAAGATTAAACTTGAAATTGGATTTTCAGTAGAAGCCCGTGGTAGTAGTGAAGAGACCGGGTCCAAAAACTCAGTATCAAAGCCCACCCGTGAGTTCATGGAGTGGGTGCAGATTTACATGCAGTCTCATTTATAAATGATGTTTTTAGGGTTTCATCTGGTATTTTTGAATCATTTCTCTTAAAAAGAAGAAAAAATATTCTTTCTACCCACAAACCCCCAGGTCACATTGATTAGGTCATGTAAATCTTTTATTTTCATCACTTGTTGATTTTCAAATGCTGATGGGAAGGTTTTTTCAGGCCATGAGTTTTGGAGATCTTCCAGCATGGGCAACTGGACTTTCCAATTCTATCCGTTTATTGGTGCATGGAGACAAGGATGGTGATTTTTTCCCTGCGGTACTGCTACGTAGAGATCCTCTCTTTGATCAACTGATTGTCAATAGATACCAACCTGGCGAGGTATAGCATCGTTTAACTCTGTTTTAAATTCACAAGGATTGTTTACATATTTGTAACTGAACTGTACTTCCAAATGCAGCCTAAACAAGGATTTGTATGTGTCGTTTAATGTGGGTTTTTCTTGTGTTCGTGCAGGGGATTTGTGCACACGTAGACCTCCTGCGTTTCGAAGATGGCATCGCTGTCGTGTCGTTGGAGTCTTCGTGCGTGATGGATTTCAGCAAGGTTGATGAAGGGAATCGCTGTGAGCCAAACAGGTTCCCTGTGTTCTTGGCACCGGGGTCACTTATTTTGATGTCAGGGGAGGCTCGGTATCAGTGGAAGCACGAGATCAATCGAAGCCTGGGGTTTCAGATATGGGAAGGTCAGGAGATCGATCAGCAGAGGAGGACCTCTGTAACTCTGAGGCGGCTGTGTTGAGCTGAGCAGCAGCTGCTTGTGTCTTGAACAATCGCAGTTGTCAACGTCACTTTTAGCGAAGAACACCGATGTTTCAATAAGTTATATAGGCTCATCGCAGAACTTATGGCGAGCCAAGAAACAGGTGTTCCGCTGGACAATCCCAGAAAGAAATTATTGGAGATGCATCTTCCATCACTTAGGTTGGTTGGTTTGATTTTGAAATTGTTCAAAAATGCTATTTTGCATTTGTGCTTGTTTGTATCTACTTAAAAAAAATTGATATCGATATTGTCCAGAAAACTTACTTTATATCAAGAGGTTTTATGAAAAAAGCTATTTTATTTTTGGATTACAATAAAAATCAATTTTTACTTGCAAAATTTGTTTCTAAAATGTTGCAAGAGTTGAATTGTCCTAAAATTAGTCATGCTGGTATAATGTATTATTTGTTTATGGTGATCTGTTTTTTGTGTATTTATATCCATTGCATTTTAATATATGATATTGTAGGATAATTACCCTCTTGGAATATAGTATTTTGAGTACTGATCATGGAATGTAAAATGATGGCATGTTAAGAATAAAGTGAAGAGATGACACAAAACTCATCAACTGAGAATTTGTTGGTAAGATTGATCCATTTTGAGTATGCTCTATGCATGGATCTTTTTTTGTTTTTGTTTTTGTTATTGATGTTATTTGAGTGTATACCAACCTGTAGTCATTTGAGGTAACATGATTATATTTATCTTCTATAATTTTGATGTTTGGTTAAACATACGGTGTCTGAGTATGTCAATAATGCATGGGGGTTTGTATATAATGTGAAATTGAAACTTCATTAGTTGCAAATTAAATTGCATGATTTGCACATGCTTAATTCCCATTCAAAATTATTTGCAGTTGGTTATCATATCACATGGGCTTTTGTTTTGATGGGGTGAGTGCTTCCTTGTTGGTCTTGGTTTGTTGGGTTTCGCCCGAGCTGAGTGTTGGGCTTTGGGCTCCATCGTATCTAAGCATGTAAGTACGACTTGACCTGGCTCGAGCCCCACAATTTCTAGGCTTGGGTGCGCTGTTTTTTTGGGTCGGGCCGTCCAAAACAGTGTTGGAGGCCATCCCAAGGCTGACATCGAGGGTACCCAATTCTTTGGGTTGGCCCGGGTTTTTCGAGGCCAAGCTAATTGGGCCTTTGTGTTTTTATTAAAACAATATGTAAAATTTGTTAAGCCCACTTTGGTGTGTTGTATTTATTATCAATGAAATTGTCAATGAGTTTGATGATTGTCAATGACTAAGGAGCACTCATTGATGTCAATATGTTGAAGAAGGAATTGAAGCGAAGAAGCTTGATGATTATGATGTATTGAATATTAATGATGACAATCCTAAGCTTGGAGAAGAATGAGATCCTAAGTATTGTGTTGCTTGTTTAGTGCTTAATGCTTACCTCACATAAGTCTTAGAGAAGATTGGTTTGAAGATTTGAAGATTTGAAGATTGTTATTGAAGGTGCTTGTCATTGTTTAAAGCGTCCAACAGGACCAGTAAATACAGCCTGATGAAGCCAGATGTCGTGGTGAAGGAATGGTCTCCCTATGCGAAACGAGAAAGCTACTACGCCTGTGGTGGTGTCCTTTAATGATTGTGGTCGACACGAGAAGAGACAAGCCAAAACAAGCAGAGAAAATGGACCACGCTCGTGGTGGATAGGTAGGGTTGCAGGCCAAAACGGGATGCACCACGCCTGTAGTAAGACGGGTTGTGGTTGACAGGTGAAGCAAGAATCCAAAACGGCCAGAGGCGTGGTGCCCTTGGTCTGACAAGACGATCGGATGGTGGTGTTGCAAGGCAAAACGACCGGATCCAGAAGGACTACGGCCATAGTGCAGGGCGTTTTGCAGGTAAAACGACCAATGGTTTTGCACCAGGTCATGGTGCAAGGCGTTTCAACGCGGGGCACACTAATTTAAGGTGAAATCAATCAGGTGGTGGTGCTTGAACAGTTCTTTAATGATTCATAATCATGTGTCTCAGTTTTTGGACCATGATTCAAGCCAAAGATCGAAGTTACTTGTAACATTACTCAAGTGGATTAATTAATTATTAATTCCACACTACAAGATGAAGGATGGGGTCACGATCGAGTTTTCTGTAATATACAACATGCATGCATGTGTAAGATTAAATGCATATCGATATCGTGGACAAAGGAGTATTACAGCTTCGAATGAACTGGAGCCCGCTAATGAATTTGCATTCAGTTTACAAGCAGTCACGAGATGCAATTATGAGTAATTTGAAATGCCGAGATTTTTGGAAGTTCAAATTCAAGTGGGAATGGAGGAAGAAGAGGCCAACACTGCATGCGATGTGTGAAAATATGGAAATATATATTGGTGTAGGTTGAAGGCAGAGATGTGTAAGTGAAATAGAGGGAGTTTGACACTACAAAATCTGAGCAATATTCTGGTGTCAAGAGAGAGAGCCGATACTGTACAGAACTGAAGGAGTTCTCTGGTATCGAAGAAGAAGAGTGAGCCAATGCATAATGTTTGTGCAGTGAAGTAGAAGAAGAAGAGAAAAGGAAACAAAAAGAAGAGGTGTTGTGCAAAGTTGTTGCACAGGAGGAAGAATAAGAAGAGAATGAAGATTTTTTTTCTGTACACTTCAGATTTGTATTGAAAGAATAGGAAGAAAGAAGTCTCGCTTCTAAGAAAGAAAGGTATCACTCAGATCTTGCTACAAGAAAGAAGTTATGTGCATTTCTGTTTGCATAAAAAAGAAGTGAAGGTCCTTGCAAGCTGTTGTGCAAGTGAAAGAGGTATAAGTGAGAATGGATTTCAGAAAGAGATAAATTGGTCACCTACACTGATTCACCCCCTCTCAGTGTATAACATATCCCAACCGGTCCTCCTCAAGTGGTATCAAAGGGATAAGTTTACCTCTTTTTTTATTCTCATTTGGTATTAGAGCACCAGGTTCACCTCTGATTTGATTCTCAAATTGAAATCGTTCTCTTTGAAGATTTGAAGTTTCTTTCCTATAATTCTTATGAAGTTTAGTTTTAGAGAAGTTCTTTCTATGTCAGATCGGAACTCAGTTTCTTCCAAGACTTTGATGAACAAGAAAAGAAAGAGAAGAAGAAGATGAGGAAGATGTCCTCTTGTCAAAAGAGGAAGAAGTTTTAGTCCCTCCGAGCAATGATGAAGTCAAATTTGAAATTGTTGGAGATGAAGAAATGGTTGTTTCAACAACCAACAACCAAGGATATGGACAACATTACTATCTCAATTGGATCAAGGGATTCAAGTGATCATGAGGTATGTGTTAATTCTTGTTCAATCTGTCTTGAAGAAGAATCAAGCATTAGTGGGAGTGATCACATGTCAACTGACATATCAAGTAATGATTTGAAAGTAATGCTGCATTCTTTTCTCAAAGAAATTATTACTCTAAATTGTGGTATTTTTGAAAGTCAACAGGAATACTCAGCTTGAAGGTGAGACATATAACACGGAGAAGACTTTAAGAGAAAGATCTCTTACTTGCATTAAGCTCTTAAAATAGTTTACTGTCAAAGAAGATGAGTATGAGGAGCTTATGGTGAGATACTCTAGATTTGAAAAAGAGTGGCTCAACACAATCCAAGAAAAGGATGAAGCTGCCAAAGAATTTAAGAAGAAGATCCATGCATTGGAAGCAAATTTGAAAAGTATCATTGATATCAATAATGCACAATTGGATATTAAATCCAAGAGTATCAATGAGCTTGACACTTTGTTAAATGAGAAGATTAAAATGCATGATGAAGATGTTGGGAAGATAAGGATTGTGAAGATAGAATGACGTTTATTGAATATAAAAAAAATGGCCTCAATATGAGTTGTCTAGAATTGGAAATCAAATTGGCCAATCTTGAAAAGACACATGTTGAGACTTCACAATCAAACAAGTATGGAGCTGTTGTCATAGAAAAGTCTTTTAAGGAAAATTCTAGTGTCAACAGACTTATCTTACATGACAAGAAGATCATTACATCATTTGATGATCTTTCCAAAGCAAGCTCGAAGGAAAAGGTACCATCCATATCCAAATTTCATGATCATGCTGAATCTGTTTTCATGAAAATTGCAGGGTTAAAATCTAAACCTGTACAAGTATGGATGAGAAGAGGTGATGGGAAGCCTACAATTACATCAATGGTAGATGGAGGATGCAGTTTGGTTGCTAGTTCCCTAAGAAGAGCATAAAAAATGGCGGAGAAACCCCTAAAACATTTTGATCACAAGTCTAGAATTTCTGGAAAACAAATAGAAGAAAAGATCAAGGTTTGTGGGCCATTGTTGGTGTTGTAACAGATTTGAGCATTGTGCATTGGAATGTTGGTACAATCCTTTGAATACTAAAGACTAGAGGAAGCCTATTTCAAGGGGGAGCTAGCTTGAGAAGATGACACAACCACAACTTAAGAAAAATATGACAATATCAAACAGATTTGAGAAGCTTGGAGATATCCGTGGTGTTTGCAGTCAAGGTGGTCACAAAAGTGATGCATGTTCTACACAACTTGTATCTAATGGAAATGGGAAGAGAAGACCACAAGAGTTGATGATGATGAAGGAAGAGCCAGCCTTGGGTAGAAATCTGAAGAAGGTTGCAAAGCAGATTACACCCAAGAAGTTTCAGAAGAAGCCATCCTTGGACAATAAGCTGGATAAACACCGGATTCAAAATAGGTCTAAGAAGATTATCAAGAAGAGTGCTAAATCTTAGAAGAATGTCAAGAATAACACTCATAAGTTCCCATGTGGAGAATCCAAACAAGCTGTCAACATTCCTAATGACACATTAGTTGCATGGCAAACAGATTTGGAAAAGACAAGGAAAATGAAAGTAGCAAAGCAAAGGTTAGTGCTAAAGGGAAAAAGAAGAATCCACGTGAAAGTCTCAAATTTCATGAGAGGTTGTCAACAAATGAAAATCAATGTGATGATGAAGTTTCATGTGGGAGATGCAATAAAGCTGGACACATTGCCAAAGGATGTTTAACAACATTGCCAAAGGATGTTTAACAACATTGCCAACACAAGCATAAGCCATTAAAAAGATGAAGATTGATTAAGGTAATGATTTTATGGTCAAAGAAAGAAGAATCATCCCATACAAGGAAATTGAGAATGTGGTGAGATCTATGCTACCAATGAGTAAATCAGATCTGAAAATTGTTACGAAAACTCCAAGAGTCACATCGATAGAGGTTTGTAGATGAAGAAAAGACAGAAACAAAAGAAGAATAAGAAGAACATGAAAACAACAATTTACGTGGTTCGGGAAAAATCCCTACGTCCACAGAGAGGCAGAATCACTTCACTATAATTCAGGAGCACAATTATTGGGAGATTAGAGTTTCATACATATAACAAAACCCTAACTCGAATGAGCTAATAAAGAAGACGAAACACTGTGCCACCAACCACACAGTAAGTCCACTGTGCTACAGTGAATATTGGCTGGAAGTCCGCACTACTACAGTGTTATGGCCACTCAAGTCCAAGATGCTACACTGCTGGTGACTAGAAGTCTGCGGAGCTATTGTACCGTTGTGCCTCAACTCTATTATGGTGTTCCTAAGATACAATTTAGTGACAAAAGAGTTGAATAAATCATCCCATGTATCAAAAATTTCCTCATCTAAATTTTGAAACCATCTCCTAGCCCTTCCCTTAAGGTATAATGGGGAAACCCTCAACCTAACCCCCTCCTCATTCAACCCTTGCAAAGGCAGTTGCTTCACAAAACTATAAAAGTATCTAATGAAATATAAAGAGTCCTCTACAGGCAGACCATTAAATGATGAAAGCATAGAGAGGTGTGATTTCATGATTTTATAGTTCCCAGACCTAGGGGTAAGCCTTATACATGAAGGATTTCTTGAAATAGAAGGCGGTTAAAACTCTTTAAGTCTAGGTCTCTCAGAGGGAGAAATTAAGGGTTGGACTGAGTTTTGGTTATGATTTTGAACTCTGTTTGGTTCCAGATTTTCCATGTTTGTTTTATTATTTTTAAGGGAAGTACAATGTTGATTAATTTCTAGAATTAAGGTTTTTGGTTCTGCCTTTGATGACCTAGTGTGAATTCAATTTGAGTGAACACAATGATTAACAACACAACACACAACAAATTTTGGATAGTTTTTTTAAACAGATATTTTATATAATTTTTTATAGTTTTAATGTGTTTTTTTGTTTGATTTTTTTTATATAATCAATTTTTTGAACATTTTTTTACTTTCACATATATGCCCTCCCTGACAATGCTTTTGAAATTTGACACAAATTATTGCTGAATCCAGTAAAATTATTTATTTATAAAACCTACAATCTATTAGTAATGTGGTAAGTAGGAGTATCGGTTCTATCGAGAAAAATAAATGATGTGCATACTAAAAAAACCAAAAAAAAAAAAACAACTCACAAAACAAAAAAGAACACAAATAAGACTGTGTGAAGTGATAAAGAAATGGTGGAAAAGTGGAAATGAAGAAAAAAGAAGGAAAATAGGAAATCAGTTGATGAAAATAGTGCTATCAGACAACTTTGAATTGAGTAAAGGATGTTTTCTACTCTACTCAATTTAGTTGCAATTATTTTAGTGCTTAAAGGAAAGGTTATGATCCACAGAGCTCTTGTTTCAATTTACAACATAACTCATAGATCTCTCCTTTGAGATGATTTATCGATTAGTACTCGGGAGTAAATTTGCTCGATTATGGTGAAGAGAACATCTTACTTTTCCAATTTTCGGTACTTAAGTAAATATTCAAAAGTTTTAAAGTTCACCATTGTCACCTATTGGTCTTTATATTGGTGTAAAAATGATACCCATAATGAACAAAAGAAAGATCACTGAACTTAAATTGCACTGAAACAATTGTTTTAATTGGAGTAAAACAAATTTAGGAAATTCAATTCATTTATATATAATTTCCCATACTTTATTTAGCTACTCATATTTACAGGAACAACAAATTGATTATTAAATAGAAAAAATGTGAAAATCATAATACAAAAGAGGAAGTAGAATAAGAGAAGCTTCTCTGTCAAATTTGTCTTCAATTTCTCTGTCTTTTGCTTAGAAAACCTTCAGTTTTGAACTCAAATCTATTCTGTACTCCAGATGATTGATGGATCCTACCCCCTCAGTGTGTGATGCTCTATTTTAAAAACCATTTTCCTCAAGCTCATATATATGAGCATCGACTTAACTTAGTCCCTTCCCTCAACAACTTACACGTGGAAGCTTTGACTGTGCACTGTCACCTCTGTGTGACATGAACTTATCCCTCATAACTACATGCAAAAACCTCTTGTGCAGTTACATAAGATGAATATGGTCACCATCCTAGGATGATTCACACTTCTTCAACTTCAACAACTGATTCTCATTCTTCATGAAGCTCCAGCGTCCCACTCAAATTTTTCTTCGATTCCCCAATTAAGAATTTTTAGGGTACTTCAAATTTAAATCTTTGATAGCACCTTTACGTAACTCCAACCACTCTAAAATACCCTTATGTAGGCACTTGAGTTGATGTTACCCTTACGTAGGCTGAGTTGAAATTACCCTTATACAGGTTTCCTCGGGTTGATGTTACCCTTCCACAGACTTCTCCACCCTTACAAATAGCATGGAAATGACCCTCTGACCCTTATAGAAGTCTACTGACCCTTACACAACCTCCCATCATAGGAAACCTTTACGCATATTCACTATCCTTATATAGTGATACCAATGATCTATACACAAGCCAACCCACCATTACATGACTCGACCATCACCCTTACACAATTCAACCTCTTTGGATCTTTCTTCAATAGTGGTTCACATTGATCTTCATCACATCCCACGTCACCCAAAGCTCCAACCTCCATTGTTTAACCTCAGCTTGAAATTTCTGTTGGACTCAACCCGTGAAAACGATTCTCAATTCAAAATTCATTTGGGTCCAGCCCATTTATTGGAGAGATATAAAATCATTAATGGAGAGTTTTATCTCAACATTAATAGAGGAGTTTCTCTCAAAATTAATAGAGAGTTAATCCTCAATATTAATGGATGGAAAAATTAATATTAATTGCATTAATTAGATATATGGACTTAGAGTCTATATAAATAAATGCAGTGACATTTATTGAGTATGATTGATGAGCGGAAGACAAGGCCTGACCAAGGTAGAGGTGGCTCCCCTTTCGAGGAAGCCAACATGGGTGCACACAAAGAGCTGAAGGCACCAGAGCCAAAGGTGAAGGTTGAGATCTACAAGGGCAGAGATCATAAGGATGAATCCATAAGATGCGATGACCAAACAATGTTAGTGGCACATATTCTGGTGATCTAGGTAGAGTTCTGAAGATGGAAATTCTTTTAACCTAGATGTTTCTCCTCATTGAATGAAAGTGATGATTCTATTCTCCCATGGATGTAGGACAAAATTCCGAACCACGTAATCCTGTTGTTCATTATTTTGTACTTTATTCTTGCATGCATGTTTACTTTCCATGCACTTATTCGTTGCTGTGAATGAATACCTGGGAGGTATGGAACCAGATGCAATGATAACTCAGTGTGCTGGGTGGGGTGCTTGGACTTCCCAATTCTGGACACCAAAGTCATGGGGGATTTTCCAGAGTAAGTTCTGTGCTTATTGTTTTGGGCTCTGATTCCCAACAATTTCATCATACACCTAGTGTGTATTCTTGAATAAATTCGAAGCTTGTGCATTGGGAAAACTCAAGGTCCCCATCTCCTTCGAATATGAAAAAAAACAATCCAGCGAGCAGAATTCTTCAACTTCAATTCGGCTAAAAGGCACAACTTCAATTCTCCATCCTTCGGCTTGACTTCGTCCTCCATCAACGAGCATCCTTATCTTCAACCGCAACTTCCAACTTTCTCTGGTTCAACTTCATCAGCGGTGAGCTTCGATGGAATAATGAAATCAAATTGAGATCTCGGTCATCACTGTAGAGCTTCAGTGGACAGCCTAACGAGGAGTCGTATTCCCCAACATCGAATCTCTGAGGAAATTTTCCCCACATAATGTGAAAAACAAAACTTTTCCCCAAAATTCCTAAATCTTGAAACTATTTCCCAACCTTGTACTTTCTTCCATATTTTAATTGAGGAAGATGCTTTTTTATAAACCTCATTCTTTGAAGCATTTTTGAAGGATATTTCTTGGAAAGGCCCTTCTTAAAAAATGTTCAAGGAATGTGGTTACGAGAAAAGCACCTTCCTTTCTAGGTTTTTTATTTTTATTTTATTTTTTCTTGTTTTGTTTATATATGTATAAACAAAAAAATTTATTTTACTATTTTTATTTTGATATTACTTTTAATTCAAGTATTTCAAATATATTAAAAAAAATCTCACAGAATCCCCCCTTTTATAAGGGCACACCTCTTCACAAATTTTTCATTAATAAATGAATAGTAAATTTTTAATAATAGCACATTAATGATAACAGATAATTAATCCTAACACATTATTAATAATTAATTATTATTTAAAAATGTAATTACTTGAAATTAATAATATAATTATTTTGATATTAAAAAATAATTAGTTATAATTAATAATCTAATTAATAATAATAAACATAGATAAAGTTATTGATTATTTTAATAATAATTATGTAATTAAAAATAATAATAATATAATTATTAAAATATAATAATAATGGATAATAATAACTAATATTATCAATAATATTATTTCTAAACAAAAATGTCTTGTGTCATGTAAAATATTTTTTTGTTAATAATATTTATAAATAATAATAATCATAATAATAATAATAATAATAATAATAATAATAATAAACTATGGTTATATATGAACTCAAATACCAAGAAAATACATGCATCTAAGGTCCTGACCACAAATAATAAAATCATGCTAACAGAGTCATGATAATAAGAAATTCTTGATAATAATGCGACACTCAATTTTCATGCACATTTTTAAACGGGTTCTATTGATTTTTTGAATGAATTTCAATGTATATTCTCTTATATTACATTGTTTTATTAAAAAAATGGGAAATTATGAAAATAAAATTAAAATTGTTTAAAATGAATTAAAATGTTTGATTTTGAATTTTTCAATTTAATTATTTATGATGTTGAATTTTACTTTATTATTTGAATGATTTTTTAGGTGTTTACTTCAAAAAAATGGGCTAAGATCAAGCTAGCACTCAACCAAGTGACACCTCGCCGTATAGCTGGCCCACAAGTGGTTGACCGACCAGACCACCACCGAGAGGACCCACATGAGCCGAAAGGGCTACATGGGGGGAAAGGCCCATGTGGTGTGTGAGCCCGCGAGGAACCGCGAGAGCATAGCCGGGCCAAAGGATCACGCGAGACAAGCAGTGCGACTTGGTCCATGTATGTGTGTGTGCATGCATTCGGGAGCCCACCATAGTGCAGGCTTCTGTCAAGCCATAACAAAAAATTGGCTTATAAGCGAGAGTGCTCACCGACCTTCATTCTGATGCAGGACAAAGTGTATTGATTATTGTTCATCCCCTTTTAAAATTCCGCTCGCCCGCCTCGGACATAACCTCCATCATGTCTCCGTCTCCTGCCACACCCTCTCAACACCACCACCATTGCTCCTGGATAGAAAATACCATTATCACGGTCGAGACAACACAAGTTCGAGCTCTTCTACCACTGTCGAAGCTCAAAATCACCTAGGATCATCTCTAGACCCTGTTCCAACCACCATGAATCCATTTCAAGCTTCATCCAGCCACTATGAATACCGGATAAAGGAGGATCCACCGCTGCCTTCGATGTTGATCACCATAACTTCTACTACCTTTCACTTCCACGTGTCTCCAGGCATGGCACATAGCTATAATGCTACGTACGCCATGAATGATGCTGCTGAGATGTCCCTGTGTATATTAAACACCTGATTTTATCGGGTGTTTCCAAATTTGAACACTCAGGTCTTAGGGTGATTCTAAATATTCAAAATATGTGATTGATCTTTGGACCAAGATTTGATGAAGGCCGATGGAAATCCTCCTCTATAAATAGAGGAGTCACCATTGTGAAGAGTGTTTGCACCTGAGGATATTCCACCAGAGGAGGCTGAGATGCTACCTTTTTTTCAATCCATTGTTCTTTTCTTTTTATTTTCTTTCTTTCTATTTTATTTTTATTCTTAATATGTAATTTTTAATTTATTTTGTTAAAATAACAATGCATGCATGATTTTTTTATTTTAATTGTTTCTTCCACCCATTTAATTCTTCTTGTTCTTCTCTTATTCTTCTCTTCTAGTTCTCTTCTTTTTCTTAACATTCTGTCCATTTTTATTTCTTTTATTTTTTATTTTATTTTATTTATTTCTCTTTCCATTCATCTCCTATTTTTATTATTTTATTTGTTTTTTCCTTTTCTTCTTTCCATATTTTTTTTATTCTTATTCTTTTTCTCTTCTTTTTATTTTTCTCTTTCCACCATTGTGACCTCTTACCCTCGATAATGAGGGGCTGACCCGAGGCTTGGACCAGGGGAGGTTAAGCTGTTCTTGAATTCTTTCTTAAAGTTTATTTTATGTTTATGGTAGATGTGAGTGACATGATCGGGTGTGATAATTGTCCCCCATAACATGAAACTCAAATATATTTCTATTATTTTATTTATTTCTTTTCCCTCTCTTCCAATGATTAGCTCTTCACATGATGGAGCTGAGCTAATTAATGGATGGACCGACATACGATGGAGTTGGGTCCTAAAATATGTCACACTCTTGATTGAGGTGTGCCATCAACATTGATTACAGGAGGGGGTGAAATTTTGATTGCCTAAGGAATTCAAGATTTCACAACACTAAATAAAAGGGTAGTAATTCATCTTGAGATTTCATGATTTGGTTATCAAACTAAATTTAAAAAAATAAAGGGGAATAATGATAGAATCCAAAACCAAACCTAGGACCAAGTGATTTATTTTTAATTTCACTTTATTTAGCATTGCATGTTAACTCAGTTTAAATTTTCACTCTACTTATCATTTCATTATTTTAGAAAATAAACAAAAAACCAGATTCATATTTCATTGCTTTGATAAATAATAGAAAAAAAAACAATTAGATTTAGGTGAATTAGATTAAGTATACAAACTGAGAATCTACTCAAGTGAGAGACTCTAGTCAGCCACTATGCTGCACTAGGAAACATTTTAGAAATTTTCTTTTGCTATGCCCTACAACATGTGTGTGTTAAAACCGATGCCATTGTTGGGGAGCCGATCATTAGTTTTCTTACCTTTTCTATTTTCACACAGTAGACAATTTTCATTTCTTAAAAAAAAACCATAAAAAAATTCTTTTTTTCCATGATGTATTCATATGATTATTATTCCAAACAGATTGGAAACTCACCAGTGTAAGAATTAGTAACTGAATCGCCATGTTCTATAGAAGATGGAGTTTCAATTTTTGCTAGATATATCAGGGGATCCAGAAAACAAATCATCATAGAATAGAAATTCAAGGACCTCATCCACGAGCTTAAAGAGACCCTCAAACAACCATTGGTTAAATGATAGACTAGAGAGTTAATTGAACTCTAGGAGTACTTCCTAGAGTTTTATCAATGAAGAGATCATCCAAAAGAAGATACTTCCTTGTTTCCTCCCAACATTTCTCAAGAACTCCACCATGTGAAATTTTAATAACAAGTGGATAACAATAAACTCAAATACAATATTCAATTGATGGAAGATATGATACATGATCTACAAGCAAAAATTTATTGGATAACCGAGTACTTCAATGTATCCCTTGAGAAAACAAAAACTGAACTGGAGGAAGTTCCCTTAGTATTCACTGCTTTTTCTAAGGACATACAAGGAGTTTAGGCCATTCTTGAGGAGTATCCACAACCCAACCATCTGAAGAACCAAATCCAAGATGACCATGATAAGCCAAAATGGGTTCATGACAAAGAATAATTGTCTGCTGAGTTGCATGTGGGAGATCAACAAGATCTGGATGACTTATGGAATGAACGTGAGATACAATTTGATCTACCCAGTCCCTACAAATTAGAAGATCTAGCATCATTTCATATTTTTCTAGTCATAGAGGAATACACCAGTTATGTGATGGGATTTTGAAGAAAATATTGAGGAGCTCGACTACATACCTCATCTTACTACCATCCAACTCCAAGAGGAACTCACCATTAAAGAAGACACTGAATTTGAACCAATTTAGGGAGTTGATCATATCTAAAACTCTATTTCATTTGATTTTATTCAATCTGAATTGAGTATTAATTCCCACTAATTTTAATTTTCAAATTCAGATAATATCTACTATAGATTAGAGGAATATGAAGAAACAACACATGAACCTATTGTGGAACACATGAAGCTCCCTAATTTTGATGAACATGCAATTGAGAAAGCCTATGAAGAAGTCCAAATTACTGAGCCTAAGGAAAAAGACACAAGGTGTTCATTTTGAAAGGGATAATTTTAATTTTAATTTAAATCTTGTTTAAGTAAAATATCTTTCTTACTTTCCCTTTGATCATTCAATCCCTATAACCCAGATTGAGCCAGCGCTGGAACAAAAAGAGGAGGTTGCACAAGTAGAAACCCAAAAGGAGGATGATCCATACTTCATCCTACCCCACCATGCAAACTATACCTAATTTTGAAGGGGATGAGTTTGGTATACTCTATCCATGGTTCATTCCTCACCAATAAGGAATAAGTATAAGATGGGAAAATCCATATGTGGTGGTTCAAATCCAAGAAGATTCATCCACCAACTGACTATGGATAACAGCTGGTACTGTCCCTTGGAGGTAGTAAAAACCTAGGGCCCACTTGGGGGATCATACCAAGATTTATCTTTACTTTCTTCCAAGTAATTTCAATTTCAGTCTTAGGAATTAGTTTATCATGTAGACCACTCCCCCTATTCTTTTTGATCTTAAATTACATGATCCTTGTGTTTTAATTGAGTGGTTTACTTTTATAGGTGCATGATGGAACACGGAAGCCCTCAAATAATGGAGGAAGAGGACTAAAGCTTTAATTCAAAAGGGATTTCACTTTTATGATTATCTTTTAAACTCCATACATTTTGGTATTAAAAACTTGTTTTGAGATTTAATCTAGAAATCACATTCCCATGCTTGAATTATGCTTTACTTGAATTATCTAGAAGACATGAATATCTTAGGAATCCCATGATTTCATGTTTTATATTTCAATGATAATAATATTGAATGAGTAAAATGTAGAATTGAATGATTATTGTGAAGCATGGAAATTAAAATGGGACTCATGATTTTAAAAAATTAGTTTATTCATGTAAATGAAATTTCCCTATCATTTTTTCATGATTTGAATTTCTAAAATCCAAGTAAATTGATTTGTTATTATTAGTCATGACTTGATTGATTTTACCAAATCATATGCTCTATTCTCAAGAGGATTTCTAGACCAAGTATTCCCTATTTTATCTTAAGTATATTTCTTGAGTGATATTGGGACATGTCACCTTCTAGAACATGCATTTGAACTTGTCAAAGATATGACTATGAAAAACCACATTTAAAATGATTGAGACATATTTTGGAAAGACTTTATCCTTGAAGAACACTTTTACATTAATCCTTGTTTATCCCATAGAGACCATGCATGACCTTGTCAGGAATGAGTCATATTCTAAGCCATTTTTATCCATTCCTACCCTCCTCTTAGTATGTGAATGATTTTTTTTAAGTTGAGGTGTGGGGATAAAGGGAATTCATGGTAAAAGGGATGATATGAATTGGAAGGAAAAGTGTGGGGGTGATAATTTGGGTGTTGAGAAAGGTTTATGATTCATTCATTATGATTTATAGTTTTCCTTTCTTGAAAAAATGAAAAAATAGGAATGGGTTGTAACTTAGAAGAATAAAAAATCACCACCACTGGACCAATGATTTTTATCATATATGGTTAGGTGGTAGATGTGATTTTTATTCCAAGCATGAATTTTGAAAAATTAAAAAAAAGGTACCTAAAAAAAATTATAAAATTAGTAAAAAATTTACAAAGCAAATCATTCATTATGATTTATTTTGATCATCACCTTTACTTTAAGTTTTGGGGAAAGTGGGATTTGTCATAATTTGAAGGGGATAATTTCATTAAGCTTTCATTTTTAATATTATGCATTCTACTTAAGATATAAGCCTCTCCTTTGAGCCTTATTTTTAAACATCAATTCCCACCTACCTTAACCCTGAGATTCATTTGAACCATTATTGAAAGTCTTCATGATTTTATGTGCCTTTTTTCTTTCTAAAGTGGAGAAATTAGTTCCTTTATAAGCCTATGGATAAGGAGCATGTTCTCATGATATGAGCATAATTCTACTTGAATTTGTATCACGAGTGATGAGAGAGAAGATTAAAAAGTGAGGTAAGTCATGATTTGGCATGTTTAATAATAATTAATTAAGGATCTCGAATGAATGAAAGAATAAGTTCCATATTTTTCAAAAGGGGGAAACGAAAATAGATAAGTTGATTTTTTCTTTGAAAATTGAGAAATTTAATTGATATTTTATGTGGAATTTGAATGTTTAGATTTAACATTGATAATAATTTTGTTTTATTACTTTGAAATTTGAATAATGATAATATTGGAGCCCTATGAATTAAATGTTGAGATTTTATTCTTGAGGAAAAACATGGTTTAAGGGTAGAGGTATTTGACACACTCAATTTTCATACATATTTTTAAATAGGTTCTAAGTAATTTTTGATGAATTTCAATGGAAATTCCCTTATATTACATTATTTTATTGAAAAAATGGGAAATTATGAAAATAAAATTAAAATGGTTTTAAATGAATAAATATGTTTGATTATGAATTTTGTAAATTAATTATTTATGATGTTGAATTTTACTTAATTAAAAAAAATGATTTTTAGGTGTTTATTTCAACAAATAGGGAAAAGCTCAAGCTAGCCCTCAACTAAGTGGAATCTCTCCATATAGTCATCCAATAAGGGGACACTAGGCCATACCACCACCGGAAGAGCCCGCAAGATCCTAAAGGACTGCACGGGGGATGAGGCTTGTGTGGTGTGTGAGCCTGTGAGGAACTGCGGGAGCATAGCTGGGCTGAAGGCCTGCGCTGGCCAAGTGGTGTGGCCTAGCCCATGTATACGTGTGTCCATGTATCCAGGAGCCCACCCTAGTGCAAGCTTCTGACAAGAAAAAACCATGAATTGTATTATAAACAAGAGCGCTCCCTGACCTCTGTTCTAATGTGGGACAAAGTGTCTTGGTTACTGTTCACCCCTTTTAAAATTCCACTCGCTCACCTTGGACAGAACCTCCACCATGTCTCTACCGCCTGGTGCACCCTCTCAACACCATCACTGTTGCTCCTGGATGAAAAATACCATTTATGTAGCCGGGAGAGCTTGAGATCGAGCTCTTCTACCATCATCGAAGCCCAAAATCACCCAAAATCATCTCTGGACCCTGTTCCAACCACCATGAAGCCATTTCGAGCTTCCTCTGACCACTGTGAAGGCTAGATGGAGGAGCCACCACTGCCTTTACGGCCGATCACCACAACCTCCACTGCCTACCGCTGCCACATGTCTCCATGAATGGCACGTAACCACAATTCCATGCATTCCCATGCACCATGTTGTTAAGATTTCCCTACATACATTGAACACCAATTTTATCAGGTGTTTCCAAATTTGAACATGTGGGTCTCAAGGTGATTTTAAATATTCAAAAGATATGATTGATCTTTGAACCAAGATTTGATGAAGAATGAAGTAAATCATCCTCTATAAATAAAAGAGTGTTCAAACCTGAGGATATTCAATAGGAGGAGGCCGAGGCTGAGCTACTTATTTTTTTCCATCCATTGTTCTTTTCATTTTATTTTCTTTATATTTTAGTTTAATTATTCTTATGTAATTTTTAATTTATTTTATTAAAATAAAATTTTATGCATGATTGTTTTTATTTTAAGTGTTCCTTCAACCAATTTCATTCATCTTCTTCTTATCTTCTTATTTCCTTCTTCATCTTAACATTCTGTCCATTTTTATTTCTTCTCTTCTCTATTATATTTTATTTCTTTCTCTTTACCTTCCTATTATATTTTTATTATTTTATGTGTTTGTCTTCTTTTTCTTCTTTCCTTATTCATTTTATTTTATTCTTATTCTTTTTCTATTCTTCCACACTCTCTTTCCACCATTGTGACCACTTACCCCCAACAATGAGGTGCAGACCCAAGGCTTACCCCAAGGGAGGTTAAGGCGTTCTTGAATTTTTTCTTAAAGTTTATTTTATGTTTGTGGTATATGTGAGTGAAATACACGGGTTTTATGATTGTTCCCCATGATATGAAACTCAAATATATTCTTGTTATTTTATTTATTTCTTTTCTCTCTCTTCCAATGGTTAGATCTTCATATGATGGAGTTGATCCAATCAATGGATGAAATGGCATATGATGGAGCCGGGTCCTGGAAGATGTCACACTCTCGACTGAGGTGTTTCATCAACATTGATTATAAGAGGAGGTGAAATTTAGATTGCTTAAGGCATTCGATAATTCAAAACACTAAATAAAAGGGTAGTAATTCATTATGAGATTTCATGATTGGATTATCAAACTAAATTTAAACAAAATAAAGTGGAATAATGATGGAATCCAAAATTGAACCTAGGATCAAGTGCTTTCTTTTTTATTTTCATTCTTTTTTCATTTCATGTTAGTGTAGTTTAAATTTTCACTCTACATTTCATTTCATTATTTTAAAAAATAAAAAAAAACCCAAATTCATTATAATAGTTTGGGGGAGGGGGATAAAGACAATGAAAATACTACTCTAAACCAACATGATAGAACTCAGTGAGACTCAAACCTGAGACCTCACTGAGACCTTGCAGAGCCGCTACCAACCGAGTTGATCCCTAAAGGCAAAAAAACCCAAATTCATATTTAATTTCCATGATAAATAATAGAAAACAATAAAAACAATTAGATTAAGGTGAATTAGATTAAGTAAAAAAACCGAGAAGCTCCTCAAGTGAGATGACCCTGGTTAGCTACTGTGTTGCACTAGGAAACATTTTAGAAATTTTATTTGGCACACCCTATGATAGACATGCATCATAAATTCATTATAAAAAAGTCATGATAATAAATTCATGATAATAAATTCATAATAATAATATAACTATTAATAAATTCATGACCCATAAGTCCAAGGATCCAAAAATAAAAGATAATAAATTCATGATAATTATTCAAAGATAATAAATTCATGATAATAAAGTCATGATTAAAAATATTTGGTGCAAAAATAATAAACATTTTTTTTAATTTAAACAAAAAATGTTTGTTGAAAAAAATAATTTATAAGTACAAATATTATATTTTGAAACAATAATATTTTGTGCAATTAAAATTATATTTTATCAATTTTTTTATGAAATTATTTTTATTTTCAATTTTTTTTATATGTTTAATTAATGTTTCAAATTTTATTTATATTTTACATATACCTTATAATTTATAGGCTTTCAAATCCACCTACTTGAAACATTATTACATTTCAAGTAGGTGAATTTAGATGGCTATAAAATATAAACTATAAGTACAATTTAAATGAAATATAAAACATGGATTAAACATATAAAAAATAGTTTAAAATAAAAACAATTCATAAATTTAAAAACAAAAACTAATTTACATGACACAAACATTATTGATTAAAAACATAACATTTACACTTTAAAAAATTTATACGCATAAAATATATTATAAATAAAATATAAATGAAATTTAAAACACTGACTATACTAATAAAAATTATTTTCAAATAAAAGGAATGAGAAAAACAATTTTAAAAAATAAATTTACTTAAAAAAATGTTTGGTACAAAAAAAAATTATAAGTACAAATGTTATGTTTTGAAACAAAAATATTTTGTACGATTGAAATTATTTTTCATCAATTATTTTTAAGAAATTCATTTCATTTCAATTATTTTTTATTTGTTTAGTTAATTTTTCAAATTTCAGTTAGATTGTATTTATACTTTATAATTTATAGGCTTTCAGAGTCACCTACTTGAAACATTATTAGTTTTCAAGTATGTGACTTTGGATGCCTATAAAATATAAATTATAAGTACAATCTAAACGAAATTTAAAACATGGATTAAACATATAAAAAATAACTGAAATGTAATAAAATTTCATTAATATAATAAATCAAAATTAATTTACATAACAAAAACATTATTGATTAAAAACATAACATTATTTCAAACCATTTATGCACATAAAATATAATATATATAAAATATAAATGAAATTTAAAACATTGATTGTAAAAAATAAAAATTAATTGAAAATAAAATAAATGATAAAAAAATAATTAAAATAAATAAATCTACAAAAAAAAAGTTTTCTGTAAAAATAACATAAATGTTATCTTTTGAAACAACAATATTTTGTGCGGTTGAAATTATTTTTCTTCAATTATTTTTAAGAAATTCTTTATATTTTCAGTTATTTTTTATACTTTTAGTCAATGTTTCAAATTTCATTTAGATTGTATTTATACTTTATAATTTATAGGTTTTCAAAATAACATACTTGAAACATTATTACATTTCAAGTTGGTGATTTTGAAGACGTATAAATAAAAAATTATAAATACAATCCAAAAGAAATTTGGCACACTGACTAAATATATAAAAAATAATTGAAATTAAAAATAATTTCATAAATATAATAAAAAATGAATTTACACAACACAAAATTTATTGCCTAAAAACTTAACATTTACAGTTTAAAAAATTTATGGGCATAATTCTTATTAACTATAATATTATTAAATAAATTATTATTAGGTATTATTAATTATTTTGTTATTGATAAATATTAAAAATTACATTATTTATAAATATTAATTATATTATTAAATATTTTAAGTAATTATAATAATAATTATGAATAGTGATCTAATTTATATAATTATTAATGTATCTAATAAAGTAGTTAATAATATAATTTAAAATAAATATTAATTAAATTAGTAGTATAAAAAATATAATTAATAATAATAATATTATTATTAACAATTTATTATACAGTTAAAAATCATTTATAATAACCTAAATAGTAATATAATTAATATCTTATTAATAAAGTAATAAATAATTATTATAAATGCTATATACAATAAAATTATTTACATATTTAATAATAGTTAATAATAGTATAATTAAAAATGTAATGAATTATAAATAATCAATAAGTCAAAATGAATTTCTACACATAATTATTTTTTATAAGAATATTTAATAATATTATTATTGAAATTTATTTGACAATGGAAATAAAATATTCAATATTTTAATAAATAAACAATTTTTTTCTATTTAATAATAACAATTTTTTTATTTTTATATTAAAATTATTTTATTTAATAAGAAAAATATTTAATACCATTATATACATCATCATTATTATTTTTATTATAATCATTATTAATATTCATAAATATAATAAAAATAATAATTTACATGACACAAAAAATTATTTTTTAATAATAATTCATAAAAATTAGATTAATAATTATTAATAATTATTTTGAAATCTTAAATTATATATATATATATATATATATATATATATATATAAACAAAAAAAATTTTTATTTTTTAAAAAATAGAAGGAAATATGCTACCTGAGATAGTGTTTTCTTGAGAAATTTTATGAAGAGGACGGTTTTTCAAAAAATCATATTTTGTATAAACATTTCATAGAAGGTTCTTTATATTAAAGTGCCTTCTTTAAACTTACTCTTTAGTAGGCGCTTTTTTAGAAAGTGCTCAACCATCACAAAAAATGATCCCCGTAGGAATCGTAGGTTGGGAATTTATTCCCCCATTAATCAAGATTTGTAATTTATTTTTTTTCCTGTATATTTAAAATTTTTCCAAGATCTGATGCTCATCCCCATTGAACACCTTATTCCACAATTTGTTCCATTTCTTACAGTATCAATACACCCAAATTAATGATTCGACACATATGATTCATCGATGTTGAGAAATATTGAACACAAAATCTTGGTTCATCCATCTTGGTTCTTCCAATTTGGCTATAAAATTGCTTCCTTAAATTTAGGCGGGCTAGGATTCAAATTTGGGATGGCACAATAGCACATAGAAGGATGGCATGGTAGCAGAAAAATAGGAATGGTAGCATATTTTTCTCTGGTTGTGGAAAAATGGAATGTAGAAGAGGATATCCATGGTAGCAGGTGATGGTAGCTGTAATGGCGGTAGCCAAAATCCCTCTTAGCGGTAGAAAATTTTGATAGCACTACCTTTCCTCGTGATGGTAGATGAACAATAATAGTTGCATGATCTTCTTGTGGTAGCACGCTCTAGGCACGATAACACAATTTTGCCTCTTAACGGTAAAAGGTCGCGGTAGCACCGTGGCAGTAGCATAGAAAAAATTCGAATAGAATAAAACATATAAATTAACAATGAAAGTACTAAAACATTTAAAACAACATATTAAAAATTAAAAACAGATTCTAAAAAATAAAAAGCAAATTTAAAGTTGAAAATTAAAAAATGGTGAAACAATTAAATAAAATTTTAAAAGCTATAAATAAAAATTTACATTTGTTAATTAATTAAGTTAAATTAACAAAACAATGAAAAGATTTAAAATAAAAAAGAATTGAATTGTAAATTATTATTACTAATTATTAAATTATTAAATAAATGAGATTAAAAATTAAACTTCAATTAATTAATTAATAGATTAATAGCAAAAACAAAAGGTAATAAATATTTAATTCATAGAATACAAAAATAATCAAAGACACGAAAAATTAATACAAAAAAGAAAGTTAAAAAAGAATTAGATAAAAAATTAAAGATTTAACAATTGATAAATTAATCAATAAAAAAACATGATTATTTTAAATTTCATTAATTTACCAAAACTACTATAAATTAACCACTAACACTAGTGCATAAACGGGTTTTCAAATCCGTTTTTTAAGATTTTTCACATCGGTTATTAAGGGAAGTTATTAGAGGGGATGTAGTAAATGAATTTTTCATGTCAGGTAACAAAAAAAGATGTTATAAATTATTAATTTTTAATCAGTTTTCACATCAGTTATACTATAACCAATGTGAAAAACAACGCGTATATTTTTTTTCACATTGGTTATTGGATAATCGACGTGAAAAAAAACACACATTTTTTTTTCATGTCAGTTATCCAATAACCAACATGAAAAACAATTTTTTTTTTAAAATTTACATTGATTCATCCTCCACCAAAACAATAGCCAAAGAACAGCAGAAAAGGCAACAAAAAGGCTTTAGAAAAACCAATAAAAGACACATACAATTGAACTTTCAAATAAACTAAAAATCAATCAAACCTGTAAAATGATTTGACCATTCAATTTGTAAATGTATCAACTCCTCTACACTATATGACCGTGCATCATCAAAGAGCTAAAAAAATAATAAAAAAATAATTTGACTTGATTTTTCAATAAAACATATTAAATATTACAGAAAGCCTTATAAATAAATATAACCTTATGAAACTTTCTAACTGCCCCAGTTTAAATTATTTTATACATGAATCTTAAAATATAATATCTATATTCAGTTCCACCTTGTTGTTTATGACACTGTTTTGAATATATTTTAATTCAAAATAACATTTTAATTAATATATCCAAAATTTAGTAATTATAAATGAAAATTCAGCTTACCTTTTACAAATTTGATCTTGCATCTCTTCTTTCTTGTCGTCTCTTTGATGAAATTCCATAACCTGTTTGAAAATAATATGAATATAACAAATTTTATTCATTATATTATAAAAAATTATTAAAATAAGAAAACTTATGTGTTCAATACATTCTTAAAATTTTCTTTCACTTCACCATGGATAGAGCATAGCCAATACAATGTCTTCTCTCTTGAAAAAAACACCCAACATGCAATGAACAATGATATAAAAGAAAATTTAATACTAGTTGTTAATATGTTAAGTGATATATAACACATTGTGAGAAAAAACATTTCATACATGCTCTTCAAGATATGGAAACATCCAATACTAAATGATGACATTTTTCTGAAATCTTTCAGCTATATAAATTGTTCTTTTAGAAATGGTCATTGTCAACGCAATAGGATAAATAAACCATGGGTCCATAAATCCATATACATCTATCTTTTCATTCTCTATACAAAGTTTATATAGACACCTAATACAAAGCGTACATAATTATAAATTTTCAATAAATTAAAGGAATTAAAAGATTTTCTTAATCGAATTACATAAAAAAAATTGCATTGTGTCGATGCTCAATTGATATAAAACTATAAGATCTATGATATAACTTTTCAAAAACCACACAATCATTGCACACCCACAAACAACATCATCAATTAGAATCTCATATACTTCCAATAACAAATTTGAGTATCTTGACAATCGATCCAAACTTGTAGAATTTGTATCTGAAGTCACGAAACTTTTGATTTTTTTTGTCTATGCAGTATTTCTCTACCTTTAAAGTATTCTTATAAAAAATTAGAGAAATATATAAAGTATAAATTGATAAAACAAATTTAATAAAAAAATGAAATAAAATACAATATATATACATACATATATGGTAATATGTCAAAGTAGTCTGGATGGCCAAACTAATAAAATACCGATACTTTGTACAACTATACTCACTTCATCTGTTAGACATGGTATTTTTGATGATATAACTATAATATCCTGTACAACGACCCTATAATGATCTATCTCAATATGGAGATGATGAATGGTATTGCTGATATAAAATATCATCCCATATGCAATAATATAATGAGGATCACCAACATATAACTCATAGTAACTTGGAAGCTATGGAGGAGGGGGTGTTGGGGTATGATAAGAAGCGGGGTTTGGAAACACAGATGTGTGAGTAGGATAAGGAGGAGGAGTGGGATCTACTGGCAGAGGTGGAGGAGTCTGATTGGTAGGCTGAAAATTTCCTTGCATGTCTACAAACATCTTTTGTACTGAAACTATGATCTTGTCCTCCATCTTCACTTGAATATCTTAAACTTTGGATTCTAAAGATTCTATTTTTTATAAACATGCTCCTTTGAATAAGCTTCCAAACATGGAAACAATTTCCTTACTGATACACCTGTCGGGTATCCTCATACACGACCTGAGTGGTCAGGCTTTCCCAATGCTACAACTAAAATATCCTATCTCCCCTCAATAATAAAGATCCCCTATGTGCTCTTCTCCTTAAGAGAATCCTATATGGAATATTTGAAAAAAAATCTATAATGAATCACAATATATAAAGAGTTGATTTAACTTTAATAAATAAATAAACATCTTAAAATATTATCAGATACAACTCTTGATTATTCTATAAGATATTATCCTTTTTTCTCATCCAATCCCTATTCCATTTTTCATGTCTAGCAGGGGGTGAAGGAGGGGAAACCTCTGCAGACTCTGATAACTCAGCTATCATCTTTTGACGTTATTATTATAGCATGTGTTATTCCAATAACGTATATCCTCCCCAAGATAACGTATGAGGGTATACATTTATAGCCTAAATCTTCCAATGATATCTTCTTGATTGTTTTAAATTAATAATTAAAAATAAATTAAACATTAAAATGGTCATTAATATAAAAAAAATCTAAAAAAAACGCTGCACTTAATAAAAACTCTTCTTGTCATCTACTTTCAAAAAATTATTTCCATGTATATCCATCTATAAATGGATATATATCACATATATTTTCATGTTGTCTATTCCCAAAAATGAACTATGATGTGAGGGATGATTTAAAATTCATCCATCTCCTAGTTGCTAATGATAAAAATTTCCTTCTGACTCCTCTAGTGTCAGGTATATCATATGTCATCTGATAAGAAGAGGAAAAACATATATTACTATAAAAATTTCAAGATAAGTAAAATAATAACATTTTTTTTACCAAAACGGTCTCCCATAATTGTAATAATGTCACTTTTTCAACACTTCTCCAATCATCAAAAAATACTAACTTTTCTTTTAGCCTGTACTGATACAATTTTTTTGAATTGTTTTGAATTTGGACCTCATGGAATATCATTATCATGAAATTTTATTGATATCCTCTATTCCTAGATATGAGAAACTGATAATTTTGGTAAACATGTGGTGCCACGTTTACCAAATCTTGAACTCCTTTTCCCCCTGTGGAAGTAAATGTCTCATGTAAAGTAGGATGAGGAGGCTCATCAATAGGAGCATGTGTAAGTTCATACCCAGAGGTATGAGTATGATCATATTTAGAAATATGTGGTGGATCATAGGATTGATCTATCATTATCCTACAAATCAAAGCAACATCAACTAGTACAAAAATATACAAATCCAAAAATTACATATAAATATAAATAAAATTTAAAAATTATCAAAAAAGAAAAGAAAATTGAACTAAACATAAAACATTTTTATTCATATTTGTTATAGTTAACTAAAATGACAACAATATTAATGAGATATGAAATGACATAAATGAATGAAAACTAAACAATTTAAATTTTTAGTTATAATACATGTTTTAATAAATAAAAATCAAATTAAAATATATAACTTTTGAAATTTTAAAAAGTAAACCATAATTAAACATATGTTACCTATAATATTAGGAATTTACTAAATATTGTTTTCCCAAATTCCTTCACCATGATCATTTTGTATGTAACAAACCATGTCTTCAACTTGTTCATCAATATTATTTGTTAATCATTCCATGGATATAGGGATCTCACATAAATCAACATCTTCTTCAAGATTATCATCACTAACATAATGTTGTTTTCCTTGTAAAATAATAGACCACTGTATATCAGATTGATTAAGAACATAGAAAATTCGTTTTTCATGTGTTTTAATGATAAAAGGATCATTTGTGTATTCCACTTTATTCAGATTAATTAGTGTCATTCCAAATTCATCGTGTCATACAACCTTGTCACTGATAAACCATTTACACTTAAACACTGGAACTTGAAATTTAATGTAATAAAACCACCATATTTCTTTAATGAATCCATAATATTTGGTTGATGTGGATATTGGTTTTTTGTCTTTGGAACTAGAAAAATTCATTACTTCTGCAAACACCAACACACTACTATTCTGAACCACACTTATGTTGTTCTAATATTTTATATGAAAAGTATAGCCATTAATGTCATAACCAGACCATTTTATCAAATTTTAACTTAGACTTCCCACTAACTATCTCAATGTTTTTGATGCATCCAGTTTACCATGCATGATCTCTTTAATCCATGGAAAAAAAGTTTTTTTATACTCATTCAAAATCTACATATCTTTCTTCTTTGGATAAGTTTATTTCAACTCATTAATATGAAATGTTATATATAGTCAAGCATCATCTATGTTATTCAAGATGTTTAACTATACCTTCTTTATCTGTTCACCTATCAATGATTTTAATTTCAAGACACAAATCCCCTTTCCCCTATAATTATCTCTTTCATAGAGAGATGTAGGCAAACTAATGTGCTCCATGTTAGAAAAATATCTTGTAAAAAACTCTACAACCTCCTCAGAATTATACTTCTCAACAATGGATGTTTCAGGTCGATATGGATTCTTAACATACCCCTTCAATATATTCATATATATTTCAAAAGGATACACCCAACATAGATATATAGGTCCCCAAATCTTTATTTCTCACACCAAATGAACCATTAAATATACCATGATATCAAAAAAGGATGGAGGAAAATACTTTTCCAATTGAAAAAGTATAGAAACCACTTCATTCTCAAAAATGTTCAAAGAATTAAAATTAATCACCTTATTAAAAATTGAATTAAAAAAATAACACACCTTTATGATAGTCATTCTGACCAGGGTGGGAAATATTCCACATAATGAAACTATTGGGAGTTATTGCACCACGATGTGACAGTAATGATATTTCATACCTGTCAACTTTAAATCCTTTAAAGACACAATTTTTTTTTAAATTTGAAGAATAACCATGTGGAACTTTGGTATCATGAATACATTTATAAAATCTAGTTTTCTCCCTCTTGGATAATGTATAAAAATCTGAGGGTAGGAATGTTCACCTTCCATTATGAGTGGGATCCAAATCCAAATGTATTCCCATTGAGAGTAAATCCATTCTTGCATTCAACCTATCTTTAGTTTTTATTTTAATATTCAACAATGTTCCAATCAAATTGTCACATATATTCTTCTCTACATGTATGAAATCAATGTTATGTTTCACCTCATTATATCTCTAATATGGTAGATCAAAAAATATTGATTGTTTCTTCCAAATATTTCTATCATTACCATATTTATGTGTCTTTCTAAATTTCACATCAATATTTTTCACCCTCTCATAATAATGATCAGTGGATAGATTTTTTGGAGCAATATCAAATTCATGTGAGCTATTGAAACCATTTTTTAATCTTCTATAAAAGTGATCCATAGGAAAAAACTTTCGATGACCCATGTATGCTATTTTCTCCCACGATGCAGTTGATAATATGAAGTCTGTTGTTAAAAAATTGGACAAGATTTATGCCCCTTAACACTATATCCATACAAATTTCCAAATGCTGGGAAGTCATTTATAGTGAACATAATCATTTTATGCAGTTTAAAATATTCCATTTTATAAGAATCATACACCCTTATACCTTTCTCCCATAATAATTTAAAATCATCAATTAATGGTAACAATAAAATGTTAATATAACTTATGGGCTGTTTTGGTCCATAGATCATTAAACACAACATGACATATTTTCAATTTATACAAAATTCAAGATATAAGTTTTAAATTACCAATAAAATAGTCCATGAATTATGTGTTCTACTAAGGATTTGATATGAATTCATTCCATCTGTGCACAATCCAAGTCTGATATTTATAACTTCATTTTAGAATATAAAAAATTGGTGATCAATTTTCTTCTACAGTGGACAATCAGCTAGATGACGTATTTTTCCATCACATATCCGCTTATCAGCATGCCATATTAACCTTTTTTGTATCATGTGAATTAGTGAATAAATATTTCAAATGAGGAATTATAGGAAGATACCAAAATGCCTTGTCATGGGTCTTTAAAAATTCTAAATCAACATGTAATTTTTCTTTCAACTTATACCATGATGTCCTAAATTTAGGACACTGATAAAAATTCATATTCTTTCCTATATAGAAGACAATCATTCAGGTAGACATGTATTTTCTTATACTCCAATCCCATCAGGTATAATATTTTCTTGGCCTTATAATTTGAATCTGGAAGATTGTTGTCTTTAAGAAGAATTACTTTAAAAAATTATAGCAGCTTTGTAAAAATCTTATCACTCCATCCATGTTTCGCCTTTAGGTTTATCAATCTTAACATCGTCAATAAAATTGTATATTTCGTACAACCCTAATACAATGTTTTTTCAGCATCAATATATAAACGCTCAATTGTTGATTATTTCTCAATTTCCTATACTTCAATATCATGAATCATTTCATCAATTTTATCAGATTTATCATATTGAAAAGCACCATCATCAATAGATATGAAATTATACCTGGTTTCACCATTCCAAATCCAAGGGCCGTAACTCAAATTAAAACCATAAAAATTAAATGATCTTTGATCTCTTTGATTTTCAACTTCTTCAAATTTAAACATTTTAAGCATGTAAAGAAAAACATGTCATTGTGTGGAACATTTTGTTTAGCAAATTCCAAAAAAGCATCGACACCTTCCTCATATTCATCACCTATTCTAGGTTCATTAATCCAACTTCAATTAATTATCTATAAAAAATATAAAAAATAAATATAAAAATAAATGTAATAATTTATAAAATATTGAGATTATAAATGACATCAAAAAAATATAGAAAACCAAGAATAGAAACATTAGAAAGAAACTAGAAAATTTTGACGAGAAAATTCATTCATGTATAAGGAATTACAAAATATATTTGTTCAAAAAATTTATTAAGTAAAAATAAATGAATATAACTGTATGAAATTATTAAAAAATATGTACAACAATATCCATAAAAAATATCCATAAAAAAATTTATAATGAGAAAAAATATTTCATAGTTTATTATTTATAAAAATAAAAATTTATTCTATATTGTAATTAATAATATAATCAAATCCTAAATTGAGTCTTAGTTTTAAAAAAATGTCACATTAAACCTTGTTTCATGGGAATTTATATGGTATATAGTATTCTCTAACAGGGTATTCGGTTGGTCTTCTACTTTAAAAATTAGACCCATCACCCATTCAACCCTTTTGCAATGCCCCAAAGTACCATTGAGACACATGATCATGCATAAAAACACCACCTAAAGATGCTCATAGTCACAAAATTCTCATATGAGTCCCATTTATCAAATCACCCTAACTTCGATAAAAGGAATTCAATATCACTAAATTGATTAACTTGTAATGACACACGCCATAATAAACTACACACCATAGGTATTCTCATCAATAATAAGCATTGATGATCCCCTTACTCTTGATCATCCATTAGAAATGGTTTTCATTACTAATTACCAATTTCAAACTCAAAAATAGTTTTTAACAAAAAATCTCATTCTATTACATAATACACACTTACCATCTCTTAAGAAAAACATCTATCAGAAAACCCATTAAAAAACTCATCTCATGATGTGAAATTACATGAAAAAGAATTTGTCAACTCTCACATACACCAACTTTATCAAAACTAAACCAACTATGATATCAACACCTAATTAATTTAAAACTCAACTCATTGATCCAAATGACAATGTAGAAACACACAACATCCACCTATATTATCTCTTGAATAATAATCCTTAGCATGACATATTCTATAAAATAATTTCAAAGTAATCCTAGAAAGGAAAAAATATTGAATGAGAACAACTAATTCATAATAGAAAAAAATCAAGAAAAACTAATTAACACATTATAAAATATATTCAAAACTTCAGGAGAGCTAGCTGGAGATTATAAAATCTATAATCAAACACACAATGATGAAGCTGAAAAAACCCAAATTTATGAAGATGGTAATGCAAGAATGAAGAAAACCTGGTCGAATAATTTTCAGTTAGAGATTCGAATCCAAAGAATGACCAAAAAGAGAGAAATGAAAATGTTTGAGACTTACTTTATATGCATCTTTGATGCGTAACATGAGGCTGATGAAGCCTAAGTCTTGATTAAGATCGTAACATGAGATTGGACCACCAGATCAAAGAAACCAGGGAGCTAGGGATTCGACGAGAGAGAAGTGAGAGCTGTAGCGCGATAATGGAAGAGCACATAATTAACCCTCGGCTAATTCATAAAATTTTAAAATATTTTTTACATCGATTATATTATAATCAACATAAAAATTGGAAATTTGATGATTTTTCAGGTTAGTTATACTATAACTGATGTAAAAAAGAAATCTTTCACATTGGTTAAATTATAGAACTGTCATGAAAAAGCACCAAATATCCAAATTTTTATGTCGGTTTTCATAAAATCAATGTGGAAAATTAACATTAAAAGATGTTCATGTCGGTTATAAATAACTGACGTGAAAACTATAATGAAATAAATAGTTTTTATACTAGTGTAAGCTGTAAATAAACAAATAATTGCCTAAATTAGACATTAAAATACATAATTAATATAATAAATGATGTGGAAAAAGAAAAAAAAGAAAGGACACATCACCTGTGGAAGAATCTCACCATGGTAGACAGGTACAGTTGCAGTATGAGATGGGATGGACCATGCCAATTATAAGAGTGTCCATAGATGATAGGTGAAGAAGGAATCCAAATCAACCAAAGGCAGGTGACCATTCCCATGGTCTGACAATATGTGGTTGAAATTTATCATTTCAAGGAAAAACGACTAGATCTAGAAGGACTATGACCATGGTGTAAGGTATTTTGGAGGCAAAATGAACAATGGTTTTTCACTTGGCTACGATGCAAAGTGTTTCAATGCAGGACATATAGATTTTAGGAGGAATCAATAAGGTGATTCTTGAATTGTTATTCAATGATTAATAATCAAATGTTTGGGTTTTTATACCATGATTCAAGAAAAATATCAAAGGCACTTACAACATTACTCATGTGTATTAATCAAGTATTAATTTCATGCTGTAAGTTAAAGGATGGAGTCAAAATCATATTTTCTATAATATACTATCATTAAACACTCCAAAAGTACCTCTCTTAGGCCAATGATGAAGAAAGAGAGATAATGAACCCCACCCAAGTCTCACCTTTAGTATCCCCAGAGTTGATAATTAGAATAGATGGCATAAGAATATCACATATGAAAGTCATTACCTTTAAATATTATTTATGACCAGGATATAGGATATAACCCAAAAATAAACTCCATGAAAAAAAGGAAACCAAAACCATCCCATGATGCATGTACAATTAAAAAAAAATAGAGTCTCCAAATAAAATACTCAAAAGAAAGTCCTAAGTCAGTGAAACAAAAATAACCCCAGATTTTGAGCAAGTAATGTCCAGCATGGTGCACACATTCCTCCTAAAAACTTGAAAAATAGTTTTTATATACATAGGGTGATCATACATTTATACTTAGTAAGATCACACCCAAATTCTCTTGTGAACATGTGAAAAGAGCATGCTAATGCACTAGTGAGCAAGAATCAAAACCACCAACACCTAAACAGGTCAACTAACCAATCCCATCCTCACCGAGTTTTACTCACAGAATAAAACATAATAACATAATAAGAATCATATAAATAATAGGGTACCTCATAATTCTTTCCCACTGATTTTCTTCTCTCACACCCTAACGTCGTACGCCCTGGCACCCCCATCTCTTTCATAAAGTATACTACTTACACACACCTGAACCATCACATCACATCTCACCCAAAGACACATAGGAGATCACATAACATCTCATCTAAAGACACCCGGTCCATCACATCACATATTACCATACCTGTAACCAGAGTAGTAGGGTATCATGAACATGAAGGAAATCAATCTCGTTCCCTCCTTCTACCATACATGACCCCCACCTTGAACCACCTAAAAAATCTCATAAAATGAAGCAAAAATACACTTTTTGAATTTTTTTAATCACAGTCTATGAAAATAAATCTCACTTGGAAGAGAGATTGGGGAAGAGGGGGCATCTATCCATTCATCCTCACTATTGGGATGTTGGGAAAACACCCCCAAAACATTTGATTGTCGGAACATGATGCTCGATGCGGGTGGGGTGAATATATAAATCACAATGGAAATAGTATATATATATATATATAAATATATTATCATCAACACACAAACCCAACCAATGTATTCACTATAAAAGTTTCATCCCAACTCACAACATCACCCCCAATACCTCATAACCTTTTCTACTTTCATTGCCACCTCTAAATGCATAACTCCAAACAAGTATGCCACAAACCACAACCCACATCCAACCTTTATTTTCAAGTTAATACAATTTATAGATTTTACATTACCAACCAATTTCATTTATCCATCTCATTTATTTCCTATTTAAGAATCAAGCACTTCTAATGACACTCCCCATTTTAATTCAAGCATTCATTAGCCATTCTAACCCATGCCATTTCAATTTCATTATTAATAATATATTCCATCACCACTAGAAAAGTAGAATAACACTGCATAAAAAAAAACAACTCATCTTTATCATATCAAAAAGTCCTACATTACCACCACTACACATCAAAACCACTTTTCACAAATTTTACATATCTTATTTCAAATTCAAACAAGGGGCTTCCCATCACAATCACTTTACTTTTCAAGGGAATTATCACAAAAACCAAAATTTATAAGGAAAACCAATTCATTATCTATATATAGGTTATTATCCATTTATTCAAGGTAATATCAAACAATCACATAAAAAGGGTTCCAAAATCATATCAAATACAACACAAAAAATCCCCCCAACAAACATGATTTTTAGAAAGACATCAATAATGTACAATCACAATAAAAATAACATAAAAAGTGGTAAAACATTCATTTTATTCCCCTTCCTCTTCAATTTCAATTAAAATAAAACATTATCTTCATTAGGCCAGTGCATACTACCTCTCTAAAGCTAAAAAAGCATGATCCCTTCTACATATACAACTAAGATAAAGATGAAGTATTCCCTACATTAAACAAAGATTTCTAAACTGCTACCCAAGGCTGGAGTAATACGAAGATAAACATAGAGAACCACAATGAAGGAAAAAACCCCGAACAACCTAGAATATAACACCCCACATCATTCCCTTACCAAAACATCACCAAAACCAACAGTTCCTTTAACTTCGGATGAATAACATAGAGAAAACAGGGTGAAGAAAAGAGTGTAACTCATCGAAAATAACTAAGGATCGATATCCCAAGGACTGGGTTAAAATCCGATAAAAAGGGGCCAAATACCTTATAGGGATGCACTTAGGTCTCCCAAAAATTGATAGAAAAGTCATAAGAATATAGGGTTCGAGGGGTTTTTGGGATTTTATAGACAGTCTGGAAAATATAACACCACAATGAAAGGACACTCACCGTGGTGAAAAATTTATAAAAAAGGACAAGAACATGGTGCATGGGAAGAGACCACACCATAGTGGGGTTGGTAAAAGATGCATCTGAGGAACATAGTGTGGTGAATTTTACAGATCTGAAAAACTAGGGGAAGACTATGATGTAGGAAGGAACCACTATGCCTCAGACCGAAAAAATCAATAAGGAGGCCACACTACAACCCATATCCATGGAACAACTACCCTAAAATTGATAAAACCACAAAAATCTCCCTCGGACTCCATGATGCATCTAGCCTCTCCATGACAAAACTATGCCAAAAATGGAAAACCCAAAAAATGCATCCTTTGAGACTCTATTCCACAAACAGCATCTCCACACCGTAACTACTCTCTTCCATGGAAAAAATCAAACATCAATGACATATAATTACTCTTAGCTGAAGTTTTCATCCGCAACACCTCATTTTCCCATCCAACTTCCTTATAACTTCCTCTGAACACCTCCATCATCAAAATTTCCATAAAGTAATGGGCTAGAAGGTTCAGAACATTACATAATATCTCTCTCAAAATATTATCATCCTCATGAATCAAACCCAAACCTAGAAAGGAAACATACACTACCACAAAAATAGTTTTTACCAGAGCCAACCTTTATCAGCGCTAACAAAAAAGCATTGATAAAGGGGGGTCCCTTTATCAGCGCTTTTTTGAGTAGCGCTGATAAAGGGTCAACTTCAAAAAATAATAAAAAAATAATATATTAATATATAAATATATAAATATAGTTATATTGATATAAATATAATATATAATGTTTAAATATATTTTAGATAAGTATAAATATACATTTACACTTAATATCTTAATATATAATATATTTAGTGAAAATGACATATAAAAGAATTCAAAAAATATTGTTAATTAATAATTTTCTAATTATTATCGATTAAAAATCATTTAGTAATAATTTGAAGACAAAAAAATCAAAACAATTAATAAAAGATCTAAAATAAGTTGAAAATGTAACTCAAAATTCACACGACCATAACTTTTGATCCGGGTGTCCGTTTGAGCTCTACAACATATCAAATAGAATCTTGCGACGAGATCTACATGCTAGAAACCAAGTAAAAGCCTTCGCCACATTTTTCAAGCCCAAAAAAGGCCCATAAGGCCTCCAAAACTGAGTTTTTAGTCGGGGTACTCCGATTTTTTAACATTTTGTGGATTTGTAGCCTCGTTTAAGGGGGTATTATAGGATTTTTTTGGTGGGGACTAAATTTATTCTAAGGTATTACATTCATATTGATATTATGTCTTTGAAATTTTATCATTTTTTATAATTCACTTCTATTTATAATCAAATATATAACAATATATACATATTTTTTATATATTCACACATAAAAATTTAATTATAAATATAAATAATAAAATATATTTACATATAAAATATATTAGCTTTATCTAAATAATAACTAATATCTATTTTATTTAAAATACAAATATATGAATATTTATATACCTATATATTAATCTAACTATATATGTACCTATATAATGTGTGTGTGTCTATATATTAACAAACTGATATATATATATATATTATATATATATATATATATTCTAACATATGTATATGCATATATATTTTTATATATATATAAATATGTATAATTATACTTATAGAAACACACACACACACACACATATATCTCTGTGTGTGTGTGTGTTGTATATATGTATTTATTTGCACACACACAAAACAAAACATACTTTATAATTATATTGAAAACTAATCTTATAAATATATATTAATATACGAATAAATATATGGATAAAAAAATATAACTAAATATATATAAATAAATAGATATAACTTAATATTAATATACGAATAAATATATAAATATATACATATATAAATATAACTAACTATATATATATATTAATATACAAATAAATATATAAATATATAAATATAACTATATATGTATATATATATATATTAATACAACTATATAAATTTATATTAATACATGAATAAATATAACTATATATATATATAAATAGATATATCACTAGTTGGAGAACAAATCAATTTAGAGGAGTGGTAAAGGCTTAGCGCGCATGGGGGGGGGGGAGGTCTTGAGTTCGAAACCTGGTGGAGGCAGGCCTAGGCACGCGCATGAGAGAATTTTAGGAGGGGGATAGCGCTGTTAAAGGGTCTAAAGCACTGATAAAAGGTGGGGCGTCATGGCTGGGGCTTGCAGGGGGCTAATAAATGGGGGGGGGGGGAAGTGGTGTTAAAATCCCCCTCCGATTTACATATTTTTTTTAATTTTTTTTAATTTTTTTTAATTTTTTTTAACTTTTATCAGCTCTTTAAAAAAAGGGCTGATAAAAGTGGTCTTTTATCAGCGCTAAAAAGAAAGCGCTGATAAAGGGCCCTTTTATCAACGATTTTTTTAGCGCTGATAAAGGGGACTCCCCCGTTATCTTCACCAGCTTTAACAACGCTTTTCTAGCGCTGTTAAAGGCCTTTTTTAGTGTTGATAAAAGGCGTATTTGTAGTAGTGATAAGGGGATGAAAAACCATCCCATGAGATACCACTCCGGGATATCGTCACACCCCAAACACCACAACCAACCAAACACACCAATAAAAGTCAAAAATATATGTAAAAATATCACACAAAACCACATCACCGCATCATTTTTCACTAGTTGTAAGGAACCACCTTTTCACACAACCATCACAACCTCCACACAACCCAAGATGAAAACTATCACAACCACCACACAATACGACCCCAAGCACACAAATTGAGGAATTACACCTTCCACATCAAGATATTATATTATTTTGGAGACATTGACTTTCCCATATAATTTTAAAAAATTTATTATATAAAATGACTTGATTAGGAAAGGGTTATCCCCTATTTATAGGCTTAAAGATTTAATCCCACATTATATCAAGTAAAATATACATTTCATAAATGAAAAAGATTCAATCACTGCATCATCAAGAAAAAATGAACAAGAAAAAACCCAAAACAAATCCGGGTATTGGGCACACATCTATGTATCACACTCCCAAGTGCTCACCTCCAAGACACCATGTCTCCACAGCACACAAACCAAAGGAATGGTCCATCCATGTTTTACCTTCTCCCAAAAATCCTGGATCTATACCAGTCACTCCAAAAACATTACATCTTCCTCAATATCCAACTCTCCCCAGTCAATGACATGAGAGTCACCGTGAGGATAATGATGGTGCTGAGACATGTGGAATACATCATGGAACTGGTCTATACATGGTGGGAGTTCCAACTGACAAGAAACCTTTCCAACATGCTCCAATAGATCAAAAGGTCCCATAAAATAGGGAAAAAGATTACTCCCCAACCAAAACTCTGTTGCCCACATCGAGGAGAAAAATTTAAGTACATGTGGTCCCCAACCTCTTCCTACAATCGACACAAGACTTCTACAAGTACTTTTACACCTTCATCCTCTTACACTACTAAAAAACTGGGTTTATCTAGTGCTAGGGTTTTAATAGTACTTTATAAAATAGTTTCCAAACACCCCCTTCTCAGTGCTAGAAAAAGTTCTATTAAATGGGGTCTTTAATAATTCTAAAAAAATCACTTTTAAAGGGGTCAATTTATCAGCGCTTGTAAGAAAGAACTAATAAAGGTCCCCATTTATCAATGAAATTAAAAAAGTTATGATAAAATGGGAATTTTTCAATGATTCTAAAAAATCAATGATAAAAGGGTATATTTCAAAAAAAAATATATTTTATTAATGGACACCTGTAACTGAAGTTATGACCATTTGGAGGCCTTACATGCCTTTTTTGGACTCAATAGAGGTGATTGAGGGTTCCTGTGGGTCACCGAGGCATAAATATCATCAAAATATTCGATTTGATATGTGGTAAAGGAAAAATGGAAGGCTGGTTTAGAACTTATGGTTGTTTGAAAGGCCGTTGAATGTGAAAAACCCTTAAAACCCCTAAAAACCCTAAAAACCTTAAAAACCCTAAAAACCCTGAAAAGTTCATAACATTTGATCGAGGAGTCCATTTCAACTCCAAAACCTATCAAATAAAAACTTATGAAATGATCTAAAACCACATGAGATTTAAATCATGTGATAATAAAAGGAATAAAATATATTATAGTTTCAAAAAAGTCAAAAAAAGAACTCGATTTTCAAATGACCACAACTTTTTATTCGGGTGTCCATTTGGGATCTACCACATATCAAATCAAATATTACGATGAGATATATTTCTAAGATGGTATTGGACTGAGGTATAAGGTATATTTATGGTTTTTAAATCCCATAAAGTCCTAGAAGGCCTCCAAAACTATTTTTTTTGTCACTGACCCCATTTTCTTAAAATTCAAATGGCTATAACTTCTGATGCGGGTGTCCATTCAGACTGTAACACATATCATATCAAAGATAATTTAATGATATTAAATTTTACTAGTTTTGGAGTAGAAATGGACTCCTAAATCAGAAGTTATGGTCATTTTATGGTTTTTAGGGGTTTAGGGTTTTCAGAGTTTCTTAACATTTTTCTGTGTTTTAAGGGTTTTTAGAGTTAATATCCATTTTGAAAAATATATATAAATAAATATGTATTTAAAAAATTATATATGACTATATATATAAAAACATATATAGAAATATATAAAAATATTAATAAAAAAATATAATGAAATTTATATTAATATATAGATATATCATAAAATGTAAAAAAAACAGTATAGTGGAGTGGAAAAGGCGATGGTGTATCAGATGAAGGTCTCAGGTTTGAAACTCACTGGAGGTAGGGGCATGCTCTAGGGGTGGGATTATCTAAAGATCTAATAAAGGGGTGGGGGAATCACTGATGGGGGGGGGGGGGGCTCTGATAGGGGGTGGGGTGTGAAAAAAAATTTATACCGTTTATGAGTGGGGCCTTTATTAGCACTAAAAAAATCATTGATAAAGGTACCCTTTATCAGCGCTAAAAAAGCATTGATAAATGGCCCATTTATTAGTGTTTCTTATCACTATTAAAGGGGGCCTTTATTAGTGATTTTTACGATCGTTGTTAAAGATAACCCTTTAACATCACATAAATTATCAACGATTCTATAATTCTGATAAATCCATTTTACTAGAACTGTTAAAGAACTGATTTATAATAGTGTTATGAATAAACTAAACCTTCTCTATCATTCTTTTCACCCCATTGAAACTGAGAACTGATGACTCTCCAACCTTGGCCTAACAAAAAAGAGCACAAAACAACCTCATATGATGACGAATGAGTGGTAGATTCTTTTTTAAGAAAACTATACCAAATTTAAGTGATTTTTCTAAGATCTATTGAAGTCCAAGATACATTCCTATAACATATTCAATAGGATTTGGATGGTTCTCTCTGTATTCCTGTTCTTATGAGGGTGGAACCTAGAGATGAGGTGTAACTAAGTAAAAAGGGTGTGCTTAAATCAAATCTAAAATTATAAGGTAAAACAAGTGTCCTGATCTAAGACAACATACCTCATAACTCTATATAATTGCACAACCTCATCGGCATACCTCCTTGCCAATACATCCATGATGTCTGACTCCTTGATCACTAGGAAGTGACCCGAATTCATCAACTGATCCATGATTACCTGGATAATATTATAACCTCCCTAAGAGTGGGGTAAAACTATGATCAAATCCATCTATATGTCATCCTATTTCCACCTAGGAACATCCAAGATCTGTAATAAACCATCAGGAATATGGCGTTCAACCTTTACCTATGGAAAAACCGGACATCGAGTGACAAACCCTACAACCACCCATTTTATCCCGGGTCACCAAAATTGAATCCTCACACCACAGTAAATATTATAAACTCCAGGATTCACCACTAAAGGTGATCCATAAAACTTACGAAGGACTCCCTCATGCATTTACACAAAAAAAAAAGCTTCCCCTGAAACATAATCATGTTCTAACCATCCTCCAACCATCCCTCTAGATCATCAACATGGATAACATAATTAAGAATTAAATCTTACTCTAAGTCTCCCCATTGAGAATCCTCCACCCACTACACTAAATAAGACTAAACTATCATATGAAACAAGAAAATACCTCCATAAAACACCCTTGTAACTAGGTGCAGGGTTGACAACTCCTCCATCACTTTCCAAGCATGACCAAACTCTTGAACAACATGCCTTTTCGACTTCCTTCTCAAAGCATCATCCGTGATATTCCAATTCCATGAGGTTTAAGAGATATTAATGCCATAATCCTAGATAAACTCCATCCACCTCCATTTTTATATATTTAGGTCATATTGAGAAAAGATATATCTCAATATTTTGGAATCGATGAAGACCACGAAGCATTTTCCAATGTGCTAATATTGCCACAACTTCATAAAAAACAATACCACTACTATCTCTAGACCATGGTTGGTATATTTATTCTCATGGGGTCATAAATTCCTAGGCCCACAAGTGATCACTTCCTTCTACTACATCAAGACGCATCCTGATCCCAGAATATAAGAATCAAAGAACATCTCAAACATAACCCCTCCCATGGAAACTGAATCACTAGAGCATTAATCAATCTCCCCTTTCGGTAGTCAAACACTACATGACATTGATTAGTCTAGATAAAATCCTAGTCTTTCCTAGTTAAAGTTATCAAAGGGTCTATAATCCATGATAATTTGGACACAAATATCTGATAAATCTCACGAGACTGAATTTTTTTTGAACCTATATTTCATTCTTGGGTGATACCTAAGAAACATATGCTTCAACATTCGAAGGGTACACAACCAAACCCTATTGGGACACTACATACCCAAGGAAATGTACCTCTCAAGTCCAAAACATACACTAGTATGATTTTCCATAGAGTTGGTGGCGTCGAAGGACCTACAAGACAACCCTAAGATGACCAACATGCTCCCACTTTTACTTTGAGTAGATCAATATGTTATTTATGAAATCAACTATGAGTTGGTTCAGGAAATCATGGAACATGGAGTTCATTATCCCCATGAACACAACTGGTTAATTCTTTACACCAAATAACATGACCACAAACTCAAAGTACCCATATATGCATCAGTAGACAATCTTTAGGATATATTCCTCTTTCACCCTCAACTAGTGATACCAGAATATAGATCAATCTTAGAAAATCAACTCTCTCCTCTCAAATGGTTTAAAAGATCATCAATCCTTGGAATAGGGTAATGATTCTTGATCATCACCTAGTTCAACCTTTGGTAGTCTACACATTTCCTCATACTACCATTCACCTTATTGGAGAATAACACTAGATCACCCCATGATGACACATCAGTCTGGATGAAACCCTTCTACATAATATCATCTATTTGAATCCTGAACTCCAACAAATCAATGTGTGTCATATGATAAGGCCCTATAAAAATAGTAGAAGCACCAGGTTGTATATCTATCCTGAAATAAATATCACATTAAGGGGGTAGTGTCACAAAATCCTCATTAAAATAATCAAGAAACTACCTAATGACCTTGGGAACGTCCACCATCTTAGCATCTACTGATTCCATATACAACTCAACCATCAAGGAAAGAAGGGGATCCATGCGTCTATGACCCAACTAAAAACACCATTCACCAATGAAAAATGCTTGCTGAAAATACACATCTGAGAACATGAATCTTCTATAGAAGCAGTTAATAATAATATTTATGGAATACAACTAGTATATGCCGATAATGACATAATATAGATGAACCTATAATAAGATTAAATCCCCACATGACTGATGTTTCCCCATCATCAGTATACACCCGTGGAAAATATCAAACAAGATAGTCTACCCTCCAAATGGCATAGTCAACACTAGGAGAATGAGAAGCCACTCTATGTCTAGTCCTAGAGCATGGAATAGAGTGGGTTCAACAAAGGAGTGTGAAAATGCTGCATCAAAAAAGGCATAAACAAAGGTGAATGATAAGATAATCTTACCTTAAATTATCTCTATCCCCTATGTCGTTGACACCTCTACAACATGAAATTGTCCACTCCTGACTCCCCTACCCTGTTACTAGCCTCTACATCCATGGATGCACTCAGTTTATGTTCCATAAAGATGAAGAATATATTGAGGTGTCCCTTTGACTTCATCATCTCCTCTCAGTGGATCATAAGCCTGATGCCATTAATAATGAAATGACATCGATGTTGGCTGCAATAGAGGTTGAATGTGAACTTGACACCTCCCTTTTATTGAGACCCAAGTACCACTATGCCCTGATTCTGATGATGACCACTATCCCCATAGATGAATCACACTAGCCTAAGTCCCCTATGAAAAACATGTAAAACACTATCACCTGAAGGATGAAAAGGAAGCTACTGAGGTCTACTCCCTACTTGTCGAAACCTTGATGGTCCCAGGACCTAAGACCCACCACTGACAACTCTTCTCCTCAAGGAACCCTATTGGTTCCCCTATCATGGTAATACTCCATGCGGTTGCATATTATCGATCAACTCTACCTTCTTATAAACCTCAAATTACGTTGAAAACATAAAAGGAGTAACTTTGTTATGGATTAAAGGGTGTAGTACCTCCTCAAGATGCCACACATGAGACTCCTCATAAAAAAAATATTGGGGAAAAAATTCAAAAGATCCTTGAACATGATCCCAATCTCTCACACGTACATACTCCCCTGATGAAGAGAGGGTATCTCCTAACTCTTCATTACTTTCATGGTTGATGATATGAACTCTTCTTAGAAATCCTTATGAAAGTATTCCCATGAAAATTTCATCTCCTTCCACTCACCTAGATACAATTCTCACCACTGACATGCTGCACCCCTCATCTTCATGACTACCAACGGGACCCAGTACTCTACCCAGACCCGTATCAAACTAGAGATGATCTCGAGATCATATAACTAGTGCTATATCTCTATATCATATATTTTTTGATCATGATTTTCCAAATCCCACTGATGGAAGAAAAAAATGTCCTCTACCACTGATTATCCTCCTCAATCAAATCAACCCTCCAACGATCAACCAGGTCAACCTACTGGACCTCACGAGCCTAAGCCACATGCAGATGATGTCCAAGATCCAAAGATGAAAAGGGAAATAGATATTTCCTAATACCAATAGTATGTAATTTTATTATGAATCATTTAATTCATTTTAACTTCACGAGATTACCCAATTTAGATAAAAATAGAAACAATCACGATGCATGTACCTCCCCTAGGTCTCTACCCCAAAAGTGACATCACCTCACTTGGTCATTCAATAGGATCATGTTCCTTGAATTATATCATATGGGGTCTTAAAATATCATTTCCTAGCTTGTATTCCCTGTCCTATGTCATGCACCAAGATTAACTAACATTGTTTCCCTACCAAACCATGAAATCCTCAGAGTGCCTAACTCTAAGATCCATCCAATATCTCAACCAAAACCTTTGATAACACTCTATAATAAACCACCTCCAAAGGTACCCCTCCTAGGCTTAAAATGAAGTAAGAGATATAATAACCCTTGATCCCCACCTTCAGTAGGACCCAGGTTGGCTACCAACATCGATGGAATAATAATATCACATATGGATAACATTAACCTCAAAGATGATATTGGATCGAGAGATATGATATCATACAAAAAGTAAATCCATGAAATAATATAGAATAAATGAAACAAAAATCATACAAAAATTCATGTATAATGAAAACAAATATAGAGTATCTCCAAATAAAATAACCATAAGAAAATCCTAAGGCAACAACACAACAACATCCCCAAAGACCGAACTAGTAATGTCTATCATGGTCTACATAGTCCTCCTGGAAACTTAAAAAATAGTTTTTATATACGTAGGGTGAACATAAATGTATACTCAGTAGGACCACACACACAAGTGAAGATTTAATACCAATACACCAGTGAGAAAACATCAGAACCCACAACACCTAAATAGGTCAACTAACCAATCTCATCCTCATTGAGGCACACTCAATGAATAATGAATCCAATTATAATAACATAATAAGAATAATATCAATTATAAGGTACCCCAGACCACTTTACAACTGATTTTATGCTCTTGTTTCCTGACATCATACCTCCTGAAGCTCCCATATCTTTCATAATGTATACTACCCATAAACACCTGATCCATCACGTCACATCTCACCCATAGAAACCCAGACCATCACATCACATCTCACCCTAAAACACTTGTTCCATAAAATCACATATTACTCCAAGACATATGGTCCATCACATCACATCTCACCATAGCCACAACCACAGTAGTAGGGTATCATGAACATGAAGGACATCAACCTCATTTCCTCCTCCTACCATGCTTGAACCCCACTATGAACCACCTCAATAACCCCATCAACTGAATCACAAGTTCACTTTTGACTTATATACATCACAACTCATGCATATCAATATTTCCTGGAAGATAGAGCAAGGAATAAGGGTTATTCATCCATTCATCCTCACTAATGGGATGTTGGAAAAAACATTGCCCAAAACATTTGGGTGTAGGCACATGATGCTCGACATGGGTTGGGTGTGTATAGAAATCACAATGGAAATAAAATGTATATATAATATACTTAGCACACAATACAAACCTATTAGTTCATAATAATGGTTTCATACTAGCTCACAATATCACCCCAAGGCCTCACAACCTTTTTTACTTTCGCTGCCACCTCTAAATGCATAACACCACACAAGCATGCCAAAAACCACAAGCCACATCCCACATTTATTTTCAAGTTAAAAAAATATCCATTTTTCCATTACAAACCAATTTAATTTATCTATCCCATTTATTTAATATTTAAGAATTAACCAATTCTAACTACACTTCCCATTTTAATTCAAGCATTCACTAGCCATTACAACCCATGCCATTTTAGTTTCATTATTAACAATTTATTCCATCACTACCAGAAAAATATAACAACACTGCATAATAGAAAAACAACCCATATTTATCATGTCAACATACACAACATTACCACCACCACACATTACAACCACTTTTCACAAAATTTTCATATCTTATTTCAGATTCAAATAAAGGGCTTCTCATCATATTTACTTTACTTTTCAACATAATTCTCACAAAAACTATAATTTCTATAGGAAACCAATTAATTAGTTAGATATTAGTGATTATCCATTTATTCAAGGTGATATCAAATAATCACACAAACAAGGGTTAAATAATCATATAAAATAAAACACAAACAAACCTCCAATGACCATGATTTTCAGCAAGATATCAAGTATATATAATCTCAATAATAATAACATTAAAAGTAGAAAAACATTTATTTAATTCCCCTTTACCTTAAATTTAAATTAAACCAACACATTATCTTCATTAGGATAGTTCATACTACCTCACAAAAGGAAAACAAAATCATGATCCCTCCCACATATACAACCAAAAGAAATATGAATGACCCCTACCTCAAACAATTCTTTCCGAACTGGTGCCCATTGTTGGAACAAGAGGAAGAAAAACGCTAAGAACCAAAACAAAGGAAACCACCTTTATCAACCTATAAAAAAACCACATCATTACCTTACTAAATAATCACCAAAACTAATGGTTCCCTTGATAATAACTTTCTTCAGATGAAGAACAAGAAGCAAATAGGGAGAAGAAAATAGTGGAACTCACTTAAAACCACCAAGAATCAATCTCCCAAGGATGAGGTTGAATACCAATGAAAAGGGGTTGAAAGAACTCCTAGGGATGAACCTAGGTTTCCCATGAAACAAGATAAAATTAGGAAGAATGATGCGGTTCAAAGGGGTTTGGGATTTTATAGCCAGTCTGGAAAACATAACACCACGACATAAGACCCCTCACCACAACACAAAACTGTTGAAAAAGGACAAGACCACAATATAGGGGAAGAGACTACACCATAGTGGGGATGGTTATATCCAAGTTTGAGAAACATGATTAGGTCCTTGCTATAGATACAAAAAACTAGGGGAAGACCATGATGCTATAAGTAACCACCACGCTGCATACCCCGATAACCAAGAAGGAGGCCACACCACAACCCAAATCCATGGAAAAACTACCATGAAATTGACAGAACCACAAACATATTTCCCTAAACTCCATTATTTAAAAAACCTCTCAACCCCACAACTATGTCAAAAATGAAATAACCACCAAAACTCATCCTCCTAGCCTCTATGCCATTACTGACCTCTCCACACTGCATCTACTCTCCTCCATGGCATATTTCAAGCCACCACGCTGCATAATTCCTATTAGCTGAATTTTTCAGTTATAAATCCTCCCTTTTCTTTCCAACTTCCTCACAACTTCCCCCGAAACCTCCATCATTAGAATTTAAACAATTTAATGGGTACGATAGTCCAAAACATTATATATGAAACATTAATGCATGTCCAAGATTAAATGAATATTGATATCATGGAAAAAGAAGAAGCATCACAGGTTCGAATAAAGTGGTTCCTATCAAAGTATTTATATTCAGTTTATATGTAGTTACAATATATAGTTATGAGTAATTTTAAATACCTAGATTTGTGGAAGTTAAAATTCAAGCAAGAATAGAGGAATAATATGCCAACATTTCATGTGTTATGTGAAAATATAGAAATATATATCGGTGGAAGTTGAAGGAAGAGATGTAAGTGAAATAGAGGGAGTTAAAAACTAAAAAATATGAGAAATTTTATGGTTCCAAGAGAGAGAGAAAATACTATATAAAACTAAAGTAGTTATCTAGTATTGAAGAAGAAGAGGGATATAGTGTAGATAGTTTCTACATTTTAGTAGAAGAAGAGGATAAGAGGAAAGGAAAAGAAGAGGTGATGTGTAAAGTTATTTCACACGAATAAAAAGAAGATAAAAAATATTGTTTTCTGTACACTTAATATTTTTACATAATGAATAATAATAAAGAAGTATTTATTCTAAGAAATAAATGTAGTGTAATATATCATGTTCTATATAGGTGATGAATTTCAGAGGAACCTAGAATTTTCATTTGGTGGATGGACCAAATCTAAAATTGGGGTTTAGAATGGATTTTTGAGAGTTTTGGAACCATAAAGTGATGTTTTTATATTATTTTTATCCATTTAGATGTGCCTCAGGTTCCCGAATAAGTATTAGGATATTTGGACATCAAAATATCAATTTTGGGGGAAACAACCTAGGGTGCACAATTAGTGCACGGTTAGGGATGACCATGCACCCCAACCATGCAGTCTGTTCTGTATAGGCACACAGTTTGATAAAACCATGTGAGGGAATAAATAAAACCATTAAAGCTCAACAGGAATTGTAGAGGCATGTTACACAGTTTGTGTATGGTTGGGAAAACCATGCACATTAACTGTGTGGCATGCTGGACCTTGGATAGTGAGTCTGTATGGTTGTCCTTTGGTTTAAAAAACCATATGGACAAAAAATACTCATAATTAATAAAGGAAAATGAAAATTTTCCTCCTATGACCTTTAAAGGTTCTTACCCAATTCCCTCCCCCATTTTCCCATAAGATCTACCTGTGTACGCCTCACACTTCTCCCTTCCTCCATGGTAGATCTTCTTCACTTCTTGGCCCAATCAGACATCATCGCTTGAGATCAAGAACCCTCAATAAGTCCATTATTTAGTTATATTCTTTTCTTAGTTTCTTCTGTAGTCAAGATTCATCACACTGTTTAAATGGGTCATATCATATTTCTAGTACATTTTTATAATTTATCATTTCCTTTCGTTTTGGGCCAAACTAGTAGCAAATACTTGATGAGTGAACTTACTATGTCTATGTTAGGTGGCCTAGTTACTTTACATTAAAGTATTATTTTTTTTACAAAAAAAACAATTATTGTGCATCATGATGGTATCCCAACATCAACCTATTTTAATTTCAAAATTCTATCACCTAATTTATAACCCCTAAATAATTAATCTTATGCTTCCTAAGTAGTGTCCTTGAATTGTAAAATTGAACAAGGATCACTTATGATCTATGGGTTTATTATGAATTTACAATTATCCTAGAAATAAATTGGCATTTTTATTATACTTGATTAAAATTTCATGTTATTAGAGGCTATGTAATTAATTCAACCCATTCCATGGACCTATTAATATCTATGGAAGAGTCTTGACCAATTGTTTGGGTCATCCTCACACTTCCCTTAATTGATTGAACCTATTAAATGGATCACCCATGAGGTTCCTTCCTTTATTAAATTATTACTAAAGTAGGAATTGACTCTAGGAGTCTTACGACCTAGGGGGTTACTCCAACAAATATAGGAAATGTCAATTTCCTTCCCTTAGAGATTGAAATCCCCCCTTTTAAGAATCACATAATTTAATAGGTTGAACCTAATGTATAATTAATAAGGATATAAAGGTGTGACTTTGAGGATCTCTCTTGTTTAATTTGAACCAATTATGAATAGGATGCCTTCACCTTGACCATGGATGAGTAACCTTACATACCTTAGGATCTTGGATGGGACTGGTTTCTAATAAATTAAATGGTAGCTTCATAATTCTTTGGTTTTAGAATAAATTTATCAAAGGTATGTTGATGATTTGATATTAATTGAAGTTTATGTTTTAAAGTAACAATGTTAGTGAGTTGAGTTACCCTTATTTAATTGAGATAACTAGTGAAATGAGAATAGGAAATCTAATGGGATAATAATTAATGAAATTATTGGGATGTGTTTTAAATGAAAATCCATGATCCATGTTAATTTTTTGTTTTAATTAAATTTCATTTCTTCCCAAGGGGATCATACACCTTTTAGATTTTTTTATTTAATGAGACTAGTTATGATTATAAGTGATTCATTCTATGGATAATACTTGGATTCCAATTTGAATTACAATTGTAAACCTGATGGATGATACATGATTCATTGATGAAAATTTTAAGGGGTAATCCTTCCTTGGGTCTATTCAATATCTTAAATTTATGAATGACATGTACTCACACTGAAAATTCACTTGAAAACTTTAGAAAAATTATAATTCCTAGGATAAAATCTCATATTTGGATTAATGTACTCGAACATATAACACCTTGGATTATATCCTTGGATTCTAATCCAGCCTATCCCAATATTACCTTGGACTTACTCCTTAGGATTGGTTAGATCAAATTATAAAGTGGAATTCTAAGGGTTAAGCCATCAAATTATACTTCAGAGCTAAATATCATGACTTGATTATGATGGGTTGGTTAACCAGTTTCATATGGAGAATGCCTTGGATTTTTCCTTAGATTCTCTTGGTTTTGATACGTGGGAATTCCCAGAACCTTTCTGTGGATTCACCTTTTACACTTTTTCTTAGATTCTTGGGCTTATAGTCATGGGTCCTTTTACTATTTTATTATTCATATGGTCAAAGAAAACCGAATTTGGCTGAAGTAGGTGGTATTATTTTATTAACCTCTATTGATTTACTTATTTATAAAATAAACACTGTTATTTTTTATACTCACGGATTGAAATGTATTGGACACTGTTGGTGGTGGCCTACTAAGTTTTACTCACACCTTATTCAGGATGCTCCTTGGTACTAGAGTATATCTCATGGATGCAAGTTAGGAATTTGACTAGTGACTATTGATGTTGTTTATTTTGGGATTGGACTTGGAATTGGAATTGTGGATCGATAATGTACTCAAACTATCTAAAGTGTTGGGTCATTTTATTTTTTTATGTATTTATTTTCATCCAGTCCTTCTATCTGTGTATTACCTACTACATGCATGAATGTCTTGTATATTTATCATTATTAATCCATTCATGGTTGATCTATTTCAAACTTTTTAGGTTATCAGTTCATTATTATAATCCATTTGATATTTTTTTCTTTTATTCCATCTTTTATATTTAGTACTGATCCATAGGGTATAGTCTCCCCACCATACCATCATTAGGCCCTTTCTTCTAATCATTAACCTCTGGCATATGAGGAGGCACACTTGAGGACACATTCCCCTCAGGTTCTTTTACTTATGAGTGAACCAGGATCAGGATGTCACCAAGTGGAATCAGTTGTTCTTTTTTTCCTTTTTCTTACTATTTTGGGTTGGTGGAAAAGAGACTATCAATGTGTCAGTACTTGGTAAATAGATCTCGACAAGGAATGATCAACCTAAACATGGGGGAAATACCAATTTTCTAGGGATGAAACTTTATGTTCTTGAATTCCGTTGTTATAATTTATTATTATTTCACCTTGAGTGATTTTTTTTCATTCTCGAGGTTACTAATTTATGAGAATTTTTCTATAGGAATGATATGGAAAGAGATAAGGTGTTTTCATGCATCATTTTTGGTATATAGGATTCACATTCCATTATCCTTATTTCTTTGTTTTATTTCATTCTTTTCTTATGTGATAGATTGAATTGTTTACAACAATGGTATATGGTTGGTTAAATAAAGTTTTTTCATCAATCTAAATAGAATTTTCACATATATATTGATGATGAAATTATATCTAACAAAACTTAAGTCAATTAAAGAAATGAAATATCCTTAAAAAATTTAACGAATTAACCTAGATGGGATCTTTAAATGTCAATGGAATTGGTTTTGTTTTTTAAAAAATACTAGTGATTTCTTATGGATGTTAGTTAAATGGGATTCTAATTAGAACTTATAGAGTGGTTTCCTCAATAAAATATGAATGAATACCCATATAACTAAATCCTTATATGCATGATTCAATCCTTATAGGTCAATCATATCAGTACATTTCTTTATAATAATTTCCTTAAAGGTTAGAGTAATTAGATGTTTTCTTTCTAAACAAATCCAAATGATCAGTGATGGATGTCAGTTAAATGGTGTGTCAATTGAAACTTATAAAGGCTCTTACCTTTATAATATGGGAATTATAACCCATTTAATCGAATTATTATATTCTCAACTCAACCAACATAGGCCGATCTTAGTATTATATTAGAGTGAAATAAACCCATTAGTAGTATGTGTTAGAATCTTTAATAAATTATCTATAAAAGGGTTTCGATTAAATGGGATGAAAATTTCAATTTATAGAGTGTTTAACTCTATAAATTTGGAATGAAAACCCATATATATGAACCTAGGTTAGCATAACTTAACCCTTGTAGGTCAACACTATCTTTATGTGCCTTGTTACTTAACCCCTTAGGGGTATTTTTATGTTAAATGAGATGGTTATTTAAAGTTTCCACAACCACTGATATAGTGTTCATATATGCGTATGGTGGAATTTTACTTAACTGATCCCCTTAATATGATAAAGACCCTATTTTTTTGTTTTTGGGATTTATTGATATGAGTTTTCAGTTAATTAAAATGTTATTTACAACCTAAAGTCTATTTCACTCTATAAATTATGTTTGGTATTTTATTTAACCGAGCCCAGTTGTGAGAACTTATGGATAAGTAATGGTTGAAAAGAAATTATTATATAATTTTCTTAGAAATCATTATATCTACAATCAAATAAAGTTCCATGTGTAGTTTATAAAATAATCTCCTATATAACCAGTACATGACATTTTAATTATTTTAACCTCATTAGTGGTTATGTTAAAATGTGAATTGATGTAATGGATCAAATAAAATATATTAGTTATGTTTATATAAAATACCTCAATGTGGGTGTTAGTTTTATAATTCCTTGAATGGGAATGTGAATGTTTCCCATGAGCCTCTATTGACCCCTTTTTACTTATGTTGAACTTAGAGGGTAGGTGGGAGAGCCTAATGAACTCTTTGGCATGACCCTAATTTTAGAGTCGATGCCTTCTACAATTTGAAGGTTTAGCCTCGTTATGGTAGTGTCCTAAAAGATAAGAAGAATCAGTGGATGCTTTAATCAAGATTTAGGACTGGGAAGTGCTTTCCATATGTCGTTTGGGATTGGGTAGGACTCTTAGTTTGTGAAGTGATGCCCCGGGTAGGTGGGCTGCCATTCGGTAAGTTGAGCCTTGTTAGAGATATGAGAATCATGGATGCTTAAGTGTAATAGGTATGAAATTCCAAGGAATTTTCAACTACTTATTGAGTCGCTTGACCCTTCCTTATCTAATGACATGGGACTTAGAAGGTTTTCAATCCAATTCTGGTCATTGAAGCACTGCAATATCTGAGTTTGATGTTTTGAGTAGGCTAACACATTTCAAGATGCATGGTGCTGACGGTCATGTGAATCACATGACATGGGTGCACCCATTATGTTGATGTAATAATGATGTGGTATACATTTCTATATGTATTTCCTGTTGAAGTAGGGATTGTAGGTATGATTCATGAGCGGTTTGGCAGTAATAGTTGAAGTTTTGAGGTTTTGAGCAACGTGATCATGGTGGAACCTTGGGAGGTGTTAGTTCATGACTATATAAAAAAGGGTTGTTAGTTATTGGGGGATATGTTCATGGGTCACTCCTAGAGTAGGGTGACCTGGGCATTAAGATATTCTCATGAGTGACATATCCCCGAGCTGTTAATGGAAATATGAGTTATCCTAGTGCTCAGGATAATGATGTAAAAGGATTGTGTGTTGTAACACTTCTGATCTAGGTTGGTTTTGGATTTAGTGCCCGATGATGATGGTGAGCGTGATCATGGATCAAGAAGTGCATCACACATGAATCTATGAATAAACTTGTTCTAGTTATGATTATAAGCGGCTGGATTTTCATGTTTTCTCTTAGTATAAGCATGTTGGACACATCTATAAACCAAGTTTGATGGTGGATAAAGTGTGTTCCATGGGATAAGTTTATGTTTCTAGTGAAATAATGACAAAGAAACTCCTACGATGGGGAGTGAGATGATGATATTTGGATGTGGATATCGCATGAGGGAGACTCTATATACATGAGATTAATCATGGGAATATGTTTGTGGTGTCATGATACCAGAAGGCAGGTGGATATGAAATTTTTTGGATTACTCAGTGAATTCTATGTTTGGAATTGAACATGATTTTGGTTAATGGTTAATGTTGGCTTTGGTCTTTGAATAACTTAGGGTAACCCAAGTGAGATCAGTTCTTGTGTAGTTTTGATGATTATTCCAAGTCATGATGAATTTTTTTTGGGTTGCTGGGGATCAAACTTGATTTGGTTGTGATAAACAGTCACCCTATTTCTAGGTATCCCCCTTACTAAAAGGGAACTTGAAGATTTATTAAGTTACTAAAGGGTAACTTGAATATTTATCTAGACACTGAAGGGTAACTAAAAATTAACTTAAGTTACTGATGGTAAACTTAAATATTTCTTATGTTACTGAATGGTAACATGAATATTCCTTAAGTTATTGAAGGTAACTTTAAATTTACTTAAGTTACTAAAGGTTAAATTTAATATTTATTAAGTTACTGAATTGTAACATGAATATTTCTTAAGTCACTGAATGAAACTAAAAATTTCATTAAGTTATTGAAGGATAACTTGAAAATTTATTAAGTTACTTTAGGGTAACTTAGGTTGATATTCCAATAATGAAATTTCACCAAGGTATAGGTATGATCCTTAAGGAGAATGATTATATGATCATTAGATGCCTTCAAGGGTAAAGGCATCATGATTTGGTAGTGATGATGTTTCATCGGGTGTAGCCGAGTGCTTTAGAGAATATTCAACTAGAGGTGGTTCAACTATCATTATAGCATGTAATTGAATGTGTTCAGTTGGAAAACTTATTATACACATCATTTTTGATAAGATGTAAGTGTTTCAGGAATGGTTCAGGGGCCTTTTAAGGAAAGGCTGACATGTTCGTGCTATGAATGGAAAGTGAGGAATTTCTGTTATGAATTGGGTTTTGAAAATGAGAGTGGGTACCAGTATTAGAACAATGTTTTAATGAATGATGGATTTAGTTGTTTGGGAATTTCTCAAGTGTCTTAGTGTGGATGGGAGTAGGTGAGTGACATCTTGGTGTTTCAGTGATAAATTCAAGTGGTGTCTTGTGTTTGGTAGTTTGAGTTCTAGAAATTTAAATTTTCTCTCTAGGAGAATGTTAAGCTATTGGAATTAGGACATGAACTAGGAGAAGGTCTAATGACCAATGTAGGATGTAAAATATTTTTGGGAGACCATCAAGATAGATTAGGGATGATCAGATAAATTTGGGGAGGTTGTAAGATTCTATGTTTCGTATGGGTGTTGAATTTCAGAGGAACCATGAATTTTCATTTGGTGGACAGAACAAATCTCAAATATGGGTTCAGAATGGAATTATGAGAGTTTGGTAACCTTAAAGTGATGTTTTGGATAAGGTTTAGTTCCCAAGAGGTACCTCAGGTTACCAAATAATTCTAGGGAGTTTCAGGATTTAAAATCTTAGTTTTAGGGGAAATAGCCTAGGGAACATGGTTAGTGCATAGTTAAGGATAAACATGCACCCCAAGCATGTTAACTGTTTTGTACAGGTGCATAGTTTGATCAAACCACGTGAGGGGATCAGAAAAACCATGAAAACTCTATAAAAATTATAGAGGCACATCACATGGTTTGGGCATGGTTGAAAAAACTATGTATACTAACCATGCGACATGATGGGCCTTAGATAGCATGGCTGGACATTTGATGCATGATTTGAAAAACTATTGGTACAAACCATAAATTCCATTAAAATTGAAAAAATGACGATTTTTCATCTACACCCTTTAAAGTTTATTACCCCCTTTTCCTCCCTCACCCAAAATCTCCTCCCATTTATACCTCACCCTCCCCTCTTCCTCCATATGAGATCTTCTCTATTTCTTGATCAAATCAAACACAATCACTTGTGATCAAGAGAACTCAGAAATTCTATCCCTATTTTAGCTTCGTTTCTTATTTTCTTTTTATGTCAAGTCTTCTCATTCCATTTATGTGGGTTATACCCTATTTCTAGGTCATTTTTATAGTTTCTCATTTCCTCTATTTTTGGGATGAACAAGCAGCCAATACCCAATGAGTGAAACTTCCTAATTCTAATGTTAGGTCCACTAGGTTGAATACCCTGAGGGGGGGGGGGTGAATCAGGGTATGAAATATTAGAACTTTTCCTCTTTCAAATATTGTTTAATCGTTAGACTAAACTCAATTATCTCTTAATCTCATAGAAATATACAAATAGATATGAAATCATGCACAAGACACATCGATTTTTACTTAGTTTACCCTCATTGGGATACGTCCAAAGAGCATACAATGACAAGGTGAATATGTACCAAATTCACTAAGGATCACTGCCAATAATGAGTATAAATTTCAGACTAGATCTTCTATTCTCAGGCTCACTACCTTTACAAGGTTTAGGGTCTTCTCACTACATTCCCAAGGGTCACTCCCTATGCCTTTTTCTCTGGCTCACTACCGGTGGAAAGGGTCACCATCTTCTTCTTCCTTCACTCACTACTCTTGGAATGGAATCCACTCACAATTTATGGACTTGTAGGTAAAACACAGTTTATGGACATGTAGGTCCCTTCATTTGCATGAATTACTATATCCTCAACTATAGGTATATGATATGTTGAAGTTCATTTTTCATATGTAGATTAAGTCTACCTTCCCAGGTATTTCCAGGTACCAGGAAATCCTTTTGTAAACTGATTTGAATATTTTGCAATCTTCCTTGTACAAATCGCGAACCACCTTCCTCTCCTGTGTACTGAGTACCGAGTTTGGTACGCGGAACACCTCCTTCACGTACCACTTCCTCTTTTGTGAACCGTTATTGCCTCCACATATCAATGCCTTCATTTTGCCTCTACGAACTTCCCTCTATCCATGAACTATTCTTTGTTCGTGGACTATATTTGCTTCCGCATACCAGAGCTCCCTCTCCACCTACCACTTTCGGAACTCTCCCTCTCACATACTGGAGATTCCTTCTTCACATACCGAGTCAACTCCTTCTACATACTGGACTTCCTCCTCTGTGTACCAGACTTCCTTTATAGGTTATGAATCCCTACAAATACCTTTGGTAGAATTACTTCTATGCGAACCACTTCAGCCTTCGTGAACCTCCCTTTGAAAACTTCCTTTGGTCTTTCCTGAAATCATGAATAAAAAACATATTCTATAATGATATTCGATCTCCACAATAATCTACGGGATTATCAATTCTTATATAGGAAAAGATACTTTCAAAATATGCTAATCCAAGATTTACCAAATCTTCGATCCAGCCTTCACAGAATACCGATCATCTAGCTACCGTGAACCAAAAGCCATCCGCGAACCGTTTTTCCACGCCACCCACGCACTACCTTGGATTCTATTTATTCGATCTCCTCTACTGACAACAAGCCATCCGTGTACCACACCTCCACTTTACCAAAAACTATTTTTGGTTTCGAAAACTGCATCCGCGTACCATTCCCGCTACCTGGTATGCGGCCACATACTCTTCTTAGACATGGTATGTGATCCATGTCTCGAGTTCCTCATTTCTATTCCTTTTCCAACTTCATTCACCATTATTCAAACAAATTACCAATTTTAAGGCACCAAAATTTGGTAAACATTGGGAAACTACACCACCTTAAAAATATGTCTTCAGTAAACACCAACCATAATCATTTGTGGTCATCTGGCTTTGTCAAAAAACACAACCACACCAAAAAAATACTAAGAGGAATCCTTGAGGGATTTTTTCCCCAACAATCTCCCCCTTTTATTTTTTTGACAACTCTTCTTATAACAGTGCTTCAAATTTGGGAACTTTATTACAACTCCTTCCATCTTTAACAACCATTCGCCTCACATGATAAAGATAGAGATCAAGGATTTACTCAACACATACTCTAAGATCACATGAGCCAGGATTAGTGTGAGAAACAAGAGTATAATGAAAAGTTCATCAATGAAACACTCTAATGCTAATCACCAATTCCTGATACCATACTGATACCAATGAACTGCTTTCATCATGAACCTCATCTATCGTGATATGTAATCTTTTATTGATCACTTCTAGAATCTTCATATTTAATGCCCCCATTATGTTATAGCTCCTCTAACTAGTTTTAGCTCAACTTCAACTCCCCCTATCTCGCTGCTCCACTAGGAAGATTCTCTCCATGTATTTTCTGCCCCTAGAATGGTCACACTTTCTCCCCCTTTGTCAATGAACCTGAATGGCACTTCAAGGTTGTCTGCAACAGTGTAAAGAACACATATCAACACATTAGGGAAAGACACATCATACCACAAGGAGAGGGGGACCCACATACACACTTTTTCAAGTGCAGGAAGTTGAGTAGACTCCCATATCTAGTCAATGCCTTTAAAACTCTTCTTTGGGTAAGGACTTTGTAAGAATATCTACAACTTGTTCTTCTGTAGGCACATATTCCAACTTCACAAGCCCTTGCTCCACTTTCTCCTTGATAAAATGATATTTTATTTCAATGTGATTTTTTCTTGAGTGATGGACTAGATTTTTGCTCATATTTATAGCACTTGAATTATCGCAATGGGTTATAATCATATATTTAACTTAAATTACCATATCTTCAAGTTGATGATTCATCCACAATAGCTGCGTGTAAGCTTGAGTAGCCGAAATGTATTCAGCTTCTGCGGTGCTCAATGAAATTCAATCTTGTTTCTTGCTTAACCAAGAAATACACAACCCTCCAAGATAAAAGGCACCTCCTGATTTTGATTTCCTATCATCTACTGAACCGACTCAATCTGCATCTGTATATCCCAATAACTCTGGCTGAGATTTTTCATTATACATTAGGCCAAAATTCACTATTCCCTTGATATATTGAAGAATTATATTTACTGAAATCATGTGGCTCTCCTTGGGATTTATTTGATACCTCGATGCTTGACATGTGGAAAATATAATATTAGGCCTTGTCCCTGTCAGGTACAAAAGACTTCCAATGATTTTCCTATATTCTGTGAAATTAACTACCTTGCCCACACCATCCCATGATAGTTTCATCTGGGTAGAAACCAGAGTTTTCATCTCTTTGGAATTATCCATTCCAAATATTCTCAAAACCTCTTTGGCATATTTATATTGATAAATAAAAGTTCCATTACTTAATTGCATCACTTGTAAGCCAAGGGATAATTCTATCTCACCAATCATCAACATTTCAAACTCTTTTTTCATGTATTCATAAAACTGTCTACATTAGGCTTCATCTGATCCACCAAAGATTATGTCATCGACATAAACTAGCACCATCATCCTTTGGATACTGTCATTGTTGAAATATAAATTGTAATCAACTCCCCCACGCTGAAAATAGATCTTCTTTAGAAACTAATCAAGCCTTGAATACCATGATCTTAGTGCTTGTTTCAAACCATATAAAGCCTTCTTTAACTGAGAGACTCTATTATCATCTTTATGAATTAGAAAACCATTAGGCTACTTAATGTAAACTTATTCTTCCAAAACTCCATTTAGAAATTCTGACTTGAAATCAATCTGGAAAAATTTAAACTTTCATTGTACATCTATGGCCAAGAATAATATGATTGTATCTATCCTTTCAACAGGTTCAAACATCTCATAAACATCAATAACCTATATTTGAGAGTACCCTTTATACACCAATAATGCTTTTTTTCAAATCCCAACACCATATTCTTTCATTTCGAATCCCGACATGAAGTACTTAGGAGGCTATCTGTACCTACCCTTCAGGTAGGAATTTTGGAGGACGACCCAACAACTGTTTTTTATTTATTCAGTTGTATTTGTACTTATAGTTCCTTGTACTTTACAGTTGGTCTTATATTTCTAGCCCCTTTTACTTTTCAGCACTCTTTTGTTATATAGTTTAGTTAGTGTTTTGTAACTAGCTGTGTGCTCTGTTGTGTGCGTTTACAGGTTATAAAGGCAATTCCTTCCCATTTTTAGGGAATTACGCCTTTAGTGCTAGTCACCAGACCCTGGCCTATGGAATTCGGGCTTGGGGTAGTCACAGCACGAGCCCTGGGGGATGATTTGTGACATTTTCTGAGCCAAATATCTTTGGAGGTGTGATTTTTAGAGAAGTGTAAATACCCTTTTATAAGAGATGTGAGGGTCATTTTAGGAAAAGCTTGAAATATTATTTTATTATACAATAATATTCTGTTTATAATGGCTCTGAATGGATTTATTTCGAGGCTAATGTGGGTATGGTTAGAAATAATCTCAACTAATAGGTTTTAGACAAGTTTATCTCACCATATTAACCTTATCTTTTAGATTTAATTCTTAGTTAAATACTTTAACTTTTACAATGTATTCTTATATTTTTATATTACATGGTTAATAAACATACAATAAAATGCCAATAGGACCTTAAGTGGTTCATTAATGAAATATATATCATTATATAAGTCCTTTGGACGAACCTTATATTTTTAGGAATATTATATCATTTAATAATGTAGTTTTTGTTTTAAATACTCATTTATGTTAATTTTGACACTTTAGTATTTGGTTTTTTTTAAGTCAAAAAAAGTTGATTACTTCGAAAAAAATACATTAAATCAACCCTAACATGTCAAATTAACCTATAAAATTAGTGGAATTCATTAAAAATCTCAATTTATATTTATTTTGGTATTTAAAATATCAATTATTTTAATCATTCATTATTAAGGTAATTACAGTTTCATCATTGTGTCATAAATAAATTTAATAATTTAATGTCTAAAAATTATAAATAAAATACCATGATGAAGGAAATTTTTTTATATTTATAATGAATATTTATATTCGAATTTATCTCATGCATAAACTGATATTAAAAATGGTTTGTTTATTGATCTTTGAATTTAACACTTTTAACTCTTCTATAAATAAAATAATAATAAATGTCCTAATCTAATACAAGTGGATAAAAAAGGATAATATATTATTCCTAAGGTTTTTTTCTGGTCGAAATAAATTTATCCAATATAATTAGGACATGTTTTGGGGGTAATTATAATGTCATTTTTACATTTAATTACACTATATACTTTTTACTGTGGTAAATAAAATTCAAAAGTAACTATTCACCAAATATTATTGTCCCTATAGAGACTTCATCCTCCTTGTCTGCACTGGTACTGTCTGATCACCAATTATGTTTTTCCTATCAATTTTACCTCTTCTTGCTGGTCATTGAGAAGACACTGATTTGTTCTCATCATCTGATTCTTCTTCTGAATCAACCTATGGAGTTGGATCATCTCCTGATTTTCTTATCTCTTTATCACCGTACTCATGATTCTGATCATGTATTTGTTGAAGATTTTGTTCATTATCCACTATAGTTACATCATGACTTTCAACTATTTTTCCTAGCCTCTTATTGAATCATTTATATGCTTTTCTCTTCTTTCAGTATCCAAGAAATATTCCTTCATCCCCATGAGATTCAAATTTCTTGTGTTTCTCCTTATTGAGAATGAAAAATTTACTTCTGAATATTTGAAAGTACTTCAATGATGGATTCTTCCCATACCATATCTCTTATGGAGTCTTCTACTCTTTTGGACAAAGTAAAGCTCTATTTGAAGTGTATAATTCTATCATCACTGCTTCTTTCCAAAATTTCTCCATAAGGTCTTTATCAATGAGCATTGTTCTATCCATGTTGTTGACAATCCAATTTGTTCTCTCAACTACTCCATTATGCTATGGATTTATTACTAATGAAACTCGGTGCCTTATCCCATGTTTTTCAAGATAATACTCAACTTGGATATTTATGAAATCTGTTCCATTATCTATTCAAATTGTCTAGATTTTCAGACTAAGCATCTTTTCACATTCCTGTCGATATCTTGTAATGAAACTGAACACTTCAGATTTGTGAGTGATTATTGAAACCCATGCCATTATGCTATAGTCATCAATGAAGAGAACATAATATATCTTTCCATTAATATCCCTTGGTGAAATTGGCCCACATACATCAATATGAACCAACTCAAGAAATCTTGTTGACTTTTGGTCCTTTGGATTATATGTCTTTCGAATGATCTTCCCCTATTGAAAGGCATCACACATATGAGTATGATTACATGATAATCTAGGGATATTTTGAGCTTTATCATATTTCACAAGATCTTCCAAGGAACCTTGGCTTATGTATCCATGATGCTTATTCCATAACTTGTTTTCTTCATCCTTTTACACAAAGAACATATCTTTTTCTCCACTCACAAGGTAGAGATTCCCTTTCATACGCTTTACTTGAAAAAAATAGCACCATCCTTTGCTTTGATGATACATAATTTCTTGGAAAAGATTATGTCATGTCCTGAGTCACACAATTTACTAACACTAAACAAGTTGTGACTAAGCCCTTCAACAACTAAGACATCTTCTTGTCTCATGTCTGTTCCTCCAAACTTGGATTTTCTTGAACCAATAATTTTCAGGCCCTCATCATTACCAAATTTTACAATACCTGATTCCGATCACTAAATCCTTATTTCTTGTCATTTGGGAAGTGCATAAACTGTTAATTATCCATATCCCACTACAATCTGATGCCTTGAATGAAATTTCTACAACCACTGCCTGTCCTTCCCTTTTATTCTTGACCTAAGAATTTGTCTTCATATTCGACATAGAATGATAATATTGATCTTTCTCAATATATAAATATCCATATTCAAACTAAAGGACTTCAAATCAATTTTGAAATTTCATCTCTCTTGAAGATACATTTAGATACTTCTTATGAACAAATTCAGTCTGCCTTGGTACATTCCTATGCATTGTTGATGAGAAATATCTTACCATATGTTTGAGTCCTTTACACCTGAAAAAATGACCATCAAATGATGACCTAGAATTTTGAGCTCTGTACGACCACCTCTGTTGGTATTGTTCCCTTTGACACCTCTTTTCTATGGAACATACATTTTGAGAGTGTCCCATCTTACCACAATAATAGCATCTTATATGAGATACATTCCTATGTGAAAATTATGCACCACCATTTGTGCCTTGGGTTCTATAAATATTATGATTATGCTTTATACCCAAATCCATCTTCAATCTTGGAGTGGGTGATTGTGGTCTGACTTGAACCATAACTGATTTCTATTTTAGATCAAGCCCCATACCAACCTTATCATTCAGAATTAATTGTTGCTTATGTTATTATGGACCACTCTGCTCAAATATCATCCTATATGTTTCTAGTATAATATTCTTTCCTGATGTTAAACTGAGAGTTAGTATTTTCTTCTGATCATCAATTTTTCATCACAAACCGATGAATTCCTCTTCTATTTGTTTGATACATTTTATTTGATCTTTTACAGTTTCAGTCAAACTATCAATTTCTATTTTTATGTTCTTCAATTTTGAGTTTTTACTCAACCACCTTCTCTGAGTTTTCTAGAATTAAAGACCTAATCTTTTCAATTTCTGTATTTAGATCAGAATTATCTTCTATCTATTGTTTCATAAAGAGTTTGTCTTCATGAAAAACTTTGTTAGATTTATTTTTTTTGGATATAAAAATATCTACATCTTCAATGGAAGCTTCTAATTCAGCTTGAAGATCAACTATTCCTTCAATTTCTCCTTCTTCATTGTCACTTTCCTCTCTTATTAATGAATTTATGAAAACTTCCACTAAAGCATCTATTTTATAATCCTTGTAGTCCTGCAACTCTTCTACCTTTGATTCTTCTAAACTTTAATCCTATTTTGAAAGTAGATTCTTATTTTTTAAGAACTTTCTCTTGGTATTTCTCCTCCCTTTATCATTTTATGAATACTTCTTTTGGGGAATTTCATCATTTTCTTCATTTTAATCATCAAACTTATTAGGAAACTTTGCTTTAAAATTCCCTATCTTTCCGCATCAGAAGCATTCTAATGAAAGTTTACCTTTGAACTTCTCTTTTCCCCTTTTTAGATTGGAGGATAGAAATGACATGACATCATCCATATTGTCCTCCTCAGAACTATCTTCAATAGAGAGATTCTTTATGGCCTTGAATTCCACTTCCTTAGACTTCCCCTTTTCCACTGCATTGTTATTGTCATTTCTCATTTCATATGCTAAAAGGGTACTGTGTAGGTTATCTAGTGTTAGATATTTCAGGTCTTTGTCTTCCAATACTGAAACTTTCAGATTGAACCACAGTGGAAGTTTCCTCAAGATACGTTTCACAATATTTATATCTTCAATTACGTCTCCAAGATCCCGCATGTCTTCTACAATAATATTTATCCTATCAAAGAATGAATCAATAGTCTCATTGGGATTCATTCTAAGATCCTCATACTTGTTCCATAAAACCTGAAGCTTTGCTTCTTTGACTTTTGTGTCGCCCTCATAAATGTTCAACAATTTTTCCCACATTTCATGTGATGTTTTACAGGACATCACCTTCGTATAAATTTCATTTGATAGGGATCCCCCTAAAGCATTGATACCTTTAGCATCAACATCCAATTATCTTCTTTCAACATCTGATAAAGCATCACTGTTAATGCCAGCTGATATTACATGCATAGCTACTATTAAGACATCCATCGCTACTGATCGGAAGTAGTGCAACATTCGATTCATCCATAGTTGAAAATTATTTCCGTCAAATATCCAAATTCCTTTATGATTGACCACCTCCATTTCTTCTTCTTGAGAGAGAAACACTAACTTTCAACCTTCTCTTTGATACCAATTGTTAGTTCCACTAGGTCGAATAACCTGAGGGGGGGGGGGTTGAATCAGGGTAAGAAAAATTAGAACTTTTTCTCTTTTGGATCTTGTTTCGTTGTTAGACTAAAATCAATTCTCTCTTCCTCCCGTAGAAATAAATGAACAGATATGAAATAATGCACATGAAACAATGATTTTTACTTGGTTCGCCCTCACTGGGCTACGTCCAAGGAGTATACAACGACAATATGCCAATGTACCAAATTCACTAAGTATCACTACCAATAATGAGTACAAAGTTTGTGATAGATCTTCTATTCCCATGCTCACTACCTTTACAAGGTTTAAAGTCTGATAACTGCATTCCTAAGGGTCACTCCCTATGAATCTTTCTCTGGCTCACTACTGGTGGAAAGGGTCACCGTCTTCCTCTTCCTTCGCTCACTTATCTTGGAATAGAATCCAATCATAGTTTATATAATTGTAGGTCCAACACAGTTTATGGACATGTAGGTCCCTTAATTTGCATGAATTCCTACATCCTAAACTATAGGTAGATTCTTTTTTGAAGTTTCTTTTTCACCCGCATATTAATTCCACCTTCTCGAGTACTGTTAGGTACTGGGAAATCCTTTTGCAAATTGATTTGAAGCTTTCAAAAGATTCCTTTTGCAAATAGAAAACCACCTTCCTCTCCTACATACTGAGTACTGAGTTTGGTACATGGAACACATCCTTCACATACATCTTCCTCTTACCCAAACCATTACTGCCTCCACGCACCACTTACTTCGTTCCACCTCTACGAACCGCCCTCTATCTGCGAACTGTTCTCTATTCACGGACTGTCTTCGGTTCCACGTATCAGAGCTCCCCCTCTGCATACCACTTGAATAACTCTCTCTCTTGCATACCAAATATTCCTCCTCTGCGTACTAATTCAAATCCTTCTATGTACTAGACTTTTTCCTCCATGTACTGGAATTCCTTTCAGTTTAAGAATCCCCACAAACACCTTCGGCAGAATTACTTCTGTGTGAACCACTTCAGCCTTCGCTAACCTCCCTTTGTGAACTTCCTTCGGTCTTTGCTGACATCATGGATCAAAAATATGTTCTCTAATGATATTCAATATCCATAGTAATCGGTGGGATTAACGATTCTTATATAGGAAAATATACCCACAAAATATGCTAATCTAATATTTACCAAATATTTGATCCATCCTTCAACGTATACTGATCATCTAGCCACTACGAACCGTAAGCCATCTGCGAACTGTTTTTCCACACCGCCTGCATACTGCCTTGACTCTTATGCAGTCAATCTCCTCTGCTGATGTCAAGCCATCTGCGTACTATACCTCCACTCCACCGTGAACCATTTTTTGTTTTGTGAACCGCATCTGCGTACCATTCCTGCTGCCTGATATGTGGCCGCGTACTCTTCCCTGACATGGTATGTGATCCATGTCCTGAGCTCCTAATTTCTCTTCCTTTTCCTACTTCATTCACCATTATTCACACAAATTCCCGATTTTGAGGTCCCAAAATTTGGAAAACACTAGGAAACTATTCTACCTTAAAAACCCATCTTCGACAAACACCAACCATACTCATGTGTAGTCATCTGGATTTTTCAACAAACACAAACACACCCAAAACATACCTAGAGGACCCCTTGAGGGATTTTTCCCAATATATAAGGTAGTTGGTCTAGTCACATTCCCTTAAAGTATTATTGTTTTTATAAAACATAAATTATTATTTGTTATACTGGTAGCCCGATGTTGACCTAGTTTAATTTGGAAACATTATTACCTAATTTAGATCCCCTAAATAATTAATCTTATGCTTCCTAAGTAGTTTCCTTAAATTATCAAACATGCCAACATAAACTTACAGTCCATGAGGATTTTATGACTTTACCATTATCCTATAAATAAATTGGCATGTTTATGGTCCTTCATTAAAATTCCATGTTATGGGTGTCTATGTAATTAATTCAACCCATTCCACAAACCAAGTAAGTTCTATGAAAGAATTTTGATCTATTGATTAGATCTTCCTCATGGATCCCTTCCTTAATTTATTGAACCTATTAAATGGATCACCCATGGGGTGACTTCCTTGTTTAAATTCTTATTAATTTAGGTATAAAATCTAGTATCATTATGACATAGGGGTTTACTCCAACGACCCTATGAAAAGTCAATGTCCTTCCCTTAGAGTTTGATCTACCCTCTTTTATGAAACTCATAATTTAATCAGTTGAACCAAATGTATAATTAACATGGAAGTTAAGGGATGACCTTGAGGGTCTTTCTTGTTTAATTTTAACCTAGTATAAATGGGATTCCTTCACCTTGAACATGGACCAATAACCTTATATCCCTTAGGATCTAGGGTTTAATTGGTTTCTAATTAATTAAATGGTAACTCCATAATTCTTTGGTCATGTAATAAATTTCTCAAAGGCATGTTGATACTTTGAGATTCCTTGAGGTTTATTTTTTAAAGTAATGATGTTAGTGAGTTGAGTTCTCATTATTTAAATGTGATAGCTAGTGAAACAAGAATGGGGAATCTAATGGGTTAACAACCAATGAAAGGATTGGGGTGTGTTTTAAATGAATTGACTTGATTTATGTTGATTTTTTTAATTAAATATAATTTATTCCCAAGTGGATCATATGAATTGTAGCCTTACTTATACAATGAGACTAGTGATGGTTATAAGTGTGGCATGCCATGGGTAAGACTTAGATTCCAGTTTTAATGAAAAGTAAAAACTTGATGTATTCCACATGATTCATTAATGTGAATTCTAAGTGGTAATCCTACCCCAAATCTAATTAATGTATTGCATTCATGAATGCCTAATCTTGGTGTCAATGATTCAATAGGAAAATCTAGAAAAATTATAATGCAAGGGATACGATCTTGGATTCGGCATGAAATACTCTGAAATAGAATTCCTTGGATTATCTCCCTAGAATCAAATTCATATTCTCCTAATATTACCTTGGAACTGTTCCTCATACTTAGTTAGATACCACTTATAAAGTGGAATTTTGAGGGTTTATCTCTCAGATTATATTATAGAGCTATACACCATGGCTTGATCACCATGGGTTGGTTCTCTAGTTTCATACATATAATGCCTTAGAGTTTTTCTTAGATTTTATTGATTCTAATATGCGAGAATGCACAAACCCATTCCATGGATTCACATTTAATGATTGCTCTTGGATGAATTTTCTTATAACCATGGGTCCTATTACTATTCTTTTATTCATATGTCTAGAGAAAACTTTCTTAGGATAATGAATGTGGTATTCCCTAGTTCAACTCCACTTTTATACTTTACTTATTTTTAAACCGCACACTGTTATTTTTTATACTTATAGACTGAAATGAATTAGACACCATTGGTGGTGTCCTATTGAGTTCTACTCACACCCTATTCAAGATACCTCTTGGTACCCAAGTATATCTCATGAACATAGGTTAGGACTTTGAGTAGTGACTCTTTATGTTTCTTATCTTGGGCCAGGACTTGACATGGGAGCTGTGGACTAAGCATGTACTCAAGATACCTATAGAAGTTAGGTCCTTTTATTATTTTATTTATTTATTTTAATCTATCCTTTATATCTGTGTATTACCTGCTGAATACTTGATTTCCTTGTATACGAATCATAATTACTCCATTAATGGGTGAGTTATTTGGCAATTTTCAGGCCATCGGTTCATTATTATTGTCTATCAGTTATTTGTTCCTTTTATTACTCTATTATATTTAGTTTTTAACTAGAGGTTATAACCTCCCTGTTGTACCATCATTAGAGCCTCACTACTAGTTGGCAGCCTCTGATGTATGGGGTGGTGTGCTTGAGGCCATGTGACCATTAGGTTTGGTTACTTATGAGTGAACCGGGCTTGGGACGTCATAGGTGGAACTCAAATATTGCTTTTTTGAAGAAGAAAGAAGGAATTTATATGAATTTTTGTTTTCATTTGAAATAAGTGAAGGCCCTTTCATGCTGCTTTCCAAGTAAAAGAGGTAAAAGTGAAAAGGCATTATAAAAATAAATAATTTGGCCACCTACAATGATTCACCCCTCATATTAGTGTATAACATATACCAACCGGTTCTTCTCAAAATTAAATTTTAGTCCCATGCTAATTAGGCCCTTTTCTGGACATGACAGAGGTTAATGTCGTATACAAGGACTGGATGAATGACTCAATGTAATAATAAGGCAATGTAGGCAGGCACTACTGGGTGAGAAACTTTGATAAGAGGGATAGGTGTGCTGATTCTTATCATCTAGCATTCCATTCCCATATACCATTGATGTGGGATGCATGGGTGTCTTTCCACATGACTATATGGAATTAGGATTGGTCTGAAGATGTTGAACACCAGGCAGGTGATGCTAGCAAGGGTTGCACAAGCATGACTAGGTTTGTGGCTCAAAAGAGTGATAAGTGTGCTAACATCTATCATCTAGCCCCCCTTCCACACTGTATATGGCGGGGTTCCCTTCCATGATGTATCATTCCAGCATGATGCAATGGTCAATGGGGGGGGGGACACATCTTTCAGACTATGATTATAGTGTGATGATTACTGAGAGATGGGGTGACATGATGTAAGACTGACAACCTGACATCATACAAACTGCTCACTATGGGCTTTAGGGCCATGTATAGCCCTTCAGGCTGCTGGAACATCAGGACATGTTGTAATGGGTCTATGGGCCACTGGGACTGTGGTTCATGTAAAGTGTTACCTATCAACCCAATTAAAAACCGCGCTTTATTTTCTAATAAAAAATGGGTCTTGACCCAAACTTGTTATATTTTTATTATTATATTTATATTTATTGAATTATTTATATTTGTAAACATATTTTTAACTATATTTAAATTTATATTATTATAATTATATTTAAATTTATATAATTACATTTATATTTATAAAATTAAAATTATATTTATAGTTATAATTATATAAATAAATTTAAATTTATAATTTTACAATTACATAAATATAAATTTAATTATAAAATTATATTTATATTTATCTTTATATATATATATATTATAATTATATTTATAATTTTATAATTATAATTATATTTATATAATTATATAAATATATTTATATTTATAAACATATTTATATTTATAATTATATTTAAATCTATATTTATATTTATATAATAAGATTTTTATTTTGTAATTATATTTATATTTTATAATTAGAGTTATATTTCTATTTTTATATTATAGTTATATTTATAATTTTATTTATATTTATATAATTATAAATATAAATATAATTATATAAATATGTTTATATTCAATTTATACAATTATGTAAATATAAATATAATTATAAAATTAAATTTATATTTATATAATTATTTATATTTATAAACATATTTATAATTAAATTTATATTTATAATATATAATATTTATAACTCGCCTCTAGATATGGAAGAGGAACCATAACTCAGAAGGGCTTTTCCCCAACACATATTGATTTGCTTAATTTTATCAAGTAATTTTTTTTTTGAAAATGATTCTAATTTGAAAATTTATATAAAAATATAAATTCTAAAATAACATTTAAGTTGTTCAATAATTAGTTTTTTATATGTATAAAATGTGTAACACTGGAATAAATCAATGTTGACACCCCTCGGTACCATAACCCGATGTATGATCCTCACGCCAAATCATTGTCCGATGTGTACATTTCTCTAGTGTACCAGCTACAGGCGTGAGTTCCTCCTCATGTTGTGCCTCTGTATCAAAATAGGGTACATATGACTGTGGTGCTGATGTTGCTATGTACTGCTCTTCTGATGCTAGAATCTCAAAATAAGGTGTTGCGGGTGCCTACTCATACTACTGAGTAGAATATTTCCCAACATCATATGTGGATCCATATATCCATTATTGTAGAGACATTATTGGATATATTGAAGTTTATAGAAATGTGATATCAAATAATTCACCACTGACAGAAGTGTCACTCGAGGTCTGTAGAAGCCATGATATTATAGTCAGGTAACACTCTGTCAGAGGTCCAGAGATGTCGACCACAAGACATATCTGAGATAAAGATGGTATATCATATGTATTAGTAAATGTATGGGCACATGAACCTATCAACATTGCACAAGATCATGTACTTGTTGTACATGTCCCTCTCTCTATGGTTCATGAGCATATGCAAGAGACTCTCTCAAGGGTTTCTCTCTCTATCCTCACTTATTCCCTCACCCATGTCCCCATATCTGTCGTTTAACCAGTGGTGTTGGTAGTGGTACATCATCCTTAGTGGGAATAAAAGACACATCATCATCCTTAGGTACCTCAGTCAGAGAATGTAGATCAGGATATAACTGAAGTTCCATATCATAAACACTCTCACATGTGAAATAGAGAGGATATTTGAGATCCACAAGATCTAGGTGAACTACATCTCACCTAATAAAATTTTCATCTAGAGAATCAGTGATATGTACAAGACTCTCTAGTTCATCTGATTTCAAATCAAATAACATTAAAATTAATATGAAATATGATATAAAAATATATAATAAAATTTAATAAACATACCAACTACTGAACATTTATCTCATGGAATATAAGGTTCATGATAGTGTGTCACATATACCAATATGCATAATCTCCCTAATTAGCTAACTGGAGGTGTTATTTGGGATATCCATGATAAAATATACTTTATTGGGAACAAGTGTACCAACACTCAATGTAATGTGAATGATAGTTCAATCAATCTATCACCCGTCTACATATAAGAATAATAGAATGTAATGCATCAACATGCCATGGTAAAATGGGGATATGTTTCATATAACCAAACTATCACATGACTCAGTCTTGTTGGTGTCACTCAATGATGTGGAAGTGGATAAGTTACACCATTACACCACAATCTATAATCATATTTGTGCATTATGGTGGAAGGGATGTGTAGAAAAATCCAGTATATGAAGATCATGAAACTTGAAATGATAACTCAAAAAATAATTCATAAATTAACACAAAAATGTTACTAAGTTATCATTTCAATTTCTTATAAAATTAATAATTTTTTTTATTTTCTATAAAAAAATTAATGTTTAACTTACATCAACAGGCTGTATAGCATAAAAAATATATTGAATTCTATGCAAACTATGCCTCGGGGTATGCACATAATGATGAGATTGACTCTACTTGGTAAAAAAAAAGTAATATAAAGTAAGTTTATAAATGATATTAATAAATTTTAAAAAAACTCAAATTAATGATTGAAACATATAAGCATCCCTGAGGATATTCCTAAAAAAGGCATTGTGGAAGTGGTGCAATAACTCTATGAGCGATGTATTAAAAATATTCCTCGACCCACATTTTCAGCAGATTCATACATCCTCTAATAAGACACACCTCTGATCAATAATATGTATAGAGGAATATATATATATATATATGTGATAGTACATCAGATCCCTAACTATATATGTAACAACTGGGCCTTGATGATAGCACAGACACACCGCCTTAACATGACAATCAGGTCCCAGACCACCAGAAACCATCGGTTTCCCCGCAGAAACATGGTCCCCTACTAGGGGCCCACCCATGTGTCTGAATGGGTCATTAGACTAATGAATTTCACCATAAACCAACACATGTTTTTCCCAGTGTGTTTTTTCCTCACTCACACACACCCTGAGAAACTTTCCAAAAGGCCACTCATCCTAATCACTACTCTAGGACAATCATGATTAACTGTAGAGTTCTAATAAGATAAGCTCCTAGAAATAAAGGTGTACCTTATTTACATGATTCATATCATTTATTCTTTTAACCCTTTATTATTCTAGGATGTTACATTCATACCACCTTTAGAGAAAAATATCCTCATTGTAGACTCTATATATCAACCTAGGATGTGCCACCACACTTATGGATGGGTTCCTCCTTTGATACCAATGCAACAACTAGGCCCTGATGATAGTATAGAAACTACTCCCTAACATAGTAACTGGGTCCTGACCCTCTAAAAACTACAAGTTTCCCTACAGGCACGTGGTCCCCAGGTCACTCATCCTGATCACTACTATAGGAAAATCATACTTAACTGTAGAGTTCTAATCAGGTAGGCTCCCAAAAATAAAGGTGCACCTTATTGACATGAGTCCTATCATTCTGTCATTTAACCCTTTACCATTCTATGGTGTTACATTCATCCCCCCTTTAGAACACAACTTCCTCATTGTGGACTCTATATCTCAAACTAGGTAGTGCCACCACACTTAAGACTGAGTTCCTCCTTTGATACCAATGTAACAACTAGGCCCCAATGATAATACAAAAACCCCTCCTTAACATGGAAATCAGGTATTGGACTACTAGACACCAACAGTTTCCCCGTAGACATGTGGTACCCTATCGGGGCCCACCCACATGTTTGAATGGATCATTAGACTAATAACCTTCCCCATAGACCAACACATGTTCTTTCTAGTGTGATTTTTCCTCACTCATACACACCATAGGAAACTTCCCAGAAGGTCACCCATCCTAATCACTATTCCAGGACAATCACAATTAACTGTGGAGTTCTAATCGGGTAGGAAATCAAAAATAAAGTAGTACCTTGTTGAGATTAGTTATATCATTTAATCATTTAACCATTTATCATTCTAGGGTGTTACAATATCAATCTTTTTGGTCAATATTTTCAATTAATGGTAGGTACATCATGTGTACCATGGTGGTGGAGTAGGCTACACACAACATGCCTCTGATCAGCTATATAATATATGAACATGTGTGTTGAATAAGAATATCCTCATCAGTATCATCGGGAATCATGGAGAAATGCTCATCAGGATGGCCCATGCATAATCATAAACCCTGGGAGAAATGTGGTGCTTCAAAAATTTCAATACCTAGTAGATGATGTATGAACACACACCAGTTTCCAATAGTCACACCCATAACTTCCTATACATGGATGGGTAGATAGAGCATGTATACCATGTCCTCTAAATTAATCTTCATCTCCCCCTCAAGGAGATGAATTGTGCATGTATCTAGTCTTCATCTATCAACTAGTGAAACAATCAAATGATGACCATTATTCATGAATTTTCACACATCAACTCCATAAACTCCAGAACATCTGAGGTATGGAACAATGGCTACTGGAGGTGCATCATGGTGAAAATAATTTTCTCTTAGGATTGTATGATTTTTAGTAGGTCATCATGCCATCATGTCATATGACACATGAGACTGCTAGACAGATAATAGAGGCTCCTCTATCTTAAATTTTAAATAATAAGACATTATTGGTGACAACTATTTAATTATAATAACATATTTTATTATAAAAAAATGATGGTATGATATGAGAGAACCAAGGAATCCAATCATATCTCTATCTTAGAGATAACTATACCATTCCAACTAGATCTCTATCCTAGAGAGTTGTGCTTGTGTTTCTCGTACATTTACATAACACTTCTTTGGTACTATAAAGAGGAAAAATCTAATTCACCCCATGAACATTCATCTAGGAACAAAAAATAATAGAAACTTTTTTAATATGTTATTAGTCATTTTATTATTATGGAAATTCATTATTAATTATTAGGATGATGAAATTTTAATTTCTCACATTTATTCATTCAAATATTTATAAACAACAATTATTATTTAAATCATACTTGGTTTTATGACATGGTATAAATTTCTTCTAAAATTAATTTCCAAATATTTTTTCATAAAAAGGAAGTATGTTAATTATGATATGAACTTACTATTTGTTTCTTTTATGCATTAAAATTAGAAAACCATATTTCATTATAGTGGTATTGGTCAAATTATATATGCATGTTTACTTCATCACATTTAATGATAATAATTAAAACAATAATTACATTTAAAAACTTCTACATTAATCACTATAGTACATAAAACATTTTGACTATTTGATGACTTCCCTATACATATGGGGAAACATATACACATGTGAAATTACTAGATGCATAAAATGCACCTCCATGCATGTACCCATTCATTGGGCCCTCCATCTCATTTTGAATACATGTCAAAATTTTCCTCCCTCTTGGTTACAACCTAGTAATATTCGGTAGAAGTATATGTGCATCAACAAATAGAATAAAGTTCTAATATTCCCCTATAAGTATCAAAATAGAACCATAGTATTCATTAGTACTCTCTAGTCGATAAACTAGATCACCCAATTTCTCCTAATATAAGAGTTCAAGAGTTCATGTTGCGATCACATGTGTGAAATGATACCGTAATGATTTAAATTTACCTAATTCATAGTAAAACTGCTCTGGTAAAATGAAAATCACATGAACACTGCTACTAGTTATAGGATCATGGATCTTATTTACCTAAAATCTATACTAAATAACCCTATCAATCTCACACTGGAAATGGTGACCATATCACATTCATCTATTCAAAACCTCTTTGATATCCTTTTATCGATCCAAAAAATAGTTTACAGTGTGATAAAATGTTTCTTTCACTAAACCTATAATTTCATTTTATAATATTATATTATAATTGTGGGTCTTCTAATTGAAATATAATCAAATATTTATAATTACCTATGATTGGTAGATTTTTAACTACCTTGAAAACTCTAACACATTCTATGATGTTAGTCATTATATGTACATATATCCTGCCATCATCACATGTCAATGAATATTTATTCTTTGGAATTTTTTATTGAGGATCATATTCTAAACAATAATAACTAATCAGAATACATATGACAACAACTACTATAATGATTTTTCCAACAAAAAGGATATTCATATTAAGGTTTTTGATTTTATTCTTTATAGAATCATCCTTGGACTTATTTATCCCATTTCTCGAGATGTGTCGAATATAGTATTGATGATGAGCATGTGGTGGTATCTATGAAAGACCCTTTGACTGTAAAAACTCATTAATTTCTTGATATTGATATGAAATCATAAAAATTCCTTCCACTTCAATCATAAACTCTCTAAGGAAATCTTGGAACCAAATCTAAGATGAAAAGTTATCCTTATCAATAATAGAAAATAACAAAGGTACAAGGGATATATTACCATATTTTGTGGATAAAATCAATATATTTCCAATATAATCACTATTTATAAATTTTCCATCAATCTGGATATACATCTTACAATTTCTAAAAGAATCCACCCATTGTAAAAATGTCCAAAATATTCTATCAAACACTACCTTTGACTGATCAAATTGGTTATGTTGGTTAACATATTGAATATTATGTACGTGATAGATAAAATGATTATTTTGATGTAAAATTTCCATAAGTTGTGGTAAAAGTCGATAAGATTCATCCCAATCCCCATAAAATTTCACAATAGCCTTATGTCATGCAACCCATTCCTTTTAGTAAGAGATTTGATACCCAAAAAGCTATTTGATTATTTCCATAATAATAATTACAAGAATTTCATGAAATTATCTTATCATTTCAAAAATAATTATTGAAATGAGTTTAGAATATAATTATTAATAATCCTATGATAGGATTGTGTTCACAAATGTGTGTGAAGTAAATATAGTAATTCACCAACAATGAAAATTGTTATCAATTATAGCTGACAAACACATCTGAAAATCTGAATCAAATTTTTCACACCAAATCATATAAATAGATATCTTTGATTCTTTTACAATATAACTCTAATTTCATCCAATTTGATATTGTTTTATCATAGTTTTCATTGATTTTTTACAATAAAACTCTCTTCTAATACACAAAACACCTTTATCTGACACTCGATTCATGCCACCAATAATTCTTGGAAATTTTATACTATGACTAATAATTGAACAATAAAAATGTGGTAAGCATGTCATGCCTTTGGTCGACCATGATCCCAATGGAGGATAATGATTCAATGGTCGGTGGGACCTCACAGTGGCGGGCTCAGAATGTTCTTAAATATTTTATTGTTACTCCACTTCTTCACCATCTTCTTGTTATGAATTTTCATCATCCTCAAAATTATCCACCATCAAATATAAATTATGTGGAGGAATATCCATAAAAATATAACTTTCTCTATGAGATGTTGCATCTTGAGGATATGACATTATAAATTGAGGATGTGATAGAGTAACTACCATTTCTGATAAAAAATCTTGATATGTTATAGCCTAAGGATATGAAATTGTATCATAAATATATGATGGACCAACTTCCAATGCCGATGGAACTTCTTCCATAGTAGCTATGGTTTCATAACACTCTATAATTTTATATTAAGATTTATTCTTATCCAAGGTAAATATGTGTACCCAATCCTCATCATCAGTAACAAGATATACTATATTCTATGCCATGACTAGATCCACCGGGGCTCACTTGACCAGTTATAAGACAAGTGTGAAACCCCAAGCCCGTATCTAGTAGGCTAGGATCTAGTCACTATCATCCAATAGGTATATCACACACATGATAGGCATTAGCCTAAATTACCTATACACATGCATACATCTCAAAAAATCGATACATATCTAAAAGGTAAACACAACTGATACCATAATGTAGGAATACCAACTATCCCACAATTGGAGTATGAAAAAGTACTGGAAAACATAAGGGCCAAATACAAGACCACAAAAATTGGAAATAAAGTTCAACTTGCTCAGAAGGAGAGGACTTATTTCAAATGAAACAAAAATACGAATCTCGTTATATCTAGCCCAAAACTATACTACGCCTGCTCTCAATCATCCTAGGACAATTTCAAAAATTCCTATCATCTGTATAAGACATGAAATGTGTAGGAAGATCCCATTTTGGGGTGATTATTACAATATTTAGTTGGACACCCTGAAATCACCAAGCATAAAACATCAAGTGTAGTCAGATCATTAATACACAAGTATGTCAATCAAGATATGATATATAATGGTAATAAAAAATGAACCTAGATATAATCATAAGAAAATCTAAGTCTCAAGAGGTATCAAACACTACTAGACATAGTATTCTTCTTGATGCATCAAGGTAATGCTTATTTTAGGAGTATTCACTCCATGAGACATGCTATCACCGATGATGATCATCCAATATGTCATGATCATTTGGCCTCACTAAAGAAGTTCTCACTGGATCTTCAAGGATCTCATAAACTCAGATAAGGGATCACACCCAGGATTTATAGGAGACACTGAGAACCTTAACTAGAACCCTGAATATCTCAATACATAGATAGTGGATCACTCCCAGGACCATTAGGGGATGCCAAAAACCCAATATAGAATAAACTTCTAAGTAAAGGATTGACTCCCATGTAAGTTGGTCACGCCATTGCTGCAAACCACACTTAGAAAAATAGAAGGAATGATAGAGGATCCCACCTTGGTCTCACAAAGGGATACCACAAACTCTATCCGATACTAACCTGTAGAGGGGATCACAATCCCATGTTAAGTACGTAATTATACACTATAACCTCGAAAGGATGGACCAAGGGAACACAATCAACCATACTGGTTTACTCTAAAATTGATTGAGGGAAACCACCCAAGATCATACCAGAGTTGAACTGATAAGAATGAGGGATCCAAGATTCCCTTTGAGGAGTACATGAAGTATCCCATAATGATACATGGGGTGTCTCACTAATCTTGGAACTACCCATGTCTCATGTTCTCATGGCATGAATTTTTATATAATACACAACATGTCCATATGGTACATGAAATGTATATTCTTATCCATCAATAGGTGTGCCTCCGACCCATACCCATGTATATTTGGCTATATCGGTGTACTTTATGCCATGCCCATGTACTTGGTTATGTCCAAGTACCAGGCGCTGCCCATGTACTCTACCCGTGCCCATGTGCCTGGCTTTGTTTGTTCCCATGTACCCTTCAGGGTACACATCAATATACTATGATCGGGTCACATGTCATGTGACACTTGTCAGACAAGGTGTGATATTTTTCTCTAAGTGTAAACCCTAGCACTGTAGAAGGGCAACTACACAGTGCATGTTCTTCAGACTACACGCGGTGTAGTCAAGAATTTATCAGAAACTCCATACTGTTCACACGTTCTCCCATGTAACCACCACCACCACTGTTTCTTCCACTAATCACAAATGAAAATCAAGAATCAGGGTCTTCTAATCTTGGACACCACCATCAGCTAGAATCCAACCATAAAATCTGATTGAGAATCACCTCCATCACACCACATGATATGAACACTGAAAGCTGTGAAACAAGGAACCTCTGATCCAATCTAATCGACCTCTTAGCACATAAGTCTATTATCTAACCTCTATTGAACCCTTGATTATGAACTAAACCCACAGTATTGATCCATTATGCTGAAAAACATCTTCATAATGATCAAATAATAGGTATTCATCAAACCACCATCCAAATAAATTTACGGTGATGAACATTTGAAGCAATAGGGGGAGAAATGAACAAATAAAAAAAATGAGGAACAAACCTTGACTATTTTTTGGGTTCGATCCGATTCATTTCTATTAGAAAAACAATTGAAGAGTAATAAAATAAACAACAATAAATCCCCAATCTCAGGAGAATAAACACAAACCTATAGAACCAATCAACCTATAAATCAAAATATAGAAGAATTGATTCATATTAATCATGGGATAATTAAACTAGGATAAATACACATAAAAAAATATCTTACCTTAGGTTAGGATAGATCACTGATAAGGGATTAATATGCACCATCATCGTTGGTAAGACCCTCGCACTAAGTTGGCATAAACGATCCTTGATCCGTCATTTTAATTTTCCAAGCCTTCATCTATCACTTTCTCTCAAACCTTAGGATTATATGGAAAACCCTAAGAACTGGCTATAAGCATGTTTAAATAAGTAAAGGGTTAGGTCGCGATATTAAAAATAAAAAATAAATTAATTATATAAATTTAATTTATTATTTGTGTCTATAACGACACTTTAACATAACACTCTACACTGATAAATATTATTTCACACCTAGGGTAAACCCTATGTTATAGATTCAATGACATCCTTAGATTTCTGACATTATAATCCTTTCATGAGTTACTCCATTATTACATAAAAACTACACACAAGTGATATCAATATGTTTAATATTTATATAATATCAACATCAAGGCTCTTTAGGCCTTGGAATATCACACCGTCTTAGTTCCTAACTATAAAAATATTCTTTAAAATATTCAAAAGTCTTACAAGAAAAAAAAGGATGTTAAATTTTCCCCACCTTCAAGGATTTTTTCCCCAAAAAGAAAAAACCTACTCATAGTGAGGATGCCAAGCTATCAACTGGGATTTGCATTACCATGAGATCTCTATTAGAATGGTGTATCCTGATCTATTTGTATGAAGTTGGATTGAATTATAGAGGCCCAAACTGCACACCAGACCACAATGCTAACACACTATAGAAATGATGGCTCATTATAGTAGGACTCACCAATGACATAGATAGGCCTAGGGTACTATGGCAGTATGAACTATGACATGAAATTATAGTATATCTTACCAGGTGACACTAAAATTTCATTGCAACTCTGTATACTTCTTTCATATGAAACTATAGAATCTTGGTCTTGGGTGGTTATAGCACTGTATCATAATGGAATTACTGTATGGTTGGTGGAACAATGCATCCTATTATTTATTAGATCAATTAATTCTAGTGTTTCTATATGTGAAACTATAATTATCTCTATTAAACTGTGATCTTGAATTAGTGAAGTGATTATACCTATAGTTGGATATAGGGATTTTTACCGAACCATGCAAATCATCGTGTTAATGTTCATCATCATCATATTATTTTTTTTGTATTTTTTTCATCTGTAAACCTATCCATCACTGTGACTCTCACTGTTTCTATAATAAATGGTATCAAAGGTTTATTTTGGATGATTTAGTTTCTATTTTATTGAATTTAATGGTATAAGGAAAGGTAAATATTGATCACTTCAATGGAGCTGACTTCAATTACTGGAGGATGAAGATCGAGGATTATATTTTTTATAAAAATATTCACTTGTCACTTATGGGTGTAAAACCAATGGATATGGAGTAAAAAAACTAGGAATTATTGGATCAACAAGTTTTGGGTTTTGTGCTACTTATGTTGGAAAAAATGTGGTATTAAACATTTGAGAGGAGAAAACTATGGCTGGGTCGATGAAAGATCTCTTGAATATGTATGAGAACCCTTCTTCATCAAAAAAAGAGTACCTGGTGTGATGAATATTCAATATAAAAATTATTTAAGGGAGGATTGTTATAGATAACAAAAATGAATTCAATACCATCACAAGTTTGTTGAAATTAGTGTGAATTTCACTTGGCGACAGGGTATGTGCACTAGTTTTAATGTCTTCATTATGTAATAGTTGGGAATCAATTGTAACAACCGTGATTAGTTATTTAAGGAATATAAAACTAGTTCTGAAGGGTGTTTAGGACCCGATCCTCAATGAGTATATTCAGAGAAGTGAATCGATAAGATTCACTGGTTCTGCTCTAAACCTGGAACGAAGAGGAGGATAATATTAGTGAGATAATCATAGTGGATGATAAAAATACATAGGAAAGGGTAGAGATAAGGATAAGGGGATTGGTCTTACTTTATGGATTTATGGGAATAAAGGACACATAAAAAAGGAGTGAAAAGAAAAATTTAAGGCCCCTAAAACCAATAAAACAAACAAAATGGTTGAAGGAACTAATGACGTGTTACTATTGAGAATAGATATCTCTATAGAGTCTTAGATTTTAGACTCAGAGGCATATTTATATTCCACATCAGAGAAAGGTTTCCTAAAAAAATATGTTTTTGGAAATTTTGGCAAGGTGTGTATTACTGATGATGAAACCCTATAGATTTTGGGAAAGGGAGGTTCCTAGATTAAAACCAATAGAGGGAGTTTGATGGTTCTAGAAAATTGGAGGTATATCCCTAGATTAAGAAGATTTTTTTTCAGATAGCTTGATAATGTAGGTTTTATTACCATGTTCACTGGTGTGCATGGAATATCACCAAAGGAGATATGGTCATATCTCAGGGAGTAAATAATGGTACCCTATATAATATTAAACATACTTTCATGGACATGATTGCATCAATAAAATCTATTGGGGATTCATAATTATGTCACTACAAGTTAGGCCACCTGATCAAGATGAGGATGAAGGTGATGAAAACAAAAGGAATGCCATTGGAGCTAAATTTGGTGGAAGTTGGATTATGTGAACACTGTATCCATTAAAATAAAAATAAGGTATCCTTTGAAAATAGAGGTAGAACACCAAAGGTTGGAATGATAGACCTAGTGCATACTGATGTATGGGGGCCTTCACCAGTATATTCCTTTGGAGGGCATGTCACATTAATAAATGAATCAACTAGAAAGGTATAAGTTTACTTTTTGAAAAGAAAATTTGATGTATTTAAGTCATTTCATAAGTGTAAAACCATGGTGGATAATTAGTCATGAACAAAGATAAAATGCATGAGGTATGACAACAATGGATAGTATGCCACTTAGGATTTCAAGAAATTTTGTGAAAATAATGGAATTTAGTGGGGAATAATATTATAGGTGAACCAAAAAAGAATGGTTTAGCTAAAAGGATAAATAGAACAATTAATAAATGTGTTAGGATCGTGAGGCTACACTCAAGGTTACCCATGAATTTCTGGTTTGAGGTGGTGAACATGAAAACATATCTCATCAATATGATTCTATCACAACCAATGGAAGAATATCTACACAAGGAGATCTGGTATAGTAAGGTGTTAATAATCTCATATTTATGAGTCTTTGAATATTTAGAATATATAAATATTTATGATGATGTAAGGGAAAATATTTATGATAATTCCAAATCCTGTTTCTTTATTGGGTACAGTTATGAGGAATTTGGTTATCACTTTTGGGATGGTAAGCAAAAATTATCATCAGAATTTAGAATTTGATATTTAATAAATGCATCACATAAAAAGAATATCATGAAATTAAAGTTAATAGTGGGAATAAAAAATAAAAATTTTATGATTAAGTGTATCTTTAAGGTGTACCTAAGAACGTGACACTGAGGGTAGTAAAGCCTACTCCTCAAGTGAAATTGAGGAGATCAACAAGAGTGATAATGCTTGTGTAGAGGTATTCACCATCCTTATATTATTTGTTATTGTATGATAGTGGAGAACCATAATTTTTTGAAGAGGAAATATATTTAACTGATTTTAATGCATGTGAGATTTATATGGATGAGGATATTTCTTCATTTCATGATAAAAACACTTGGGAGTTGACACATTTTCTATAAGAAAAGAAAGAATTACAGAACAAATGGGTATACCAAATTAAGGAAGAACATGATGGTAAGAAGAGATACAAGGAAAGGATTATGGTCAAAGGTTTTAAATAAAATAAAGGTGTGTAATTCATTGAAATTATCTCACCTATAGAAAATCTTACCACCATTTGGGTAGTTGATAGTATTGTTGCATTAGAAGACTTGCATCTTGAGTAGCTTGATATAAAGATAAATTTCCTTCATGGATATATGGAGGAGGTATTTATGTGTAATATCCATAGGTATATGTTGAGTTAGGGAAGGAATACATGGTGTGAATACTCCAAAATAGATTATATGGTTTTAAGTAGGTAGGAAATGGAACAAATTTTTTGATGAATTTATGACTAAAAATGAATAAAAATGATGTGTTATAGATCAATGCATCCACACCAAGTCTTTTGGTGAAGAATACATTAAACTAATTCTATATGTGGATGATATAATAATTATAGGATCATGCATGTGATGCCCCAAAAAACTAAAGTAATAACCTTATGTTCGATAGCATGCATGACACACGACAACAAGTGTGTAAGGTAATATAATATCTGTATACTTTATAATATATTTACTATTTAAAATATATTATATATATCTCAACACATGAAACACCGAGTTATATTGGAATTCATGTGAAATTTGGTTAAAGTACATCATACGCAACAATGACCTTCCTCTATAGCTTGCGTTACATGTAAAAGAAACCTTTTTTGATGTCTTGCGCTATACACAATACCAAGTCTTACTAAGAAAAAATCTATAATTAAAAAATTATTATTTAATATAATAAAATATAAACTAGAAGTTATGAATAATATTAAATAAATTATGAAAATATATTTTTTATACAACTAAATCATTGGTTACAAATAAATTATAAATGAATATAGGAACCAATTTAATATTAAAATCATATTTTTATAGAAATTAATTTTTTTCTCACAAAGCTGTTTTACCCAAATAGATTTAATTAATTAAAAATAGTGAGTGATATTAATTAAATAAATATGTTACATATTCAATAAATTATTTTTGATATTCATCCAATATATTTTCTAATCATAAGATAAGAACAAACCTAATGTTTTTCCTAAAACCCTATATTTTTATAAAGGCAATTTTATCACCTTTTAATAGAAAACCCATTTGAAATCTTAATTTTGAAACTATTTTAAATTTAATTTTATAAAATAAAATTTATTTATGAATTAATAATGTCAAAATTATCTTAGGACGAATTTTTGGGATTTTTCTGAGAAACTTTATTTTTTATTGAATTGTGAAAAATACTGCCTTTTAGTTAAAAACTACCTTTTTGTTTAAATAATTATTAATGTTAAATTATATTATAAATTTGTTTTAATTTCAAATTTGATCAATTATTAATATATTAATACAATTTATTCCATTATAATAAATTTAACTTTTAAATTTAATATAAAAACATAACAATATTTTGAACATTTTTCCACTAAAACCAATTAATCCGTCTGTCTATGAGATTAGCATTAATCCAAATTTTACCACTTTTGTGATTTGAATTTTGTAAATATGAAATAAAATATTTTAATAAAGATAATATTTATTTTCAAATAATATCAACTTAATTTTTTACAAAAATGATTAGTAAACGTGATTAAAATTAATTCTAGTGATTAAGGTGCAATTAGGCTTAAAAATGGACTAAAACCATAAGTTTAAGGGACCAAATGACCTATCCACTTGATAAAAACCAATTTTATGCAAATATTTAGTCCATTAACCTTCCATTCATGAGTTTTTTGGTTTTTATGACTTTTATTAGGTATGAACATGTCCACACCTAACTTCTTTTCAAGAATACCATGTGAGTCCTTTTCCTTCTCTATAAAAGGCCACCACCTCTACCCATCCTTAAAAACTCTAAAAATTCTTAAGTTCAGAAAATATCTTCCCAAATAGTCTCCCATAATCCCTACCCTATACCTATAATCCTCACTTTGGACAGAATACCTTCAATGGATGCCTTTTGGTTTAAACCTATAGAAGTTACCCGATTAAAAGGTAATGTCTTTTCTCAATATCTCTAGTTTCATTTCCATTATACAACCCTAAAATCTTATTATTCTATTATTGAAAAAAAACAATATACTAAATATACTAGGATGTTTTTATAATAAGGTTTATACCTATACTTTTACACACCTCTATCGAATGGGCAACGAACATACTGTTTCTATGAACGGTGAATTACTGCCTCACGAAATGATGATTGTTCAATTCTCAATTACCACATCTTATGGTGGCCATTATTATGGAAAATATATTTATATATGATATATATGTTATTTATAATGTTTTAATATTCTTTAATTTTTATTTATAACATACATTTACTCTTTCCAAGTTGTGTAAATATGATAATATCGTTTGAGGAAGTGTGGAATACCGCCCCCTCAAAGCGAAGTGATTCGTTCGCACGATACATAGAATGTATAAATTAATGAAAATAATTAAAAATTTGATATGTAAAAAAAATATATATGAAATTGATAACATAATTTCCCTTCTGTATATATATATATCATTTTATTTATTATCCTTTCACACACGTAAAAAGTGATAACGTTATTCGTGGACATGTGGACTACCGACTCCTCGACATGATGTGATTAATTTTACACCACATAATTATATATATAAGTATATATGATTAAATAATATTATATTTATTATATAATTTTAATTCTAGAAATATTTTAGTTCCTTACCTTTTTTCCACAATGATCACTTAAAAATGGGAATGTTACTCTTGTGTATGTATGGCATATAGTCTCCATGATTGTAACATATTCTCATTTTCATAACCATATTTAATGATTGATTTTAAATGTATAATTTATGTAAAACTATTATAATTATTTCATGGTTATTATTCTAGAGATTTTATATAATGAACCCTATGACCATAGTTGACCAACAATAGTTATTCTGACACATAAACCAAATTTCGTCAAAAACACCGATGTAAATATTAATTGTTTGAGTAGTTATACACAACATGGTAATAAGTGAAATAAAAATAATTATAAAAATTAAAAATGTTATTAATAAAGTATAAAATTAACATAAGTTTATTTTTCAGAAATTTATAGGAAATTCACCTGAAAGGAAACACAAGGTAAGGGATTCTTGTCTCATTTTCATTCCGTGAGGCATACTTAATTGTTGTACACCTAATTTCTTATATATAGTGTAATTACTACCACATTGAAATATAATATAATAAATCATATTATCTTCAGGGTATTTAAATTTTTTTATTTAATTGTTAATACCTTTGGGGTTTTCAATTCATTTGTTACCACATTGGTAAGGGATTTTCATCCTAATTTACATATCATTGAGGCTTAATTATTATTACGCACCTAGTTTCTTTTACATGGTGTATGTACTACCCTTTAAATGATATATCATGAATCTAATTACTCTCATTATATTTTAAACATTCATATAATGTTTTTCCTTCATGAGGATTATGTTTTAAAATATTTCAAAGTGGTATGGGAAACTTTGGAGTTCTTAAAGATTATTTTCCTCAAGACTAATCCTAATGATCTTTCAATGGAATTTCTATTTGAGGAAATTATATAACCATTGTTAAATAACAACTTTAATTATTATCTGGTTATTCGTGACCATTTTCTAGTATTAGTACCATTTTTACACTCTTTGGTACTCAAATTTTTTGAGAAAAAGTTTTTTAAGAAAACCTGACTTTATTTCTCTCTTTAGTCGGAGAACCCGTTTTCTTCTAAAAACTTCATTTTATTAAAAGGTTTTTCAAAAATGATTTTTACAATATTTGGTAAATAAATTTTTACCCTTTTTTTATTTTACCAATTTTTCAAAGTAATATTCTTTTCTCCTTCATAATAAGGCATTTTTAACCTTTTTCTGTATAAAAGGAATATTATTTTTACCTCGTATAACATGTACGAATTCATCTTCTGTCATTTCTTTGAAGCGTAATTTTCATGTTTAAAAGGTTTATTTTTAAATAAAAATATTTTCAAAATATTTTTCAAAAGAAAAGAATATTTTCCTTAAGAATATTTTAAAAATCTATTCTTTTATTTAATCAATGACAACAACCCTCTGTTTTTTCTCCATATAGGATTTTTTGTACTGATACTATCCTTAATATTGCTCTGTATAGTTTATGATTTATCTGGTCAAGTATAGTATTCAAATTCACTTCCTTGATTTATTTATTAGTCCCCTTTAAATATTCAAATCTTATGATCATTGAGCATTGAATTTACCCAAAATTATCCATTTCATTTATTATGGATATTACTATTTCCCAAACTATAAACCATTTTACATATGGTGTCTACTTTGATAGTTATTTGACTATCTGGGTTAATATTGAAAAATATGTATCTCTTACTCCATACAGATATTTGATAAGGCACATTGTTAAATCAATTAATTGATAGATGGGTAATGTTTTGGACTGGTACGACATAGGCGGGGCCTGGTTATAGGCAACCCCTCGATGAATCGGTAGTATAATTGGATGAGTCATTTGGATAGATGCCTTAGATGGGATTTTACCTTAAATTTTGTAAGCCATCTTGTGAAAGATCTTAATGGTAAAGGTACCACATACCTATGAAACATGAAGTCAAATAATTAAGCTTCTCCTTAATTTATATTATGATATTATTCATTCAGGAGATTTTATGTTGACATATCTATGGATGAATTTTATTTTTAGGATTCAGTTATTATTCATCCATGAGATAATTCATCGACATATCTATGGATAAAATTCATTTTCAATTCATTGAATAAATATCATGTGTTTTATTTTCCTAAATTTTCATATTGATATTAACTTATCTAGTTATTGGGATGGAATTCACTTCATGTTATTACATTTCTATATTACTTACGTACTTCCATTTAGTTTATTGATTACATGTCATGTGCATTTAGTTATTCACCTTTCCATATTGACTATTATCATGGAATCATTATTTATTTCTCTATATTTTTTCCTTACTAAGCATTTGAGATCACCCTTATTATGCTTCTTTTCCTCATAATCCAAGAAGATTACTATGAAATATATGCATGGATTTACTATATGGGTTAGAGTTATCCTCAGAGTTACTTATTTAGAAAGAAGACAAAAAGTTATGTTGTAATCAATGTATTCATTTGTAATACAATACTAATTTATATATATAATTTACAAAGACTAATGAACTAATCAGTCCTTAGGGGATTGATTCCTTGTAATCATGCCAACGTATTTAGTAGCAGACACTGAATCTGGGTTATTTGGGGCCAGGTCACTATAGTTGGTATCATAGAAAGTTTAGTAACAACCTTGGGAACTGGATTTAGGAAAATATAGATTAGAAAAGAAATAACTAAGGTAGAATTTAAAGAAGTATAGATAAAAACCCTATAATTTTGGTAATGTATAGATTATGTGGGTATTCCTAGAAATACATCCCTGTCTGGATACTACATATGGATGTGGTTCTAGAACAGATTTACCTAGGAGTAACAACTCTAACAAGGTGTTCTGGGCTTGACTTTGGGTAACTTGGTACACAAAAACGGGCCTTACTACACACCTAGTTTGAAACTCCCAAGGGATATTCATAGGATAATCCAATTTTATTTACAAACCATTATGAAAGATTTGGATACATAATAAGTAACCTAGTTTAAACCTAAGGAGTTTTAGATTGAAGATAAGGTGTCATGATTTAGAAATCCAACTAATGATATTATAAATAAACCCTAGACCAAGGAAGGACATATGTGGAAATAAAATGTATGAGGTATTTATGTATTGATAATTTATTAAAAAAATTAGTTAAAATACTATTTAGAGATTAAACTAATTTCAAGTATTTCCATCATATTTATATTTGGAAGTTATATTAATATGGTTTTAGAAAAGGAAAACCTATACGCTAGGTGACAACCAATCAAATCTGGAAAGGCCATGGGACTTGAAACCATGACTGAAGGATTATAAGGGTTTCATGCCAACCACTGACCTATGCAATTTCATTATTAATTTTCATTGTTTTAGTTAAACAATTTAACAAATAGATGTTAATGATGAACCATCAGTATCACTTTTTAGGATTAGGTATTAATATAATATCCAAATTGATTTGGAAGATATTTAAGGTCAAATAGTTAGGCTTGACACTCTTAAAATAATTTAGAAGTTTCTTTTTGTGCTTCAGGCATAAAGAAAATTCATTATTGGTAATTAATTCTTAGTAGTAAATGAATGAATTAAAATTTGATCGAAGCACAACAAAAAGTTAAGATTGTTTATATGAAATTGAAACCTACCAAGTAAGAATATTTCATTATATTCTTGGTTATTAAAATAATTACCAAACGTTAAGAAAATGAATTATAAATAAAATGTGGTCCTAATACCTTATTTTTTTTTTTAAATTATGGAATTATAAATCATCAAATATTTATGGCTTTGAGGCCCTTACCTTTCCTTTTATCATTCACTTGTTTGTTATTGATGAACTCATTCACTCCCAATAAATATTTACATTTTCCTCCAAGTATGTATCTCTAATTTCTACTGATGTTATCCTACTTAGAGACCTAGTTACATGGTATTCCATGTAACTTTTGTACTTTTAATTCTCTCTAATATAGAGAATGTTTTATGAACTCTTCTCATGATGTGGGATTTAAATGTAGGAAATATAAAAAAATATATGACAAATATTGAGTTTAAATTGTGAGGAAAAAATTTAAATAAAGTGGGGAGTATGCGATGCTCTGAAAAACTAAAGTAAGAACCTTTTGTTCGATAACGTGTATGACAAGTGACAACAAGCGTGTATGGTAATATAATATCCATATACTTGATAATATATTTACTATTTAAAATATATTTTAGATATTTCAATGCATAAACACTGAGTTATCATGAAATGCACATGAAATTAGGTTATCTTACATCATACTCAAAAATGACCTTCCTCTATATCTTGCGTTACATGAAAAAATATACCTTCTTTGATTTCATGTGCTATACACAATACCGAGTCTTACTGAGAAACAATCTATAATTAAAACATTATTATTTAATATAATAAGATATAAAATAGACTTTATAAATAATATTAACTAAATTATGAAAATATATGTTTTAGAAAACTAAATAATTGGATAAAAATAAATTATAAATGAATATAAGAACCAATTGAATATTCAAAGCATATTTTTATAGAAAACAATTTTTTGATCACAAAGCTATTTTACCCGAATAAGTTTAATTAATTACAAATAGTGAGTGATATTAATGAAATAAATAGGTTAAATATTCAACAAATTATTTTTTATATTCATTCAATATATTTTCTAAGCATAAGATAAGAACAAACCTAATGTTTTTCCTAAAAACCTATATTTTTATAAAGGCAATTTTATCACCTTTTCATACCGAACCCATTTTAAATATTAATTTTGAAACTATTATAAATTTAATTTGATAAAATAAACTTTATTTATGAATTCATAATGTTAAAACTATATTAGGATGAATTTTTGGTATTTTTCTGAGAAACTTTATTTTTTAGTGAGTAGTGAAAAATAATGCCTTTTAGTTAAAAACTACCTTTTCGTTTAAATAATTATTAATGTTAAATTATATTATAAATTTGTTTTAAAGTCACATTGGATAAATTATTAATCTATTAATATAATTTCATCCATTAGAATCAATTTAATTTTTAAATTGAATATAAAAATATAATAATCTTTTGAACATTTTGCTAATAAAACTAGTTAATCCATCTGTTTGTGAGATTAACATTAATCCAAATTTTTCCACTTCTGTGATTTGAATTTTGAAAATATGAAATACAACATTGTAATAAATATAATATTTATGTTTGAATAATATGAACTTAATTTTTGACAAAAATGATTAGTGAAAGTGATTAAAATTAATTCTAGTGATTAAGGTGCAATTAGGCTTAAAAATGGACTAAAACCATAAGTTTAAGGGACCAAATGACCTATCCACTTGATAAAAACCCATTTTATTTCCATATTTAGTCCATTAACCTTACATTAATGAGTTTATTGTTTTGTTATGACTTTTATTAGGTATGAACATGTGCAAACCTAACTTCTTTTCAAGAATACCATGTGAGTCCTTTTCCTTCTCTATAAAAGGCCACCACCTCTACCCATTCTTCACAACTCTAAAAACTATTAATTTTGGAAAATATCTGCCCAAATAGTCTCCCATCATCCCTCAAATAGACCTATAATCCTCAATTTGGGCAGAATACCTTCAATGGATGCCTTTTGGTTTAAACCAATAGAAGTTACCCGATAAAAAGTTAATGACTTTTCTCAATCTCTCTAGTTTCATTTCCATTATCCAACCCTAAAATATCCTTATTCAATTTTTGTACAAAAAAATATACTCAATATACTAGGATGTTTTTATACTAATGGTTTGACCTATAATTACACACACCTCTATCTAATAGACAATTAACATGCTGTTCCTATGAACGATGAATTACTGCCCCACGAAACGATGATTATTCAATTCTCCATTACCGCCTCTTATGGGGAAAATTATGATGGAAAATATATTTATATATAATATATATGTTATTTAATTTTTTTTAAACTTCTATAATTTTTATTTATAACATACATTTATGCTTTCCAAGTTGTGTAAATACAATAATCTCATTTGAGGAAGTGTGGACTACCACCCCCTCAAAGCGACGTGATTCGTTTGCATGAAACATGGAATGCATAAATGAATGGAAATAATTAAAAATGTGAGACATAAAAAAATCTATATGATATTCATGACATAATTTACCTTCTGGATATATATATATATATATATATATATATCATTTTCTTTATTATCCTTTCACACACTTAAAAAGTGATAACGTTATTTGTGGACGTATGGACTACTGCCTCCTCGACATGATGTAATTAATTTTACAACACATAATATATAAGTATATATGATTAAATAATATTATATTTATTATATAATTATCATTCTTTAAATATTTGTGTTGCTTACCTTCTTTCTACAATGATTACTTAAAAATGGGAATGTTACTCCTGCGTATGTACAACCTACCGTCTCCATGATTGTAACATATTATAATTTTCATAACCATATTTAATGATTTATTTTAAAAGTATAATTGATGTAAAAATATGGTAATTATGTCATGGTTATTATTCTATATATTTTATATAATGAACCCTATGACCATAGTTGACCAACAATAGTTGTTTTGACACATAAACCGAATTTCGTAAAAAACACCTGATGTAAACATAATTGTTTGAGTAGTTGTACACAACATGGTAATAAGTGAAATAAAAATAATTATAAAAAATAAAAAGTCTAATTAGAAAGTATAAAATTAACATAATTTTATTATTCAACAATTTAAAGGACATTCACCCGAAAGAAAACACAAGGTTAGGGATTCTTGTCTCATTTTCATTCTGTGAGGCATACTTAATTATTGTACACATAATTTCTTATATATAGTGTACTTAATTCCACATTGACATATAATATCATAAAACCTATTAAATTCATGGTATTTAAATGTTTTATTTAATTATTAATACCTTTGGGTTTTCTAATTCATCTGTTACCACATTGGTAAGGGATTTTCGTCTCAATTTACATATCATTGAGGCTTAATTGTTGTTATGCACCTAGTTTCTTTTACATGGTGAATGTACTGACCTTTACATGATATATCATGAATCTCCTTACTCTAATGATATTTTAAACATTCATATAATTTTTTTCCTTTACGAGCATTATGTTTTAAAATATTTCAAAGTGGTATGGGACACTTTGGAATGTTTAAAGATTATTTTCCTCAAGACTAATCCTAATGATATTTCAATGGAATTTCCATTGTTAAGAAATTATATAAACATTTTTCAATAATCCATTTCATTATTATCTGGTTATTCATGAACATTTTCAAGTATTATTACCATTTTTAAACTCTTTGGTACTCAAATTGTTTTAGAAAATGTTTTTAAGAAAACCCAACTTTATTTCTCTCTTTAGTCGTAGAACCCGTTTTCTTCTAAAAACCATGTTTTATTAAAAGGTTTTTCAAAAATGATTTTAAAATGATTTGGTAAATAAATTTTTACCTTTTTTTATTTTACCAATGTTTCAAAGGAATATTCTTGTCGCCTTCATAACGAGTAATTTTCTAACCATTTTCTATACAAAAGGAATATTCTTTTTACCTCATACGACATGTACATATTTATCCACCATCATTTATTTGAAGCATACATTTCAAGTTTAACAGTTTTTTTAATTAAAAATATTTTAAAAATGTGTTTCAAAAGAAAATTATATTTTCCTCAATAATATTTTTAAAATCTATTATTTTATTTAACCAATGACAACAACCCTCTGGTTTTACCCCACATGGGATTTGTTGTACTGATATTATCCTTAATCTTGCTCTGGATGGTTTATGATTTATTTGTCCAAGGATAGTATTCACATTCAATTAATTGATTTATTTATTAGTACCCTTGAAATATTCAAATATTATTATAATTAAAAATTGAATTTACCCAAAATTATCCATTTCCTTTATCATGGATATTACTATTTCCTAAATTGTATACTATTTTACATACGGTGTCAACTTTGACAGTTATTTAACTATATGGGTTAATATTGATAAATATGTATCTCTTACTCCATAAAAATATTTTATAAGTCACATTGTTAAATAAATTAATTGATAAGTGATGAATGTTTTGGACTGGTACGACATAGGTGGGGCCTAGTTATAGAGAGCCCCTCGATGAATTGGTAGTCTCATTAGACGAGTCATTTGGCTAGTCTCCATAGATGGGGTTTTACCCTACATTTTGTAAACTGTCTTGTGAAAGTTATTGATGTAAAAGGTACCATGTACCTATGAAACATTGCATCCAATAATTAAGAATTTCCTTCATTTATATTTTGATATTATTCATCCATGAGATTTTACGTCGATATATCTATGGATGCATTTCATTTTCAGGATTTAGTTATTATTCATCTATGAGATAATGAATTGACATATATATAGATACATTTTGTTTTCATTTCATTGAATAAATAACATGTGTTTTAGTTTCACAACTTTCCATATTGATATTTCCTTATCTAGTTATTTTAATGGCATTTTCTCAACTTATTACCTTTCTATATTGCTTACATACTTCCATTCAGTTTATTGATTACATGGAATGTGCATTTAGTTATCCACCTTTTGATATTGAATATTCTCATTTATTCATTATTAATTTCTATATATTTTCCCTTACTGATCATTTGAGCTCACCCTTGTTATGTTTCTTTCCATCAAAATCCAAAAAGCTTACTATGAAAGATATGAATGGATTTACTATATGGGTTAGAGTTATCTTAGGAGTTACTTATTTAGAAAGAATAAAAAAAATTATGTTGTAATAAATTTATTCATTTTTAATAAAATACTCATTTATGTATATACTTTACAAAGATTACTAAACTGATTTGTCCTTCGGGGATTGATTACTTGTAATCATGCTAATGTATTTACTAACAGACACTGAGTCTGGGCTATCTAGGGATGGGTCACTATAGCTGGTATCAGAGGAAGTTTAGTAGCAACCTTGGGAAATGGATTTAGGAAAACCTAGATTAGAAAACAAAACCCTAAGGTAGAATTTGAATAAGTAAAGATGAAAAACATATAATTTTGGTAAATTATTGATTATGTGGCTCTTCCTAGAAATAAAACCCTGTCTGGATACTACATGTATATGTCGTTCTAGCCCAAATGTACCTAGGAGTAATAAATCTGATAAAGTTTTCTGGGCTTGACTTTGGGTAACTTGGCACATGACAACGGGTCTTACTGCACACCTAGTTTGACACTCCCAAGGGATATGCATAGGATAATCGAATTTTCATTACAAACCATTATGAAGGATTTGGATATATAATAAGAAACATAGGTTAAACCTAAGAAGTTTTAGATTGAAGATAAGGTGTCATGATTTAGAAATAAAACTAATGATATTATATATAAACCCTAGACCAAGGAAAGACCTATGTGGAAATAAAATGGATGAGGTATTTATGTATTGAGGATGTATTGAAAACCTCAGTTAAAATACTATTTAGAGATTAAACTAATTTCAAGGATTTCCATCATATTTATATTTGAAATTTATATTAATATGGTTTTAGAAAAGGAAAACCTGTATGCCAGGTGACAACCGATCAAATCCGACATGACCGCGAGACTTGATCCCATGACCGAAGGACGATAAGGGTTTCATGCCAACCACTGACCTAGGCAATGTCCTTATTAATTTTCATTATTTTTTTTTTAAAATTTTTAACAAATAAATGTTATTGATGAACCAATAATATCACATCTGAGGATTAGAGATTAATATAATATTCAAATTGGTTTGGAATATAGTTAAGGAAAAATAGTTAGGGTTGACACTCTTACCATCATTTAAAAGTTTCTTTTATTGTTTCAGGCATAAAAAAAATTCACTACCGGTAATTAATTCCTATTATTAAAGGAATGAATTAAAATTTGATTGAATCACAACCAAAAGTTAATATTTTTCTTATGAAATTGAAACCTACTAATTAATAATAATTCATTATATTCTTGGTTATTAAAATAATTACAAAACTTTAAGAAAATTTTTTAGAAATAAAATGTGGTCCTAACACATTTTTTTTGAAATGATGGTCTTCTAAACCATCAAATATTTATGGCTTTGAGGCCCCTAAATTTCATTTGATCATTCACTTGTTTGTTATTAATGACCTCATTCAATCCCAATAAATATTTACATTTCCCTCCAAGTATGTATCTCTACTTTCCACTGATGTTATCCTACTTAGAGACCTAGTTACATGGTATTCCATGTAAACTTTGTACTTTCAATTCTCTATTTTCTAGAGGATGTTTCATGAACTCTTCTCACGATGTGGGATTTAAATGTAGGAAATATCAAAAAATCTATTAACAAGACTGATTTTAAATTGTGAGGACAAAATTTAAATAAGGCGGGGAGTATGTGACGCTCTAAAAAACTAAAGTAAGAACCTTGTGTTCAGTAGCGTGTATGATAGGCGACAATAAGCATTTAAGGTAATATAATATCTATATAATTTATAATATATTTACTATTTAAAATATATTCTATATATTTCAACGCATGAAACAACGAGTTAGATTGCAATGTATGTGACACTGGGTTAATGTACATCATACACAACAACGAACTTCCTCTATAGATTGCATTACATGCAAAAGAGAGCTTCTTTGATATCTTGCGCTATACACAATACCGGGTCTTACTAAGAAACAATATATAATTAAAACATTATTATTTAATATAATAAGATATAAAATAGCCAATATGAATAATATTAACTAAATTATGAAAATTTATGTTTTATAATACTAAATCATTGGTTAAAAATAAATTAGAAATGAATATAATAACCAATTGAATATTCAAAGCATATTTTTATAGAAAACTATTTTTTTTCTCACAAAGTTGTTTTACCCTAATAGATTTAATTAATTACAAATAGTGAGTGATATTAATGCAATAAATATGTTAAATATTCAATAAATTATTTTTTATATTCATCTAATAGATTTTATAAGCATAATATAAGAACAAACCTAATGTTTTTGAAACTCTTATAAATTTAATTTTATAAAATAAAATTTATTTATGAATTAATAATGTCAAAATTATCTTAGGATTAATTTTGGGAATTTTTCTGAGAAACTTCACTTTTTAGTGAATAGTGAAACATACTGCCTTTTAGTTAAAAACTACCTTTTTGTTTAAATAATTATTAATGTTAAATTATATTCTAATTTTGTTTTAATGTAACATTGGATCAATTATTCATCTATCAATACAATTTATTTCATTATAATTAATTTATATTTTAAATTGAATATAAAAACATAACAATCTTTGGTTCATTTTGCTACTAAAACCAGTTAATCTGTCTCTCTACGAGATTATCATTAATCCTAATTTTTTTTGATTATGTGATTTGAATTTTAGAAATCATAAATACACCATTTTAATCAAGATAATATTTTTGGTCTAATAATATCAAATTATTTTTTGACCAAAATGATTAGTGAAAGTGATTAAGGTGTAATTAGGCTTAAAAATGGACTAAAACCCTAAGTTTAAGGGCCCAAATGAACCAGGGACTTGTAAAACACCCATTGGATTCCCATATTTCGGTATTTAACCTTACATTAATGAATTTTGTGATTTTTTATGACTTTTATTAGGTAAGAACATGTGCACACCGAACTTATTTTCAATAATACCATGTGAGTCCTTTTCCTTCCCTATAAAAGGCCTCCACCTCTACCCATTCCTCAAATCTCTAAAAACTCTTAAGTTAGGACAATATCTAACCAAATAGTCTCCCATAATCCCTCCCATAGACCTATAATCCTCTATTTGGTAATAATACCTCCAATGGATGCCTTTTAGTTTAAACCAAAAGAAGTTACCTGATTAAAAGGTAATGTCTTTTCTCAATCTCTCTAGTTTCATTTACATTATCCAACCCATAAAATATCTATATTCTATTCTTTTAAAACAAAAACAATATCCTAAATATACTAGGATGTTGTTATACTATGGGTTAGACCTAAAATTACACACACCTGTATCCAATGGGCAAGAAACATACTATTTCTGTGAATGATGAATTACTGCCTCACAAAACGATGATTGTTCAATTATCCATTTTCACCTCTTATGGTGGCCATTATGATGAAAATTATATTAATATATTATATATATGTTATTTATAATGTTTTAACCTTATTTAATTTTTATTTATAACATAAATTTATCCTATCCAAGTTGTGTAAATACGATAATCTCATTTGAGGAAGTGCGGACTACCACCCCCTCAAAGCGATGTGATTCGTTCGCACGATACATGAAATATATAAATGAATGGACATAATTAAACATATAAAAAATAAAAAACATATATATGATATTAATTACATAATTAACTTTCTCTAAATATATATATATATATGTATATGTATCATTTTCTTTATTACCCTTCCACACACTTAAAAAGTGATAACGTTATTCGTGGACATGTGGATTACCGCCTCCTCGACATTATGTGATTAATTTTACACCACAAAATTATATATAAGTATATATGATTAAATAATATTATATTTATTATATAATGATCATTATGGAAATATTTGAGTTACTTACCTTCTTTCCACAATGATCACTTAAAAATGGGAATGTTACTCATGCGTACGTATGGCCTACCATCTCCATGATTGTAACATATTCTCATTTTCATAACCATATTTAATAATTTATTTTAAAAGTATAATTGATGTAAAAATATTATAATTATGTCATGGTTATTATTTTATAGATTTTATATAATGTACCCTATGACCATAGTTGACCAACAATAGTTTTTTTGAAACATAAACCAAATTTGGTCAAAAACACCCAATGTAAACTTAATTGTTTGAGTAGTTGTACACAACATGATAATAAGTTAGATAAAAATAATTATAAAAATTAAAAAAGTTTCTGAAGAAATTATATAATTATTATAATTTTATTATACATAAATTTAAATGACATTCACCCAAAATGAAACACAAGGTAAGTGATTCTTGTCTCATTTTCATTCTGTGAGGCATACTTAATTGTTGTACACCTAATTTCTTATATATTGTGTAATTACTATCACAATGACATATAATATCATAAAAAATATTATCTTAAGGATATTTAAATGTTTTATTTAATGATTAATACCTTTGGATTTTCCAATTCATTTGTCACCACATTGGTAAGGGATTTTCTCTCAATTTACATTCCATTGAGGCTTAATTATTGTTATGCACCTAGTTTCTTTTACATAGTGTATATACTTCCATTTTCATGATATATCATGAATATATTTAATCTCATGGTATTTTAAACATTTATATTATGTTATTCCTTCATGAGGATTATGTTTTAAAATATTTCAAAGTGGTATGGGACACGTTGTAATGCTTAAATATTATTTTCCTCAAGAATAATCCTAATGATATTTCAATGGAATTTCCATTCGAGGAAATTATATAACCATTGGTCAATAATAAATTTAATTACTATATGGTTATTAATGACCATTTTCAAGTATTAATACCATTTTCCCACTCTTTGGTACTCAAAATGTTTTAGAAAATTCTTTTAAGAAAACCCGACTTTATTTCTCTCTTTAGTCGGAGAACTCATTTTCTTCTAAAAACCATGTTTTATTAAAAGTTTATTCAAAAATTATTTTAAAATTATTTGGTAAAGACATTTTTACCCTTTTTTCTTTTACCAATGTTTCAAGGGAATCTTCTTTTTTTCCTTCTTAACGAGTCATTTTTAACCTCTTTCCATACAAAAGGAATATTCTTTTTACCTCATATGACATGTACAGATTCATCCACCGTCATTTATTTGAAGCATCCTTTTCAAGTTTAAAAGGTTTATTTTTAAAGAAAAATATTTTCAAAATATTTTTCAAAATCAAAGAATATTTTCCTCAAGAATATTTTTAAAATATATTCTTTTATTTCATCAATGACAACAACCCTCTATTTGTAATCCACATGGGATTTCTTATATTGATACTATCATTAATCTTTCTTTGGATGGTTTATGATTTGTTTGACTAGGGATAGTATTCAAATTCACTTCCTTGATTTATTTATTATTCCCCTTGAAATATTCAAATCTTATGATCATTGAAATTGAATTTCCCCAAAATTATCCATTTCATTTATCATGGATATTATTATTTTCTAAACCATATACCATTTTACATATGATGTCTACTTTGATGGTTATTTGACTATATGGGTTATTATTGATAAATCCACATCTCTTACTCCATATGGATATTTGATAAGGCACATTGTTAAATAAATTATTTTATAGATGAGGAATGTTTTGGACTAGTAGGACACAGTCGGGGCCCAGTTATAGATAGCCCCTCGATGTATCGATAGTCTCATAGGACGAGTCATTTGGATAGCCTCATTAGATGGGTTTTTACCCTACATTTTGTAAACCATCTTGTGAAAGGTCATGATGGTAAAGGTACCATTTACATTGGAAAATGGTGTCCAATAATTAAGAATTTACTTCATTTATATTTTGATATTATTCATCCATGAGATTTTGCGTCGATATATCTGTGGATACATTTCATTTTCAAGATTCAGTTATTTTTCATCCATGATATAATTTATCGACATATCTATGGATACATTTCATTTTCAGTTCACTGAATAAATAACATGTGTTTCAATTTCCTAACTTTCCATATTTATATTTCCTTATCTAGTTATTTGAATGGAAGGTGCTTCCAGTTATTACATTTCCATATTTCTTATGTACTTTTATTTAGTTTATTGATTACATGGCATGTGTGTTCAATTATTCACATTTCCATATTGACTATTCTCATTGATTCATTATTTCTTCCTCTATATTTTTCTCTTACTGAGAATTTGAGCTCACCCTTATTATGTTTCCTTCCCTAGGAATCCAAGAAGTTTACTATGAAATATATACATGGATTTACTAGATGGATTAGAGTTATCCTCAGAGTTACTTATTTAGAAAGAAGAAATAAAATTATGTTGTAATTAATGTATTCATTTTTAATACAGTACTCATTTATGTATCTATTTTACCAATACTACTAAAGTAATCGGTCCTTCGGGGATTTATTCCTTGTAATCGTGCCAATGTATTTAGTAGTAGACACCGACTCTGTGATATTTGGGGCTGGGTTACTATAATGTATGCATAAGATTTTTGAGTTGAAAGGTAAATTGACTAAGGAGTTTGAGATGAAATATATTGGGGAATTGTAAAATATTTTAGGGATGAAGATAAATAGAGACCACACAAATGAAACCTTGATGTTATCACATGATGAGTACATTAGACATATTCTGAGAAGATTTAGTATACTAGAAGAAAATATAGTCTCTTTTTCCCTGGTGAGCCATTTCAAATTATCAAAGGAGAAATAACCAAATATAGAAGAAGAGGTTGTATAGATAAAAAGGGTTTATACACACTATTCGTTGAAATCTTGATGTATGCAATGGTCTATACTTGAACTGACATTACTCATGTAGTGGGAGTTGGGAGCAGGTACATGGATAACCCTAGAAAATAATATTGGGAAGATGTGAAATGGATACTGAGGTATCTAAAGGGAATCCAGGAAGTACCTTTATTTTTTGGGAAAGAAAATTTACTATAAAGTTATGTGGATGTTGACCATTTAGGTGATGTCGACAGAAGGAGGAGTACCATCAGTTATGTATTTACCTATGGAGGAATTTCAGTAAGATGGATATCTCAATTGTAGAAGTTGGTTTATCTATCTACCATTTAAGTATAATACATTGCTATAATAGAATATAGAAAAGATATGGTTTAAATAAATAACTTATTGGATGAGTTGGGTAGAAATAAAGAGGAAAATTTATTATATTGTGATAGTGAGAGTGCTATAAATATTGCAAAGAACACATTTTTTCATGACTAGATAAAGAACATTCAGTTAAAGTACCATTTTATCAGAGGCTTGATACATGACGAGTTTTTGACATTTTAGAAGATTTTTGTATCAAAAAATCTAGTATAAATGTTAATGAAGTTGATGGTAACACAGAAGTTGATGCACTGCTGTGCCTATGCTGGTCTCCACTAATGAATGGAGGATGAGAGGTAGAATAAGGGAGGAAACCATGAGATAAAAAAGGGAAACCAGTAAGATTTCATGAATCTTCATCTTGAAATTGATATTGTGAATGGAATCATATACTGGCATGTGAATAAGATGAGTAAATAAAATTAATTAAGTTTTCTAAGTCAATATCATCTAAGCAGGTCATCATAGTGAATTAGGATCCAAGTGGGAGATTGTTGGAATAGTGTAGCTTGATCCATTCAGATGGATTTGTGATGAATGCAAGAAGACTATACTACAAACCTAACCAAATCTTCATAGATATAACTATCACAACCCATCCCCCAGGGCCCGTTCCGTGACTACCCCCAGCCCTCCTTCCATAGTCCAGGGGCTGGCGACTAGCACCGAAGGCGTATTACCTAAAACTGAGAAGTCATTGCCTTTATAACCTGTAAACTCACACAACCAAGAACACAACAAGATACGAACATGAGTAAACTGAATAGAAAAAAGAGTGTGTACAGTAAGTGAAAGGGGTCAGAATACAAGCCCAATTGGAAAGTATAAGAAAACTAGAAGGTACAAGTAAACTGAACAGCTCCTGTGAACACCTACCAAGGATCCTACCTGAAGGGTGGGTACATCTCTCGAACGGTCACCTCTATGGTACACCTTGTCTAAGGTCCACCTCCGAGCTACCTCCAGTCCTAGTACCCTCGTCCTCAGTCATCACTATCTATCATCTACCCCAAACACAACAAGGTGTGGGTGTAGCACGTGTAGGAGTGAGTATAACTATACTCAGTAGGGACCCCAAGACCCTTAAAGGTCTCCCAAATCCACAAAAGATAAACCACAAAGCATGTAAACAACTGGAAACCCTACTTAGGTATATTCCCATACATATACCTAAGTTATCAAGTAAACCCATCTCAACACAAGGCCCAAACCATTAGCCAAAGTACAACTGTTCCACGAAGGAAGGAATACCACGAAGGTAACAACCACGAAGGTAAGTACCACATAGGTATGCCACACAGAAGAATACTACAAAGGTTTCACCATGAAGGTATGTACCACAAAGGTACACCACACATAAGAATACCACAAAGGTATCACCATGATGGTAAGTACCACAAAGGTACGCCACACAGAAGATTACCAAAAAGGTAAAGATTCAGATCACACCAGGTATAACTTAGGTATGGTAGAAAAGATGATTAGATATAATTACTGAATCATCTTACTTTGTTAAGAGTTAGACCCATGAAGGATCCTAAATCATCAGACCCACATAGGATCCTAGTACAATAGACCCAGATATGATCCTAGAGTAGTCCCACGTGGATTCCTAGAGCATATCCAAGTGAGACTCTCAAACACAGACCCATGTAGGATCCCAAAGCACATACCCACATAGGATCCCAAAGTACAGACCCACATAGGATCCTAAAGCACAAACCCACATAGGATCATTTTCTCATGTTACAGCCAGCTACAGGGTTCCCGCACTAAACTCACTTGATTCTAGGAGGGTCTGATCCTCAAGCCACATATCGATACTACAAATACCACGAATTCCCATGAATAATTATCCCAAAGGACTTCCACGTAAAAGGGGACTTAACACAACAGACGGTGCGTCAATCAGATGCCTGGTCTGTAAGTTATTGACCTTTTAGTCATGAGGGCCTGGATGGATTCATGTTCGATCTACCCCAACTTAATCCAAAACTCGGTTGGAGTATACCAAAAGGACCGTCTCGATCCAAGGTTTTCGGCGCCGCTGATGGTTCATCAAACGGACGCCCGTAGCTCAAGATATGGCCGAAAGAGAAAAAAGGGGTCGAAGTTGGCCCGGGTCCGGTTCGACCTAGCCGGACTCGGCCTGGGCCGACCTGACCGGTTCGGGTCGACCCGGCCCGACTCGGGTCCGGCCCTGGTTCTGGCCAGACATGACCCGGATCCGACCCTGGGTCTGGCCCAGCCCGTGGAGCGGCCTGCGCCGGGTGGCCCGCTGGGCGGCCCACATTGCGGCGGCCCGCGGTGCAACAGCTCGTAGTGTGGCAGCCCGTGGTGCGGCAACCCGCGGTGGTGGCCCAGTCAGCACGTGGCTAGCCGGTCAGCCAACCCTCCTCTTCCGCGTGGTGGAGTCATGTACGGCGCCATGGAGGCCCGCTGGGCGGCCCATGGTGCGGCAGACCGCGGTGGCGGCCTGGTCAGCATGCGGCTAGCCGTTCGGCCAGCCCTCCTCTTCCCCATGGCGCAGTCGCACGCAACACCATCACCAGCAGCTGGTTCGGATGACCTCCCTCCATTCGCCGCTACAGCACAAGACTGCGGCTCCTGCACGCCGGGTGGTGCGGACGCGCGACGCCGTCCCCATCACGCGGCCGGCCGAAGTGCCGTCCACCGCCCTTGCTCCACCGTGGATGATGGGTCGAGGCCCTTCTCCAGTTTCGTGGTCATTCCGCCTCCGTCGTCACGGCCAACTGTGGTGCCAGTCGCCGCTCCCGAGTCCCACCGGTTCTAATCACCAGCACCGATCACCGTCCTCCTCCATCACGAAGATCGCATCAAAACCACAAAGGTTGCGGAGAGGTCGGGCCATGTTCGTTTGGCCCGAACCCTCCGCGTTAGAGCTGTAGCAAGCGGCTCATGGGGAGAGGTTCAACATAATTTTTTTTAACAAAGGTAAATCAGAATCACACCCCTACCTCGAAGGTTCCATTTGAGATCGTCCGTAGTTGAAGATGGATTGGTGTTTGTCGATCCCGTAGCAAGCCTCCTCCAACAATGTCATTTGTTTGACAATCCTCTATTCTTCGGTTCCTCCTTAGTGATAACTATTCTTTCTCAAGAGGCTCCTCCAAGAACACCCTTTTCCAATGATTCCCCCCAAAACCGAAGAGGTGAAATTCCAATTTAAATTAAAATAGGTTTATACAATTAATTTACATTGGCACAATAATTAAATGACTCAATTAAATGGCACTATTAATTAATTGGAGTGTTGGAACAATTAATTAGGGAATTATAAGGGTCTTCCCCCATATTAATGAAGGGTTCGGGTGGTCCCCACCATTGAATTCAAATTGGGAGGATTAAAGCTCTTGTGGTCCCCACCTCTAAGCATTCAATTGGGAGGTTAAAAAATAAAATAAAATATTGTTCTTTATTTTTTTTATTTCCATGAAAAACACAAAAACTAACTTTCACCCTCTACCAAATAAGGTTGAGGTGAAATTATCCTTAAGTGAATACCCGTACTGTGAGTTCAATGGTGCCCTTAGATTTTAATTCCTAGCACCAGTTCAAAAGTTACAAAAACCCACTCGCAGGTTTACTGAACGTACCCAAAAAAAGTTCAGAAATTCATTCAGGGCACACCGGGCCTTAGAATCATGCACCATAAATTTTCACAGACTTGTAAAATTCCCATATAATGAAAAAAAAATTACATGGAAATTCTGGGTCTTTACACTAACCAAGCGACCCTAATAGGGAACTATAACATTATAGACTTATTTCCACCGACACTGTAGTATCTTGTACATGGGTGGTTGTGGTACTGTAGTAGTGCATACTTTCATGGATTTGGCATTATAGTATAATGGATTTACTATGAGGTTGGTGGAATAGTGAACCATCTTCTTTTTTAGATCAATTTGATCTAGGGTTTCTATGTATGAAACTCTGACTATCTCCCTATAATTGTGCTCTCAAATTAGTGAAGTGATTCTACCTCTCTGTGGATGTATGTATTTTTCTAAAACCATATAAATCGATGTGTATGTGTTTATCTTCTTCTTTTTATTATTGTTATTATTTTATTATGTATTTACTTCATCGATAAAAATATCTATTTCTATGACTCCTAACATTTTCTCAACACTCTCTTGAAGGTTCTCAGGCCTTCAGTAAACACACACCTAAGAGAATTCTTTCCCATAAAGGGAATTCTTTGGTCAGTACTCAAACACTACTAGGATCCTCAAAATCCTTAAAAATATAAATCCCCCTCAATTTCCATATCATCCTAGTCAACATAATGCAACGAGTAATGCACATTTCACCTCAGTTGTGACACGTGGAAGCACTCAGTCTAACTGTGGTCATAGGTTCTAGTGCTATGCCACCTCGCTAATCCAACATTGTAACCGAAAAAGGTCCTATAAAACTTAGAGATAGCATACCATCCCAACCAAATATTTGTAATCTAAATTGAGGATAGATCACTTAGAATTAAATATATCCTCATTTAGATCCAATGGTCACCATCGTCAGTCCACAAGGGAATCTAGACGTTTTTGAGCAGTCCTTATCTTCCCTAGGATGAACTGCACCTTTCATAACCATCGCTAGCACCAACTCTAGGCCCAAAATCACCGTCTCCCACTGGATCTGACCAGTACAATGGTGAACTCTAGGTTCACCCATATATGGCCTAATATGGTGATATTTTGATGGTAGAGTAGTAGCTATTATGATTTATAAACTTCACCAATGATAGATGATCCTCCCAACTTTGGACCATTACTAACATGAAAACCTGAATCATGGTCTCCATAACTCGAATGATCCGCTCAACATAGACATCTAACTAGGGTAGAAACACTAATAAAATGACATAGAGTCCCTAGGACTCCTACATCCTCTCCCTAATAATGACGTGAATTGATCATCATGGTATTAAATTATTGTTGAGGGAATTACATGAAGTTGGACTACCTCTTACATAGAATGACATCCCAAACTCTTTACTAAGATCCTCTCTCAGATAGTTATGAAGTGGACCAACTTGGTGTTAGTCAATAACCAATTAGACAACATCATGAACTTTAATGTATTGTGGAGTCCCATTCATTAAAACCAATATGTTACTATCCCATTTTCACTTCCATCCAGTCACCTCAACCGAGACGAACCACCTTTTTTATTTCATAAACCTTTCATTACATGTTACAACATTTAGTAATATAGAGGATATTTTGAGGTTTAGTGTCTTGAATATTAGGGAAATAATACATGAAAAGAAAAGATAAAAATTATTATAATAAAAATTATTCTTAATAGGTTCATCCCAAGTTACTTTTACTATATCTTATATCTCAAGGACCTATATTAAAGAAAGGGGTGAGCATAAATCCCAATAAGGGAATAAACAAAGAAGGTATTTAACATGTGACCATGAAGCATATCAATAATTCATGATCATATGAAAACGAGGCATATCATTATATAAATAAATTGAATAATAAAATATAAATTTGGATACAATATAAAAATAAGACATTTATAAGCATGCCACCAGGATTTATCACTAAGGTGTCATAAATCCTAACTACCAAGGCTATTCACCAAGGTATCATAAAACACGTCATATCTAGAGATTAATTATTTACCAAATGAATTATAGAACTATTAGGGTAAACTATCCATATGTATTAATATATTTGATCCACATTGATCCTAATAAATCATTTCATCAATAACCTGAGGAGAATAATGAACTGGTTTCATATAAAATCATCGAGTACATAAGTTCTTAAGGACTTGAATATTACATCATTTTAACCCATGAAAAGAAAATATCGGTTTCATACATGTAAATCCCTAAATAAATATATTATATTTACATATTGGTGAATTAAAATGGGAAAAAAGTGGTTTGGGTATTTATAATTTAAGAATATCTTATAAAAATAGAAAATTTCCTAAAATGATTTTGACAACATGAAAATATACAACATGGATTAAGGAAAAGGAATAATGAGAGATAATGGATGTATCACATTGATAAAAAAATATCTGGATAATAATGGTAAGATAAATAGTGTATAAAAATAAAGAATCTTTGACATTAAGAAGACTCACAAAAGTAGGTACTTTAATAAAAAGGAAGAAGAGAAGAATTTCCATACCTTGAATATTTTCTTCCTAAAACTTGATGATGGAACCTTAATACCTTAAGGGACTTGAAGGGACTATTTTAGAGGTAAAATGATATGAAATTAATTATTAAGGGATTTAGAGTGAAGAGTGGGGGTGGGAAGGGGGTATTTATACTTGAGGAGGGGTTGTTTTAAGTGATTAAATAATAATTATTTTGTATTTAAGGATAACCATTATTGGATGGAATTAATTCCAACTATTTTGATGAAAATTAATGTTTTAAAGGATTTTTATGTTCATAAAATACATAAACCACCCATTTAATGTTGTATTATTTAGGTATTTTATGCTTTTACCCGTTATCATCATTTTTTATTTATTTATAAAAAAGGTGATGGAAGGCCCTAATATACAAAGGAAATCAAGGAGGTTTAAATTAGTGAAGCCCGAGGGAATCACCAAGAACTAAATACATGAATTTAGGGGGAAGAGAACCCAAATATTAAATCCATTTTACTTGATTCAATTTATTAAAGTAAAAAAAAACAATTCTAATATCATACACATATAACTCATAAAAATATTTTTTTAGAAAATATAAAATCATGGTTTTCAAACATGCTAAGAATGTGTTTTTAAATTTAACACATTATGTACTATGTTGTTAATTATATAATTTCTGATTAATATTTAGGATTAATATATTTTAAATCATGATCATATACTAATTATATCATAATAGTTATTGTATTTTGTAAATAATAATATTTTCACTTTTAAACTAAAAAATCATTTTTTTTGGAAAATTACCATAAATTAACCCTAAGATAATTTTGATGTATTGAATAAAAAATGATATTTATTTTATAAAAATAATTCTATAATTATTATAAATTTTACTTTTGAAAAAAATACTTGTTTATTTAAAATTAATAGTATTTTATGATATAGTAAATTTTCTTTTTGTTATAAAAATTATTTAGGACTTCGTTGATTTGTTTTATCATATAAAAGTGTTTTATAATATAATTACATGAAAATATATTTTTTAAAGCCAATAAATTCACCATAAAAAATAATTTTAACCTAAATTAAAATCTTTATATAGTTTCCAAAAATACAATTATAAAATAATCCCAATAATTAATTTATTACGCCAAAAATAATAATAATAACCAACCGTCTTATTTATTAATAGTTATAATACCCATCAACCATATTGGCCAATGTTCCTCATGAATAACATTCATATTTCCCTATAAATACATCACCCCCATCTCTTTATCACTCACTATATCTCTTACAAAGGTTCTTATACATCCTTTAATAATGTCTATTTTTTCCCAATGGTTATTTTCCTTTCTTATGATCTTTCTGGAAGGGGAGATATTATTATGGTAATTAAAGCCTATGGAGTTTGTTTTTGTGAATTAACTATTATTTAATGTGTATATCCATTTTTTTTACTAATTGTATTATCCCATATCTACACATGATTAGTAAAGTTCTTATAAAATGTAAAAGTTTTTTAAGTTCTTATATAGTAAAAAATAATAAAAATATATTGAGAGGCAAGAGTTACTTTATTAAAAGAAGAATATTTCTCAGGATGTTACATCCCCCCCTTAAAAAATTTCATCCAAAAAATTTATGTCCAACCTCACATGGTCTAATATACTTTGGACTTAGTTTCCCTCTATCAATTCAAGAACCAATTAGCAAAGTGACCAGGCTCTCCGCACTTGAAGCAACACACCATAGGATGTGATTGCACCATATTTCCATTATTATCATTATTAAGGGGTTGGGGAATTATTTCTACATGATAGTTTGGTTCAATGTGTCTATCCTTCCAATATTTATAGAACATCCCACTTCATTTAAGACAATTAGCTAGGTACCTTCTCCCACAATTGTTTCACAAGGGTTGTTATAGTTTCTTCCCTTCATTTTCATTGTTAGGGTCCTTCCTAAAGCTTTGATCCATAATTCTCTTTTTATCATTATTCCCATGGGATCACTGGGTATCTCCAAAATCCATTTCAACTTTGAGATCACATTGAACTATATCTTCATAACTCCCAAAGTCTTGGATTGAAAATTATTTATATAGATGGGGTGTTAGTCCACCAAATAATTGATCTGTCTTCTCATTAGAATTGGTGAAAAATCTTAAATTGTAATACACAAGCCTTATAATGTTCATCTCATAATTTCCCACAAATTAATAATATCTTTTCTTAAACATGAGGAATTCCCTCTCCATTTTGGTTTGGAGGGTTCAAGGAAAATAATTGATGAAAAAGACCTTTTTGAAGTATTTCCATACCATGATGTTCACCTCATCCCTTGGATTCATGTTCTTGACTAGTATCCACCACTAATAAGCTTCTCCATATAAGTGATAAAATTCCAATGTAACTTTATATTTCTCATAGCAATGGAGCACATAACATATTTTTTCTATAGTATTGATCTATTATTATGAAATCAGTGGATCATTAGTTCCCCTAAAAATAGGTGGTCATTGATGCACGAAGGATTAAATTACTAATTTTTCATTTCTTGGTGAAGCATGATTACCCACATGGTTTTAGTTGTTGTTCATGAATTGATTTAATTGATCTATAATCATCATGATTATTTCTACTCTAGATCCCCCAATATTGGAAAGGTCATTATTTATTTGTCCATTTCATCTATTATTTGCACAATTCCTTCTATTTCCTACCATTTTTCTCTATAATGAGAAAACCTAACTGAAAAACATATTACTTATTGGAAATATTATAATAATAATTATAAAGAAAATATTAATCCTAAAAATTTCTTAATATCATTCTTCTAGTATGATATACTTCAATATTAATAAATGGTTTACATTATATATATATATATATACTTTATAATGGTTTGTAACATCATGTGATTAACCAAATAATATACCCTAGGATTATAAAACTAGGTGTATAATAAGGCCCATTATCATGCACCAATTGATGATTAAGTCCTGTTTAATGTTCCCTTTTTAGGTTTATTAACCCTAGGTATAGCTATGCCAAATCCACATCCACTTATAGTATCCAGAAAGGGATGTAATATCTTGGAAACCACTTAATTTATACTTCACCAAAATACTAGGATGATTTTTTATATTTAGAGTTATCTCTGTGGGTTTTAATAATGTTTTCTAATACTAATTTCTATAAATAACTAAACCATTCTTTGATACCAACTGAGATGACCCACCTTGTTTTTTCATAAACCGTTCATTACATGGTAAAAAAATTAATAATATAGAGTATCTTTTGAGGTTTAGTGTCTTATATATTAGGGATATAATACATCTAAATGAAAATATAAACATGATTCTATTCCACTTAAAAGTTTTCTTCACAGGTTTATCTTAAGTTACTTTTATTGCATCTCATATCCTGGGGACAAACATCAAATAAAGGGGTGAGAATAAATCACAATAATGGAATAAAAAAAGAAGATATTTAGAACTATACCATGAGGTATATAAATAAGTCATGATTATATGAAAATGAAGCATATAATAATATAATGAACATGAATCATAACATCAAAATGTGGATAAAACATAAAAAGGATACTTTCATAAGAATATCACCAAGGTTTATCACTAGAGTTTTATAAATCATAATTACGAAGGTTATTAAACAAGGTATCATAAAACATTTTATCTCTAGAGATTAATTCTTTACCCAATGAATTAGAGTGATATCATAGGCACCCTTTATATATCTTCATTCATGTGAGACACAATGATCAAAATAAATCATTTCATCAATAACCCGAGGAGAATAATGAACGAGTTTCATATAAAATCATCAAGTAATATATGATTAAGGACTTGAAAATTAAATAATTTTTAACCCATAAAAATGTAATGTGGGTTTCATACATGCAAATCCATGAATCAATATATTATATTTACATCTAGGTGAATTAACATGGGTAAGTAAGAGGTTTGGGTATTCCCAATATAAGAATATGTCATAAAAGAGAGAAAATTCCTTGAAATTATTTCAGAAGAATGATGGTATACAACATGGATTAAGTAAAATTCATAATGATTAATAATGGAAGTATCACTTTTAAATTAATAATACACACAAAAAGGAGTTACTTGAATGACAAGGAATAAGAGGAGAATTCCCGTACCTTGAAGATTTGCTTCCTAAAAATTGAGGATGGAACCTTGAGACCTTTATGGGACTTCGAAGGGACTCTTTGGGAGACAAAAGGACTAGTAATTCGTGATTAAGGTATTTATAGTGGATAGTGGGGGTGGGAAGGTGGTATTTACACTTGAGGATGGGTAGTTTTAAGTGATTAAATAATGATTATTTTTTATTTAATGATAACCACTTTTGGGTGGAATTAATTCCAATGATTTTGGTTGAAAATTAATGTTTTAAATTATTTTTAATGTTTTAAAATCCATAAAACACCCATTTAATGTTTTATTGTTTATCTATTTTATGATTTTATCTTTTAACTTTAACCCACTACACTATTTTACTTATACCGCAATAACTCTTTTTTTACCACTGTAATTTTTTTATGTCCAAATATAAAATTAACCTTATTACCTCATTTGTACCTTATAATTTCAAATATTCAATCCATTTTATTTTATTAAATTTATAAAATTGATAAAAAACAATTCTAATATGATGTGTGTATAACTAATAAAAACAATTTTTTTTAGAAATGATAAAATCATGGTTTTCAGAAATGCTAAGAATGTGTTCATAAATGTAACACATTATGTAATATAATTTTCCTTAAATAATTTTTTATTAATAATTAGGATTAATAAATTTGAAATCATGATTATATCCTAATTATATCACAATAGTTGTCATATTCCCTAAAAAAATAATATTTTCACTTTTAAACCCAAAAGTCAACTTTTTTAGAAAATCACCATAAATTCACCCTAATATAATATTAATGTAATAAATACAAAAATGATGCTTATTTTAGTAAAATAATCCACTAAATATGATAATTTTAACTTTCTAAAAAATACCCATTTATTGAAAATTAATAGTCTTTTATGATATAGTAAACTGTCTTGTAGTTATAAAAATTACTTAGGACTTTGTTGATTTATATTATAATATATTTTTTTATAAGATAATTATATTATTTTTTAAAAAATTATAAATTCATCATAAAACATACATTAAAAAGAAATTAAAATATTTATATAGTTTACAAAAACAAAATTATAAAATAATCCCAACCGTCACTTTATTACACCAATAATAATAATAATAACCAACCATATTATTTATTAATGGCCATAATTCCCATAAAACATTTTGGAAAACATTCATCATGTTGAATGGTCAAATTTACTCATAAATAAACCACAATTTTCTCTTCATCACTCACTACATCACTTACAAAGGTTCTTACACATCCTTTGATAATGTATATTATTTTCCTAATTCTTATTTTAATTTTTATGATCATTATGGAAAGAGATATATTCTTGGGGGGATTTAAGCCTATGGAGTATTTTTAGTGAATGTACTACTATTTAATGTGTATATCCCTTTAATTTTCCTAGTTGTATTAGTCTATATATATGCATGATGTGTAAAGTTAATATGAAATGTAAAAGTATTTTTATATTCTCATATAGTAAAACATAATAAAAAGTTGTTGAGAGGAAAGAGTTTCTTTATTAAAATAAGAAAATTTCTTGATACGTTGCATCATCCTTCACCCACAAATAGTAAATACACCAAAAGTTTATCTCATAAACACGCTACCACATCCTTTTCCACCAACCCTGATGCCAAAATATCTTGGAACATCCACACCTCTCATGGTTCTAATACTAAGGTAAATAAACCTCCTTAAAACATTATTTCGTTACCTGACTGGTGTCATCATATGTTCTCAATCAAGGATGTTGTGCTACACACCATAAAAAATTCCTTCAAGAACATGTCAAATGGATATTTATTTCATAAAAAATCTCACAATCTATATCCATAATATGTGCCTCCCTGACTCATAAATAATCTGAGGGGAAACAATCATTAATTCAAGGTACACTATACCATCCTCACCCTTAAGGTTCAACTGCAAAGGGGATAATTGATCTATCAAATAACTCAACAACTATGAATGGAAAACCTCATTGTGAGTATCATATATCATCGCCACACTCTCTGGTTGATCTCAATCTCACACTACCTCAACCTCTTCTAAGTCTACTACCACTCCCATTTTTGAGGAGATATATCTCTAAAAGTAGACCTCATGAAACTAGAATTGATACACTACTGGAAAATGATGATTTACAAACAGTTCTGAACTATTGGGAAAGGCCACAGAACCATTGGTATACCTTATACCAACAGTTCTATGAACCGTTGGTAAGTAAGCCATTGGGATTGATTTTCCCAACAGTTTACATAGAACCATTGGGGTAGGTTATAAAAATTATCCTATCCCAATAGTTTTGGGAACCGTTGGGAAAAGTTTTTCCCAACAGTTTCCCCTAAACTGTTGGAAAAACCAACATTTTCCCATGGTTCCCAACGGTTTTAGAAACCGTTGGGAATGTACTTTTACCAAAAGTTCCCTTTGAACCATTAGTAAAAACTTTTCAATGAACCCTATACCAACAGTTTAAAACCATTGGCATAGGCTATGCTATGCAAATTGCACAGTAGCCTGCAATTTGCACAGCACTGGCAGGGTGTCTATACATTCAGGTAATTCTCCGAACTCCTCTCCAATTAATTTACCTGAAATAACCAACTAAAACATACATATACAGAAAAAATTCACACACATTTAACATATAATGTATCTGAACTATACACATCTAGAATTAAATCAGAATTCATAACTTAATTATAAACATACATAATTTATTTAAACATACACATTTAAATGTTTTTTTTCTAGAAATGATGTCAATTTTAAATAGAATACATACATTTGGAGTGATACCGACCACAACGTGCCTCAGATTGAGGCAAGGTTAACTCGTGCACATCATATATGATGCATGGATTAGTGTTTTTAAGTATCAACATAATCAGAATCCGTTTGGTCAGTTTTCCGTATGTACTTAAAATATTGTCCATTTTAAACAAAAGAGAGACACTTAGAGTGATCCCAGCCACACTGCAACTCAGATTGAGTCTCATTTGACTCGTACAAGTCACATATGACCTATGGAACATTTTCCTAAAGTTTCAATAGAATCCGAAGGTGTTTGGTCGGTTTACCGTATGTCAGTTGTTGTTTTCAATTAAAATGAAGTCCATTTTAAACTATAGAGAGACACTTAGAGTGGTGCCGCCCACTCTGCACCTCAGATTGAGGCTAGTTTGACACTTACACGTCACATATGACCCATGGATCTTTTTCCTAAATTTTAAACAAAATCCGAATGCCTTTGTTCGGTTTTTTGTATGTCAGTTGTTGTTTTCACTTAAAATGTTGTCCATTTCAAATAAACCTGAGACACTTTGAGTGGTGATGGCCACAAAAGGCCTCATATTTAGGTTGGGTTGACTTTTACATGCCAAAAATGACTCATGTAACTTTTTCCTAAAGTTTCAACAGAATCTGAATGCGTTTGGTCAGTTTTCCATATGTCAGTTGTTGTTTTCACTTAAAATGTTGTCCATTTTAAACTATAGAGAGACAGTTCAAGTGGTTCCAGCCACACCATGCCTAGTATTGAGGATGGGTTGACTCATACACATCAAATATGACTCATGGATTTTTTCCCTAAAGTTTCCATGGAATCCGAATGCATTTAGTCAGTTTTCCGTATGTCAGTTGTTGTTTTCACTTAAAATGATGTCCTTTCGCAACAAAAGAGAGACACTTTTAGTGGTGCTGGACACACCAGGTCTCGAATTGAGGCGGGGTTAACTTATAAACATCACATATAACTCATGGATCGTTTCCCTAAATAAACAACACATTCTGAATGCGTTTGGTCAGTTTTCCGTATGTCAGTTGTTGTTTTCACTTAAAATTAAGTCCATTTTAAACAAAAGAGAGACACTTTGAGTGGTGCCGGACACACCGTGACTCTAATTGTGGTGGGGTTGACTTTTACACGTCACATATGACCCATGTATCATTTTTATAAAGTATAAACACAATAAGAATCTGTTTGGTTGGTTTTCCATATGTACTTAAAATGCTATCCATTTTAAACATAAGAGACACTTTGGGTGGTTCCGACCACACTATGACTCGGATTGAGGTGAGGTTTACTTTTTCATGTCACATATGACCCATGGATCATTTTCCTAAAGTTTCAATAGAATTCGGATGTGTTTGGTCAGTTTTCCGTATGTCAGTTGTTGTTTTCACTTAACATGAAGTCCATTTTAAACTAAAGAGAGACACTTTGAGTGGTACCGGACACACCGCATCTTGGATTGAGACAGGGTTGACTCTTACACATCAAATATGACTCATTAATTGTTTTACTAAAGCATAAACACATTCCAAATTCATTTGGTCAGTTTTCCGTATGTCAGTTGTTGTTTTCACTTAAAATTATGTCTATTTTAAACAAAAGAAAGACACTTTGAGTGGTACTGGAAACACCGTGCTTCAGATTGAGGTGGGGTTGACTCTTACACATCACATATGACCCATATATCATTTTTATAAAGTATCAACACAATCCGAATGCATTTGTTCAGTTTTCCGTATGCTAGTTGTTATTTTTACTTAAAATGTTGTCCATTTCAAATAAACCTGAGACACTTTGAGTGGTTCCGGCCACACCGGGACTCGGATTGAGGCGAGGTTGACTCTTACAAGTCAAAAATTACTGATGGAACATTTTCCTAAAGTTTCAACATAATCTGAATGAGTTTGGTCAGTTTTACATATGTCAGTTTTTGTTTTCACTTAACATGAAGTCCATTTTAAACTAAAAAGAGACACTTTGAGTGGTACCGGCCACACTGCATCTTGGATTGAGACGGGGTTGAATCTTACATGTCAAAAATTACTCATGTATTGTTTTAATAAAGCATCAACACATTCTGAATGTGTTTGGTCAGTTTTCCATATGTCAGTTGTTGTTTTCACTTAAAATGATGTTCATTTTAAACAAAAGAAAGACACTTTGAGTGGTTTTGGAAACACCGTGCATTGGATTGAGGCAGGGTTGACTCTTAAATGTCACATATGACCTATGGATCGTTTTTCTAAAGTATCAACACAATACAAATGCGTTTGGTTGGTTTTTCGTATGCTAGTTGTTATTTTTACTTAAAATGTTGTCCATTTCAAATAAACCTGAGACACTTTGAGTGGTTCCGGACACACCAGGACTCGTATTGAGGCGAGGTTGACTATTCAACATCAAAAATGACTCATGGAACGTTTTAATAAAGTTTAAACATAATCCGAATTCATTTGGTTAGTTTTCTGTATGTCAGTTGTTGTTTTCACTTAACATGAAGTCCATTTTAAACTAAAAAGAGACACTTTGAGTGGTACCGGCCACACCGCATCTTGGATTGAGACGGGGTTGACTCGTACACATCAAAAATGACTCATGGAATGTTTTCATAATTCATAAACACATTCCTAATGTGTTTGGTCAGTTTTCCATATGTCAGTTGTTGTTTTCACTTAAAATGATGTTCATTTTAAACAAAATAAAGACAGTTTGAGTGGTGCTGGAAACACCGTGCATCATATTGAGATGGGTTTGAATCGTAAACGTCACATATTACCAAAGGATCATTGTGATAAATTATCAACACAATCTGAATGCGTTTGGTAGGTTTTCCGTATGATAGTTGTTATTTTCACTTAAAATGTTGTCCATTTCAAATAAACCTGAGACACTTTGAGTGGTTCCGGCCACACCAAGCCTCAGATTGAGGATGGGATAACTCATACAAGTCAAAATTGATCCAAGGATCATTTTCCTAAAGTATCAACACAATCCTAATGTATTTGGTCAGTTTTCCGTATGTCAGTTGTACTTTTCACTTAAAATGTTATCCATTTCAAACAAAAGTGAGACACTTTGATTGGTACCGGCCACAAAACGCCTAGGATTGAGCCAGGGTTGACTCGTACATGTCACATATGACCCATGGATTGGTGTGATAATATATCAACAAAATATGAATGCGTTTGGTTGGTTTTCCGTATGTCAGTTGTTCTTTTCACTTAAAATCCCATCCATTTTAAACAAAAGAGACACAATTAGAGTGCTACCGGCCACACCTCACCTCAGATTGAGGCTGGGTTGACTCATACACATCAAATATGACTCATGGATCGTTTCTCTAAAGTTTCAACAGAATCCGAATGCGTTTGGTCAGTTTTCCGTATGTCAGTTGTTGTTTTCACTTAAAATGATGTCCTTTTGAAACAAAAGAGAGACACTTTTAGTGGTTACGGCTACACCGCACCTCAGATTGAGTCGGAGTTGTTGTCCTAAAGTTTCAATGGAAACCGAATTCGTTTGGTTGGTTTTCCGTATGTCAGTTGTTGTTTTCACTTAAAATCTTGTCCATTTTAAACAAAAGAGAGACACTTTGAGTGGTGACGGCCACATCGCACCTCATATTGAGGTGGGGTTGACTCGTACACGTCACATATGACCCATGGATCGTTTTTCTAAAGTATCAACATAATCAGAATCTGTTTGGTTGGTATTCTGTATGTACTTAAAATGTTGTCCATTTTAAACATAAGAGACACTTTGAGTGGTTCCAGCCACACTGGGCCTTGGATTGAGGTGGTGTTGACTCATACATGTCACAAACTACCCAAGGATCATTTTCCTAACTATCAACATAATCTAAATGCGTTTGGTTTCTTTTTCGTATGTTATTTGTACTTTTCACTTAAAATGTTATCCATTTCAAACAAAAGTGAGACACTTCGAATGGTGCCGGCCACACCGCGCCTCGGATTGAGCCGGAGTTGACTCGTACACATCAAATATTACCCATGGATCATTGTGATAAAGTATTAATAGAATCCAAATGTGTTTGGTCAGTTTTCCGTATGTTGGTTGTTCTTTTCACTTAAAATCCCATCCATTTTAAACAAAAGAGACACTGTTAGAATGCTACCGGCCACACCGCGCCTCAGATTTAGACAGAGTTGACTCGTACACGTCAAAAATTACCCATGGATCATTTTCATATAGTATCAACATAATACGAATGCATTTGGTTGGTTTTCCATATGCCAGTTGTTATTTTCACTTAAAATGTTGTCTATTTCAAATAAACCTGATACATTTTGAGTAGTGCCAGCCACACCTGAGGAATGGTATTACCATCTTGAAAAGAGGAATGTCCTCGGTTTATCTTCAAGGAACCAATATCACTCATGAGTAATAGAAACCATCCTGGTAGCCCTCACCTAGAAACCAAAGCATACATCTTGGAATTTCAATTCTAAATTCCCTGAGCATGACTAGTCCGTCCACGAGTCCTTAACATGTAACCCATGTCTTATACTAAAAATTGAAAAGTATACCAAATCATACAAGGAATAATTCACATAACATGGAGAATGTACAACAAGGATTTGTATTCAAATTAAAGCATATCATCACATGCATTTGATGAGAATGAGATAATAATCTTACCAAGACATTCATATAATTCAAGACATACAAAAATGGAATAATCCTAAATAACATTGCATGATCAGAGAAATAAAAAAAGGCATGTGAAATCAAGGAGGGTAGGGGGGCTGTCTGGGGGTCCAGGGAAGAGGGTGGGGGGGCTGTCTAGGGGGATGTTCGGGGGGCTGTCCGAGGGGTGTCTGGGGGTCTGTCCGGGGACCAAGGAGGAGGGTGGGGGGCTGTGTGGGGGGCTATCTGGGGGGTGTTCAGGGGGCTGTCCGGGGTCCAAGGAGGGTGGGGGGATATCCGGGGGGCTGTCTGGGTGGTGTCTGGGGGGCTATCCAGGGACCAAGGAGGAGGGTGGGGGGGGGGGGGCTGTCCAGGGGGCTATCCGGGGGGCTGTTTGTGGGGCTTTCCAGGGTCCAAGGAGGATGGTGGGGGTTGTCCAGGGTCTAGGAAGGGGGGGGGGGGCTTTCCAGGGAGTTCCCAAACACACTAAACTCTATAAACATGCTCAAGATACACCACAACCACTAAAAGGAATCAACATCCATGAAAAGAGATAGTATATAAAAATAACTCAACTCCAATACTATACTGAAGGTCTAGAAAAAACCAAAAACTAGAATAGATTAAACATCAAATCTCAGTAATATTAGTCAAAAATGTAACTGATCAATTTGTTCCACATCACCATCACCATTATCACCATCATCATCACCCTCATCCTCATCCCCATCATCGTCCTTGCCCTCCTCAATTCCCACCTCCTCACCCTCACCCTCCGCCTCACCCTACTCCTCCGCCTTGCCCTCCTCCTCTCCCTCCTCTTCTACATCAAACTTCTCACCATCATCATCATCAGGATGGACATCATCTTGAACCCACTAGAACTGCCACCTATTTCACCATATATAGAACGTATTGATGACATATATTCATCAAAAGTTGGGATGGCCTCTAGTTAAAGTGTTGAACGTAGAACTTCAATAAATTTCATAAATGCACTGTTTGCCCTAGAAGACTGTTCTGCCATCTCTATGGCCCTTTTTTTAGCCTGTTCTGCTTGTGCCCTAACTTGCTACATCTCAGTGGCACTACAACTCATACCTAAGGAGGGCCAATACTTCATAGGGGCTATCCTCAGTCGGCAGTATACTCTTCCAGAATGCTCCTCTCCCAACACCTGATGTAAGTGATCAGTTGGCCCAAAATTTTATGGTTCTTGGGCATCGAGGGCCTCTAAAGCATCCTATTACAAACATAAATATATTATTAAGTTACAAAATAGATATTAAAATATAAAATCAACAGATTAAAACTTACAATCTGCTGTTGAGTCGGTTCATTGACGACACTTCCATCCTTTTTCCATCTACACGAGCAAAACAGTTTTCCTCGAGGCACACGTCCTTAAATATTCTGTTGTTGCCTCTACAATAACATTGAAAAATAAATTTATATGGAAACTTTATCAAATGATTAAATAATTGAGGAAACAAAAGAAACTATAAGTCGTAAAGAAAACTTATAAATAATTGTCATACCAGCTTCCTCTCATGATCTGGCATTGTAGTACGTCCCAGTGTGTGGAGGTATTTTTTTGCATCCATGTTTTTTTATTTTTTCCAGATGATTCCTAAATAAAATTTGATAATTAAAAGGATAATATTAATGAAAAACATTAAAGTTATTATTTAAATAACTCAAATGTAATTAATACCTTAAACTGAGTAGTCATCCAATGGGTAATCATCTGCCGATACTGCTCTATAGGACAATCATCCACGACTGGTACCGCCTATAACTTAGTGGAAACTCTAGCACGAAAACTAATATACAACTCATGATTGTAGGATCTCCAAAGCTCACCTAAATCCTTCAGACGTTTCGGTCGTGCACCCTCACCATCAGGAAAATTAAATCGAAGCTGACACCAAAATATTAATTTATATAAATACAAAAATATTTCATGGCATTAAATACAACAGATTTTTTTACCCATATCTCTGCCCAAGCTCTATCCTTGACCTCATATGGAAGATGTCTCCACAATAGTGTGCTAATGGGAATGATGTCAGAGTATTTGGCAAGCGTCGCCAAAAAACTCCGACATTACTGCCCTGTTTTCTCAACAATTTGGTTGTCTTCATTGTAATCCACCATTACCTGTGTGCGGAGGTTCCACACCGCACGCATGCGTGTACGCCCCCGCCCCGACCTCCTGTCAGTATATGTATGTGCCATGAAAGAAAAAAAATATTTTATCAAAACATGTTATAATGAAAATAAATATTGGTATAAAAATTTGTTAGGGTTATATAAATATACCTGCGCCAGTCTGATCGCTGAGCGCCGCTGGATCCGCAGAAACTGATGGAACACCCTATGGTGGAACAGGAGTCGAAGACGATAGAATATAGAAGCTCTGAGAGATAGAAGTATAAGGAAAAGAATATGGGACAATTATATGACCAGATTCTGGCTGGGGAGTGGGAACCATCATGGGATGTAAAAAAGATGGGCCAAAATATGAAAAAGGTGGCGAAAACATGGGGAGGACTAAATATCCCGTGTGTCCCTAATGACACACCGGGATCAGAATGTGGGAAGGATGACATGTCAATGGGAGGGGCAGGGTCTAGTAGGGTACACGAAGCTGCTCATCCACCTCTGGTATGAACCCTCCTCGTACCACCAGCCTGAGTACTAGGACCAGTACTAGGCTCCTCGTCAAATAACTGTCGACGTATAGGTGGATCCTACAAAAATGTTTACAAAAAAATTAATCACATGACATTATATATTCTTTAAATATATATATTTGAAATAAAGTACTCACTACAGGCACTAATGGTGGAAATCCCATCTCCTCCATTCGAATATTGTTCTCCATCATTTTTTTCCTTCGTCTCTCTTCAATTGGCAGCATTTCCTGCTTTTGAAAACAAATATGTAATTAATTAGAAAAAGGAAACTAATGTGTAACCCAAAAAACTAAATATATGAGGGAATAGGGGGATTCATTGGTAATTTAGCTATCAATTGTTTTAGAAGAGCTTTAATGGATTTAATAAATCATACAAGTTGTAATGTTCACCAAGTTAGAAATATTGTTTGACTAGGTTCGAATACAGTTCAATTCCAAATTAGAAAATGAAATTCAAATAAAACTGCAACCAATAAACATTGAAAATTCACATAACGGTCAAGCCAGCTAAAACATATTTGTGATCAATAATAAATCAATTTGAATATTACCAACCTTAACAACCCAACTCGAGGTAAACCAAAATAATTGAGAACATGGATGAACGATTCTATATATTTTTAAACACAAATTCAGGTTCACAATCAACTATGAAAATTGAGCTATTGGAGTCATCAAAAGAAATAAATGGACTGGTTCCAATGGCACTAGGGACAGTGTCAATTTCATCATCACCATCATCAAAAATATGTCTTGGAATTACTTCAACTATGACACCAAATTCAGGTCGAAGTTGGTCTTTGACATAAAAAACTTGTTTATCCATTGATGCCAACACATATAGTTATTCGGTAGAAAGAGTGCGAGTCATATTAACTACTCGAAATCCACAATCATCAATAAATGTGCCCTATCTCGTCATCAAATCAAACTAATGGAATTTCATCATTGTGACTCATCCATGAGAGTAATAATCCAATATTATTATTTTATCAACGACTCCATAATAACCCAAATTTTCAAATCGCGGTCTACTATATGATGCAATAGAATAATAATCTATTGTGGCAGTAACCATAACACCATCATGTTGTGTTCTCATGTTCTTTTCTCGTTCAGTGATAATAAATTTGTACCCATTGATAACAATTGATTTATAGTCACGAACCACAGTATTAGTACCAAAAGACAAAGCTCTTATTTCCTCAGAGACATAGTCAGTATAAAAACTCAATACCTACAATATAAATGACTATTAAACTTAATTAAATATTGATATAATATTTTAAATAGTAATATTTTTACCTTCAATTTTAACCAAGCAGAAAACTCTTTGCTATGCAAAGTCTCTCTCCTTCTCAAAGATAAAGAATAATGCTTTCTATTTATCATTGTTTTATGTTACCTGTAGATAAAAAATATGAATAGTTTAATAGATATATATGTAAGATATACATATTCAATTTAGTTACCTAATATAGTCATCGAACAAATCACAGTTGAACAAAACTGTTCAATGTGCCATCACCCGCTCTTCATGGCTGAATGTCTTCAATGTATATGATCTAGGAATTCCTCCTATTTGATGAAGTGAGGGAAAACTAGGTTCAATTTTATCATACTATTCTTCTTCATTTCTCATTGGTCTTTTCATTCTTGTAGTAAGATCAGACATATACATTGAGCAGAAATCCATACATTCTTGAGCCAAGTAACTGTTTACGATAGAACCTTCGAGATGATTCCTATTTCGGACATAAGACTTTAATGTGTACATATTTCTTTCAGTTGGATACATCCAACGAAGAGAAACAGGTCCTCCAAGAAGTATTTCAGTGGGAATATGGATAGTCAGATGCAACATTCATGTGAAAAATAATGGAGGAAATATTTTCTCCAACTCACACAAAATTAATGGGGCATCTGTCAACATTTTTTGCAAGAAAGACTTGGACAACTTATTAGCACAAAGATCTCTAAAAAAATGGCACAACCGAATAACAGTCACCCTTACATTATTGGAAAAAATATGACGGATTTCTATTGGAAGAAAATCATGCATTAGAATGTGATAATCACGAGTCTTCAAAGATTTTAGCTTCAACTCTCTTCTGTTGACCCGTTTAGATATGTTTCTTGAATAGCCATCAGGAACTATAATAGTCTCTAATAATTCCATAAGTTTTTTTTTCTGTAGGTGTCATCACATAAGAAACACATGTAAGTTGCCATTTATTTTCACTGATACACATAGGATGCAATTCTGGTCTGATGCCCCAATCCTCCTAGTCACGCCGAGATCATAAATCATATTTTGTCTCCCCCTTCACATTTAGAAGAACCAAAAGCAATATTTTTCATATATTCTTTTCAATATGCATTACGTCTAAGCAATGACGTAAAAAATTGGTTGACTAATAAGGTAAATCAAAAAATATACTCCTCTTCCTCCAATTGTAACAGGTTTCAGTGGAAACATTATTTCTCTTTCCAGCTTTCATTTGGCCCTTACCGAATGAAAAACTGAAATCTTTCAATTCATTAAGCACATCAGTTCCAGACATACACTGAGGTGGATCATCGGTCTCTACGGTATTATCAAATCTTCGATGATTCATTCTATATGGATGATCCTTTGGAAATAATCGTTGATGTACCATAAAACTGAAACTACAGCGATGTTTTAGTCTTTGGGATCGTGTATTCTTCATAAAAACTAGACATGACAGTTTTCCCTTTGTGCTCCATCCAGACATCATTGTATAAGTCGGAAAATCATTGATCGTCCACATAAGCGCAACACGCATCTGAAATATGTCTTTCGAACATGCATCGTATGTGCACACACCCACATCATAAAGAAGTTTCAACTCTTTTATTAAAGGTTGCATGTATACATAAATATCAATTCTGGGATCAGAAGGACCAGATATGAGTATACTCATGAAATTGAAAGGTTTTTTCATACAAAACCATGGGGGAAGATTATAAATGTTTATAAAAACTGGCCATGTGCTGTGCGAAGTAAGCATCTGCCCAAAAGGATTAAAACCATAACATGAAAGACCCAACCTCACATTACGCATTTCAGATGCAAAATCAGGATGTCGAGCATCTAATCTCTGCCATGCAAATCCATCTGCAGGATAAACCAACTCATCATTAGTCTTATTTCTATCGGTATCATTCCATCTCATTTTTATTGATATGTCATCAGACATAAAAATATTCTGGAGTCTGGGGATCAATGGAAAGTTCCACATTACTTTCTGTGGAACGCGGGATGGTGTTCCATCAGATTTTGACTTCTAGTGGGATGTGCCGTATTTTATACAATCATTTCATTCAGCGGTTTCCTCCCATAATAAACTACAATATTTTAGGAAATCAAGAATTTTGTTTCTTGAAAATCTAAGTTCCTCAACTAAATTCCATGCCATATAGTGGTTTGAGGGAATATCTGCATCATTTGGAAGTAAATCCTTCAAGAGGGTAAGAATGTAATCAATTTCTGTATTAGAAATCCCATACATAGTTTTTCTATGAAACAATCGGATTAAAAATTCTAGCCTTTTCATTTTATCGCATTGTCGATATACTGGATTCATGGTAGCAGCATTCAATTTTTTCACCCTATCAATATCATCATTTTCACTAGATTCATCATCTGTCCTCATATCGAAGTCTTCTTGAGTCAAAATCCTTTATTTTTCATGATGATGAATAAACGGAAACCGATCATCTAACAAATTCTCCATTCCAGTCCTTTCATTTCGATCATCACGAATTTTAGATTTCATTTTCTCCCCATTGTGATACCACACAAAGTAGTTTGCTTGAAAACCATATTTGGTTATGTGGTATATGACTTCTTTACGGCTCAACCAAGGTCTACCAACACAATTGGAACATGGGCAGTGTATGTGACCACTATCTGAAGCATTGTGAAATGAAAAATCTATAAAGCTCTCCAAATTATTTTGAAAATCGCTTGAGATCTGATCGGTTTCATACATCCAACTTCTGTCCATTCTGTAAAAATAATTTATATAAGTCATTTTGTCATAAACAATTCAATAGGATTGAGCTTTAATAGAAAATACATTTAAGTAAATGATAAAGGAAGAAGTTTCTAGTCGATGTAGTGAACTATTAAAATAATGTAAAGAACAAGTACTCATAAATTAAATTAAAATTTATTTATATTCATTTTCATTAGGACTATAAGAGGAACATTCCTCAGGTCCCATTATGTGTTATAGGCATCCCAAATCATTCACTCATGTTCATAACTCATTATTGGAACCTCTATGGCCATACCTTTCATTACCAAATTACTTCCCAAAGTCAAGCGCACCCCATGGGTGAATACATTTTAGGCTTCTACACTAATAGGTTGTTCATGGCTTGTAAAAATATTTAATTTCCTAAAGTATAGACAAATACATTTATTTTTAAATTTAAGATTAATAATAAATTATGTCAATGATAACAACATTACTGAATTAAACTTGTGACTTATCTAACATTTTTATGGATGTCTACACATGCTAGCATGGCTAGTGAAAAGCACTCCACCCTCATAAAAGTGAGTATTGGCCAAGAAGGAAACATAATATACAATGTACAATGAGAACCATATTTAATTGACCCTAAAGTTATATTAGTACAATCATCTTAGGGAAAATGGAATATATGATCCTGGTTAACTGATGAATTCAAAACATCATATTCCATATGTTAGACACTATCTAAGGTAAGAAATAATGTGAGGATGGGTTTACATCATTCAATTTTTTACATACTAGTGAGAATTAAGGCTTGAATTAATGACTTGAGTTCACTGATTAAATGAGGGTAGAGGTTGCATAGGCTGTGTAAACAGAATGATTAAATAAGGGTAGAGGTTGCATACACTGTTCATGGTGGGGGAGTCTCAACCGATTTAGAAACTAAAATAAATTACCATCATAGGTATCATTAAGAAACTTCAGCATCAAAAGAAACTCCAAATAAAAAAGGACTAAAAACATCAAACATTTCAAGAATTCACTACTATGCACAGTTTATCCACATGTTTAGCAGTAATTATATGTCTTAATCATGAACCACCTCTACAACTCCCATTTTTCACCAATAAACATAAAGTAAATATCTCAAAATATCTTTAAAACAACTCATTAATAGGCTCAAAACGTAAATATAATCTTGAACTAACCATGGAATCTCTTTCACAACACATTCTCATACACCAGTTATCTCATGTGTTACTAAATACCAAACATAGTAACATAACAAGTGTACTATAACAAATTAAATTACACAAGCCTTATTAAAAAAATTCTCATTTTAATAAAACAATTTCCTCAAGATTAAATCATTTCTGAAATATATTTCGAAATCCATTTTAAATCACCTCTGTCTGCCTTTACCAACGATTTTATGAAACCGTTGGTAAAGTCCTCCTTGATGAACCGTTGGTATAGGAGTGTTGGGAAAACCCAAATTTCCAGTAGTGTATTCCACTAGATGAGGTATGAGTCCACTAGTGAATCATAAATCTAGATTTTCCCATCTAATTATCTAAGTCACCATGACTAGTCAAAAGAGGTGAGTAAGATAATGAAGTTATGAGGATCACAATGAGGATCCTTATCAATATCAATCATATTATTCAGACCTCAAATAATATCTCAATCTCACCCCAATCTCCATCGATGTGAATAATCCCATTTTCAACATCCATCAATTGTAATTACAATAATTGAGAAAGTTACATTAATGAATTATTACAATTGAGGATCATCATAAAGTTCCAACTGAGTGGTAAAAAATCTTCAATTAAATTCAAAACCCCTTATTTAATTCAATATTTAGAAAGTTTATCTATACCAACTTCCTTCCAAAAACTAACATGTAATTCTAAATAGGCCTTTAAAAAATCCTTTATTTCAAAACATCCCAAATGCATTAAAGGATGTTTTACAATTAAAAATTCTCGATGTTAATTTAAAACACGCGATTACAACCTATTTCCACATGAATAAATATCTAATTTAAAATTACTAAAGAAATCTCATTTCAAAAAAAAAATCATTCCAAGAGGGTTCATTGTCATTTCACAAATTAAATCATTTGAAACTACTTAGAAAACATTTAATAGGTCAACTCATTTCATGTAAATCAATTTATTTAATTCTTTGAATAAAAACTTGAGACAAAGACTCAATTTCACCAATTAATTATTTAAATATTCTTTGAAAATAAATCTAAACAGTCATGGAATTGAATAATTAATAAACACTTGAAAGATGTTAAAATTATAGTCATCAAATTCATGACTTGTTCAATTCAATGAGAATAGGGTTAAATAATATTTCACAAGGAATTTTAAGGAAAAAATTCATAGAAACTTTGCTAAAAATTAATAAACACATATAAATAAATTTCCAAGTAAAAATTAATTACAAGATGAAGAAAAAGCATAAAAACACATACTTAGAAAATCTGGAATCCAACCGCAATGAATTTGAGATGTTTCTTCTTCGATGGAGGGTTAAATATTTAATTAATTAAATGGATTGGAATAGAGAAAGTCTATATTAAATAAAAACACAAAAAAATGATATACACATCAAAATCAAAACTTAAAACTAAAATATTAGATGAATAACAATAAAAACAAGGTAGAAATTAAATATTTTATGTGTATAAAGAAGAAAATACCTGATTTGAGATGATTCGGATGGAGTTTCAGTAGTTCAGATGGGGGAAGTCATGATAGGAGCTGCAGATTTAGGGTTCTTTCTCACGAATGGGGGAGAGGAGTGGTCAAGTGCATTTGGGGTAAAAATTTACTAATGGTTTTTAAAAACCGTTGGTAAAGGGGTGTCCAAGGTACCCTTTCCCAACGGTTCAAGTGAACCATTGGTAAAGGGGTAGAACCATTGGGAAAGGGTGGGTTGAACACCCCTTTACCAATGGTTCCCTAAAACCATTGTCAAAGGGGTACCCTTTACGAATTGTTCACTAGAACTGTTGGTAAAGGGTGTCCAGAAGCATGGGGAAAACCTCCCATTCCAGTAGTGATACATCAAGATCTTCCTATAAATATAGTACTATCATAGAATATCTAGAGCCATTATAAAGTGTCTCACATGATCCACCACTAATTCTGAGTACACATGGATGTCATCATAAAATACTATCATGAACCAATCGAAAAAGGGTTGAAGGACCCTGTCCATAAGTCTCACAAGCAATTCTCGAGCATCCAACGCACCAAAAGGTATCACTGTAAACTCAAATAATCCATATTGGATTTAAAAGGCCACCGTAGATACATCCTTATCTTGATCCTAGAGCTAGTGATAATATATTATGAGGTCAAATGTTGAGAACCACTTTGTCCCTAACCACAGGATGAAGAAGTCATTAATTATCAGGGGTGGATAATCCTCTCTGATAGTCACCTTATTTAGGTGATGTCAATCTATGCCCAACATCAATATATCATCTGCATCCTAGGTGGACAACACTGGGATGCTTAGGAAAATACACTAGGTGTTTCAAATCCCTAACTATATAGGTCCTCTAACTATACCTCCAGCTCTTACAACTCCACATGGTCATCTGATTTTCCATCACAAATATTGGACCGTCCTTGGTGCATGTTTATGAAAAAAAACTTTATATGGGGAGGTAAACATGGAAAATACTTAGGGAAGGCCTCCATATACTCCTCCAAATATGTATGGAACTGAAAGCTCATAGAATCTTCTTCTCCAATGGTCATAATATCATTCTAATAAGAAATCATCTATATCCTCCTATACATGAGCTCATCCTACTTCGCCTAGAATTCCTTCTCACAGAAGAAGGAAAACACCATCCTAATATCTTAGGAATAATGAAACACTTACCAGTATTATTCAAATGGTCATGTATAGTAAGAAACTAGGCTATAAAAAGGAAAACATCATAGGGTCTCACTGCTCCTATGGAAAGATTCCATATGAGGCTCTCCCCCCCATTGAGTCAGGTCACACTATTGATAAAAGTGTGTGACCACCGATCCTCTCTGCAGGAGTATCCAACACAAGGGTTGATCTAAAATGGTCTACAATAGTATTAATAGGTATAAAATAGGGTATATTTATAGTGGGAAGTATGGATTATGACTCAATGCTAAAACTACAACTGAAGTAGTGAAGACACATGTCATGCCTCAAACCACACTATAATACTCTGGACACAAGCTTTAACCTCCTGAAGCTATCCTTAACTTTCTATTCTATTCATCACAACCATGGTTCATTCTAACATCTTACCACACAAAACATCCTCAAACAAACAAGTTAAAGGAACTCATTCTCCACACCTTGACATTATCCTCTTTGGTTAGCACTGAATCACCTGTATGGTTTTGGATCACGTCTTAAGAATTCATCTTGGTGGGGTAGTTATCCCTATTCCTTGAATTCCTAAAGTTATATTGAATAACTCCAACACAGGGCTCCACTAATTCCCAAAGTCACCGCAAAGAAGTATGATTTCTAGGCCCAACACCAAGAGGGGTCCTATATAATAAGGACTTTCACACCATAAGTTCACACCATCCCTCTACCACCTGAGAAGGTGTTTTGGTCTATCATAAAACCTAGGTGGTCTCTAACTCTAGAACCTGTGATGAAAAATTTTCCCAGGTGTGCTATTTTTTGGTACCAATAGAACCAACTAATGATCCATGAAGAAGACCAGTTGTGAGATCCACAATCTGATCGGTCAAGGATCCACAAAAGCTTGAAAACTCAGATAACTTTATCTATCCAATCCTACACCGCCTAATGGTCTGTCTCACCACAAAACTAAGCAATATTTGTCATTGGAACTCATGAAATTCACTAAGCCTACGAATAACATCATCTTGTTCTATTGGAGCCATCAACCACTCAACATGTGGACGTTCATCTTCCTAAACCACTGGGGGTAGGTCCATGCATTTATTAATAGGTAGTATCACTAGATTATGCCTTCCTGGAGGAAAAACCTCAAGAAAGGGGGTACTTGAACTGAGGCATCATCGCTCAACTGGTCTTCATCACGAAATTATCTTGAAATATTAGGCTTTTTCACCGTAGAGACATCTTTAAAATTTATCAATATATTCCATGGTCAAGTAGTATATCTAGGGAGATGACTCAAGAAAGACATGGAATCCATAACCCATTTCTATATTATGCATGTACAATTTTTTCCTTGCAACCAATGCCTACATGTTTTGAGTTAACCAGAAGGTAGTTAGAGTCATAGTTAATGGATATTTTGGCCTCTACACCATCATTGGATCCCTTTTCCTAAGATCCAAACTCAATACACTTTAATACCATTTCCATAAATCCTAAAACAAACATCACAACTAGATAATTTTCAAACTCTAGTTTTATGGCATAAACGACCACTATGATACCACTCTATAACAATCCAACTCATCGGGCCTTGACTAAACAATGATAATCCAAGTGTGACACCCCAATCCCACCTCTAATAATCCATGGGCTGGTGTCCAGTTCCAAGTAGTCATATAACACACATGGGGGTAATTAGCTTAAAGTACCCCCACACACAAATCGCCAAAAATCCAAACAGTTATGAAAGGTAAAAAAACCCTGATACCATAATGAATGCATAAAATCTATCCCATAATCAGATTATGAAAAAGTACTAGAAATCATAAGGGACAAATACAAGCCCACCAAAACTAGAAATAAAGTCCAACTTGCTCAGAAGGAGGGGACTACTATCAACTACAATATTGTTCTGAACCTTGGTCTGTCTAGCACAAAACTATGCTCCACTTACTCCTGATCCTCCAAAGACACCATTAAAATGGATTGTCATCTACCTAATACATGACATGTGCAAAAATAGACCATGTAGGGGTGAGTATAACAATACCCAGTAGGAAACTTTGAAATTATCAAACATAAAACATCAAGAGTATTCATCATATCAATATGTAAGTATGTCAATCAAGATATTAGTCACAAATTTAATATAAAATAAAACCATATATACTCATAAAAAAATCCAAGTCTTAATAGGTATCAACCACTACCAACTATAGTATTCTTCTTGAGGCCTTAGGGTAACACTTGTTCTTGGAGTAATCACTCCATAAGCCATGATGCACTGATGAAGCTCATCCAAGAAGTCATGATCATTTGGCCTCACCAAATAATTACACACTAGATTTCCAAGGATCTCAAAAACTAAAAATTGGGATCTAACCAGGACTACTGGGAGACACCGGGAACCCTTAATATAACTATGAAGATCTTGATACATAGATAGGAGATCACGCTTAGGACAAAAGGGGGATGTCACAAACCCAATATAGAAAACTCTTCATATAGGGAATTGATGCCCATGTAAGTTGGTCACACCAATGACAAAAAACCTACCAAGGGAAATAAAATAAATGATAAAGGACACAAACCCTATATCATGAAAGGATACCAATAACTCTATCTAAGACTAACTAGTAGAGGGGATCACAATCCCATGTCGAGGACATAATGTCGCACTATACCCTCATAAGGTTAGACCAAGGGAACACAATCAAATGATATTGTTCTAATCTGAAAATTATCAAGGGAAACCAACCAAGCCCACACAATAGATGAACTAAGAAGAATGAGGGATCCAAAATTATCTTCTAGGAGTACATAACATGTCCCATAATGATAAAAAACACATCTCAATAAGTATGGAACTACCCATGTCTCACATTCCCAATATATTCATTTCCCCATAATTCATGGTGTGTTTACATGGTGCACAACATGTATATACTCTTCCGACACTCGGTGTTCCACTTTCCTATGCTTGTGTACATCTACCCATGCTTGTGTACTTCAGGATGTGACCATGTACTTGGTCGTATCTGAGTACTAGGATGTGCCTGTGTACCATACCCATGCCCATGTTCCCGGTCATGCTCATTATTGTGTACCATTTAGTGTACATGCTGAGGCACCATCACCAGGTCACATAATGTGTGATATTATTCTTTGCGTGTAAACCCTAGCACCATAGAATGGGGACTACATGATGTGTGTTCTTCAGACTGCATGCCGTGTAATTGGTAATTTCTCAAAAAATCCAAACTGTTCACATATTCACCCACAACACCACCACCACTGAGTCCACTACTAATAATCCCAAAAACTCAAGTATCTGAGTTATCTAAGCTTGGCCACCATCATTGGCCAGAATCCAGACATCAAATCTGATCACGAATCACCACCATCACAATACGTCATCTGAACTCTAAAAGCCACGAACCAGGGATCCTCTGATCTAATCTGATCTACCTCCAATCACACGCTGCTATCATTTCACCTCAATTTCACCCTTTATTGTGAACCTCAACCATGCTATTGATCTATTATTATAAATAATTATATCACAATGATCGAATACCAAGTATTCCTCAAACCACAATGTAAATAAATTTATGATGATGAACATGTGAAGAAATAGGGGGAGAAAAGAACAAATCAAAAAATTTGTAAAAAAACTCATCTATTGTTCATGTTAGCCTCGCTTAATTTCCATTATAACTATAAATGAAGAGTAATCAAATAAAAACAATAAATCCCCAATATATTTAGAATAAACATGAACCTGCAAGCACGATCGACTCACGAATAAAATTGTTAGAAGAATTGATTCATGTGAATCACAAGATAATAAAATGAGGATAAATCCATATAATAAAACTCCTTACCTTGGGTTAAGATCAATTTCCAATGAAAAATAAATCCATGTCATCATCATTGGCGAGATCCTCGAACTACATTGGAAAAAATGATCCTTGATCTACTGTCATCATTTTCCAAGCCTTCCTCTAATGCTCCCTCTCAATCCTCAGGGTTATGTGGCTAGCCCTAGGAATTATCCATAAGTGTGCTTAAATATAGAAAGGGTTAGACTGATTTTATAAAAATAATAAATAAATAAATAAAATAATTTATTTTATATTTTCACCCACGACAACACTTTAACAAAACAAGCAACACCGACAAAGATTATGTCACACCTAGGGTAAACACCACACTCTAGATTCAATGACGATCTTAAATTTTTGATCTAAGTTCCCATTCGAAAGTTACTCCATTATTCCATAAAAACTATGCACGCGTGATATAAATATATTTAATATTTATATAATATCAAAATCAAGTTTCTCTAGGCCTCAAAATCTTGTGCCATTTCAGCTCCTGGATTCAAAAATATTTTTCAAAATATTCCAAATTCTTACAAGAAAAAATAGGGATGTTATGATACAAACAATACTTAAATTGTAGATGTCTGTATATGATGGAATATATCACTTGATTATCTATTAGTTTTAACCTTTCATGAATTTTCTTTGAATAACTTTTGAAGTTGTACTATACAATCATTACAACTCTTATTGGTTGTCTATTATAAATATATCCTTGTTTTGTATCAATTATCTGATAATTGCAATAAATATAGACAAACATATTTACTATCTAAAAATTATTTATATGTGATCAAATAAACAGAATATTAATTTAAAAGATTTAAAAATTTCATTTTAATTTTTGGTATTATAATAAAGGTATTATAATATTTTTAGAGTCAACCCTAAAGCACTGATTTTTCACAGTCCTAATTTCCACAAGTATTTGTGGTTTGTAAAGAGTATATGAATTATACAAATCATATCCCATAGGAGTGTCAAACTAGGTGTAAAGTTATGCCTCTTTGTCATGAACTAAGTGGTGATTGAGTTAATACCCAATACGCCCATTTCATGGTTACTACCCCAAGGTGCATCTGTGTGAGAGCCTGCATCCACTTGTTGTATCTAGTGAGGGAATCCATTGATAGAAAAACCACATAGTATTTACCTTACTAAAATTTTAGGGTTTTCCCTCAATTTTTAGAGGTTTATCTAATTTTTTATGATTCATAAAGAGTATATAAATTATCTAAAGCATATCCCCCAAATGTGTCAAACCAGGTGTATATTTAGGCCTCTTTTGTCTTGTATTGAGTGAGTATTATGTTAGTACCCAATACTCTCCTTTTAGGGTTACTACCCCTAGGTGCATCTATTCCATATCCTGTATTCACTTGTAGTATCTAGTCAGAGATTTCATTGATAGGAAAACTACATAGTTTTTAATTTACTAAAATCTTAGTAAGCTTTCTTATTTTTAGACTTACACTTGAGTCCTCTTTAATGTTTTATTATTTTTAAAGAGCATGTGAATCATAAAAAGCATCGAGAGTGTCAAGCAGATAAGCCTCTTTGTCGTGCATCAAGTGATATTAATTAGTGATATTAATTATCAATCAGTTAGTTAATATTATGAATTAGTTATAATTATTATTAACTAATGTTATATTAATTATTAACAAATTTTAAAAAATTATGAAAATGCTAATTAGGCCAAATTATTATTAATTAAAATAGTTTTAGTAAATTTTAATTACCTTAATAATAATTAATTATGAACAATGATTACTAATTATTATTAATTATTTGTTAATAATATTTATGAATAACTAATTATTACTAAATATTAATTATTTACATTTTAATAAATTATATATTAATAATAATTTATTATTACAAGTAAGAAAAAATTACTATTAATTACAAATTATTATTCATATTTATTAATTAAATTCAAATTAATTAATAAATATTAAAACGAAAAATTAATTATTAACTACTAAGTGATAATAAATTTTAATTAATCCACAATAATTTTTAAATTACTAATTAAGACTTCTTATTAAATAATTAAAAATTATTAATAATATTTAATAATTATTTAGTAATTAATTAGTAGACCCTAATACTAACTTTTAATTATCAACTAATAACTAATATTAAATATTAAATAATCCAAAATAATTTTTAAATTACTAAGACTAATTATTAATTAATTAAAAATTATTATTCATATTTATTTATTTATTAGTAATTTATTAATAAATATTAATACTAACTAATAATCTTTAACTACTAAGTGATATTTAATATAATAAATATTAATACTAACTAATAATTTTCCACTACTAAGTAAAATTAAATATTAGTTAATTAATCCATAATAATTATTAAATTACCAAGACTACTTATTAAGTAATTAAAAAATATTTTCTATATTTACTAATTAACAATCACTTCATTATATTAATATTAATACTAAATATTAGTTTTGAACTAAATAGTGATTTAATAATTATTAAACTATTAACTAACACTAATCACTATTTAATTACTAACTATAATTCATTAAATAAAAATTATTTATTTAAATTTATTTTTTATTATTAAAAAAATAAATCTATTTAATAAAACATCTAATAAAACAAAAAAACTTCAAAAAACTAGAAATTAAAAAACTAAATAAATAAATAAATAAATAAGTCATGCAACTTAATAATATTCCTAATAAAAAACAACTTAATTAAATACATTATAATACTAACTACTAAATTATATAAATAATTAAATATGAAAATTAATATTAAATAAACTATCAAAAAATAATAATAATAATAAAAGAAACTTAAATATAAAAATAAATTCTACTAAATTTTGAATATAAAAAATTTTAAGCAATGAAAATATTGATTACAAAAATTTTAATTAGTGGAGAGAACACACAAATTTGAACTAAAATGGAAGGAGGGGGGGGGGGTTATAAGGAAAGTGGTAGTGATCACCAAATCATATGGTGCTCTTCATGGTTGATTTGGGAGAAGAGTGTCGTATGAATTGGCGCACTTATCTCAAACTGAACAAGGAGAGTGTCAATTTAATCAGTGCTCTCCTATTGGTGGTTGAGAGTGCTAAATCTTATGACTTTCTCAGATCGAACTAATGAGTGCCAAATCATTTAGTGCTCGATAGTCCTAGATCCCTAAAAAAACTTACACTTATTTAATTTAAAAAATATCTCATTATCATATTTTTTCTAGACTAGTGTCAATGCCAGGGAGATCTATATCCTCTCCCACCAACCCACATTCTCTCTCCTCTATCCTTACTTTCTCTTTTTATTTTAATAATCACTGATCTAATATATTTTATCTAAATGATTTCAAAATTTCAATGTTTTATCACTGTTTTGATTTTTGATATTTAAATGATTGATTATAGACCCATATTTGATAGGTTATTTTTAACTTCAATATTTTCATATATAAATATAGATTGGCATTGAAAATTTATAGCGTATTTTTTAAACTCTTATAATGTAAAATTCATAAGAACATGTACATACATATACATTAGTATTCATACACATATATAAATTAATATATATATATATATTCACAAACATTATATATATATATATATATATATATTATTTGTATGATATCAAAAATTTTATCTTCTAATAATAATTCCATCGTGATATTGAGAAGAATAACCCTAGACTAATAAATGATAGGTTTTTTAAACATTGATTTTTTTTCATATAATGTATTTTCATGTACGTATAAAATTACATATCAATACAATTCTATACAAAAATATATGTATAATTACAACCAAATATAAGTATATACATGCATACATACATACATATATATATAAGATATACAAATATAAATATTTATAAGTATATTTTAATAAAAGCACATACATACATCTATATATTATTATATGTACATATACATACATACATACATACATACATACATACATACATACATACATACATACATACATACATACATACATACATACATACATACATACATACATACATACATACATACATACATACATACATACATACATACATACATACATACATACATACATACATACATACATACATACATACATACATACATACATACATACATACATACATACATACATACATACATACATACATACATACATACATACATACATACATACATACATACATACATACATACATACATACATACATACATACATACATACATACATACATACATACATACATACATACATACATACATACATACATACATACATACATACATACATACATGCATACATACATACATACATACATACATACATGCATACATACATACATACATACATACATGCATGCATACATACATGCATACATACAGGCATACATGCACACATACATGCACACATACATACACACATACATACACACATCCATACACACATCCATACACACATCCATACATACATACACACATACATACATACACACATACATACATACACACATACATACATACATACATACATACATACATACATACATACATACATACATACATACATACATACATACATACATACATACATACATACATACATACATACATACATACATACATACATACATACATACATACATACATACATACATACATACATACATACATACATACATACATACATACATACATACATACACACATACACACACACACACACACATACATACATACATACATACATACATACATACATCCATACATACATACATCCATACATACATACACACATACATACATACATACATACATACATACATACATACATACATACATACATACATACATACATACATACATACATACATACATACATACATACATACATACATACATACATACATACATACATACATACATACATACATACATACATACATACATACATACATACATACATACATACATACATACATACATACATACATACATACATACATACATACATACATACATACATACATACATACATACATACATACATACATACATACATACATACATACATACATACATACATACATACATACATACATACATACATACATACATACATAAATAAATAAAAATATAAGTATATGCACACACACACACATATTAAAGTAATTATTTACAAATCAACATAAACATATGTACATTCAAATATAAGTATATAAATCAATACAAAGATATATATATATATAGTTATGTACAAATATATATTAATGAAGTTATTTATATGAATAAATATAATTATTTACAATCATATATCTATATTAATGTAATTATTTACAATTATACATCTACAAACATATAAATATATTAATGTAATTATTTAAAAATATACATAAATATAAGCACAAAAAAATATAAGTTTATACATCAATACATACAGACACATATTTAGGTATATAAAAATATATTAATGTAATTATTTACATATGTACAAATATATTAATGTAATTATTTACAATTATACATCTATATTAATTTAATTATTTAAAATTATATGTTTACATGCATAAATATATATTAATGTAATTATTTACAAATATACATAAATATAAGTACATATAAATATAAGTATATACATAAATACATAAATAAATATATATTGGTATATACAAATATATTAATGCAATTATTTACCTACATACAAATATATTAATGTAATTATTTATAATTAGTCATCTATATAAGTACATAAAAATATTGTTGGGCATGTATTGTCTCAATAATACTCTATAATTTATGATTATTTTGATGTTAAAAAATACCCTTGTTTGTTTTCTAATGAAGTTTTTTTGAGTGAGTTCTACAGGAATTTATATTTCATTTTAAGAAATTTAGCGTTATAGGAATGAATTTGGAAACATTGTTTTCAACCCTAAGTTCAGAAATTAAACGTATGGTTCATCAACCCTACCTTATGTTGATAAGTGAAATGCTTTCATATATTATCAACCCTATGTTATGCTAAATTAGTTTGCATTTAGATAAATATCCTTACGTTTAGAGAATCATCAAAATGTATGGATCATAAATCCTATGTTGGAGTCTGAATTTACTGTTCCTAACCTATATGTGTAAAAGTTGAATGTATGGTTAGTCAATGTTATGTTTGGAATTTCATTCTGATAAGGATAAAGGTATGGAATATCATCCCTATGCTTGGAAAATAAACCATACTATATGCAAAGGAACCCTACCCTACACTACAAAAAAGAACCCTATGCTACACAAAGGAACCCTACGCTACATAAAGGAACCCTATGCTATGCAAAGGAACCCTACACTATGAGTATAAACCCTACATTGTGTTATCAACAGTGAAGTTTTTCAAGCCTCATTTTTAATTAGATATTACTACAATAGTCAAGTCATAATTAAAGACTGATTCAAGGATCATTTTGATTGTTTCAAAGAACCATGTTTATCGAAAAAAGTCACTCTTATTTATAAGGAAAGTTACAAATCCCCTAGTCGATTGGAATTTGAATTACTACGATCAATCAGGATATTCTTTTGGATATAGAATACCAAATCAAGTTTTCTATTATATATATTATTTCAGAGTATATCTTCAAAAATATGTGTGTGATAAGCGATTCACATACATGACTATATTATTGAAATTATCTTTTACAGTGCTACTGCAATAAACAATTGATTCTGAAAGAAGCTATACTTTGGAGATATACATGTTCAATCTTTTACTATTGTAATATTATTACTACTATTTAAGTTTCTACCTTATTGAATATATTTTTTCAATAAGGATCACTTAAAACTATTTAATTCTTGAAGATATTTTTTTCTAAAGAAGAGTATCTATCAATTGTCAGTTTCTTGCTGCTGAAACTATGAATATTAACCTAAATCTATCAAATCAAATTATTTTGATTTATTGAAGTTTTAATTTCTTGTACTCAGTTGTAGAGGAGTATCGGCTTCTCGATCTTAGCTGTGGGTAACTAGTTCTCTATTAAAGAACTGGAAGACTTTGTTTTTAGTCTTTTTTTAAAGGTGTCAACTACCTGCACTCAGTTGTGGGTTCTTGGTCATGTGATAAGAGGACCATTCTAGTGAAATTTACTAAGCTCACAGAGAGAGTGATTAGTAGAGTAAACTAAGGGATATTTTTTCCCTGAACCACTATAAAAATATTTGTTCTCTATTTCTGTTTATCCACTGCATATTTACATATAGAATAAAAACACTACATATCTGCATAAATCACAGTGGGTGTCAAAAACCAGAATTGTGAAAGATTTTTGAAAAGACACAATTCACCCCTATTATGTTACTTTTTATATTCTGACCAAACAATTGGTATTAAAGGAGATGTTTTGGATAAATATATAGAAAGCTAAAATTTATAAGGTCTATACAAAGATGGAAATATATGATCCTAGATAAGGAATGTCTATGGTATGTGTTATATATTTTAATGATAAAAATTATGGATGCTGGAAATATTGAATGATTATCTATATGAAGAATCTTGAATTGAAAGTCTACTATAAAATTATTACTCCTTATAAGATTCCTAAAAAACCAAAAACTTGGGATGCAACAACATAAGCCTAATATGATATGAATTAAAAGGAAATGAATGCTTTTATTTGCATTATTGGACCATATGAACTCAATTATGTATCACAATGTCTAACTACCTATTAAATGTAGAAAACTATTGTAGTTTCGTATGAAGGAACATATAATCTTAGATATACAAGATATGCTACAACAAAGCTAAAATTCAACACATTCAGAATGTTTGATGGTGAAATCATCACATAGATGAATGTAAGGCTTACAAAAAATTATAAACAATATTACAACATTAGTTTAACCCATCAAAAAATTTGATCAAGATTTAAAATTACTAAGAGTAGTACATTTTAAATGGAATGTAATATCTACTACAATTTTTCAATAATCAAATTTCAAAGCAAATTTCAAAGATCTGACAATGAAAGAACTAATTGAGAAACTGATGATGTATGAAGAATAAATGTAGCATGATGCTGAAGATCATAATATTATAGTTAAGAAAATAGATACTACTCTAAAAGTGACATCTAAAAAACATATCATAAGATCAAATAAAAAAGAAAAAACAGAGAAGAATTCAGATTCATCTGATTCTAAAATGGAATTAGATCAACTAGCCATAAAATTCAGAAAGTTTTATAAGAAGAAAAGGGGATTCATAAAATCCTTTAGGAAGGATGAAAAATAACCAAGAGAAGTTATATGTTATGAATAAAATAAATTGGGTCATATCAGACCTAATTGTCCTCAGCTAAAAGATGAAAGAAAAAGGCAATATTGGAAGAATGATGATTATGGGCACAAAATAAAAATAGAAATAAAAGCTACATGGAGTGTATCTGAAGACTCTAACATCCCTTCAAAGTATGATTTACAGAAGGAGCAACCAAATCTAAAATCCAATTTGTGCTTTATGGCTGAAGAAGAAAATGTACAAACTTATTACTCTTCTGATTCTGATACTAGTAGTTTCTCAATTGATAAATTGACATCCTACTATTCTATGGTAGAAGAAAAATATGATTCCTTATTAAAGAAACATAAATACTTGAAAAAAACTCATAATTCTGTTTTAGGTGAAAGAAAAGCTCTATTAAAACAACATCAAGAGTTGATTGAAAAATTCAACTCATCTACTACAAACTATGCTGATTATGGAAAAAGGATAAAAATATTATAGGATGAAGTATAATCCTATAAGAGTTATGATCTTATTTTTACTAAAGGAGAAAATACTCTAAATGAAATTCTTAGAAATAATGTCATTAAAAGGGAAATATTTGGAATAGGAAGTAAGGGTGAAAAATAAAAATTGTATAAAAAACATTTTGTGCCTAATTCCAAAAATATAACCTATTATAATTGTGAAACAAAAGGCCATGTAACTAATAATTTTTATTTGAAAAATCCTCAAATTAGTGGTATTAAAAGAGCCTTTATTTCTAAAAGTTTTTCTAAATAAAGTTATGGGAACATAAAGCAAATCTGGATTACTAGATCATTTCTAGCTAACACTGCTGAACCTAAGAAAATATGGGTACCCAAACAAATATCTATTTAAATAATTTTGTAGGAAATAGGCCATAGAAACAAAAATGATATATGGTATATGGACAGTGCCTGTTCCAATCATATGAGTAGAGATCTATCAAACTTTCATATGCTAACACAAATGGATGGAGGTCTTGTCAATTTTGGTGACAATGCCAAAGGAAAAATAATTAGAGCTGTAACTATTAGATATACAAAAACTCACTCAATAAACAAATTATTGTATGTATAAGGGTTAAATTTAGAGCACCTAGAACTGAAAATGTTTATATTTTGGATTTAAATTCCTTATGTAAACAGAAAGATGAATCATGGATTTGGAACAAAAGACTTGGAAAATGTAATATATATGATTTACATAAATTATCCAATAAATAGTTAATTTCTGATTTTACTAGTCTTAATTTTTACAATGATAGATTCTATGAGGTATACCAAATTGGTAATCAACAAAAATTTTCCTTCAAATCTAATAACAAAATTGCTACATCAAAACTTTTAGAACATATTCATATGGATTTTTTTGAATAATTAAGGTTATAAAGTTTGGTTGGTAAATTATATGTTTATGTTTTAGTATATTATTATTATAGATTTACTTGGGTTTATTTTCTAAAACTCAAAAGTGAAGTTTTCACTGTTTGTGAAAGTTTTTGTAAAACTGTTCAAAATGAAAAAGGTTTTAAAATAATTTCATTAAGAAGTGGTCATGATGGAGAATTTAAGAATAAATAATTAAATTATTTTTTCTCAAATATGGGTTTTAAACACACCTTCTCTACACTAAGAACACCTCAACAAAATGGAATTATTGAAAGGAGAAATAAGACTATTCAAGAAATGGCAAGGAAAATGCTGAATGAATACAGTCTTCCTACCTATCTTTGGGAATAATCTATAAACACATATTACTATATTATGAATAGATTTTTAATAAGTCCTATTTTAAAAAATACACCTTATGAATTTTGGAATAACAGAAAACCCAATGTAAAGTACTTTAATGTTTTTAGATGCAAGGTGTATATCTTGAATATCAAGGAAAACCTTGGTAAGTTCAATCAAAAAGCCGATGAAGGAATATTTTTGGGATATTTTGATACTTTTAAATCTTATAGAGTATTTAATAAAAAGTCAAGGATTGTTGAAGAATTAGTTCATGTGAAGTATGATGAAGCTGTCCCTTTTATTAAAAAGAAAGATCAAACTGATGAAGTTACTGACTCTTTTGATAACATGAGACTTGAAGCCTTTAAAAATAATTTTGAAAATGATATTAATAAAATTCAATCCATTTTAGAAGAAAAAAATACTAAAGAACTTGAAATTTTCTTGCCTATACAGTTGAGAACTCTAAAGAACTATCCTTTAGAAACAGTTAGAGGAGTCCTAGACACAAGAATTAGAACTAGTAGAAACGTAGGACACCTAGTTGAATTATCCGCCTTTATATCTCAGTTAGAGCATAAGAATATTGATTAAGCCTTAGAATATGAGAGATGGATATTAGTTTTGTGAGAATAGTTAAACTAGTTCAAAAGGAATGAAATTTAGGAACTAGTAGAAAGACCAACCAATTATCCAGTTATAGGAACCAAGTGGGTATTTAGAAATAAACATGATGATCAAGGGATTATAATATGAAATAAAGATCGATTAGTAGATAAATTATATAATCAGGAATAATTTATATATTATGATGAGGCATTTTCCCTTATAGTAATATTAGAAGCCATTAGAATCATTTTAGCTTATGCATCTCATATGAATTTTAAATCATATTAGATGGATGTTAATTCTTTATTTTTAAATGGTTATTTAATAGAGGAAGTTTATGTTGAACAACTCCTTGTTTTTAAAAATTCTCAAAAACAAAATTCTATTTTTAAACTTACTAAAGCTCTCTATGGCCTTAAACAAGCACTTAAATCTGAGTATGAAAGATTAAGTTATTTTATTTTGAAAAATGATTTTTTTATTGGATTGGAAGATATAACAATTTTTAAGAAAACCATTTTTCCTAATAACTTATTAATTAAAATTTATGGTGATGATGTTATTTTTTTGTTCAACTAATAAAAATATTTGTAATTATTTTTCAAATTTATGCAAAAAGAATTTCAAACGAGTATAACTAAATTTATTTTTAGTATTTCAGATTCACCAAAAATATTTTTGAAATTTATTAAATCAAAGTAAGTATATTATTCATTTATTAAATTTTTTTGGACTTGATAACAATAAGACATATGAAACTCATATGTGTACCAATATAAAAATTGATTTGGATGAATTTGGAAAACTAGTTTACAATAAGTTATATAGAGGTATGATTAGTAGTTTGTTATATCTTACTGCTAGAAAACCGTAGATTATGTTTTTTGTATGTCTTTGGGCTATATTTCAATTAATTCCAAAGGAGTCTCACCATACTGCTGTTAAAATAATTTTTAGATATTTAAGAGGAGTTGTTTTTTAATCTCTTATTTACTGCAAAACTTATGATTTTAATTTGATTTCATATTAATATAAAGACTTGAGGGGTTATATATAAGATAAAAAAGTACCTTAGGAACCTATAAATTTTTAGGAAAATCTTTAATTTCATGGTCAAGTAAGAAACAACACTTTGTTTCCCCATCAACTACTAAGGAAAAATATGTGTCTGCTGGCAGTTGATGTGCACAAGTATTGTGGATGAAAAACACTCTACTGGACTTTGGAATAAACTTTAATAGTATACCTATTTTATGTGATAATACTAGTGCTAGAAATATTTCAAAAAATACTATAAGTCATTTTAGGACTAATCATATTGATATACAATATCATTTTCTAAGAGATCATGTTCTTAAAAAGGATATATCTTTAGAATTTGTTAATACTAAATATCAATTAGATGATGTTTTTACTAAACCACTTCCCAATACTAGTTTTTATTTTATTAAGGGGGAGTTATGAATATTTTAGTTTAAGTAATTTTTTATTAATTTATTTTCAGTCTCTCAATTTTTATTTTGGTAAGTTTTATTTAATATATTTTGATTATTTTTATTCAATTATGTTTTAATTTGTTTAAAAAATAATTTCATTTCAATTTTATTATATTTTTATTTTAAAAATTAAAAACTTAATTAGTACATCATCAATTAGTGAAATAAAACTATTTCTCTTATCCCTCTCTCTTTCTCCTCTCCTATATGTCCTCTCAGTTTACAATGTATCTCTCTCTCTTTTGATTCCTATGTGCTGAAACCCTAAACCTTTAATCCCTTCAGTATAAAAATCTTTAGAGATGGAAACCTCATGATGATCCATGGATGCTGAGTTGGAGAACAAGGTCTATGATTCTGGGAAAGCTCGCAAGGTGTTGCAGGGAAAGGTAATTTATTTTGGCTATTTATATTCTAAAAATATTTCACTTAAGGAATCTATGTGATTTCAAAGTTTGGTTTATACTTTTGGATAAGATAACATACTGATGTTATATGAAATAAAAGTAAAGGAATTTAGCCGAAATTCTTTGTTTAGTCTTGGATTCTAATACGGCACTATTGTCTCTATGATTAATGATTCTGAGTTTTCTTTGTCCTCTGTGGAAATGTATGAGATGCTTTGTTTTCCCCATAAGAGGTATTTTCAATTTGATTTAAGGAATATCGATAATGTAAGTCATTTATTTGAGGAGATTATGTTTTCTTTGTTTGTAATAAGAAATGTCAAGAAGGTAATGTCAAAAGAACTTTCTACTGATCACTAAGTGTTGTTAAAGTTTATTCAATATGGGATTTTTTCTCGGACTAGATATCTTGAGAAAGTCCTTTACCCAGACATGTATATCATGTTTTTTGCTTATGAAAATGTTAAGTTTAATTTCTGTCGGTTTATGATAAGATATCTAAACCATTGTTTCCATGAGTATGTAAGGATGAGATATTATCCTTATGGAAGGATCATTTCATTTTTGTTATGAAGGAAAGTAAATATTTTCAACATGTTTTTTGGTAGATCTTGTCACTGTAGCAACACATTGAATGTTGGAACTGTAAATAATCTTGGTTTTGTTTAGAGAAATTCATGAAACAGTTTTCTACTAGTTGGTGAAGAACAACAACAAAGGTTGTTGGTAGATGCTCAGGGGGAGAAAAGTATAATTCCTTTAGTTGGATCTGTTAGACATAGGATTGAAGATAAAGTAACTTCAAGGGTAGAATAATCACTTGTTTAGAAAAGAAGAATAATTTCAATCAATGTTCTAGAGACTATAGTTGAATCAACTGTTGGAAGTAAGCATGATAATCCAATGGACGAGAAAGTCAAGAAAGAAGCTCAAATTCATGAAATTATCTATTAATATGTTCCTAATCCCAGAACTCTTGTTGTTACAAATTTTGAATTTACTGGAAGTTCTTTATTAAGAGACAGAACATCAGATGATGAAGAGCCATGTTTGTTCTTGATAAAATTTTATCACAGGGAAGCTATTCCTAACCTTGTCACTCTATCTCCTGAATCTTCTGATTTCCCTACTGAATCCTTAATTATGAAAGTAAATCTATTAAAGTATTATAACTCATTTCATATAGAGAAGTTAAAATCTGAGAAGAAAAAGTTTTAAGAATACAGAGTTACAACAGTTCCTAGATCAGATTTTGAAGCTCATAAGATTCATTTAAGATAATTCAAAGAAAATATCATTTCTATTTGAGATCTTAAAGATCTTATGGCCAAAATTTCAAGAGAATTTTTTTCCTTAAAGGATGAGTCTATCAAGAAGATAGAGTTTGATGAGTTTAAGCTAATGATTGGGATAGAATTTCAGTCTCTTAAGGAAAGAAATAGAGAATCCACCTCTTCTCTATAGACACCACTAGAATTTCTCAGAAGGTTTAAAGATATGAACTCTATACTGGCTGAGTTCCATGATAGTCTAGACACTCTTTAGTGTGATAAAATTTTATTAAATTTCCTTTTGGACAATCAGAGGCATATGATTAGTCAAATAACTTCAAATGAATCCTGGTTGGGACCAATGCTTCATCAAGTGAAGGACCAGTTGACCTCTTTCATCCAGTCAAAATAAGTTATGAATGAGTTTGTAAAATTCAATTTGGCTAGGAATTTTAAAGTTGGAAATGATTCAAGGAATCTACATCAACAATGGTCAGAAGTATTCAAAAACCATTTCCAGAGCCTTCTTTTTAAGCTTCTTGATATTAATAGTGTAGTTCAAGATCATCCTCATCCTGAAGAACCCTTTGTCCCTACCATTTTAGAACAAATCCCTTCATTTTGAATACTCTTTGATTAATTTTAGATTGTACTCTAACTTTTCAAACATTTGAATATGTTTTAATTTGCATTTAACCTTTTTATTCTTGTTTAGATTTAGATTTAGTTTATTTTAGTTCAATGTTTAAACATCCAATCCTAGGTTTTTTCCTTCCATGCCACTATTTATAACTATTCATAATAGTTTAGTGCTATATTAAAAATGTGGTTTATATTGTTTATTCTTTAAAACAATCTTTTTTATATCAAAAAAGGGGGATAAAATTTATAAGGGGAATAAGGGGAGAAGGGAGAATATTTAAAAACCATAACATTTCAATAGAGAAAATATTTAATTTATAATTATCTATTGTTCTTTATCGAAATAATACTATGAAATCAAAATATCAAAATATTTTCTATATCTATTTTCTATTTTTAAAAATCCTACATTCTCTTTAAATTTTTTTATGGATTATGTTATGGGTTTTGTGATCATCAAAAAGGGGGAGATTGTTGGAAATGTATTATCTTAACAATACTCTATAATTTATTATGATTTTTATGTTCACAAATACCCTTGTTTGTTTTCTAATGAATTTTTGTTGAGTGAGTTCTATTGAAATTTATATCCTGTTTTAAGGAATTTAGTGTTACAAGAATGAATCTGAAAACACTATTTTCAACCCTATATTCAGAAATTAAACATTTGGTTCATCAACCCTATGTTATGCTAAGAAGTTAAACCTTTACATATGGTATCAAACCTACATTACAATAAAATAGTTTTCATTTGGATCAACATCCTTATGTTTGGATAATTGTCAAAACATATGGATCCAAAAACCTACATTGGAGTCTAGATTTACTGTTCATACCCTATGTGCAGAAAAGTTGAACGTACAGTTAATCAATGTTATGTTCATAATGTTATGATGATAAGGATAAATGAATGGAATATCATCCCTACGCTATTCAATGGAAAGGAACCCTATGAAACATAAAGGAACCCAACACTACACATATCAACCCTACTTTGTGTTCTCAACGATGAAGTTTTTCAAGATGAGTTTTTAATTTGAGATTACTACAACAGTCAACTCAGAATTAAATACCGATTCAAGGATCATTTTGATTATTTCAAAGAATCATGTTCATCGTAAAAAATCACTCCTATTTATAAGGGAAGTTACAACTCCCACAGTCGATTGAAATTTGAATTACTGTGATCAATTAGGCTATTCTTTTGGATTTGGAATACCAAAGCCAGTTATCTGTTATATATATTATTTTAAAATAAAAGATCTATAAATTTTCAATTTCTTACTGCTATAACTATGAATATCAAACTGAATATTTAAAATCAAATTCTTTTGATTTATTGAAGTTTTAATTGCTCATACTCAATTATGGAGGAGTATCAGCTTCTCGATCTAAGATGTGGGTAACCAATTCTCTATTAAAGAACCAGAAAACTTTGTTTTTAGTCTTTTTTTAAAGGTTTAAACTGCTTACACTTAGTTGTGGATTCTTGTTCTTGTGATAAGAGATCCATTCTAGTGAAATTCACCAAGCTCGTAGAGAGAGTGATTGGTAGAGTAGACTAGGGAATCTTTGTGCCCCGAACCACTATAAACAAATGTGTTCTTTATTTCTATTTATCCACTGCATATTTTCATATAGAAGAAAAATATTTTATATCCACATAAATCATAGTGGGTGTCAAAAGCCAAAATTTTGGAAGATTTTTGAAAAGACACAATTCACCCCTATTGTGTTACTTTGTATATTCTGACCTAACAAATATAAGTATATACATGCATACGTGCTTACAAATTTATAAGTATAGAAAAATATAAATATTTATAATTATATTTTAATAAAAATATATAAATACATCTATATATATTATTATATGTAAAATTTTCCAAGTAAATCTCCAGTGAAAAATTTTCACTAAAAATATTTGGAATAAATTTTACAATGGAAGTTTTCAATTGAATTTTTTCACTGGTGATTTATAATTATTCATCTATATAAATACACACAAATATAAGTACGTATATTTATATATCCATTATTTATTATGAAAATTTTTATTGTAAATTTATACTTCATGCATGTATGAATGCAGGATTATGCGAGATCATTTATATATATATATAACATAAATATATAAATATAAAACATGTATGTTAAATATGTATAAATATAATATATATAATATATATGAATTATTATGTATTATTATACATTATTATTATTTATAATTAGATATTAGATATTAGATATTTTTATTTTATCTTTATATTCATAGGTTAATATGTAATGATTATTATCTATTATCATACTATACTTTTATTATTATATATTATATATTATATATTATATATTTAATAATATATATTCACCTTTAGATTTGTAGGTTAAATACTCTACACAATGAGTATCAATGGATTTCACCCCTCCCCCAAAGATGCCTCTAGCCCGGTAGTTGTGATAACGCCCCTAGGTGGCCCAACTAGTATATATCATTGAAGTGGCTTTATCTATGTGTGTCCTATCAGGATCAACAGACCCACCAAACCTCCCCAAAATAGGAAAAAATTATGTTTCCCCACACACTAGATGGGAAATTTGTTCTAAAAAAATCTAAATGATTGAATCAAGTTTAAAAACAATTATTGCTAAAAACCTGATGATTATATGCCTCCCTATTACACTTCTTAGGATCTCATTGTAGAAATTACCACACCATTTTCAGGTGGGTAACTGAGATGATGAAAACTGTGTTAGGGGTAATGTAGATTGTCCTTACTGGGAGAAGTACCTAAATCTCTATAAATATAATATATAAGAGGAACTCACCAAGGGATGGGATGAAAAAGGTAGATGGTGAAAAACTACCACTATTGAAACCCTAGCATAGGAGAAGACACTAGACTCTTGAGAAAGTAGTTCTCCCAAGAGCACTTCAAGTTAAGAGGAACTATATCCTCCAATTATAATAAGTTATGTACATAAAAAATATTTATGTAAGTATTAGAATAGGTGACCATTAAGACAATCATGGGTAAATATATAGAACGAATCAAGCCACCGTGAGAAACTATAACAAAAATTATTATAGTAACAGTTGACCATGCAATAAAACAAAACTAAATTTGTGTATACTTCATAAACATTCTATAAATTAATTCACAACCTTGTAATGAAACTTAAATCACTATGAGGATACTTTGAAAAAAAATCTATAAAATCACAAGTTACCACGAAGAAGTATACTAGTGACCTTGCAGTTCATACAAGGTCACTACAAAAGAATTATTCACATTTCAAAAGACTATGGGCCAGTATTCCTTAGGAATGAAGTCATTGTGAACATATAATCAATTTTTCATATATATTAATATATGATTCATTAATTCTTGAGACAATTCAAGTCACTTTTTTTTTTGTTGAATCCAAGTCACCAAGAAGTATAAGGAAGTAATAGTAGAGTACATTTTTATTAATGAAGTCAAATATTTACAAGGATAATAATTTATTAAATTCAATGTCATTAATATATCATTTAATGGTATTTAATGCATTAGTTTTTAAATAATTCATTTCCATCTATTCTTTTAGTACATGTAAGGTTCATCATTATTTTTCAATATATTTTTTCACAAGAATAGATATGGGAATAACTAAAATGTGTAAATAATATTGGTTAAGTTAATATTTTTAGAGAAATAATATCTTCATGGTTCTCTAATTTCATACATATACAATATACAAGGAATTCCAATCAACTATTGAAATTCCTAATGATTTTAAAATTAAAGGAGTCACTAATAGGATCATTTGAACTGACTTCCTCTGAATATATATCAAGCAACATAAGGGAATCAATAAAAATTATTTTTATTATTACTTCCTTTTTTTTGTTCTTTTATATTAGTTATATATTTCATATTATAACTTCATATATTCTTATGAATGTTTATTTTTTTTATAAATAAGAGTATTCAAACCTTTTTATTTATTACTATGAATAAATGTTGTAGATGTTCCTAGTACAATATTTGGGTAGTCTATTTACTGTTCTTAAACTGTTCTAGGTTATGGAATCACCTATTGGGTATAAAAATAACTCTTAATTATTTGAATTTTCTTAGTAGTGATTTCTATCAAGTAAATAGGATTATGATCTCCCTAAATTATGAACCTATTTTTTTTATTTTCTATGTGATTTAGTATGTTTAATATTTGTGTTATTTTTTAAGTGATTATTTTTATTATATATGATGCAAATATTATCTTCTACTATGTTAATTTAACTAGAATCTTATATCAAATATTACTTATAAACTAAATTTATTTTAGAATAATGTTTTATTTTGATTACAAGAATCTTTATGTGTTGGTTTTTTGGTGTGAGTATTTTTTTTTCAATGTTAATATATTTTCAAATATATTTAATAGAAATTTATTAGTTCATTTAAGTAGATTTTATAAAATATCAAACCATTTTCATTTTATATTTGTACTTATAAATTAAATTTTATGAGATGTGGTTTTATATTTTTTTTAAGTTTTTAAATACTATATTTTTTATATGGAAGTTGAATTCACCCCCTATTTTAGTACCTTTTGGATAACATTTGGTATCAAATTACTTCATCTATTTATTTATTAATTAGCCCGAATGGCCCAAAGGCCTTCTTTTTTATTTTATTATGGATAATCCCCCTTTTAAGGGTTGAAGGGGAACCCATACATAACCCATAGGCCCAATTCACAAGGCCCAACTGACCTGCAATACATGACCCGAAGGCCCAGAGGCATACCATGCCCAATACATGACCCGTAGGCCCAACCCACTTGAGATGACCCTCCATAGCTTCTGCGCCATTGATCACCTAGCACCCCACCTTGCATTTATGATTTTCTAGAATTTTCCCGTACAAAGCTGCACGGTGCCTGGTCCCGATGGCGGCTGCCATACCCTCTCATTCTTTCAATCCGGTTATCTCTGCTTCTGGTGACTTCTACTCTTGTTGCTCTGATCCTCTTCTGGGGCCTGTTCTATGTGAATTGGGATACTCCATGGTCTATGTGGCCTAAAGGCCCTGTGGCCCGAAGGCCTTTGATGACCCGAAGGACCTGGAGAAAAAATTTCAAGCATATCATGTAGGTACCATGAGACATTATCCTTAAATTCATATGTATAAGGAACCTTACAATAGAATCACTTAACTGGATAATTTCTATATCTCTTAGGAGTAAACTATAACCAATAAATTTAATCACTTTACCCAATGCATTAGATAGATATATCATACTCAACTTTTATAATATATATATCAAGATCATCCACAATTCATATAAATTTACAAAAACAATAGAATTAATAAAACACATATACATTTTACTCTAATCATAAAACCCATTTTAATTGGAATTATATCCCATAAGCAATAAAAAATTTAGTTATCTTATAATGATGATAAAACCTTTTTGTTTCCTTATAAAAACGTTTTAAAACAAAAAATTCCCAAGATATTAAGAGAAATTTTTTATTTGAATATAACCATGGAAATATTTAATGGGATCACAATAATTAATAATTACTATGATGATGGGTAAGGGAAGTTAATCCATATACATTAAAAAATGTTCTTTTTCACTTTTGAAAAAATTTGAAAATAACCCATATAGAAAATTATGAAAGGATTAATTTTTAATACTTTGTAATGAATTTAAAAATTAATTGAAAATTATATTTATAAACACTTAAATCATAAATAATAACATTATTGAAAAAATTAAAATATCATCGGCATGGAAGAAAAAGAGTTGGGAAGGAAACTTTAAAATAAGTTTAAAAAAAAGTTTATTACCTTCAGACCAACTCGCCACATACGTAATTTAATTCATATATAATAAAAATAGATTATTTAATTTATTAAGAACATTTTTTAGGTGTATTAAATTTTTATTATCCTTTTTATTTCATTTATTACCATTCCTAATAGAGTTATTAAATCAGTTAAGTTCATGTCAGATGTTTTTTGTATATTCGGTTCATAATCACAAAGAATCTTTGGTAGGTTAACCATGTTCAAAAGTTTAATTGTAAAATATTCTAAAAAATATTAATCATGGAATAATTTTCAGTTTTATGCATTAAATAGAACTTTATAACTAATTAAATAAGACAAACATGAAAAAAAATCACATTTCTTCAAGGATGTGGTAATCACACATACACACAAGCGTTATTATTATTTTCCAATGAATGGAAGGGTTATAAGATATGTAATATCTTATCATTACATAATCATAATTATATCATTAATATCATATATATTACTTAAATAAATCATGATAACTGATCTTGTGAGGTGGTTTTGAAAAATGAAATACATCGCTCCATGAAGGTGGTAGTCCACACTTATGCACGAGCAATATTTTCATTTCCTATGAGATGGTAAAGGAGATGGAAAAGGGATGATAAATAAAAATAATAACATTTAATTATATTTAAGATAATTATTTTATTATATCGAAAATTTTATAGAATATTTTAAGGAGGTATAATAGTAAATAAACATGAAAACACTTGACTAAGTATAGCGACCCATGCTTTTCAAACATTAAAATTACATTTTTTTTGGATTAATTAAACATTATAAAAATAGATTCCCAAAGGCCATAGTTGGTATAGTGCCTTTGGAAACATGGAAAAATAAACACTAGTACATAAGTGAGCTACATAATATCCCACTAGGTTCTTCTTGACTAGCACCCTTCTTAGACATATCAAATTTAGTACATATCATCATAACCTAGGGGAAAAGAAACATAAAAGGGGTGAGCTCAAATGCTCAGTAAGGGTAAAAATGGGAGACATGTAAGCATAAACCTGAGTATAAGGGTATGAGAATGTGATACTATAAATAAAAGATCATACCCAGTATATCAAAGATCATAATCAAAATCATTGCATAAATATTGGTAGTTCAAGAGACATGAATCATATAGAAAAAAGAGAATAATCCATTAAAGCATATCATAAGAATAAGACATGGAATTGTGGTAAACACATAATCATATAATTATTTCCATATCAGCCAAGGAATCACTGCCAAGACCATCTTAGTAGTATGAGTTTACTCCCCATACCATCATAGTAGTCATGGTTTACTCCGATGGCCATTATAGTAGCATGAGTTCACTCATCATACCATCTTAGTAGTCATGGTTAACTCCCATGGCCATCATAGTAGTCAAGGTTCACACCTAAGACCATCTTAGTTTATCTCATGAGATATAAAACTTTACCCAATGCATTGGAGGGAGATATAGGCCCCACCCATCACATAATGAAATCATACATACATGTTCCACAAGATCATAAATAAACATATCATAACCCATGAAATGAAATGGGTATCATAAACATGTAATCCTATCATAACCTGTGGAAATATATAGGTTTCATAATCATTTCATCATTAGCATAACCCCTGAAAATAATCGGGTTTCAAAATCATATAACCCATGAAATATAATTGGGTTTCATAAAATCATGCCATCAAAACAGAATCCATTCAAAGAAATAATATGAATGGAAAAATTGAATAATTTCCCCATAAAGTCATGAGTAACACCAATAGATGTTATCTTAGATGGAAAATAATTTTGAAATATCTTTTAAAGACAATTCTATAGAGGAAAATATCCTTTCTTGTTTAAAAAAGTATTTTTAATACATAAAACCATTTAAAAATATTTTTATTTGAAAATACCTTGAAAACTTATAAATAATGCATGAAATAATTTTGAAAACCATTTCCCATTAAAACTTATAAAATAAGATTCAAAACATTTTAAAACCCCTTTTCTTCAAAAACACTTTGAAAACTTATAAAAATAGATTGAATTTTTTTTGAAAACCATTGTACTTGAAAACTTATAAAAGAATACTGAAAACATTTTGAAAAACAGTTTTCTTGAAAACTTATAAAAGAAACTTAAAATCATTTTGAAAACCATTTTTCTTGAAAACTTATAAAATAAGATTGAAAACATTTTGAAAACCATTTTTTGAAGACTTATAAAAGAATATTTAATTTTTTTTAAAAAAATGTTTCTTTGAAAATATATTTTAAAAATATTTTCTTAAATATTATCCATTAAAAAATTCAAATGGAGTTTCAAATAAATGATAGAAGGTAAATCTTTATGCGTCGTACGAGGTCAAAAGAACATTCAATTTTCACGGTAAAAAGGTTATAAAATTGAATTGTTTGGAAACTGACAAGAATATTCCCTTAAATAGATTGGTAAAATAAAAAAGGGTAAAAATTTCTTTTAAATCTTATATTATAATGGTATAATATTCTTGGAAACCCTTTTTTGAAAACATAGATTTCTGACCAAAGTAAGGGAAAAGTTGGGCTTTCCTAAAAAATCTTTCTTAACTATCTTATGTAAAAAATATTAGAATATGGTACCAATACATGAGTATATCATGAAATAATATATTATAAGGAAACTAATGAATATTCTTAAGAGATGTATCAAAATATTTCATCAAAGGAAGCATAAAAATAAACAATCTCAAAAAACAATGAGATTGTCTCAATATCCTCTCATAACTTGGTATTTAGAGCTCATACAATACATGTAAGGAAATTAAATTACATGAATCATATAATATAATTTAAATATTGAGATTTATTATATTTTATGGAAATATAATCACCTCGAAAAAGAGTTTTTCTGCATAACAAAACATGAGTGTCAAAGAAGGAAAATTGAGACAAAACATTTTACCGATTTCGTAACTTGTGAAAGTTGAACCCCATAAAATAAGTATCATAAAATTGACATGTTAATACCCATAAATTTAATTATAATATACATATAATACAATCATGGTTATTACATACACCACACAAAAGTAAAGAGTGGAAAACAAAATATGTATCTCACAAAAAATAAAAGTGAGATGAAATCCCCTTGTGTCTTGACTCTCTCCGTACACGTACAAGATTCATGTATAATAAATATAAGTTTATTATAAATATTTTAAAGAATAATATTATTATATATATCAAAATATATGGTTTTATTATGACCTTATATTACCTGCTTTTTAATGATCCTATGTTAAGGTTTAGCTTCGGGTAATATTTGCTTTGTTCTTTGCATGTGTCTTAATTTGTTATATCGTTGGTCCTTATAATTATATCATGACTTCAGAATGTATAAAATTATATAAATATCATGTATATATAGTATATTTATATTTATATTATATATATCATAATGAATTATGAAATGTAATACACTATTCATGGAGACGGTAAGCTGTACATACGCATGAACGCTATTTTCGTTTTTATTATCATATTGAAAGAAAGTATATAAGTGACATATGTATATATATGCATATATTTATATCATTATTATAGTAGCATTAATATATAATATATATTATATAATTTCATTAAATCCATCCTTAATACATTCCATGTGGTGTGTGAACGAATCACATCGCTTTGAGGGGGCGGTAGTCCACACTTCCTCAAATGAGATTATCGTATTAACACCAAATGTAAAGAAAACATATGTGTATTATAGAAAGAATAAATAAGAATAAATAAATAATAAATATAATATATTTCATATATAAATAGATTTTCCATCATAATTTCCACCGTGATTGGTGGAAAATGGAAAATGAATAATCATCATTTCATGAGGTAGTATTTCTCCATACACAAAAACATTATGTTTGATATCCATTAGATGGAGGTTTGTGTAAGTTTAGGTTAAATAAATAGCCTAAAATCATCCTAGTATATTTATTATAATTGTTTTGTCACACAATAATGTAATAAATAGAGTGGAGGGGGTTGAGAAAGAAAATAAAGGAAAAGAGCTTGAGAGAAGACATTACCTCTTAATTGGGTAACTCCTTTTGGTTTATGCTAAAAGGATTCCTTGAGAATATTTATTCCCAAAGAGAGGATTAAAGGTTTAAGAGATGATTTTTGAGGCTAATTCTTCATATATTGTAATAAAATAAATTTTTTTAGAGGTGTGAGGAATGGGTAGAGGTGGTGGCCTTTTATAGGGAAGGAAAATGACTCATTTGGAATTTAAAGAAACAAGTTAGGCATGATCATGTTATTACCTAAAAAAAGTAATAAAAAACAAAAAAAAATAAACAATGTAAGGTTTATGGACTAAATATGGACAGAAAATGGGTTTTGGGCAAGTGAATAGGTCATTTGGGCCCTTAATTTTAAGGTTTAGTCCCTAATTAAGCTTAATTTGGCCTTCACCATTGTGATTAATTTTAATCACTTTTACTAATAATTTTGGTCAAAAATTAACATGGTATTATTAGAATATAAATATTAGAATGAATACAATGGTGTATGTACAATTTTTTAAATTCAATTAACAGAAGATTAAAACATAAGATTAATGATAATCCTACAGACGAGAGGAAATAACGGGGTTTTAAAGTAGATTTTTTTTAAAAGTTTGTTAAGATTTTATATTTAGTTTCAAAGTGAAATTGATTATAATGAATTAAATTGTATTAATATATGGAATATTTATCTAATTTGACCTTAAAACACATTTATAATATCATTTATCATTAATAATTAATTATACATAAAGGCAGTTTTTAACTAAAAAGCAATATTTTTCACTATTCATTAAATAATGAAGTTTCACATAAAAATTCCAAAAATTCACCCATGGATAATTTCGACATTATGAATTAAAAAATGAATTTTATTTTACCAAATTAAATTTCTAAATGTGTCTAAAATTAATTTTATTATTTAAATCGGCCCATTCAAGAAAACACCATTTTTAACATAAAAGGACTTTACCAAAAATATCATCTTTCATTATCAATATGTTTTATTTATATAAAAAATTATAAACAATATTTTGAAAGTAGTTATTACTATTAATATAACTATTTTTTATGGTTAGGTTATAATTATCTCATATAATTATATATATATATATAAATATGTTTCATAGAAACTCAGTGTTGCGTGCATCATTCTCTAAGTCGGTATTGCTTGTAGCGCAAGCCAAGATGGTATTGCATGTAGCAAAATCCAAGTCAGTATTCCATGTGAAAGGAATGTTTTAATTAATGTTTTAATATATATATATATATATACACATATAACTATTTTAGTGTTATGTGAAATGAAAAATATCAAAAAGATAAATTAATTCAAAAAAATAATAATTCACAAAATCTCGGGGTGTTACATTCTACCCCCCTTAAAATGAATTTCTCCCTAAAAATTTTTATAAGTCATAAAATGTTTAATAATTGAAAGTTTTATTCATATAAACCCAAATCATAAAAATGGATACTAAATCTTCCCTTAAAAAGTGAAATTTGTAACCAAAACAGTTACCCAAATTAACATATAACCGGGTTTCAACATAGGGGAACATAGGTTGGGATTAAAGATTATACATGGAGGAAAATCATAAATATTTATAAGGAGATATTGAGTTCATCAATAAAAAATAAGTTAATTATCAAAGGAATGTTGAGGACCTCAAATTCATAAATCTGTGATGATTTAAAAGGCCATCGGTTCAATAAAAATTAAGGTATTAGACAACATTTTTTTAATAATTTTCATAATGTTGAGTAATTATTGATAAATTTATATAATTTTTTTTTATTCTTGGGAATTTATTTGAAATTCTTTTAATACATCCATTAATTCATTTAAAGAATGTACAAAAAATAAATTTGGTGAATAAAGCACTAAAATATGATTTTAACGGATCTTAAGGCCCATAAAAGAATGAAAAGTATAAATATTTGTGTCTTAAATTTTTTTAAGAGGCATTAATATATAAAAATAAAAAGTAACACTATTGTTTAATCATAAATATTTATTAAAAAAAAATAATTATACATTAACCAGGACATTATGTAGGCAAGTGGTAGGCGTGAAACCCTTATCGTCCTTCAGTCATGAGTTCGAGAACCGCAAACTTGCCAGACTTGATTGGTTGTCACCTGACATACATGATGTCCTTTTCTAAAACAATGCTAATACAAGATATAATATGTAAATTTTTAAAATAAGGTTAATCACTAATTATTCTTTTAACCAAGGTTTTCAACGCTAACTTAGTGCACAAATACTTCCTCTAAAGTTTAATTTAAACTTTTCATGAATGGTTAACCTTACAACCCATCTCAATGGTGAAAATACAAAACTTTAGAAAGAGAGTCATGAAATTAGATTAACATTGATTCCCCTATATATCATTAAGTATATCTTTGTTTTCACATTCCAAACATGTGAATTAACTCATCATATATTCTCTTGAAACATATTAATAACCAGAATTACCATAAATCCTTTTGGAAAACATGCATGCTTCCTCATTCCAAAGTGTATTGTATATATTCCTTAAATCCAAAAATGTTGTAAAATTTATCAGTGATAGCATAAAACACCTATAAACAAGTCCTTAATTAGTTCCAAGGTAATAAATATTGTCCAATTTACTTATTCATATCCCACATATTGTTATCCATACAACATTATCTTATCATAAAGAACATATTAAGGATTTCCTTCCCATAGTCAAAATATCATATTGTCATTAAATAACTTCACCAATCCAACATAAACTTTTAAACATTGAGAAAAAAAACATGAGTAAAAAAATCCTTGTATATTTCATTATTCATAACTTTTGAATCTGAATACATAAATACTTCGATTACTTCATCCTTAATCCATTAACAATGCTACATCATTCTATTGCAAAATACCTATTTATTTTAATATTTATTCTATAGTATTGTAATCATCAGAAATGTAACCATTTCTCACACCACCTTGTTGATTATCTTCAATAAATTTCCTCTTGGAACACTGGGTTGCATAATGACCATTTTCTCCACACTTAAAACACTTAAACTTCAATGACGACTTAAGGAGGCCAAAATTCCCATCTATTTCATTAACTGAACTCTTCATTTTTATCTTGTAGTCACTTTCTTTGTGTCCTTCATTTCCATAACCAAAACACCTTATTGTTCCTATAAGACATTCACTTAGGTTATTCTTTCCACATTTTTGACACAAAGGAAACCAAATATTATTTCCTCCATGGTCTCCATTACCCGAACTCTTTGTGATCTTTTTCTTTCTATTCCTTTGTGAGTATGAGAGTTGGTTAAGGTAAACATTGTTAATCATGTTTTGTGAAAACTGATTAGTCATGATCATGACATAATTCACTCTAATTATTATCCCACTTTAATGATCATTATAAAATCTTTCATCACATTCAACATTAATCCAGTTTCTTCCGGTTCCTGCCATTAACTAAAACCAAAATCATAGTGTGAGCATTAATTATCATAGAATAAAACCTTATAGTCATGGAAAGAATTACTTATAGGATTTATAAATCATGAAACCTTCCATAATATATGACACCTTGGGTTTATCCTAGGTTATTTATAGCTAACTTATATCTAAATCCTTCATGATGGTTTTTGAAGAGTTTGGGAATTCCCAGAGCATATCCCCTGAGAGTGTCAAACTAGGTGTATAGTAAGGCCCATTATCATGTACTAGATTACGCTAAGTCAAGACCAAAACACATTATCAGATCTGTTACCCCTAGGTATATATACACCAAATACACATCCCCTTGTAGTATCCATACAAGGATGTATTTATAAGAAACTAATCACTCTATCCTTCACCAAAATTTTAGGACACTTTCCTAAATGTTAAATTATCCTTATATTTATCCTTAGATACATCCCTAGAGATATCCTTAGAAATATACATAGGTATATAAATAAATTTTTCTCATCCTAGATTCTAAATGTTAAATATACCTTTGATATGATACCAACTACAGAGAACCTCTCTTTACAAACATTAACATTACATAACTTTTGCGGAATACTTAAACATTATACAAACATATTTCCAAGGAGCATAGTTGGTACAATGACTTTGGAAACATGGAAACATAAACAGTGGTACATAACTGAGCTACATCATCTCCCACTAAGTTCTTCTTGACTATCACCCTTATAACACATATCAAACATAGTACATATCATCATAACCCATGGGAAAGGAAACATAAAAGGGGTGAGCACAAATGCCCAGTAAGGGTAAAAAAGGGATACTTATAAAAATAAACACAAGTATAAGGTTATGAGAACATGATATTGTAAATATAATATCATACCCCACATATCAAATATCATAACTAAAATCATAAAATAAATATTGTAATTTCATAAGATATGAATCATATGAAATAAATAGCATAATACATGAAATTATAACATAAGAACAAGACATGGAATTGTGAAAAACACATAAGAATATAATGATTTCCATAGTATCCAAGACATCACTTACAAGACCATATTAGTAGTATGGATTCACTCACCATACCATCATAGTAGTCATGGTTCAATCCCATGGCCATCATAATAACATGAGTTCACTCTTCATACAATATTAGTAGTCATGGTTCACTCCCATGGCCATCATAATAGTCAAGGTTCACACCCAAGACCAAATTAGTTTATCTAATGAGATATAAAACTTTACCCAATGCATTGGAGGGAGATATAGGTCTCACCCATCACATAATGAAATTATACATACATGAGACACAAGATCATAAATAAACATATCATAACACATGAAATGAGATGGTTATCATACACATGTAAACATATCATAACCTGTGGAAAGAGACAAATTTGATAATAATTTCATCATAATAATAACCCATGAAAAGAATAAGGTTTCAAAAGTATATAAAACATGAAAGATAAATAGGTTTCATAACATCATGCCATAAAAAATCCATCCAGATAAAGAATATGAATGGAAACATTGAATAATTTCCCCACAAAGGCATGAGTAACACTAATAGATTCTATATTTGATGGGAAATAATTTTGAAATATATTTTAAAAAACTTTTCTTTAGAAAAATATCCTTTCTTATTTGAAAACTGATTTTTAATACATAAAACTATTTAAAAATATATTTCTTAGAAAATACCCTGAAAACTTATAAAGAAGGCATGGAATCATTTTTAAAACCTTTTTCCTTAAAAACTTATAAAATAAGCTCAATTTTTTTTAAAAACCTTATTATTCAAAAACACTTTGAAAACTTATAAAAAGAGTTTGAATTTTTTTTTGAAAACCATTGTACTTGAAAAATTATAAAAGAAGTTTGAAAAAATTTTGAAAACCATTTTTCTTAAAAATATATAAAATAAGCTTGAAAACATTTTGAAAACCATTTTTCTTGAAAAATTATAAAAGAATCTTGCAAAATTTTTGATATTTTTATTTCTTTAAAGCTCATAAAATAATATTGAAAAAATTTTGAAAACAATTTTTCTTTGAAAATATATTTTAATTTTTTTTTCTTAAATATTAAACTTTTAAAAATTTAATGGGAGCTTTAAAGAAACTACGACGGGTAAATCTGTACGTGTCGTATGAGGTCAAAAGAACATTCCTTTTACACGATAAAAAGGTTAGAAAAGTGACTTGTTCAAAAATAGACAAGAATATTAATTTGAATATATTGGTAAAATAAAAAGGGTAAAATTTATTTTAAATCTTATAGGATAATGGTATAATATTCTTGGAAACCCTTTTTAGAAAACATAGATTTCCATCTGAAGAAAGGGAAAAGTCAGGATTTCCTAAAAACACTTTCTTAACTATATTATGTACCAAAGAGTAGAATATGGTACCAATACATGAGTATATAATGAAATAATATAGGATAAATAAAACTCATGAATATTATTGAGAGATGGATCATAATATTTCATCAAAGGAAGCAAAAACATAAAAAACTCAAAACATAATGAGATTGTCTCAATAAACTCTCATAACTTGGTATTTTGGGTTCATACTCTCCATGTAAGGAAAGTAATTTACATGAATCATAGAATATCATAAAAATATTGAGATTAATGATATTTAATTGAAATATAAGCACCTCAAAAAATAGTTTAGGTCCATAATAAAACATGAGTCTCAAAGAAGGAAAATTAAGACAATTTTTTTACCGATTTAGTAACTTTTGAAAGTTGAACCCTTTATAAGAAGGATCATAAAATGGACATTTTAATACCCATAAATTTAATTATAATATACATTTAATACAATAATGGGAAGTAAATGAACCACACAAAAGTAAATAGTGGCGAACATAACATGTATCTCATGGAAATTGAAAGTGAGATGAAATCCCCTTACCTTGTGTCTTGATTCTCCCCATACTCATACAAGATTAATGTTTAATAAATATAAGTTTATTATAAATATTTTAAATAATAATAATATTATATATATAACAATATATGATTTTATTATGACCTTATATTCCCACTTGTTAATGATCCTATGTTATGGTTTCACTTCAGGTAATATTCGCTTTATTCTTTGCATGTGTCTTAATTTGTTATATTGTTAGGCCTTATACATACATAAAGATTAAATAATATATAAAATTATATAAATATATGGTATATATAGTATATTTATATTATAATAATCAATATAATAATGGATTATTAAATGGAATACACCGTTCATGGAGATAATAAGTTGTACGTACGCATGAATGTTGTTTCCATTTTTATTGTCATATTGAAAGACAATATGTAAATGAAATATATATATATATATATAATTATTAAAGAATAATTAATAAATAATATATATCATATAATTTCATTAAAACCATCCTTAATACATTCCATGTGGTGTGTGAAGTAATCACATCACTTTGAGGGGGCGGTAGTCCACATTTCCTCAAACAAGATTGTTGTATTAACACCAAGTGGAAAGAAAAAGATGTGTGTTATAAAATGAATAAATAATAATAAATATATAATAAATATAATAAATATAAATATATTTTAAATAATAATTTCCACCATTATTGGTGGTAAATGAAAAATTAATAATCATCGTTTTGTGAGGCAGTATTTCTCTATACACAGAAACATTATGTTTGATAACCATTAGATGGAGGTGTGAGTAAGTGTAGGTAGAAAACTTATCATAACAAAATACTAGTATATTTATTATACTGGTGTTGTAAAAAAATAATGTAATAAGTAGATTTTAGGGGGTGGAGAAGGAAAATAAAGCAAATGAGCTTGAGAGAAGACATTACCTCTTAATTGGGTAACTCCTTTTGGTTTATACCAAAAGGCTTCCTTGAGAATATTTTTTCCCAAAGGGAGGATTCGAGGTCAAAGGGATTATTTTTTAGAGGATTATTAGGAATATATTTTATGAACATAAAAGGTTTTAGAGGTGTGAGTAATGGGTAGAGGTGGTGACCTTTTATAGGAAAAGAAAACGACTCATTTGGAATTTCTAGAAACAAGTTAGGCGTGCATGTGTTATTACCTAAAAAAGTCATAAAAACAAACAAAAATCAATAATTTATGGTTTTTTTAAGAACTATGGACATAATATGGTTTTTTCAAAAGTGTATTGGTAAATTTGGCCCTTACTTTTAAGGTTTAGTCCCTAATTAAGCTTAATTTGGCCTTAATCGCTGTGATTAATTTTAATCATTTTTACTAATCATTTTGGTAAAACATTAACTTGTTTTTATTAGAATAAAAATATTAGACTACATATAATGGTTTATGTTGGATTTTTGAAATTTAATTAACAATAGTTAAAAACTTAAGATGAATTCTAATCCTGAATAGAGGACGAAATAACAGGGTTTTAAAGTAGGAAAAAGTTCAAAAGTTTGTTAAGATTTTATATTCAGTTTCAAAGTGAAATTGATTATAATGAATTAAATTGTATTAATATATTTAATATTTAAATAATGTGACCATAAAACATATTTATAATATAATTTATCATTAATAATTTATTATACATAAAGGTAGTTTTTAACTAAAAAACAGAATTTTCACTATTCATCAAAAAATGAATTTTTTTTTCAGAAAAATCCCAAAAATTCACTCTAGTATAATTTAAAAATTTTGAATTAAAAAAATAAAGTTTATTTTATCAAATTAAATTTATAAATTTTCTTAAAATTAATTTTATTATTAAAATCAGTCCATTCAAGAAAACAATATTTTTAACATAATGGGACTTCACCAAAAAACTCATCTTTCATTATCAATATGTTTTATTTATGTAAAATAATTATAAAAACATATTTGTAAAGTATTTATTACTATTAATATAACTATGTTTAATGGTTAGGTTATAATTATATCATTTAATTAATTATATATATATAAAAATGTGTTTCATAGAAACTCAGTGTTGAGTGCATCGTACGCCAAGTCAGTGTTTCTTATAGTGCAAGCGAAGATGGAATTGTGTGTATTGAAAGACAAGTTGGTATTGAATGTAAAAGGAATTCTAGAATTAGTGTTTTAATATATATATATATATACATAACTATTTTCAGTGTCACATGCAATGAAAAGTATTAAAAAGATAAATTAATTCAAAAAATAACAATTCACAAAATCTCGGGGTGTTGCACTAATAGTTATAACTATTCTTTGAAAAAACTCATTTGGATTATACATTAATACTTCTAGGTTGGTATTTTGGAAAGAGATGAACCTATAGGAAATGAGTAGGAATTTTTGTAAGGTATTTTTATTACTATTGGTTGAGATAAATGTTTCAATATGTGTGAGGAAGAGAGGAGAGGAGGTTACCTTTTATAAGTGGGGTGAGTGATAATCTTATAAATATGTGAAATATTAATATATATATATATATATGTGTCTAACTCAAGTATAATTGTTCAAAAGTGACATATATTTGAATATTAGGAGTATAATGTTGAAATAAAAACATACAATAAAATTTATACAAGTTTAATTTTCATTTTAAACCTTATATTTTGGTTTAACCCCCTCATTAACCCTGTTAACCTTAATCATTGTAACACATTTTTCAATCATTAGGGGTCATGAAAGAAATTAAAAAATTCCAAGTGTCACATACCTGAAACATTAATTATAATTAGACACTTTCACATGAAATATAGTTATTATAGTATTTTTATGATTTTATAATGATTTAAAAATAATTTTTAAACATTAAATACCATTTAAAGTCGTTTTTGGGACTATTAATATAAATTGACTTTTAAAACATCAATATTACAATGTAGTTAGAATTTAAATATTTAAAAAATTAATTAAATTTACTTTTGAACCACAAAAATAACGAAACACTCTAACATATAAAAAAAATTTCACTTTTAATATTTTAAATACTATTTACTTTGATATTTTACCCACTTGCACAAGTGTTGTGTCAACAATGCATAAGAGTTATAAGTAATTATATCATAAAAAATAATTAAAAATATATTACTATAATAAATATAGTTTATTTATATTCAAATTAATCATTTATATTCATTCATATAATATTTATATCTATATCCTTTTCATGAAAATATAATAAGAGAGAGAGAGTGTGACAATTTTGGAAATATAATTTCATTAATATAAAAAAGGGAAATCATATTCATGAAAAGTGTCTCAACATTATTCCATTATTGAATATAATATCATGGTATGTCTATATTAACATCATAAACCCATTTTAAATGATTTTACATGATATTTTAATCCTTTAACACTTTATTTAACACTTTCACCATATTTTAGCCTTTACTGTAGTATTGAGTTTTTACCTTGGTTACTATTCATTATGAAAAAAATTAAATCGATATTATTAATAAATCAAAAAATGATGATAAAGAATATTTAATCCATTTTATATTATTTTATTTCCATAATTTATAAAATTTATATTTATTATAAGTTTTGCAAAATGCAACAAAAACAATTTTTAGAAAAATACCCATTTTATATATAAAAATGATTTTATACCAAAATCATGTATAATGTTGACTTACATGGAATTAGTTGAATTATTTTTAATAAAATTAAACTTATGTGACTTTAAAACAAATCTAAAACCAAATTTAATATTGAAATTACTTTGATTAAAAGATAAGAAATGATAGTTTTTTTGTAAAATCGATATTTTCACTATTCACCTAAAAAATAATTTTTTTATAAAAATACCATAAAATTATCTTAAGATTATTTTGACCTGATTATTTCAAAAATTATGTCTATTTTATCAAATAAAATTTCTAAAAGTGGCATAAATCAATCCTAATATCCTTACACAAAATGTAATAAAAACCATTTAAAAAAAAATATTTTGACGAATAAAATGACTTTATCCTCATTCCCTACCCAATAAACACAATTAAACTAATGTTAATTAATATTTTTAGATATATAATCTAATAATTTCATTATAACCATTTATAAATAGTAATTAATTTAGTTTGTTATGATAAAAACACATTGTGCGCACAAAAACAATTTTATGATAAATACATATTTTACCTTAAAAAGAAATTATCTTAATTTATAACCAATTGGTAATAAATATATGATTTATTATTCATTTTATTAAGGAAAAAATATCTAAATATATTTCATAATACTATTATCTCTATTCACACCCGCCACACTAACGACTTAGTTATAACACTCATATTTTAATAATAACATTTCTATAGTATATTGTTGTTCATTTAAGATCAGTGTTGCATATATGTTTTATTGAAAAACGAGATGTGGGTGGCTTGGACCGATGGTTTGATTTTTGTGGGTTTAATTTCTATTCAATCATTCACATTAGGTTAACCATTCATGCTTATATTTCACAAAAACTCCCAACGACTCCACATCATTAACTGGGTATAGAAATTCTTTCCAAAGGTAGGAAGTCAACTAGGATTTCAGACCCAATGGAAATTAGGAAATCACATTGGTCAAGAGGATGATAGGTCATCCTTATCACACCCTTTTGGGGGGAAATTATTTCCTACTCTAGGACTCTCTTATTGATTTAAGATATGTTTGAGAATCTCTTTCTAATCCTGATATAGGACTAGTTACCCTAACAAAGTGATCAATTACCGAATCCTTCCATGTGTAAAGGAGGTCATATTAATGAGTCCATATGTATTTATCCAAGTATCTTCATCATTTTCCCCATTAATGGGGGAATTATTATATATTGAATCCATATAACCAAACACTTCAGGATTTTCTATCATCCAAGGAGGATACTAATATTACAAGAATGGGATTAAACCTTTATGTGGAATCCTATGTATCCTATTTATAATAGGAATCAAAAACCACATAGTTCATTAAACCCATTTAGTTTAACATAATACAAATAGGAAATATATGAGGGAAATTAGGCATTGGATATTGATCTTGAACCTTAGATACGAATCCTACGTATCCTATTTATAATAGTGATCAGATTCACCATAGTTCAATCAAGCCCTCAGGATTTACCCCAAGGTGGATACCCTTTTATGTCGGCAGTAATACCATTCCTACGATCAGGGATTACACACTGAGGTTACCCTAACTAGTGTGGGTTCATGATGTGAATGACATGACCATTGAAAATCCCTAAGCTCACATGAGTCATGCTCGGTGTGGGAAAGAAGGGATTGCATGTAATTAGTCTCACTACACATAGTTGTGGGACTTATGCATTGGGGGATACCTTTATAGGTTTGATATGGAGATCAATACTAAAGAAATGAATCCTACGTATCCTGGTTATATAAGGAATCAGAGTCATCATTATTCAATTTCCTTCTCAACCCGCTAGTGGATGAAGTAGAATGATCATCCCATGGGAGAATTGGGTCTCAATGGTTGGAATGTCAGAGACATGGAGGGGCTTACATTAAAGTAGATGACCATTTGAGACTATTCCTTAGGAAGGAATCCTATGTATCATGGTTGTGGAATTGATTAGAGTTATCATAGTTCAGTTACCTTCTCAACCCACTGCTGGGTGAAGAAGAATGATCAACTCATGGGAGAATTGGGTCCCGATGGTTGGAATGCTAGAGACATGGAGGGACTTATACTGAAGTCGATGCCTTTTTATATTAGGCCTTAGGAATTTGTCCTATGTATTCTGGTTATGAAAGTAATTAGAGTAAACATAGTTCAGTTTGATCAGATCTTACCAACTGATTTTCCCCTTTTATATCCACTGGATAAGGTTATCATGTCCGAGGACATCGACTTGACGGGTCCTAATTGACTACTAGACATATTCTGATTTTCTTTCTAACATGTTATGGTTGTCTACCCAACATGTATGAGTATGTATTGACATGTCGTGGTTGCATAGAGGACATGTCCAGGGAAAATCACATGATCTAGTTGACCTGTTTGACAAAAATCACCTAATATGAATGGAATGTCTGAAGACTATCACATGATCAAGGTTGATGCATCTAGAGGGTGTCTCATGACCTAGATTAATCTTCTATAGGATGTCACATGATCTGGGCTGACATGTATTGGTGTCATTGCGAGACCTAACTGACTTGTCCCGGTGCCACCGCATATCTTGGGCAACATTTTGGGATGACATCACAAGGTTTTGTCTAGAAATCATAGAGGGATTTGAAAGATAGGGGTGGTATAACTAGATGGTGTCATGTGACATTATTTACATGTCCAAGTGACTTCACATAATCCAAATAGTTTTTCAAGGGAGAATCACATGATTTGAGTGACATTTCCCGATGCCATCGCATGATCTTGGTAAGTCATTCCAAGAACATGAGGATCAATGCATATGTTTTTTTTCATAATTCTTCTATATTTTAATCTTTATTCTAAAATTTTATTACATATGTGCCTCAAGTTTTTCTAGTGTTAGATTATTTTAGGTTTCTCATGACCTGATCAACATGTGAGACCTCCTTTACATAATCTGACTGATATGACAAAAGTCCTTCACATGATCTCAAGTGATCATGCGAAGTGACTATGAATTACTATTGATCCCTTTGTCCATTCCCTAGATTTTACCTAGTGTAAAAAATTTGAGATCAGATATGCCACTCTTGGAAGTCTGCTCCTTCACTCCCATATACAATCAATTATGGATGCATTTTTATGATGAGGGGGAGGGATTTATAAGCCTCTCCACCCTAGTTATACACTGTCTTTCATGTTGAATATATAACAGATTTGGATAGAGTGAGTAGAGGGATTTGGTATCACTCACTTCACAAGATCCCGTTATTGGCCATCCATGGTATCATGTGATATTCAATGATCATGAAAACATTCCTCCTTTACCATTTTTTAGATCCAGGTCGATAAAATGGATTTTTCCTAACCATGTGGACATATCAAGGGGAATCCACATGGTTGGGATGACATTTAGAGATTCCTTCATGATATCAGCATGTCTATGGAAAATATTTCACGTGATTGATGGAGACTTGTTTGGGGTCCTCTATGAGATAAAGACAACTTGTTAAGGGGGCCTTTACGAGATCATAATATCTTGTCAAGGGGTTCCTCATGTGATCAATTGTGATCAAACCAATAATATGACCCCTTTAGTGTGAAGGATAGTGTATCCTCTCTCTTCCAAAAGCTTTAGCCTTTCCCCCTTTTATTTTCATATTTATTTTATAAGGGGTGGGGATATCGCGAGGTTGTGTGGGTATTATTGAAAACAAGAACTCTTCATTCCTATGATATGTCATGTGACCAATAATTGGTCTTATGGTGATGCATGCCATTTTTCATTAAAAAACACTTTATTTTTATATGGAGATTAAGGGAAACACATAATTGAATGGACATGTCCAAAACCCTTCGCATGATTAAGGTGACATGTCAGTGAGCCCTTGCGTGGTAAAGTAGACATGTCACCAAGGAATTTGTGAGGTCTTACAAACCTTATGAGAGAATCACATGAATATAAACATCAAAAAGAGGCTTTTATATTTTTTATATTTTCATCCTTTATTTTATGAGAGTTTGGGATGATTTTCTATCACCTACTGGATGAAAAGTTACATGACTCATAGGAACCCATCTGGAAGCCACTGTGTGATCAGAAAATGTCTTGGATTCCTTCACAAGAATAAGAGGATTTTACAATAGGACCTGATTGATCTCAAATAGGTCATTCACTTCACATGACCCATTCCTATAACCTCATGACGATCTTGTGATCATATGTCCTTTAGGGGTTTATGCGATTTTCATGTTTTGGCCACCTTATATTACTTTTCTTTATGGGTAAAATAATACCCATGCTTTGGGTATTTCATTCCTTGTATATTTTTAGATGCTTATTTGGTGGGAATCAATAAATTTACCCCCTTAAGAGTGGTTTTTTAGGGACAAGTACTTGCTTCTGAATAATGTAAATGCCCACTTGAGTCTTTGGGGCCATCACTAATTGGTGTCTTAGGTGACGTTTGGTCTTTTGGGTGAATCTTGATATTCCATCGAGTTCCCTATAAATATGATAGTGGAGGATATCTCATTAACTGGTGAATTAAACTATCTAAATCTAATGTGACATGCTTCTATCACATGACCTCTTCGCAAGACCTTCCCCAAGAACTGATCGTGAGACCTCTCCGTGAGAACTGATTGTAGGATCTATTTCACGAGTCTATTTCATGAGAACTATTTTCATGAGATCAATTTTTGAGATGTATATTGGATTATAACTCGTTATAATAAACCATGAATCTATCTTTGATAATTTCTTGAACCCCAAACATATTGTTGTCTTATAGGTTTTGAAGGATCCACTAGTTTAGTCACATAATCACTTGACTATTATATGGATCATGTGAGCATATCAGGGTCACATGATCATGGGTCTCATGACTAGTCAAGTAGTCATGATATTTCCTTGGGTTATGAGGTTCATGAGATCTCTATATTTCATGTGATTCAAAAGACCTATATTGGGTCATGAAGTTGTGAATCCCCTTATGGTTCATATGATATGCATGATGCTGTCAAAGTTTTTCCTTTATTCTAATAGTATTGTATTTTCATTTTTATGACATATAAAACTTTTATTTAGATGGATTCCATCTCCCATCAATGTTCCCATAAGAATTCAAAGAAAGAGGCTAAGGAAGAAATGGATCTTCGGGATGCTATTATAGCATCCATGAATGCTAATTTTCATTGTGTTATTGAGTCATCATAGATAAGTTTAATGAAACTTATGAGAGAGATCCTTAGGGAATATCCCCTTTTAGAATTTTTACCCTCCATAGGTTTGGTCTTACCAATGAAACTCCCATTACTTCACCACAATCATCAATCATAACTCTCACTTGGGTTATAAAAACCCATAATACCTTTTGGGTGAACATCTCTCATATGGGATATTTCATTGCTGAGGGAGAATTAACAGATAACCATATACTGAAATTTATGGTCACAAACATTGATGATTATGGTAGAAAACCTAATTTGTATATCCATATATATCATTTAATAATACAGAGGTCTTTCACAAGCCAGATGTTTGGGTGGGTTCCCAACTGGGACTTTTGATCAGGGGTAGTTTTAGAATGGATTGGGGATGACCTTTCTTGGTGTAATATATTTATTATTAATTTTATATAGAATTTAAGAATATTGAGATTTATGATTCCACCTAGATATTGAAAACCTTTTCTCACTATAATAAGGTCCTTATGTCAAACTTGTTCAGTTTTTGGAGTTCCGATACAAAAACATTAAAACCAATACATGGTGATTTGGGAATTAGTATCTGGGGAATTGAGAAGATCTATAGTGTACCCATATTGGGAGATATTTATGATGAGTTATTTCCACCATGGTCCATGTGGGATAATGTAGAGAGTATTCTTCTCCCAAGAGTTTATTAGGATGGATGAAAAATCCTTTGAGAAAGATCCAATCTTAGGGGAAGATATCCCGTTCAAGAAGTGTGAGAGAAACTTCATCAAGAAATACCATTTTGAGCTAAAATATACAAATACAAGAAGCCAAAGGCCTACCATATGAAGAATTTCTTCAGTGTAGAGGGAGATTATTGGACTACAGTTGAAGAAGGGAGATTTAGAAACTTGGGATTGGAGGTTATCTTTAGTGGTTTCTAGACCATTCATCTAGCTGGTTTCCTTTCTATGTACCTGATTGGGGATTTATTCCCAAAAAAGAAAAATGGTGGAGTTAGGGTATCCAATTTTATGATGGAGACTTCTATGGTAGGTGAGAAGTGTATTGGGTTATTTATCCAAATTATGGACAAAATTCATCGCCTTCTATGACATATTTATAGGGGAAAATAACCTCACAGAATATCAGTCCCCTTTCAAGTGTTATGGGGTTTTATGGGGGTTCATTTTGGAGGTTATGAGTACCTAAGAATCCAAAGAATACCAAGCATTCATTTCAAACCATTTTTGAAACGTATCAGTGGGGTAAGGCCTATTACATTAAAGGATTGAGAGGTAAAGGTCTTTATGATCCATCATGATAACTTCTACTTCAAACCCTATTGGACAGTGCCCACTGGTAGTATGGTTGATAATGGTGGGGAAATCTTTGAGGCCCAAACCTATATGACGTCACTTCGTGAGGGTGTCCTTTCCACCCGCATCAATGGGATTCTCCTCTATGAATGGTATTCACCTTGTCATTTTAGCCATAAATTCTTATGTTTGCAGTCAATATGTACTCACCCTATTCATGTTTGATCCGAGGATCATATGATGGTGGATATCAAGTTTTTTCTTATGTTTACAAAGGAGGTGACTCATGGTGAGATAAAACTCCCACCTCCCGATGAAGATATTGGTTTGTACTGGTTCTATGATGAGATTTGGATCTGTTCATATCCTGATGGAAAATTATATACTTTGGTACATGAAGCTACCTAGTTTCCAAAATCTTCAAAAGCCTATGAAAGTCCCAAAAAATAGTTGGTTCTCAGAGCACAAAAAAACTCATAAACACCTCGCAAGGAAGTGAGTAATTTACCATTTCTCTTGTTTCCAATAGAAACATCAAATAGTATGACCACATAAATTATGGTACCGGTGAGTGAAGTCATGCCGGTGTTATTATTTCAAGTCACATTTCAATAGAGGATGAATTTTAGAGCACTGAACTTAGAGGTTAATATTTGGGGAATACTATTCTAGGAAGAATTACCTTTAGAAGGTTTTTTTCACATTACCACCCCCCTAGGAATTACTTTCAACGACCAAACTATGGAGGTCAATTATTTCCTACAAGGCCTTGAAATGATGTTGGAAAGTGTCAAGGTTTGGGTTTTATATTCACATCTAGTACATATTATGGTGGTTCAAGTCATGTTAGTGGTTTCCTTGGATGAATAAGGCCATCCCATTATTGACGTAGCGATAAGCCTAAAGTTACCACTAATATTAATGGGACATGGTTCTATTGAAACCGTAATGATAACCTTTGTTTTTTTTGTTGATACAATATGAGACCATAAAAGACCATCCAATCCTACTATCCCCTATATATTCTACTTGGGGTACAACTATTAGAGATGAATTGAGTAGTGACCGGGGAACTAATGATGAGGGATCCTTGGGTCAATTGAATCTAATTATGGTGGCGATTTCCATTTCAGAAGAAAAAACCTTGGTATTATCACCTTATGGGGGGCCTCTCTTAATGCACTTGGTATCAGCACCTTCTAGAGATCCTTCCCTGAAAGGGAAAGGAAAAAAGGAAGCATTATGAATTTTCAGATCCCTATCCCTGAGAATCCTCATGTAAGTGTGACATTTCACTCTTTACTTATTTCAGACTATTCTAGTAACACATCTTGATTTTCCAAAAATGTTCAGGTCCCTACCAAGCTCACTTGGAGGAGCATGTATATTACCTTGAGAATGTGAGTGATCATTTAGCTACTTTAGAATAAACTTAACTATTATACCCAACCCATCAAAAAGAAGAGATGACTGATGTGCTAACCTATTTAGCCTCGTTTCCTACTAAAAATGTTTCAGTAGTTATTCTATTTGATACATCATAGGTGAATGTGCTTTTGGAATATAATGGTATAGGTATATATTCTTCGGCTGAGTTTTCCTTGATAGAGGCGCATCTTAGAGAAGGTGAATACTTATTCAGAAACTGGACACATGGTTCTCTTTTCACTTTTTCAGCTAACATATCTTTTATTCTTGTAGCCATCAAAGGTGGAGAGCAAAGTAGGACTTCAGATAAAGAACCAAGATTTCCACTAAGTCACTCATCACAAGTTAATGTTTCCTCCTCACTATAGTATGGGGTTGGGGAAAGAGACATCGCCAACAATGCAACCAAGAAAGGTATGTCTCTGGATTCGATCAAATGTGTTAGTCACCTAGTGATATCATGTCATTTATCCTCTAACTGATAAACCCTTTTGACCCTTATTATAGTGAATTCACCTTGAAGCTTAGAGGTTCAAGTTCCTACTTCATTGGGAGTTCCTTCAACTTAATCAACCAACATAGAGGTAGGATCTCTACCCACCTTGTCGAAGACTATGAGCATGGACCCTCAATTAGAGACTTAGCCTCAAAATATGTTCCTATTCCTAGGATGGGCTTAGGTCAAGGCTCTAAATATAAATAACTTCACCATTATATACAGTGACAAATATATAGGGATATCTAGACCTTATTTTTGGAGACCCCTTTGGAAGGACTGAAAGACTAGCTGGATTACCTTCAATTCATGTTTACCACTGTCAGTTACGGAGGTTTTGAATGTACCATCCTTAATGGTTAGGTGAAGGAGGTGATCTATTTGAGAGAGAAAAATAGATACCTTGAATTGAGGGTGGTATTAGATGAGGTTTCCTCTTCAGTAAAGAAAAGTTATGATGTGGCCATAAATGAAGATTCCTAGCATATGGTGGAGGAAGAAACTCACTAGGACATGGCTAATTCTAGGTAGGTTGAAATCAACCACCTTTATTCTAAAATTAGTCATATTCAATAGGAACTATCCCATTATCATCATGAACTAAAAAAATTATAGAAAACTATACTAGGTAAACAAGGGATCTTTGAAATAGTGGAGAAGTCCAAGCTTGGCATTGTTACCAGGGTGGAGGAGTTGTAGTGAATTGTAGAGGAATAAACCAAATCTATCAGTCAATTATGACACTCCCACACCTCACTATAGAAAAAGTTTGTATATCTCAAGGATCCTCCAAATTCATATTGTGAAAGAATTGTAATTTCATGACTTTTCCTTTACTCATGTATTTGTAAAAGAGACTTAGGTATATGGAGATTCCTTATTTGTTATGATATCAATGAAAAAATATTCCCAAATTTATATTTTATTGTCTAGTTTTACTTAATTAAAAATATAAAATAAATTTCATTTATTAGATGCTGCATATATCATCAATGGTACCCATTATTCGTATAATATAGAGTAAACCTAAATTCATGTATTTGACTTCTTAAACCATAACTGAGTTTTCTTGAGAAATGACCATGAATTACCACCAACATGAGGTTCTTATTGATGTATCTGCTTCAGCTATATTGTGATTACCTAATTAAAAAAAAATATAATTTGTGTAGAATATATGTCCTGGAGGGTGATTGATTTATATTTGGTTGAATTCAGTGGACTTAGTGAGCATAGATTTATTTTTCTAAGTTTGTACGATGTTACTTACAAGTTTTTTATTTTTTTATTCATATATAACAAATTTTCCCTAATATTTGTATAGTGGAAGTATTAACGGGTATGGAATTGACTTTTTCTTAGGCCACTATCTTAGGGGATTTTAGCCTAATAGGTTTTATGCCTTTTTATGTTCTTGCAAACTGAATAATTGATGTTCTATAGTTTAGAATATTTTAGCTTAGAACTTATATTGATGTAGTTTCAAGTCTTATGGATTAGATCTTCTATTAATTTAGTTTTGGTTCTTTTATCCCAGACCTTCTATTGCTGTAGTTTAGGGTCTTTTAGCTTGGAACTTCTATTACTACAGTTTAGGGTCTTCTGGATCAAACCATGAGATTCTATTTAGTTTATAGTCTTGCTTCTAGGACTTGATTGATGAATATGAAATATGGGAAATACATAATAGGGATGACCAAAAACACCCTAAGGTTCTAAGTTCTATCATGATGTTTCCACAACTCATGAGGATTGGAGTTCCTTTCCTACAATAAGGTTATGCCTCTGGTTGGTAGGTCAAAGACCTTATGCTTTGGAATCATTATCAAATATAGGTGTATCCACTCTTTTCTAAGGGACATGAAAGATTTATGAGAGTAATATTGGTTGTTGGAAAAAATATTAGCGAATCCAAATCCCCTAGGATAGTTGGAATATGGGTCGGTTAAATCATGTTTTTAGGAGATTGAGTTAGTGAATCATGGAATGGGGAATATGTAATGGGGTCGAACCAAAACACCCTAAGTTTCTGAGTTCTTCCATGGTATCATTGGGGCTCATAAGGATTGGATTTTATTTTATATAAGTAGGGTATCACTCTAATTGGTAGGTCAAATACCTTATGAATGAGTCTATATGGATTACATGCATGGTCAAATAGATTTGATCCTCACTCTTTTCCAAGGTCCATGAAATATTTAGGAAGACTCAAACACCCATATGATGAAGTTGGGTATGGAGGAGAAGCTATTGAGGAAGGGTTTTCTCACCCTAGAGAAATTTATCATTTTATGGGGAGGCTCGGGCCCTACGTCCTATGGCATCGAGTCACAAGGTGTGGAACATCAAAATGTTCCAAAATGTAGTATTAAATTTTTGCTTTGAGAAATGGTACAATACACGGTGACATAATGTCAAGGATGTTGAATCTATTTGAATATTTTGGTTATAGGGATTTTAAATCATGGTCTAGTAATATTTGAGTTAAATAGAGGTGGGAACCGGTGGTTATAGGTCAACCATTTGTAATGGAATGAGCCTATAATGTTCCATGTTGTCAGGATAATAACTCCTGGGTTAAGGGAGGCCATCCTAGGATCTGGCGGTCTATTCAGAGGAGCTAATCCATTTTAAAAATATTTTATGGGGAAGAACCAAGAGAAAAGAAGAATAAGATCCATAGGGTTCCAAGAGAAGGATATCAACTCAGGGAACTGGTTGTGTCAACTTATACTTTAAAGGCACAAAGGTGGTTTATGAAAAGTGTAATATCCAAGAAGGGTTCAGGCACCCTGAAAGTTATGTCACCACCCAGTGAACATGTTATCACAGTGAGGAGATGTGAAAAACCATTAATCTAACTTTTTCCGGGATCAGGGGGTCCAACGATCATGGATAAACTTTTACTACGGATATAAAGTGGGCCATATGAGATTTATGCCTTGTTTATTTATTCTCTATTTTTTGTGAAAACTATAGAGATGAAGAGTTTAGTGAGGAGAGACTTGAATTTTTCTCAGGACACCCTTTTCATATTTTCAACATAAAACCTTTTTTGTCTCTTTTTTTATAATTTTAGGGACTCGGGATCTAGACCATTAAAGGATAGAGTTTAAGGTTATACATCTTTGACTAAAGCATAGATAGTTTAAGGTCGCGATGTACAATGATCTAATATGAGGGGAATGTTACATAGTATCCTAATTAGGATACCCAAGGTCAAGATTAATCCTACATCCTTATGAGAAAGAGATGAAAATTTTGTAAATCATGGATCAAGACACTCAGGTAATGAGTAATGACATGGGAAAATCATGTTGGGGATGGACTAGAACACCTTCAGGTGCTGAGTCATTCCATAGTGATATCATACTCACAAGGATCATAAATACCTTCATATAGGGCCAAGATATATCTGGTTTTTAGGACTAATCCCTTATACATCAATATAAAGGTCAAATAGAGATATATATTTTCCTTTCCAAGGGTCATGAAAGGTTTTTGGCAACCCAAGGTGCTCAAGAAATGAAGTGCGATTTATGGGATGAGGTGATTAAAAGATGAAGAAATCACCCTATACTCTAGTTTATTGGGTAAAGGCTCTTGTGGTCCTTTGATAAAGGATGATAATGGGCGATGTAATTCACATTTTATCATTATTTATTGGGGAAATAAATTTCATGTAGTTTTAATGGCTTGTGACCATGACATTTTCCTTATAGTTTAATGTCATGCGGTAATGATGTTTTCCATTCCTTATAGTTTAATGTCATGTGGTAAGGACATGATATCTGACATGAAAAATTGTGCAAGATAACATTGAGGCTACTTTGAATTGGTCAGGGAATTTACATGTAGGGATAATCTTTTATTTGTGCACAAGATTATTAGTGGGTATCCATATTCCAGATCCCTCATCACATAGATTTTCCACGTGAATAAGCAAGCTATATGTAGATGTGAATTGTATGTAGGAAAAATGAGCTTGTATGACTAAACCCTCTTTGAAAATTTGTATATGTTTTCTTTTTTTGTGTAGTTTAATGTCACACGGCTAGGAATTTTACTACATAGGTCTAGCCTATATGCATTTGGGGGTTCATTTTTATCATTTTATATGTTGTGGATGAACCTAATACTAGAGATATAAATATTTCTATGTATCCTGGGATGGTGGGAATCAATCCCTATGTAGTTCTTGTGTGAAAGTTTCCTATAAAGGTCTGAACCATATGCATAGTGGGACATTCTTTCCATTTATTTTTATAGTTGGGACCATGATTAAAAATATGAGCGTTACTACATATCATGTGATGATATGAATCAATACACACATAGTACTTCAGAAACCATGTAGTTTAACATTGTGAAGTAAGGACATAGTTTCCCCATTGTGAAAAGGGAATGTTATGGTTAGGCCTAGGAATGGACGTCTGGGCGTCACTAAGTATCATGTGATGGAAGGAATCAAGACAAACATAGTTATAGAATGGGAAACTCTTTATACAATTATGATCCATACAAAGAGGGGGGAATTTTTCCAATTGGTTGTTGTAGCTGAGTCTTGGATTGAAAATCTGGGTATCACTATGCATCTTGTTATGATAGGAATCAATCTACATGTTATTCTTGAATATAGGTTTAGTGAGATACCAACACCAATGATAGTGTCCCTCTTGAGTGAGGTACCAAATGATGCATAATTTTGTTTTATGAAAAAGACATAAACCGTACTATTTAATGTCATGCAGTGAGGAATTATGATATTAATTTTAAGGTATTTCTCTAGGACCATGCTAACCCTATCATGACCTGATATTTATTAATCATGTGGGGACTCCCCTACAAAAATTATGAATCTCACATGATCTATGCTCGGTATGAGAAACAAGGAATGATAAAGGTTCCTTACGCAACATAGAGGAAATTAGAGAAAGTACAGGGGTAATTTTGTATCATGTGGTGGCTGGACCAAGATAGAGGATTGAGGCATCCCTACATATCTCATTGGAATGAGAATCAATCCTATATGTAGTTATGAAAAACCCATGCAATTTAGTGTCATGCATTGAGGAGATTAGCCATGCAGTTTAAAATATTGTGAAGAGGAAGGAGGTAAGTCAATGTGCTAGAAGAGGAAGATTGTGGCTAGGACCAAGAATGGAGGTTTGGGTGTCACTATGTATATTTTTATGAAATAAATCAAGCCACATGTAGTTCTTGAATGGGAATTCTCTATGTGGATCTGACTCACACACAAGGACAGGGGGAAATTCATTTATCTTTTTCATAGATCTAGCTCATGTGTGATGAATCATTGATAAGAAAATTCTTTTTTTAAAATTTAATGTCATGAAATGATGACATATTCTGTGAAGTTTAATTTCATGTAGTAAGTAAATCTTCCATATAGTTTAATGTCATGAGGTCAGGACATGATCCGTATAGTTTAATATAATGTGTTTAGGATGTATTTATGCAGTTTAATGTCATGTGACTAGGATTATAGTAATATTTGAGGTTAGTTTTGAAAATTATTTCTTAATAAAACTTTCATTGGTGGGGGGCATGACTCATTTCATATCCATTGTGTCTAGTGAATAAGATTCATTGTGATAGACCTTAAGTATGACATAAGGACCTTACCTTTTGGGTTTTATCTTTGGAGGTTTCCTTACTAGAATCATCGGGGTTCCAAGATCTAATAATAGTTCCCCTTGAAGTTATGGATGGAGGTATACCTTTCTATTAAAGGTTTGTGCAATTCAATTTGGATGGAATTCAAGTTTGTGCAATGTATGAAATCTATTCTCATCAAGCCTCACCAGTTCATCCAAACACATTCTCAATTTCTAATCATCGGATAGTTGTCTACAAATAACTATTCAAAGTGAGGGAAACTGGAATTATATGGGAAACAATACCTTGATTCCATATATGAGTGAACATGAAGTTTCTTGTGTGGTAGCATGTGTAGTGATATGGTAGGCCCATAAATCATGGAGGAGCTTGTCCGGTTAGGAATTCTTGTTTTTTCTCACCATCATTTGGAGTATATTTGATAGAGTCTTATTGAATGCCTCTATCTATCCATTTACTACTTCATAATAGTGGGATGATTGATTGGACTTGATGTTGTACTCCTTGTACAATTTATTCAACTCTACAACATAGAAGTTGGTCCCATTGTCTATCAACATCGTGTGAGGGACTCCAAACCTGGTGATAATATGGGGCTTCACAAAGTTGATTATATTCTTCGCCCTAACTTCCTTCAGGGGTATCACATTAGAACATTTATAAAATAATTCATTAGTATTAAGGATGTACTTGAACTTCTTAGCTATGGCTGGGAGATATGTCCCTACAACATCTATTCCCAATACGAAAAATATATAGGAATATTTAATTGTATATAGAAATTATGGGGGTTGATGGATGAAATTTTAATGAATATATCATGCATGAAATTTATTGGGGAATTCATCATAGTCTTTATCATGGGTTTCCAGTAATAACACAGACTCCTAATTTGGTAGGAGATCATGGTCCTAGACTAATGAGAATCATAGGATCCTGCATGGACTTCTTCCATGATGGAAATAATCTATATTTATGCTATGTATATAAGGATAATTCAATGAAAGCCTCATTTTTAGAGGATTTTGTTTCTCATTTGGCCTATCTTAGATGAAAAAATTCACTACTCGACACTAAATTTGTTCCCTTCCGACTCGATCTGTTAGGAGAGTCCGATTTTGGAGATAATCAGTTATGGGATTGGTATATCTAGGGGTGGATGTCAGTTCATCATGCTATGGGTTGGTGTTGACCTGATTGATTTCTTCCATATCATAGATGATGTTGATGAGACTATCCTTTGGTGCGTGATGCATAATATTTCTTCCTCCTAATCAGGGTTGACCGGGATTGTGGCTGTATTATCCAATGCATTAGCACAAGAATTATATGATTAGGTAACATGATTCAATGTGGGATCAAAAGGGAATTCATTCATTAGTCCTCTAACATAACTAATAAAAGGGGAAAATTCTTCCTTTTTGATGTAATATTCACCATTTATCTACTTTATCACTGGATATGAATCCACTTTGATGTTTAGTTAGGCTATTTGAAGTTGTAGGGCTAGTTCCATGAAAATGATAAGGGATTTTTATTCAACCTGATTATTTGTACAACCTTTGGATAGTGAGAAAGAATATAGAAAAATTTATTTATCAGGAGAAAAAAATACAATCCCAAATACATCCTGATTGAACTTTAGGTTTTCCAGTCATTTGACTGTAGGAATTTAGGATGCACCATCAAAATATATCTCCCATGTCTGGGGAGTGTCATGGGAATAGAAAAAAAATACGTTTGGAAGCTCAATATCCATTACCATGTTTTGTGGGGTGGGATGTGCTGCAAGAAAATCATTGAGGGCCTATCCTTTCCCATACTTCGATGACATGAACTAAATTTATTATTTTTGTAGAATGTATTCCCATTGGGAAAACACCCAGTCATCAAGGGATGACCAAGGATGTACTTGATAGGGTCGATACAAGAGACCATGTGGAATTCAGTGTGATACAAGTAATAGCTCAACTTTTTCACTACAAATACATTTTAAAGAAAGTTCTTCTTGAAATCATAATATTGAGTCTCAGTTATAATAATTATTTGTATGAGGTAATAGAGAATTTTATCACTCCCCACATCATTTTTCTGTGTAAGGAGAGTGCCAAGTGATTGTTCCATGGAGAAAACATATAATATGAGTGTATTTCCTTCCACCAACGGAATTAATACTGGTGGGTGAAGTAGGTACCACTTGAGACTCTTAAATAATTCTTGGTAGTCTATGTCCCTTTTATAAGTGATTCCCTTCATCATTATCTTGCTGAAGGGGAAAAATTTACTAGAGAGGTTGGATATGAAATGCTGAATGTAGGAGAGGTTCCCTTAGATCCCCCTCAGTTCTTTGATATTTTGATGGGGTGACATTTCTAGGATTACACTGGTCTTCTCAGGGTTAACCTCAATGAAATAGTTTCATACCAAAAATCCAAGGATATTTCCTGATATTACCCTAAAATATAATTTTATAAGATTCATCTTCAGACTATGTTGTCACAACTTATCGAAGACTATTTTAATATCCATGAAGTGATAACATTGATTTTGGGATTTAAACACCAGGTTATCAACATAAAATTACAATATACTTCCCAATAAGGACATAAATATATGATTAATGGTGTGTTTATAAGTAGAACCATCATTCTTTAATCCAAAGGGAATAACCTGATAGAAAATGATCCCTTGTGGTTCTCTGAAGGCAGTGGATTCCTAATATTTAGGGTCTATTTTTATCTGATTTTACCCTGAGTACCAATCCATGAAAGAAAGGTCTTGGAAGATTGTAGTTGCATTGATCAAGATTTATGTGATAGGAAATGATAATTCTTCCTTTGGAAAGTGTCATTTAATGTCTTTGAAATCGATGCAGACCCTAATATGACCATTCTTTTTTATTGACAGGGATGATATTAAAAAGACATATTGGGTGTTTCACTTCTCGAACAAAATCTAATTTGATCAATTAGTCAACTTCCTCCTATACATTAGTGGAATAAGAGGGTTTAATCTCCCTGGTTTCCTTCTTGAAACCTCAATGTTCATCGAGTAAGATGATAGGTTATGTAGTCATATCTAGATTCAGTCTGGGAATTTCTATATAATTCCAAAGTGAAAACATATAGATGTTTCTTTAGAAATGAAATGTACACCTATTTCTTTTCGAGAGGCATGGAGAAAATAATTTTTATAGGAAATAGGTCTTCTTCTATTCCCATATTTATCTACCTGATCTCATAAATGGTGGTGGAGACACCTTCCTCAAATGCGGGAGGGGAGTTCCTAAGGTCATCCTCTTCTTCTTCCACCTATGAGTCTATGGAGTCATTTTCTAAAAAAATTGTTAATATGAGGTAATATCTATCACTGTTGAGGTGAGAGAGGCCATGGGAAGATACATTTTCATCCCTTACTACCAGAGTCATTGTATAGAGATTACAGAGATGATTCTATTTTATACTATCACTGGGGAAATAAGAGTCTTGGACATATAGAATCGGGTCTATTGCATCAATTAGATTTATGGGTAGCACATAATCACTATCGAATATAATCCATAGATTTACAGGGGTAGTCCCCAATCCATTGGGGGTAGAAACCTAAATATTTCCATCCACCATTTTTCATTTTCCTTATATTTTGCAGAAACGTGCCTCATTATATGTGGTTTTACAAGTCTCTAAGGGGAATTTCCACCATGTTGTATGAAAAACTTTCCATCAATGAGTTATTTCAAAAACTGATGGAATATTGAAGGTAATACAACATGGCTATAGAGATAAGGCCTTCTGAGCAGGACATTTTACGTGGTGTCTTAATGGATAACCATAAAATAAGTGTTATATGTGAGATACCTAATCTAAGTTTTGAGATTGATCTTCTTGAAATGTATTTTATCACACTTATCATACCCTTGAATGATCAGATTTGTTAGATATAAGTCCCCTTCATTATATACCAAGTGTAGAAGGGTTTGAATCGGTATTAGGTTGATCCTAGAACCATTTTAAATCAAATCCATTTGGATTTAACCATTATCGAGTCTTCCTGAAACATATAGTGGTATGATGTGTCCCTGGATGACCTCTTCCTGATCCTACTCTATGAATGAGATGGTGACATGGAATTATAATAGCATGGTCTCCATTCGATAAACCTCATCTACAAATACTTCTGTTTTGAACTCTTGTGGGATCTAGAGGACTTTAATGAGTGAATATCTGAGTTATTTTGAAATATGAAGTACATCCAGGATTGAGTGCCTAGCTGAAAAAACCACCATTTGTTTCATAATTTCATAATTTTTTGCTAGATATTGGTGCTTCCTAAGGTACATTTTCTCCTTAATATGTGGTTTATGAGATAGAAAATTTTAATTATATGGGATGAGTTCTTGTTCAGAGTTTTAGGGAGCATCTTCTGATAGTGGAGTAGTTCATGTCATCCTTCCCCATTTTCTGGGATGATTATACAATCTAACCCCTCTAGTCGATTGTGTAAGACAAATGGGCACAGATGATCTCCAGGGGGTTCTGGGACACCTTCTTGTTTCTTTTGGTCTTACTAGAGTGATTGACCATGGGTATCAGCTTCATATATGCCCTCTATAGAGTTGTGACCATGATATTGGATTCGACTACATCTGTGTTGTCCCCTGTATCCTCAATTCCTGTGCATGTGACCTCCCATTCCTTGTCTAGGTAAGAGGAAATCATATTCATAGGCATATTCATCATCGAATAAGGGATATACCAAGTTTATTACATTAAAAAAACCAAATATCAGTTATTATTACAATTAGGGTTCTATTTAGTGGTGTGGTTCGGGTGCTTTAAAATTTTTAAGGAAGAAATCCATAAGAGTTAGAGCTTGTGTCAGAGATTTATACAACTCTTCCTCTTCTATCTCTTACTATGTATGATGGCTAAGTGAACCTTTGGGAGGGATATTCAATGTAACCTACCTAGGAAAAGATACTATTATGGGTATGTGAATCTGTTCACTCAGGGTGACATGAGCTTGGTCAACTATCTTTTGAGTCATCCAGTTGTTGAACTTATGCCCATGCCTGGATGGATATTTTTTCCAATAAAATTCTTATTCTAGAAATAAAATGGTTATATTGGTTACATATGCTGGGGAGTTATCTAGTTTTATTTATCTAGAATCAACCATGCCTTGGAGGATGTCTTTGTGGATGAAGAAATCCTAGCTATTATGACCCAACCTTATTTGGAAAGGGAAGTGGTTGGGAGGGTCAGTGAGGTTTACCACATTGATATTTATAGGCTATGGCATATTGATAAGGTTTTTGTGCATAGATTCAATGAATTAATTAGGGAATTTATTTTTTTGGAAGGAGTATGTTTTATTCATCCATTCCACAAATCATGAGCGACCATTATCTATTTTTGCTTCTAGACGAGGGTGATTATTTTGTTGCTTCTTCTCAATAGGGGACCTGAGAAATTTGGGACATGCCTAGGTTCTTTAATGGAAACTATTATTAGTTTGAGGGTAACAATGACAGTATCTACCTTGCTGATCCTTTTCCCCTTTGCTGAGGGAATGAGTTAAGGCTTAGCTCTGGTCCACAAAATGGCATTTTCCAAACATTGTGCCATTTCTATAAACTCACAAAATTCACTTGGATATTTGATTGGGATAAGAGGTGTATGTATCTCATCCCAAATGTTTTTAGAATATATCTATATAAATTTATCTAGTGAGATAGGGGTGTTGAGTGAGTAGGTTAAAAATTTACATCTAGCTATGAAGTTAAACTCCCTCTCATTATCGCATTGCTTAAAGTTTTTCAGATCAACAATTATCATTTTACTCTGCATGGAGATGTACAGATAAATGAACTAATGATGAAGGTCTTACTCTCCTATAATGGATCCTTATAGGAGGCTGGCATACCAAAAAAGGATAGCCCTATCAGAATTTATATAAAACACATTATCTTGGTTGCTTCCTTTTGATCTCAAGGGCCCATCATCAGACCACATCGGGACATGAAGTGCAAGAGATACTGTTTTAGGCCCCTCACATTATCAAAGGTGGAGAACGATGATTTAAGAAATTGTGTAAGAGAAAAGTGTCATCCAGACATTTTAGATATGGATTTCTCTCAGTCTAAACAAGGGCACATCTCCCTTCCATGGATTCCATTCGAGTAGACATGGACTCAATGACATTGAGTAGTTCTAGAGGTACTTCTGTTTGAGCTACCTCTCATATATAGGGAGAGGGTGAGTCATGAAAATGTGGTCTATTCCTCATATCCTAGTGATTCTCAATCTATGCGATGAAAAAATGATCACCTTGGAGAGGGAGAGACTATCACCATAACGAAGGGAAGTCACAATTATTTTTGACTTCCTTATTTATCTAGACTGAATGCCTTGATCCAAAGCTGATATGATGCTCAGATGCTACTTTTATATAAAGATAACCTCTTTCTAGATGCATGGTAGTATGAATATTATCCTATACTTAAATAATATTCCAAGTGGTAATTTCCCCCCTAAGTATATCCTCATTGAGTTTTCTAATATATTGTATCTCATTCTCATATTATGCCAACTGCTCCTCTGTGGAAGAAATTTTGACTCTTCTGGGTGGTGATTGGGATGTATCCACACCTTTACCTTTATATTTGGAATATTTATTCTATAGAGGTGGAAAATTGATATTCAGAGGTTCTAGGTTTTGGATTCTTCTCTAGTTCTAGGTATGTGTAGCTTTAGTGGGTGCATCCAGATCACCTTCCACTTGGGGTATGTTTTCCACATTTCATTCCTATTCATCTGCATCTTGATCCACATTATCTATTGTGTTGATGGTGACTACATTCATAGAGGTATATCAGGAAATGGTAGTTGTACCATTACTCTCAATACAACAAGATGATTCTGAACTACTTGCATTAGGGTCATTTTTTGAACTGTTGGCCATATTGGACCCTTTTTCTTATGACCCTGATGGGGTTTGATTTCATTTACCATACATTCCTCCTACTTTGTTATATGAATAGTGACCTTGAGGGAGTTTCTGGTTGTGTTTTTTGAATGATTCCCAAGTAGTAGAGGTTCGTCTTGCAGTGGGAGGAACAGATGGGATGCCAACTGTCAATATTTTCCTCCCTACCTAGAGAAGACTAAATCTATCTATAGTGATAATGATGATGAAAATACCCCTAGCCCTGTGGGATAGGGACTATTCATGGACACAATTAGCATTGGTTGATCCTATTATTAAGGATTCAATGATTCTAGTTGAGGATTTGATGATTCCTAGGATGAAAATTGAGATATAAATACCCCCATATTAGTGGGATGGTGTTGATTTGAAACCACCATGGAATTCCCCAAGATCCTCTCAGGGGGTGATGAACCTATTGATGGAGATTAAGATAAAAATACCACTAGACTAGTGGTATGGGGTTTATTTACACTTGCTACTGATATGTCCTAAATCCTCTTATGAAATAATGATTTTAGGGGTGGATGTAGTAGTAGATATTCCACAAGTTTAGTGGTCTAGGTTTTTTCATGGATGGATGATATGGAAGTTTCTACTACAAAATATTTGATATGGCGTAACAATTCTTGTGTGTGAGTAGGGTGTAATGGAAACCCATGATGGGGGTCATTCTTTACCAAAAGTTGTTCAGTTGATTGAAACTTCAGCTTATGTGTCTAAAATGAATCCCCGTTGCTTTTAAGGGACCAGTTCAAGGATTTTTTGGCCATACTCTTCCTCTATTCATGATTATTTGGCACTGTTGAAGCGGGGGAATTCCATTCTAGTGACTAACTAGCTCGTGCGTTACCCTATCCCTTAACTTTGTTGGAGGATATGATTTTAGGATATTTTATATGAGAGGATATACTATTCCAGAGGCATGGTGAAGTGAAATGATCCATAATTTCCCCATCATTGAATAAGTATGCATGATGTGGCTTTCACGATTAGTTAATGAAGAGTTTTGATGCAATGGAGGCAAGTTTGTGGTATATTTACATCGTGTTTTTTTGGTTTTAGGTCCCAGACCATGGAGATAGTAACCTAGTCTATCTTAGAATAGTGTATCTTGATAGTTTAAAGGTGACCCTCATATCATGGATAAGGTAGGTGTCTATCTTTTAGTAAATGATGATTTTACCAAATATTTTGGCATATATAAGGCATGGAATCCTGCTCTATATCATCTAGGATCTCATAGTCAAAAGTAGAAAGGGGCTAGAACATGGTGGGGAAGTTGTTTCCATATAACTCTCTCCATATGAAAATGTTAGATTCCTCTTCATCATAACTACATTCCTCCATCTGATCATACCATAAAAGGTGTTTATCGGGGTTGCCTAATGACCGGAGTAGAGTGTTGCTGGTATTTGATAAGGAAATATATACAATTGAACCTGATGTTTCTGAAATATCTCTATATGAAGGTGTATAAGTTTCAAGAACCTCTCTATAGTGAGGTTCCTGGGAAAGGGGATGATTTCCTTATCCATGGGAGATATCACTGTGGGGAGGTTTACCATGGTGGATGTTAGGAGTATAGTCCTTAGAATCCATATCCACACTATCATGAGGAGAACTATCATGGTAATGGTCACCTTATGTTTTAGTTTAAGAGTGGATAGACCCTTGGGGTATTGAGAATATGTCTTGAACAACTGTAAAGATTCTGAAATTGAGCAGATTATGGATATGAGCCTCATTATATGTTATGGATGGAATATGCTAACCTAACTTTTGGGATTGTGCAAGGACAAGAACTTGTTGTATAACAGCTACCAGAATATGCTGATAACAATCAGGTGCTATGGGAATATGAGCCTATTGCTGAGAAGCTACTAGGATATGCCAAATAGATTCTCTAATAGGAATATAATCCTACCCTGAGGCATTTTACACTCTCACTTGGCGAGCCATAGTCAAAATGAGGATATTCACCTAATCATAAGCACATGGAGTATAGAACAAGTCTTTTTTGATAGGAATATGAGCCTGTACCATGGCATGTGTCACTATCACTTAGTGATCCTTAGTTGGAATGGGAATATGAGCCTGATTTGAATATGAATTCACCATCAGAATATGATGATGGACATATAGAATGGGGGATCAGATATGAATCATCTCCTATATGGCCTCTAAAGGATTTTTGTGTAGTTGTTTATTGGAAGAGGAGGGATATGAACTTAGCTTCCATGAGAAACTAGAATATTCTAAGTAGCTTCACTAATAGAAATATGAGCCTTTCCTGAGGTTATTCCACTATCACCTAGTGGGCCTGGGCTAGAATAAGCATATGAGCTAGATCCTGAGCCTTTGGAGTATGCCAACCATTTTTTTGATAGGAATATGAGTCTGTCCCGAGGAATGTTATACTCTCACTTGGTGATCCATGGATATAATAGGGATATGAGCCCGATCCTATTCCTTTGGATTATACTGTCGATGTTTTTTTGATAGGAATGGACCTTTTCCTACAGTATGTGACACTATCACTTGGTGGGCCCCAATTGGATCATGAAGATGATCTTGTTCTGGTGCCTCTTCCTTTACTATAATATGCCTATAACCCTCCTATAAGGGAGAAAGAATGTGTGATTGATCCAAAGAAACCAATTTTTCATACTAACTTGAGTTTTATGATGCCCTCACTATAGGGATAGGAATATGCGCCTATCCTTATATCTGTACCAGTGCCAAAATATATTGATGGAGTTCTTTATCTATTTATAATATGTAGTAAAACTTTAGAAAAATGTGTGTAGGAATGTAATCCTACACATTTTCTATCTCCACTATATACTGGTAGATATAATCAATGGAAGTAGGGATATGATCCCACTTACTTCCTCCCTATCCCATCAGAATACCCCAATGGGATTCATGTATGGGGGTAAGAATATATGCCTCTCCCATGTTTTTTGTAGGAATATTCCCATAGAATTATTTCGAGTGAGAAGGGATATGATCCTACTTTCTAGCTACCACTGGAATATGCTGTTGCACTTCATTATCAGAAGCTGGGATAGGAGCCCACTCTCGATTATCCAAAGTTTTTTGTGCCTGATGCGTTTTTCTTGTTTCACATTCATGGGTGTTAGAGGTGAAAATATGTTGGGTGGTACCCTAAGCAAGATAATGAAAGGTACCAATGGGAAGTATTTAGTGATAGGGGTTAATAGGATCCCTCCTCAGTAGATCCTAAAACATAAGGTATCCATATTTGATAGCTTGATCCACCTTCATATGATATTTAAGGTGGTGATGGTTGTGCTTTGGGGATAAGATTCTGAAGCGGTTGGCAGTGCAAACAAGTGCCATTGGATTTATTTCATATTTCTTTGGATGATGAAGAATCATTAGTTTTAGAATTTAGAGACCCTCATGGTAAGCCTCAGGTATTGGGATCATAACATGTTAATGGTATTCCCAGACCATTACATTATCCACCTACCACTAAAGGTTTTGGGAAGGTAAGGTTATTCCAGAACGATCACTGAATGGAGACATTATCTCAGGTTAGGTGTTATTTGTGAGGGAATTATTTTTAGTCACTAATACAATAATGAACATGGTCACTGATTAGTGCATCATCGTAGTCATGATATATGCTCAATCAGATATTCATGGGTAAATAAATTGTTCTTTTTTATTCTTGGTTTGACCATTCTCCTTGTGTAGACTTGTTAAAGCATGGATGGAATCATTTCATGAGAACACTAGCTATAGAGGACCATCCAATAATTTTTATATTTTTAAATATTCATTTCAAGTCCATCATTTATGTTTATGTAGGATATACAAACAAAATTTCCCAACGCATGGTAAACCAATCATTTTTCTATTTGAGAGATTCATGTCAAGTTCACAATTGTTTTCATAAAAAAAGAGATGTGGATGGTTTGGCCCAATTTTTTGATTATAGGGGGTTCAATGTATATGTAATCATATACGCCTGGGTCACCATTAATTATTATCTTTCAGAGAAACTTGCAACGAATCCCACATCTATAAATGGGTATAGACCTACTTTCCAAAGGTAGGAAATCAGTTGGGGGTTCAGATCCAATGTCACTTAGAAACTTAAATTGGACGATAGGATGCGATTTTAGGATCATCACATGCTTTGGGGGGGGAATTGTTTCCTACTTCAAGAATCACTTTTAGATTTAAGATATTTTCAATAATATCTTCCTAATCCCACTATCAGACTGATTACCCTAGAAAAACTATCAAGTATCAAATCCTTATATGTATAAAGGGGGAGGGGGAAATAAATGAGTCCATCTATATGTATCTAAGTGTCTTTATCAGTTTCCTTATTAATGGATAACTGCTTATATATTATGTCCATAAAAAATGGGACTCTGAGATTTTTTTTCATCTAAGGATGCGATTAATATTTTGAGGATTGAATTGAACCTTTATGAGGCATCCTATGTATCCAGTTTATAATATGAATAAAAAACCACCTATTTTATTAAACTAATGCAGTTTAACTTCATGTGGAGAGGAAATATATGGGGGCACTTATTCATGATCTATTTATCTTGAACCTCAGGGGGGCATCATATGTATCCTATTTATAATCAGAATCAAGTCACCATAGTTTGATCATGTCCTCATGACTTACCATAAGGTGGATACCCTTGTATGGAAAAAGTCATGTCATGTCACTAATCAGGGCTTACACACTGAGGCTACCCTGACTGGTGTGAGTACATGATGTAAATGATATGATTATTACAAATCCAAAATACCACATGAGTCATGCTCGGTGTGAGAAATAAGGGATAACAAGTAACCAGTCTCACTACATTTGGATGCAGAAATTATGCATTGAGGAATTCCTTTGGATGTTTGATATAGAGCTCAGACCTTGAGAAATGTGTTCTATATATCCTAGTTATGGTGGGAATCAGATTCATCATAGTTTAATTTCCTTCTCAAACCATTGGTGGGTGAAGAAGAATGATCAACCCATTGGAAAATTGGATCATGATGAATGGAATGTTAGAGACATGAGGGGTATTACACTAAAGTGTATACCCATTTGATATTGGGCCTTAGGAAGGAATCCTAGGCATCATGGTTATAGAAGAAATTAGAGTTTTCACAGTTCTATTACTTTATGAACCCACTGGTGGGTGAATAATAATGATCAGACCATGGTAGAATTGGGTCTCGATGGTTAGAATATTGAAAAAAATAAAGGGACTTACACTGAAGTGGATTCCCATTTAATCTTGGGCCTTAGAAAGGTGTCCTATTCATCCTAGGTCTGGTAGCAATAAGAGCCATCATAATTCATTTTGATTGAGGATTACACACTGAGTTTTACCTTGTATATCCACTGGACATGGTTATCATGTCCCAAGACGTCATCTTGACATATAATTATTTCCTACCTAACATATTCTTACTATCTTCCTGACATGTTCATATTGTCCTCCTAACATGTTTTAGGATGTTTGGACATGTCTTGGTTGTATAGAGTATATGTCCAAGGAGAATGGAATGATCCAATTGACTTGTCTGAAGGATGTCACATAATCTGAATGGAATGTATAGAGACCATATCATAATCAAGGTTGACATGTCTGGAGGGTTTTTCATGACCTGTATGACTCATCCAGAGGACATTTCATGATCCAAGATGACATTTCTTAGTGTCACCATGATACCTAGATGTCCTTTCATGGTGTCACCACATATCTTGGGCAACATGTCTGGAGGACATCACATGGTTTTGGCTAGCAAGCCCATAGATCTTCACAATACATTGATGGTATACCCAGATGGTGTTGTGTAACTTTATTGATATTTCCAAGGGACTTAACATGATCCAAATAGTGTGTAGAGGGAGAATTTCATGAGTTTAGAGACATGTCTCAGTGTTGTCTCATGATCTTGTTAAGTTATGAGAAGTTCATGAGGATCAGTTTATATTATCTTCTCATAAGTCTCCCATATATTAGTATTTATTATATCATCTTATTTAATATGTGCCTCAGGTTTTTATAGTGTTAGCTTATTTTAGGTTTCACATGACCCAGTCGACATGTGGGACCTCCTTCACATAATCAGATGAATACACAAAAATCCCTTCATGTGATCTCAAGTGATCACATGAAGTGACTATGCATGCCTCTTAATCCCTTAGATTGTTCCCCAAATTTTACCAAGTGAAAAGCCTTTGCAATACTGTGATTGGACACTCTGAGAAATATGCTCCTGCACTCCCAAGTGTGATTGAGAATAGATACATTTTTTACACTGAGGGGGAGGGATTTATAGACCTAGACATACCAATTATACACTGCCTTACAGGATGCATATATAATAGATTTTGGACGGATTAGGTAAAGGGATTTGGTGTCATACACTTCACTAGATCATGTTGTAGGTCATCTATGAACGCGTGTGATATTCAATGACCATGATAATGTTCCATGCTTTCCATTTATTTTGGACCTAGGAAGATTAAATAGATTTCACCTGACCATGTTGACATGTCAAGTGGATTCTACAAGGTTAGGATGATATGTATAGGGGTCTTCACAATATCATAATTCCTATAGATAAGATTTTGTGTGATTGAAGGTGACTTTTCTAGGGTCCTCTATGAGATAAAGGAAGCCTATCAAGGGGGACTTTGAGATATCATACTGTATTTTTGAGGGGGGGGGGGGTCATGTGATAAATGGTGATCACCAGAGGCATATGACCCATTTTTCATAAATTACATTGTATCCTTTCTCCACAATAATATTCCTCCTTTTTCCCTTTTATTTGCTTCTTTATTTTACAAGGGCTGAGGATCTCATGATGTTTCATGAGTATTGTCGAAAAAAAGAACTCTCCTTGAATATGATGCGTTACGTGACCAATAATGGGTATTGTGGTGATGCATAAGTATTGTTATGAAAACCCATTTTTTTGTCTATGGATCCAAAGAGGATATGTAGAATCAAATGGACTTGTGTGAAACCCTTCACATGATGAAGATGACATGTTAGCTGGCTCTTGTGCGATAAGGTATATATGTCTCTAAGGACTTAACATGGTCTTATGAACCGTATGAGCATGCCACATAAATATCAACGACTGAAAGAAGATTACATATTTTGTATATTTTCATCCTTTATTTTATGAGGATTTTGGATGATCGTCTAGTGCCTACTGGCTGAAAAGTTATGTGACTCACAGGAACTCATCTTGTATCCTCCATGCGATCAGTGAATTTCATGGATTCATTTTCAAGAATAAGAGGATTTTAAAAGGGAATTGTATAATCTCAAGAAGGTTATGCACCATGAATGAACCATTCGCATGACCTTCTGAAGGTCTTGAAATCACATGTACTTTGGGGGTTTATGTGATCTGCATGTTCTAGCTACCTTATCTTCCTTTTATTTGAGGAGAAAATAATACCCATACTTTAGGTATTTCTTTCCTTATAGATTTTTTGATGATCATTTGGTGGGTGTAAATAGTATACCAAACTTTATCAAACTTAATACTATTTAAATAAAATAAATTCTAAAATATTGGGGTGTTACTTTATAACCCCTTAAAAATATTTCATCCTTACACTTTAATCTAATTTCTAGTAGAAAGGGTTAATTTTTTTGTTTTAATTCTAAATAGTGGAATAAAATTAAAATAAGTGAAATGAATTATCTTTTAATACACATAGATAACATATAATTTTTAAAATAAATTTAAATTATATGTTAATATTATTAACATTATCATTTAATAAATATTTCTTAAATTGTGTATTTACTATTATGAGACTGGTACTTGTGAAACAGGTTCTAAAAGTGTACCTAAATAGTTGAGTGATAAAACATAATATATTTGTATTTATTTTAAGGTTACGTGAAAAAAATGGATAAGGAATTTATTGATAAAAAAGAGATGGTACAAAAGTATGAATAATGGGATTTTATTACAATCTCTTTTATGATGTGAAACCAACTATGTTGGGATCTCATTCAACCAAGTGAGATCCCTTCCCACTCCTTTATTGTTCATACCATACACCACTGGGTTCTCCTACTAATAAAAATGTGTAAAATAAAATTATTAAACAATAGTAAATACATAAATTCCATCCAATTTGAAGTGAGTATCCAAAAAAGATGTAATATACCACTCCTTATGACTTATATGATAGTATTGGAGTCACCTTCCTTCTATAAATTGTTTCAAAAATTCACTCTTGAAAATCTAACAACATTAATAACACCTTTCATATCTACTTCAAGAGATGATGATATTCCACATGAGCCATAGAAACATCCAATAATACCTCCATTGTAATAATGAAATACCGCTCCACACCTTAAGGGGTAGGGTGTCCTTTCAAAGATCCATCCGAGTTGATTTGAATCTAATTATTCAAAGAAGGCTACCATAAAACTTCAAGGGTACCAACTGACAACTTTTATTTTCTAAGAACACCTAGAAGTCTGAGAACCATCAATTAACATATACTATTTTTCATAAAATCCTTGTATTAAATAATTTAACTCCTTGTATATTACCATAATTATCCCCAGTACAGAATGAAATGGGTAGATTTATCTTCCTCTTTATTTAGTTATAGAATTATTTTACCATTGAGATATAAAAAATGAGAAAATATACTTTATTTATTTCCATTTTATAAGTATGATTCCATACTTTAGTTGTTAATTGATTAGTTACCACTTCTATCTATTCTCTCACTCAAGTAATGAATATTCAAGATTTTTTTATTCCTGGAGCATTAAAATAAATTTAAAATGGATCAAAATATCCACAAAATGATAACAAGTTATTCCTCCTATATTTGTACAATAAAAAAAACCAAAATAGTTAGCACAAGTTAATATAATATCCAATATGAATAAAGCTTATTTTGAAGAAATATTACACTAATATCTAAAGCCTCAATAATAACACCCAATGTAAAACTTTTAACATTCCATAAATAAATAACCTTAAATATCTTCAGAACATGACAAAAAAAATTTTATACCCAAAACAAATCAAAAATATGTGATCACATATTATTCTTAGATAAAAAAAAATTTATCTCTAGACAACATTAATTACTCATTAATACCTATACAATTTTTTTTATTCTCTATTCATATAATCTCTAAAATATGATATTATTTCTATAATAAAATCATATATGCTTCCATAAATTAACCCAATATTTATTCCTAAAATTTTATTTACCTTAATTATATAATGTTCTAAAATTAGTGAACTTATTAAAAAATATCCTTAAACAAAATTTCACCAAATAATTTTTCAATCCCACAGTTATCTATATGATAAAACATATGTAGCCAAAATGTAATAAAGTTTTATCCCAATCAACCATAATTAACTCAACATAAAAGAACATATTAAACTCCAAGGTTATTTTATAACTTTCATCTTATATCCAAAAATGTAATTTCATTCTTCCAAAATAACCTTTAAAATAAATTACATGTTAAACCGAAGGGTTATTTATACCACAATAATCAATTAAAACCCAATAACAAGTACCACAAAATATTATTTATCATCTCAAAATCCCATAAATTAAATCTCCAAATGGGTATTTATGATTTTAATATTATGATTTACCTTATACTCTTTAACCCATGATGATATTAATAACCCATAAATTATCCTCAACCAATAACATCCTTACCTATAAAGTTATCTAAACCTTTCCTATAATACCAACTATAACAACCCATACACTAATCAACCCATAATTACATGATTTATAAGAAGGGTTTCACTTTCTTAGATTTATTGGATATTTTTCAGTTTAGAGTTTTAGACAATTAGAAAATATTTTACATTAAAATGTGTATATTTCAACACAATGTCCATTTTTACCACAAAACATTTTCATTATAAATGCACACTTGATTCTTTCAAGGTAACCCCCATAACCAAAACTATGACTTTATTAATGATACTACTCATACTTAATCCCTGTTAAGAACATTTGAAAAAATGGTATGAGAAAAAAAATCTCATGAAGGTCCATACAAGAAAATAAATCTTTTAGTCCATTTTTAAACTTGAAAAATCCATAATAAAGTTTTCCTTTTTCATAATAAACAATTGATATCAAATATCCATTTACTTTTATATGAAAATAACTCTATTAATCAATGTTTTTTTATAAAACATTTAATATGAAATCATAAAGTAAAACCCATATACATAATATTTTCATGGAAAACATGAAAATTAATAAATAATTTTTCTTAAAAAAGAATCCCTTCACCCCTTTAATATTTTCTTGAAAATATAAGGTAGTTTTCTTAGCTTTTAAAATAAAAATATTTCTATTAAACCCCATTGAAAACATATCATGTATGTACCTTGAGAAATTATACATATATTCATCAATATAAGAAAAATATTAATAGAACCACCTAACATTTTAATTCCCATATCTCTTTGGAGTAACCTATCTTCGGTAAACTCTTCCTCTTTACCCAATACATTGGAGTGATATATCAGGCTCACCGATCATCAAATATATATAGGGATAACCTATAATTTATTTTATATATATAATAACCATATAATTAATAAAACATATATATATTTTTAATTATAAAAAACATTTTAATTGGTATTCTATCCCATAATAAATAATACTTTTACTTATCTCATAAAGATGATATTTTTTTTGTTTCCTTAGAAGAAAATTTAAAACTAAAAATTTATAGAATATTGATAGAAAGTTATTATTTGAAAATAAATGTGAAAAAATTTAAATTAATATCCATAATGAATAATTACTATGATGGTGGGAAAGGGCAGTTAAGACATATATGTTTTAAAAAATCTTTTTCACTTTTTTAAAAATTCAAAAATAACCTATACAAAAAATGATGAAAAGATCATGTTTTAATAATTGTTAAACAAAGTTAAAATTAATTGAAAAATAAGTTTTTCAACCATTTAATCCTAATTAATAAAAATCTTGAAATATTTAAAATAACCTCAACATCAAAGAAAATTATTTGGGAAGGAAACTTTAATTTTTTTTAAAAGAAAGCCCCTTACCTCGAGTCTAAATCACCATGTATGTAATTTAATTACTATATAATAAATTTATATTATTTACATGGTTAATAAAAATTTTCAAGTGTATAAACTTATTATTATCCATTTTATTTCGTTTATTACCATGCCTTATATGCTATTAAATCAGTTGAGTTCATGTCAGGCATTTTGAGGATGATTGGTTCATAATTAGAAAAACTTCGGTAGGTTGAAAAATGATAAAATGGTTAATTATTCCATAGTATAAAAGATATTAATCATTAAATAATTATCATTTTATACATTAAATACAATTTTAAAACCATTCATGGGATGAAAACATGAAAAATGATTCACATCGCTTCATGGTGGTGGTAATCTACACGTATGCACGAGCGACATTATCATCTTCCAACAGATGGAAGTGTAAGAAGGTAAGTAATATATTGACATTAAATAGTCATAATTATTTAATTAATATCATATATATTACTTAAATACATCATAATAACCATCCTTGTGAGGTGGTGATGAAAAATGAAAAATATCGCTTCGTGGAGGTGGTAGTCCACACGTACGCATGAGTGATGTTTTCATTTCCCATAAAATAGAAAATAGAATTGATACGAGTTTAAAAAATAATAATAAAGTTTTATTTCATTTTAATTACTTTTTTTATCATGTAATAAAGTTTATATAATATTTAAAGGAGGTGGAATAATAAATAAATCTGAAAACACTTGGTTAAGAGTTATACCTCTTTTTTAGAAAACCTACTTCAGCATAAAACTTAAGCATTCAAGGTTGGTATTTTGGTGAGATAATAACCTCTAATGAATGGGGAGTATTTTTGTGAAGAAATTTGGATAGATATTTATTGAGATAAATTACTCAATAGGTGCGAGGGAGAGAGGAGAGGATGTTCCCTTTTATAAGTGAAGTGGGTGGTAATCTTGTAAATACAATAAATATTAATATATAATATGTGTATGACCAATGTAAAATGGATCCAAAGTGAAATATATTAGAATAAAAGTAAGAAAAGTTTGTAATAAAATCAACCAATAATATTTATATAAGTTTAAGTTTCATTTTAAACCTTATCTTTTAGTTTAACCCCCTTGTTAACCCCTTGTTAACATTAACCGTTGTAACACATTTTTCAATCATTAGGGGTCATAAAAGTAATTTAAAAATTTTAAGTGGACCATACATGGATTAGTAATGATATAATTGAAACGTTACCATAAAATTGAGTTATTATTGGATTTTTATGATTTTTTAATGATTTATAACTTATTTTTAAACATTAAATACCATTTAAAGTAATTTTTGAGACTATTCAAATAATTTGACATTAAAAATATCAATATTAAAATGGAGTTAGAATTTAAATATTTAAAAATTACTTGACTTTACTTTTGATCCATAAAAATAGTGAAACACTCTAAATTATGCAAAACATATAACTTTTAATATTTTTGAATCTATTTATTTTTATTTTTCACTCGCTTGCACCAGTGTTGCATCAACGATGCGTAATCATTCTAGGTAATTATATCATCACCAAAAATTAAAAATAAATTACTATCATATATATAGTTTATATATCTTTATACTTATCATATATATATTAATTAATATAGTATTTATACTCATACCCTTATCATGACAATATAATAAGTGAGAGGTAGTGATAATTTTGGAAAGTAATTTTATTAATATAAAAAGGGAAGTCATGTTTATGGAAAGTGGTTCCAAATTCGACCATTAATGAAGATAATATCATTTTAGGTTTATCATAACTCCATCCACCAATTTTAAGATGTGATTTTTGGATATTTTAATCCTTTAAAACTTTATTTAAAACTTTAACCCTATTTTAGTCTTTACTGTAGTAATGAACTTTTAACTTAGTTACTATTTATTATGAGGAAAAATAAATTTGAAATTGTCAATAAATAAAAAAAATTATAAAAAATATTGAATTAATTTTCTAATATTTAATTTATATAATTGGTAAAAATTACTTTTATTACAAGTCTACAAAAAGAAATGAAAAATAGTTTTTAGAAAAATACTCATTTAAGCATAAAAATGATTTAATACCAAAATTATGTATAGTTTTGATTACCATGGAATTATTTTTTTTAATAAAATTTACTAATGTTACTTTAAAACAAATAAAAAACAAAATTGTAACATTGAAATTACATTAATTAAAAGATAAGAAATGAAAGTTTTTGCGAAGTCTGTATTTTGAACTATTTTCCCAAAAATCAATCTTTTCAGAAAAATACCAAAAATTTATCTTAAGATTATTTTGAGGTGATTATTTCAAAAATAATGTCCATTTATAAATATAATTCCTAAAATTTTCACAAATTAATCATAATATCCATGCACAATATGTAATAATTGTTTTTTGAAGATAAACTATTTTGAAGAAAAAAATGAATTTATTACTATTCCACGCCTAATAACCACAATGAAATTAATATTAATTCATTTTATTCAATAAATAAAACACTTATTTATATAGAATAATTTGTAAATATTAATTAATTTAATATATTATGATAAAAATACATTTTACACATACAAATTGTTTTATAACAAATATATCTTTTACCTTCAAAAGATTTTATCTTTATTTATAACCAATTGAAAATCGATGTGTGTGTGTTTATTCATTATATTAAGTAAAATATTTCTAAATATATATCATAATACTATTATTCCTATTCATACCATCCAAATCAATAGCTAGGTTATAAGAATCATATTTAAATAATAATATTTCTATTGTATATCACTATTCATTTAAGTTTGGTTTTGTGTATAGGATGCATAATTAGATGTAATATTGTTTAAATAAAATAAATTATAAAATCTTATATTGGTATAGATGATAAAAAAATTGTTTTAAATCTAGTGGTAATGAATATCATAAATTTAAATCCATTTTTTTATTCACAGAAACATCCTCTAAGGTGTATTCTATTATTATTTCATACTGTAATGAACTATATTATTAATTTATTATAGAAGGTCAAGAATGAATCAAAAGAGCATGTTGGTACAATTTCCAACATGGATTATATTGGATTCTATGGATCATTCACATATTTTATAATATATAACACCCCAACCTTCCATGGCACATTTCTCTTTGAATAATACAATAGCATATGATGTACACAACACCGAGTTCAAGCGCACCATGACCTATCAAACTAGCCGTTTTAAAAGTAATTATGGATAGTAATACCCAATTTTTTAAATTTTATAAATTTAATTTTTTAAATTGGACTTCATTTTTGGATTCTAAATATGAAAATTATCATATGGAAATTTTTTGGTATTTTTATGATAACTTTCATATTTTGATAAATAGTAAAAAATACTAAATTTTAATTAAAAACAACTTATTTTAATCAAAATAATTTATAGTGTTATATTATACATTTGAGTAGTTTTAAAGTATCATTATATCATATTTTTATCATTTAATATAATTTTGGCTATTGGATGTAATCTCACATTTAAATTGTACATAAACAGATGTCGATCTTTGATAGTTTTTACTTCTTAAAAACCCACTTTTTGGTTTTGACAACGGGAATTAATTTTAAATTAATTTCTGTAAATTCTGTGTTTTGAATTTGGAAAAATAGATTCCATATTTGGAATAATAGAGACTAAATTGTGTAAATAGGTAACTTTTATTTTTAGACATTATGAATAGTAACTTTAGTAAATATTTTATTTACCATGGTTAAAGGGTAAATCCAGTAAATAAGGGTAAAAAAATAAAATTATAATAATATTAAATTACCCTAACACGTTTACTAAAACTATTTGACGATACATTTCTAACCATAGACATCCTTGGGTCTATTTTGGGACCTCATGGAGCCACTTTTAAGTGAAAATGACACTTTATAAAAATTAATTTAAAGTTAAGGAAAATGCGACATAAACATATATCTTTTAGTAAACTTTTTTTATAAGGGTTTATATAAGTGATATTTTAGACTATAAATAGTAATTATAAATATAAAAATATTTCCTACATCGTGGTATTTTATTTATAAATTTTATACATAAAATAAATATATTTAATTATGACATAATAATGATATAATATTTTCCTTATTAATGAAAGAATCAAATAAATGATATTATCAATATTAAAATAAATATAATTCGAAATTTTTGATGCCAGACATGAATTTAATAGGTAAATATAAAATCTTAGGGTTGATTCAATATTTTTTTTGAAGTAATCAAGTTTTTACGACTTTCACAAAAACCAAATACAAAATAGTGTCAAAATTGACATAAATGAGTTTTAAAAAAAATACTATTTTATTAAATTATATAATAGTCCTAAAAATATAAGTTTAGGAAAAAAGACTTATATAAATTATATATATTTCATTAATTAACCACTTTAGGTTCTATTTTAATTTTATAGTAAGTTTATTAACCATGAATTATAATAATACAAGAAGACATGGTAAATGTTAAACTATTTAAATAAGAGTTAAATATAAAAGATAAGGTTACTATAGTGACCTAAAATTGACTAAAACCTATTGGTTGAGAGTTTTTTGACCCTAACCCACCTTATAATCTAAATAAATATTTTTTTATCCATTATAAACAAAAAATTACTTTATAATAAAATAATATTTCAAGCTTTTCCTAAAATGACCCTCACCTATCTTATAAAAGGGTACTTCCCCTTATCTTAATTTCACACCTCCAAAGATTTTTGGATCAACCAAACCATGATCAAATACCCTCCCAAATACCCTCAATTAAACCTATAGGCCTTACTTTGATCAGAAATCTAACCTAAGGATCCCTTTTGTTCAAATCAAAAGGAAAAACCCGAAGAAGAGGTAATTACTTCATCACCTATTTCAAAGTTCTTTTCTTCTTAAACTTCCTCTTTCTTTGTTTTTTACATACTAAAATAATAACTCCAGTACCTTATACATACTTAGATTTTACTATAAATATGGTAAAACTATATTCATTATTCTATCCATCAGATGAATGAAAAAGTCACCATACGTGCGTACGTATGACTTACTGTCTTCACGTCGTGGTGTAGTTTTTTATTAAACACTTCATTATTTGGATGGGTATAATAATGAGTATAACTGATGTAAATAATAAATATAACATGTTAATGATTATTTATATATAATATACCCTCCAATTACATACAATTTCACTAAAAATAGAATGATATAGTCGCTCGTGTGTATGTATGACTTACTATCTCCACAACGCGAAGAGATTTCATTCCCCATCGTAACCATTCAAGAATAATTTTAATTTGATGATTAAAAATAATTTCTAAGAACTTAATTTCATTCTGAATATGAATAAAATACATCATATCCATAACAAACATGACTTATGTAACAAAACATATAAAGGAAAACGAATCAGTTAACACCCAAAACAATGATACTACTGAAATATCATTAACAAAGCAATATTAGAAGATCATATATGATATCATATTTATGTATGTGGTTCTTGTATAATTTAATAAAAATTATTTCACCATTATACAGGATTTTAACGTACCCTTAACTAAGGAAAAGTACAAGGTAAGGGTTAATTTTGCAATCTCTTTATTATCCGAGGTTGTTTATACGTAAGTATCTTCTGGGAATTCTTTATCATCGACACCCATGTTTCTTAAAAATGTATTTCAAACTATTTTAACTATTTACTATACTATAGGTTAAAGTCATTTATACCCTTGTTTGACTTTTTATAAAATGTTTTGAAAGGAACCTTTCCATCATTTTCCAAATAAGTTACTTTATGAACTTTTCAGAAAATTAAGGAAAAAATGTTTTTTAACTTATACAGCGAGTGCAGATATTTTCTGACATTATAATACATGAGAAGCTTCCCTTAAAATATTATATTAATTTTTTCAAAATAAATATTTTCTTTTATAATTATGTGACATTTAAATGATTTTAAAGTAGAAATAGATATTTCTCTCAAATAGTTTTTGTATTGATTTCATCTATGTAAACATATATTGTTAGATTTTATGTTTAATTGAAATTGATTTATTATGATAAAATATTCCATATTGTATTGATACTTTTATGAAGTGTTTTACTGTGGATGTTATATTTTTATTTCATTCATGGTTTATGGTTTAAGTATTAACATTTCATATGTTAGTTTAATACGAATGTTTATGTTATGTTTCACCCTTTTCATATGAGGAATGCATTAAACATAGTAAGTTATGGGTGGGTCCTGCTATAGCCCCTCGATGCATCGGTAGGTCTCATGAGGCAAACTGGTGCCTTGGAAAAAGGCCTTGATAATATGTTTATTTGTAGTCTTGGCATGGGGCCTTGACTATGTGGTTATGATGTTCGACATTATGAATTCCATTATTATGAAATTAGCTATTAATATTAAATGTGATTATTAGACTAGTAGAATATCCACGTGAATAAGTAAATGAAATTATTTGATCTATATTTTCCATATTATACTAAATTTTAAGTTTAAAAGACTTGTATTTTAGTCTTATACATTGCTTTAAATATTTATTCTTATATATGAAAGTTTCTGCTATATTGTTATCCTTACTAATCATCTGAGATCACCCCTTTCAATGTTTTATTTTTCCCAGGATGAGAAGAAGTATATTATTAATGACTTGTAGGGATAAGCTAAGGGATATGAGTGTGTTCAAAGGAGACACAATGTTGTTGTTTTTTCATTTCATAATGTAATGTAAAACTTATGTATGTATCTAGTACTTCCAAGGATACTAAACTAATAGATCTTCAAGATTTGATCCTTTGTGATCATTCTAATGTTATGTAATAATGAACTGACTCTGGGTAACTAGGGTTGGGGTGTTACAGTTGGTATTAGAGGAAGTTTAGTACAAACCTTGGAAACTAGATTTAGAAAAACTATGATTATAGAACATTACCATAAGATAGATTTTGAGGATTAGTATAGAATAACTTCTTATAATTTTGGTAATGTAGAGATTTTTTAAATTTTAAAAGAAATAAATTCCTGTCTGGATATGAGTAGGTAGAGGTGGAGCTGGAGCAGATGTATCTACGGGTAAAACTCGAAAACACTGCTTTGAGCTAGACTTGAACGGGAACTGGTGCACAACAACATGCCTTGCTCTACTCTTGGTTATGACACTCTCAGGGGATATTCTAAGGATAATTAAAATTTTATTTACAAACCTTTATGAAGGATTTACAAGGAAATAATTCCTCAAAGAAAACATTTTTGTATGATAATGGATTATATTCGCAAAATTATTCAATTTATGTTAGGTATTTTACTAGTTTGGAATTATGTATTACGATTCATAAACTAATCTAGTGTATTCCATTGTTTAGAAACAACACCTAGCGAAAGGAATGGAAAATTTATCATCGCACATAATCCATGTAGGGATTTACCTCCTACTCAAGATAATTATAGTGGAAATGGTGATGAAACTGGTGATGAATAGCTTATAACCATACTGGGACAACTCACTCAGGTTATGAATAATAACCTTACACATATAGAGAACCCTAATCCAAAACATAGAGGATAAATGTTAGACCACTTCATGAGGAAAAAACCACCAACATTCAATGGGACTAAAAATCCATTTGTAGTTGAAAAATAGATAATTTCCTTAGAGAAAATATTTCATTCTTTGGGGAGTAGCGAAAGGGAAAAAGTTGTCATGGCAGTTTATCGCCTCACAGGAGATGTAGATCAATGGTGGTCATTAATTCAAAATACAAATGAGGATGAATAAGTATCAAATATGTAATGGAGGGAGTTTAAATATATTTTCATAGAAAAATAATTTCTTCATGAACATCGAGAAGATATGGAAAGGCAATTTCTAAGTTTGAGGAAAAATTAGGATGGGAATGTCACAAAGTATGAGGCTAACTTTACAAGGATATAAAGGCATGTTGGTGATTATATATGTAACCTAAGGGGTAATATTTATTGATTATTTTATGGGTTAAAACCATTTCTCCTTTGAGCATTAGTGTCAAAATCCTTATCATCATATAAAGATATAATCTCATGTGCTATCAAGACAGAAAAATAATTCTCTAAGTCTTATGACTTTAAAGAAAAGAAAGAGAAGAAGAGATCTTCGAAACACTCTAGAAATGGAAATAAGAGGAATAAGGGAGAAGTTTAATTTTCATCATGCAATAAATGTTTGAAGAAACACCCTGGTACTTTCCTGAAGGGAATAAGAGTCTGTTACAAGTGTTGAGAAAAAGGCCACCAAGCTCATGATTGCAAGGGGAAGAAAGAGGCTATCAATGTTGAATGCTACAGTTGTAAAGAAATGGGGAATTATGCAAATGAATGTCCTAAGTGTCAAGAAAACTTACCTCATAAAAGGCCAAGGGAGCAAGGCCAAGCTTATGCGATTACAACCGCATAGGTTGAAGTTCCAAATGACGTGGTGGAAGGTACATTAATCATTTCCTCAAATTTAGCCAATGATTTATTTGATTCTGGATCATAAAATTATTTAATATCTTCCCAGTTGACAATAGAATTAGATATTTCCAATTTGATTTAACAAGGGAGTTTTTAGTCAAAAATTTTAAGGGAAGTATAATTGCAACACAAATTTGTGAATCAAGTACCATTATGGCATATAAACATGATGTATCTACTAATCTCATTTCCATACCCATGATTGAATTTGATATAATCCTCGGTATGGATTTTATTTCAGACCATGATGTGAAAATTTATTATAAGAATAATGAGGTTACAATTTTTGATGATGATAAGGAATACCTTATCTTTAGAGAAGAAACATCATCATCTGATTCTCATCTATATCCACCCCCAGTAGATCTTCTAAATTCAATTATTGGGGAGGAAGAGAGTGAAATAACTTTGGGTGAGTAAAGGAATGTTCAAATAGATGATGTACCTATTGTAAAATAATATGTTTATGTGTTTCTAGAGGATTTACCTAGACATACTCTAGAATGAGAAATTGAGTTTTCCATTGACTTAATTTCTGGTTCAAGACCCATATCAAAGACCCCTTATACAATGGACACTATAGAATTAGTGGAACTAAAGAAACAACTAGAGTAATTGAGTAATAAAGGATTTATTCACCCTAGCGTTTCTCCATGGGGAGCCCCTGTTATTTTTGTTAAGAAGAAAGATGGATCTATAAGTTCGTGCATTGAATGTAGGGAGATCAATGCTATAAAAATAAAGAAAAAGTATCACATACCTCGCATTGATGATTTATTCAATCAAATTAATGTAGATCAATATTTTTCAAAGATTGACCTTCGATCTGGATATCATCAGTTGTGCATGAAGAAGGAAGACATTCTGAAGGCAACATTTCATACCAAGTATGGGAATTATGAGTTTACAGTAATGCCTTTTGAACTAAATAATTCACACTCTGTTTTCATGGATCTAGTGAATATCATTTTAAAGGATATATTGATGAATTTTTAGTGGTATTTATTGATGATATATTGGTATACTCCAAAACCTATGAAGATCATGAAAATCACTTGATCACTATTCTAAAAACTCTTAGAAGAAATTAATTACATGGGAAGTTTAGCAAGTGTGAATTCTGGCTTCAAGATATTTCTTTTCTTGGACATATTTTCTCTAAAGATGGAATATCTATTTATCCTTCTAAGATAAGATAAATAAAAGAATTTCCAGCATTGGAGAGTACAATTGAGGTATGTAGTTTTATTAGTTTAGCAGGTTATTATCATCATTTCATCTAGAATTTTGCCCGATTAGATAACCCATTAACCAAGATCACATGTAAAGGGGTTAAATTTGTTTGGGAAAAAGTGTGTGAAGAATGTTTTGAAGAACTAAAGAGAATATTAGTCAGTGCTTCTATCTTGAATCTACCATTGGGGAATGATGTGTTTGATATTTATAGTGATGCTTCAAAGAAAGGACTTAGTTTTGTCCGTATGCAGAATGATAGAGTTATTGCCTATGCATCATGAAAGATAAAAATTCATGAAAAAAACTATCCTACTCATGATCTTGAGTTAGCATCTTTAGTCTTTTGTTTGATGATATGGAGACACTATCTTTTTGGTGAAAAATGTGAGATATATATCAATCACAAGAGTTTAAAGTATATTATCTCATAGAAAGAACTCAACATGAGGCAAAGATGATGGACTAAACTACTCAAAGATTATGATTTCACTATACACTACCTCTCGGGGAAGGAAAATAAGGTGTAAAATTCTTTTATCAGAAAGGATCATGGAGTTCTGAAGAAGATGAGAGTTGAAAGGGATCCTATATTCATGGATCTAGTAAAGATGGATATGGGAATACTCATTGAAGGTGAAAAATAAATACGTTTTCAAATGTTTTCCAAACCATATTTACTATAAAGGATAAAAAGTTCTTAGACTTATGATGGGGATTTTCAAAAGAAAATTAAATCTGTGAATGATAGAAGATTGATTAACTTTGTATATGAAGATGAAATTTTGAAATTTGGGAGGAGGCTTTCTGTTCCCGATATACCTGATCTAAAAAGGGTATTATTGGATGATGCTCATATATCCAATTTCTCTATACACCTTGGTAACACTAAGATGTATATAGATTTGAAGGAACATTTTTGGTGGGACAACATGAAGAGGGAGATTGCTGATTATGTGTCAAGATGTATGGTTTGTCAATAGGTGAAGGCTGGAAGAAAACATCCTGGAGGAGTCATGAAACCTCTTCCCATACCTGAGTGGAAATGGGATGATATTATGATGGACTATTTCATGGGTCTACCAAAGGCTCCTAGAAGAAATGATTCAATATGGGTCATTATTGGTCGTCTTACCAATTCAATACATTTTCATATTATATGATAAGATTTACCACTTGAAATTTTAGCAAGAATATATATTAATGAAGTTTTAGGACTTCATGGTGCACCCCTATCAATTGTTTCGGACTGCGATCCCCATTTTACATCAAGATTCTAGAAAAGTATTCAGAAATCCATAGATACTGAACTTCATTTAAGCACTACCTACCACCCTCAAACTGATGGACAATCATAATAGACTATTCAAACCTTACAAGACATGTTGATATCTTGATCACTTTACTTTCAAGGTATTTGGGATCAATATTTACCTATGGTAGAATTTTCCTATAATAATAGCTTCCATTCAAGTATTCAGATGGCACCGTATGAAGTGTTATATGGAAAGAGATGCCACACACCAACTTGTTGGGATGATGTTGGTGAAAGAAAACTCGTAGGCCTAGAACTTGTTGAGGAAAAAATGGAAAAGGTGAAGATTATCTAAACCCACATCAAAGCAACTCAAAGTAGGCAACAGAGCTATGTCGATAACCAAAGGAAAAATTTTGAATTTCAAGTAGGAGATCATGTTTTCTTGAAGGTATCTCCATGGAAGGGTGTTGTACAATTCGGTAAGAAGGGTAAATTGAGTACCAGGTACATCAGAACTTTTGAAATTCTAGAACAAATTGGAGTTTTAGCTTATCATTTTTCAATGCCGCCAAGTCTCTCCAAAGTTCATGATGTGTTCCACGTATCACTGTTGATAAAATAAATGTCTGACCCAATGCATGCACTCACCTATGAAGAAATAGAACTATAACCCGATCTCTCTTATTGTGAAGAGACTATCAGGATTCTTTATGATAGAGAACAAGTTTTGAGAAAACAAAAGACTCTTTTGGTAAAAGTTCTTTAGAGAAACCATAAAATGAAAGAGGAAACATGGGAACCTGAGGAAATTATGATTAAGAACCACCCGAATAGTTTTATGCAGTAGTATTCTAGAAATTTTGAGGATGAAATTATTTTAAGGAGGGAAGAATGTAACACCCCAAGCTTCCACGGTATGTTTCTCTTTGAATAATATAATAGTGTGTGATGTACGCAACACCAAGTTCAAGTGCACCGCGACCTATAAAACTAGCTATTTTAAAAGCTGTTATGAATAGTAATACCCACTTTTTGAAGTTTTATAAATTTTATTTTTCAAATTGGACTTCATTTTTTGATTCGGAACATCAAAATTATCTTAGGGTAAATTTTTGGTATTTTTATGATAACTTTCATATTTTGATGAATAATGAAAAATACTAAATTTTAATTAAAAACAACTTCTTTTAATCGAAATAATTTATAGTGTTAAATTATACATTTGAGTAGTTTTAAAGTATAATTAGATTATATTTTTATCATTTAATATAATATAGGTCATTGGATTTAATTTCACATTTAAATTATACATAAAAACATGTCGATCTTTTGATAGTTTTTACTTCTAAAAAACCCTCCTTTTGTTTTTGACAACAGAAATTAATTTTAAATTAATTTATGAAACTTCTGTTTTTTGAATTTGGAAAAAATAGATTCCATATTTGGAATAATAAATACTAAATTGTGTAAATAGGTAACTTTTATTTTTAGACATTATGAATAGTTACTTTAGTAAATATTTTATTTACCATGGTTAAAGGGTAAATCTGGTAAATAAGGGTAAAAAAATAATATTATAATAATGTTGAATTACCCTAAAACATGTCCTAACCCTATTTTCTGATAAATTTATCACCATGGGAAACCTTAGGTTGATTTTTGGACCCCATGGAACCACTTGTAAGTGAAAATGACACTTTATAAAAATTAATATAAAGTTAAGGAAAATGTAACATAAACATATATCTTTTAGTGAAACAATTTTTATAAGGGTTTATATAAGTGATATTTTAGGCTATAAGTATTAATTGGAAATATAACGTTATTTACTACATCATGGTATTTTATTTATAATTTTTATATATAAAATAAATATATTTAATTATGACGCAATAATGGTGTAGTATTTTCCTTATTAATAAAGAAATCAAATAAATGATATTATAAATATTAAAATAATTATAATTCAAAACTTTTGATTCTATCCATGAATTTTCTAGGTAAATATGAAATTTTAGGTTTGATTAAATATATTGTTTTCTAAGTAATCAAGTTGTTATGAATTTCTCAAAAACTAAATTCAAAATAGTGTCAAAATTGACATAAATGAGTTTTTAAAACAAATAAAATTTTATTAAATTATATAATAGTACTAAAAATATAAAGTTCATAAAAATGACTTATATAAATTATATATATGTAATTAATAAACCACCTGAGGTTCTCTTGTCATTTTATAGTAAGTTTATTAACCACGTATTATAATAATACAAGAAGACATGGTAAAAGTTAAACTATTTAACTAAGAGTTAAATCTAAAGTATATGGTTAATATAGTGACCTAAACTTGTCTAAAACCTATTGTTTGAGAGGTTTTAGACACATAACCACCTTATCCTTTTAATAAATTATTTTTAATCCATTAAAAACCGAAAATTATTTGATAATAAAATAATAATTCAAGCTTTTCCTAAAGTGACCCTCACCTCTCTTATAAAAGGGTACTTCCACTTCTCTTAATTTAACACCTAAAAATCCTTTTTTCTCAAACAAAACCTTCTCAAATATCCTTAGAACTACCTTAAATTAAACCTAGATTCCTTAATTTTATCAGAAATCCAACCTAAGGATCCCTTTTGTTCAAATCAAAAGGAAGAACCTGAATAAGAGGTAATTAATTCATCACCTCTTTCAAAGTTCTTTTCTTCTTTCACTTCCTCTTTATTTGTTGTTTCCATAATAAAATAATAAATATAGTACCTTCTACATAATGAGATGTTATTATAAATATGGTTCAACCATATTCATTATTCTATCCATCCTATGATTGACAAAGTCAGCATACGTACGTACATACAACTTACCGTCTCCATATTGTGGTGTAGTTTGTTATTCAACACTTAATTATTTGTATGGGTATAATAATGAGTATAACTAATGTAAATAATAAATATAACATGTTATTTATTCTTTATATATAATATACCATCCAATTACATATGATTTCACCACTAATATAATGATATTGTCGCTTGTGCGTTCGTACGGCTTACCGTCTCCACAACGTAATGAGATTTTGTTCCCATCATAACCATTCAAGAATAATTTTAATTTGATGATTAAAAATATTTTTTAAGAAATTAATATCATTTTGGATATGAATAAAATACATACTATCCATAACAAACATGACTTAGGTAAAAAAAATATAAAGGAAAACGAATTAGTTAACACCCAAAAAAATGACTCTGCTGCAACATCATTAACAAAGAAATATTAGAAAATCATATATTATATTATATTTATGTATGTGGTTATTTTATAATTTAATAAAAATTATTTAACCATTATACAAAAGGTTAACATACATTCGACTAAGGAAAAGTACATGGTAAGGGTTAATTTTACAATCTCTTTATTATTTGAGGTTGTTTATACGTAAGTATCTTATGGGACTTCTTTATCATCAACATCCATGTTTCTTAAAAATTTATCTCAATTTTTTTAACTATTTCCTAGACTATAGGTTAAAGTCATTTATAACCTTATTTGACTTTTTATAAAATGTTTTGAAAGGAATATTTCTGCTATTTTCCAAACAAGCCACTTTATGACCTTTTCGAAAAATTAAAAAAATAATTTCTTTTAACTTATACGATGAGTGCATCTATTTTACGCCATTATAACAACTTTAAATCTTCCCTTACAAGATTATATGAATATTTTAAAAATAAATGTTTTCTTTTATAATTATTTGACTTTTAAATGATTTCAAAGTAGAAAGAGATATTTCTCTCAAATAGTTTTTTGTATTGATTTCATCTATGTCAACATCTATTGTTGGATTTTATGTTTAATTGAAGTTGATTTATTATGATACAATATTCCATATTGTATTGATAGTTTTATTATATGTTTGACTATGGATGTGCTATTTTTATTTCATTCACAGTTTATGGTTAAAGTATTAACATTTCATATGTTAGTTTAATACGAATGTTTATGTTATGTTTCACCCTTTTCATATGAGGAATGAATTGGAAATAGTAAGTGAAAGGTGGGGCCTGATATAACCCCTTGATTCATCGGTAGGTCGCAATAGAAAAACTAGTGTCCTGGCACAAGGCCTTGACAATATTTTTATTTGTAGTCTTGGCACAAGGACTTGACTATATGTTTAAGATGTCCGATATTATGAATTCTATCATTATAAAATTAGCTATTGATATTACATGTAATTATTTGACTAGTAGAATATCTATGTGAATAAGTAAATGAAATTATTTGATCTATATTTTCCATATTATACTGAATTTTAAGTTTAAAAGTCTTGTGTTTTAGTCCTATACATTGCTTTAAATGTTTATTATTATTTATAAAAGTTTCCACTATATTGTTATCCTTACTGAGCATCTGAGCTCACCCATTTCTATATTTTATTTTTCCTAGGATGTGAAGAAGTATATTATGACTGACTTGCAAGGATAAGATAACGGATATGAGTATGTTCAAAGGAGACACAATGTTGTTGTTTTTTATTTCATAATGTGATGTAAAACTGATTTATATATCTAGTACTTCCAAGGATACTAAACTAATCGGTCTTTCGGGATTTGATCCCTTGTGATCATGTCAATGTTATTTAATAATGCACCAACTTTGGGTAACTAGGGTCAGGGTGTTACATAATATTTAAGCATCATGAAAAATGAAATTTTCTAAAGAATATTGAAAAAGAAGGTTGCTGGAACCAAGGAAAGATCATTTCATATAAAATTTTTAATTACTTTAATTACATTAAGAAATACCTTTATCTTGAGTTCTTTCTTCAATGTAGGTTTTGATTGTATGAAGTTCATTCAGTTGTATTTTATTTTCACTGATAAGGACCTAAAGTAGATTCCCACTAGATGTGATCCACATGTAATAATTTAATATCAGAATTCCATAAATAGTACTTTGGGTGCTAGTGTGGTGGTATCTTTCATCTTGTGTCACTCCTATGATCGTAACCAAAATCCCTTTGGTATGGAAAGATTGTTTCATATTTTTTCTATTTTGAGAGAAATGGAAGAATAGAGAATCTATATATATTGAGAAAAATCCCAAGAGAAATTTTTTTTTGATATAGAATTATCTAGTGAGGATAATGTTGTGCACAATGACTAACGAGTCATAATTATCAAAATAGTCTATTTATATGTAACACCCTGAAATTCTAAAGTTAGAACATTGTATTTAATAGAATATATGACATGAAACACCAAGAGTAAAAATGGATATAAAATCTGGAGACTTTAAGATATTTTTAATATTTTAAATAAATCTATTTTATAGCTTTTAATTCATGCAACTCTTAGTTAGATTTCATTACACATAAGAATGACTTTGTTTGGTAGTTTGTGTTACACATAGGATCGAGTTTTACTGAACGATAATATATTATTAAGATATTATTTTTTAAAATACTAATATGCAATTTAGCTGTTAAATTTATGGGATGAATATGATTAACTAACTTATAAAAATATTTGGTTGAATTCATTGGTAACCAATTAATTAGAAATGAGTATAAGAACCAATTGAATATAAATGGGATGTTTTTATAAAAACTATTATTATGCGCCAAAGGTTTTTTATATAATAAATTAAATTAATTACTATTAGTGAATGATATTAAGGATATATAAATTTTTATTATATTTATTAAAATATTTTTTATATTCATCCAATATATTTGATAGTAATAATATAAGAATAAATCCAATTTTATGCTTAAAAATTGTATTTTTTAAAAAGGTAATTTTGCCGCCTTTTAATGAAGCACCTATTTGAAAAACTAAATTTCTAAAATTTTATAAATTATATATATAAAAATAAATTTTATTTTTTAAATAGGAACATAAACATTTGTTTAGTATGAATTTTTTATTTTTTTTCTGTGAATTTTCATTTTTTGATAAATAGTGAAAAATACATATTTTTTTACTGAAAACTGCATTTTCATCTAATTAATTTATATAGTTAAATTATATTTTAAAATTTTAAGGTATATTTAGTTAAATTATAAATAAATTAATCCAATTTAGGTCAATTTAATCAATTTCACATTGAAATTGGATATAAAAACATTTCAATCTTTTGAACATTTTTACTTTAAAACCCCACTTTGTCGTCCCATCTACGAGATTAAATTTAAATTAATTTCTGCCATATATGTGATTGGAATTTGGAAAAATGGACTCCATATTTTTAATATTCATAATTTATAATTTCTAATTAGTTCAACATAGTTTCTGACTAAAAATATAATTGAAAGTAATTAAAATTAATTACAATGATTAAGGTAAAATTAAGCTTAACAAGGGACTAAACCTTAAACTTAAGGTCAAAAAGGACCTATAAACTTGTAAAAAATCCATTGGATTTCAATATTTAGAACATATAACACTTTTATCTAATTTTTTTATTATTGGAGACACTTGAAATTGAAAAACGTGGGTGGAATTCCCTCTTTTAAAATTTTTCAAGAATACCATTCCTCCTCCACTATAAAAAGAAACTCACCCACTACTGGAATTTTACACTTTAACAATGGTTGTAAACCGTTGGTAAAGGTCTTGAAACCATTGGTATATAGTATAACAACATTTCCCTCAACCGTGGCCAAGTAATGCGTGAAAATAGACCTATACTAACGATTCTGTGAAAGCCGTTGTTATAGGTGTCAAAATAGAAGGTATACCAACAGTTTGCTACAAACCGTTGGTATATGTGTGTTAAAGTATAACATATACAAACGGTTTGTAAACCGTTGGTATATGTGTGTTGCACTTATACCAATAGTTATAAACCATTGGTATAGAGGGAATATGGCAAGCCATAAGGCAATACCAACAGTTTTTTATACCGTTGGTATAAACCTATACCAACGGTTATAATAAACCATTGGTATAGTTATATAATAGTATCTATACCAATGGTTTTGAAACCATTGGTATACAATTGCTCAGATCCATAGTAGCAGACCCCTCTCCCCTCTCTAGACCTGTAACAACACAACAACCCCTCTCCAGACCCGCAACAACACCAATACAAAATCCCCATCCAAAGTATTCAAAATTTAGAATTCATTCCAGAATTTAGAAATTTAGAAATTTAGAAATTCAAATGCAATAAAACCCATAAGAGAAAAATCCTACATGATATAGGAAATTCAATAACACTCATAAGAGTATTCCAAATTTAGAATTCATTCCTCACTCAAACCACAACACCAACACACATAAGAGTATTCAAAATTTAGAATTCATTCCTCACTCAAACCACAACACCAATACACACAAGAGAAAAAACCTACATGTTATAGGAAGCACATGGGATGCTTAGTCACGGTCTTGGGTTGAGTATCTTAAAACTAACAAAAAAACTTGGGTATAGTGGCAAGGATCATGATACCCATAAGATAGACAATGCTAGTGGTCATGTGCTTAGACCTAGGATGAGTTATAGGAAGCACATGGGATGTTTATATTCCTCTAATGATTATGTATCCATGTATAAATGGTTCCTGATGTGTTAGTGGGAAACATTGGACATTCCCAACATATGAGATGGGTTACCAGAATAGCCTACATGTTTTTCATAGAATTTTCAAATAGAATAAGGGGGTATGTGGATAATTGAAATTTTCTCTCCTGGGTGTGATGTGATATGAATCACCATCTTGGGTAGTGGGTATGAATATTCAATTAAGTCTTTGGTATTGGGTTCCCAAATGGACTTTGGTTTGGTCCTAGAACCCACTATTTGAGGATGGGATTGAGGTGATCCATGGGTCTATGGTTTCACCATATGTATTCCTCACCATTGGGGTATTTTTATGAGACTTTGAAACTTATTTTTCAAGAATCTATGTGCAGCCTTGTTGACCAATTTGTTATATGGTATGCTTGAGTGTTCATAGGTTTCATATGAAATCACTATATGATATTTATTTATTGTATTTTATTGTATATAATGAATGACCCATGATTGAGAATTAGAAAATGAGTGTTGGTGCATGTTCATGATGGGATGTCTAGACTCATTCCTAATATAATACCTATTTTTTAATATATACTATGAACCATTGTGTTTCAATCTATGACTTGTGAATATTTTCTTATCATAACGTATGACCAATAGACCATATTTTATTTTTTATCCCTTAATTTCAATAATCTATGTGTATCCTTGTGAAGATTTTCTGTATGTCAAAATGTTGTCCGTTTCAAACAAAAGTGAGACACTTTGAGTGATACCAGTCACACCGTGCCTCAGATTGAGGTGGGGTTGACTCGTACCCATCACAAATGATCCATGGATAGTTGGGTTGGGGGGATGTCCGGAGGGGGGGGATGTCCGGTGGGTGGGGGGCTGTACCAAGTGGGGTGGGGGGGGGGGGGGGGTGTTCGGGGGGTGCAGGGGGCTATCCGGGGGTGAGGGGGGCTGTTTGGGGTGGGGGGGGGGGGGGCTATCTGGGGTGCATTTTCAGCCACTACGGTCACACGACACCTCTAATTGATGTGTCGTCTAGCTAAACATTTAAAAATTAACCCACCCTTTGTTGTCTTCTGATTTCATGGCATTCTGAGGTCGTTTGGCCGGTTTTAACCACCCCACACACGGTTTTCAAGCACATTAAACACCTAAAAACACATATTCAGTTGTGCCACGCAAAATGCGCACCCTAATGATGTTATGTCTCTTGTAAAACACACGAATAATAATTAGGGTGTTTTCGTGTGATTTCAAGTCATTCCGATGTCGTTTGGTATGCATTTGACCGTAAAACACATGTTTTGGCCATTTACGACATGCATAGTGCGTTTTCGGCCACCACGGTCACACGACACCTCCGATTGATGTGCCGTCTGACCAACCATTTCCAAATTCACCCACCATTTGTGGTTTTCTGATTTAATGGAATTCCAAGGTTGTTCGGATAGTTTTTACCACCCCATGCACACTTTTCAAGCTCGCCAAACACCTAAAAAACACATATTCAGTCCTGTCGTGAAAACTGTGCGTCTGAATGACGTGTCGTCTCATCATAAACCTCACAAATAACAATTAAGGTGTTTTTCGTGTGATTTCAAGCCATTATAATGTCGTTCGGGATGCATTTGACCGTTAAACACATGTTTTGTCCATTTACGACACGCAGAGTGCGTTTTCAGCCACCACAGTCACACAACACCTCCAATTGATGTGACGTCTAGCCGACCATTTTACAATTTACCCACACTTTGTTATCGTCCAATTTCATGGCATTCTGAGGTCGTTTGGCCAGTTTTAACCACCCAACGCACACTTTTCAAGCGCACCAAGCACCTAAAAAACACATATTTAGTCGTGCCACACAAACTACATGTCCGAATGACGTGTTGTCTCCTCTTAAAACTCAAGAATAATAATTATAGTGTTTTCGTGTGATTTCAAGTCATTTTGATGTAGTTTGGTATGTATTTGACCATAAAACACATGTTTTGGCCATTTACGACATGCCGAGTGAATTTTCGGCCACCGTGTTCACACGACACCTCCGATTGACGTGCAGCCTGGTTGACCATTTCACAATTCACCCAGCCTTTGTTTTTGTCCGATTTCATGGAATTCTGTGGTCATTCGACTGGTTTTGACCACCCCACGCACGCTTTTCAAGCGCGTCAAACACCTAAAAACACATATTCAGCCATACCGCACAAACCATGCGTCCAAATGACGTTCCGTCTCCTCATACACCTCACGAATAATAATTAGGGTGTTTTAGTGTGATTTAAATAAATTACGATGTCGTTCAATATGCATTTGACCGTAAAACACATGTTTTGGCCATTTATGACACGCATAGTGCATTTTTGGCCACCGCAGTCACACGACACCTCCGATTGACGTGCCGTCTGGCTGACCATTTCACAATTCACCCACCCTTTCTTTTAGTTCGATTTCATGGCATTACAAGGCCGTTCGACCAGTTTTGACCACCGCACACACATTTTTCAAGTGCACCAAACACCTAAAAAACACATATTCAGCCGTGCCATGTAAACCGTGTGTCTGAATGATGTTCCATCTCCTCGTACACCTCAAGAATAATAATTATGGTGTTTTAGTGTGATTTTAAGTCATCATGATGTTGTTCGGTATGCATTTGACCGTTAAACGCATGTTTTGGCCATTTACGACACGCAAAGTGCATTTTTAGCCCCCATGGTCACACGATACCTCCGATTAACATGTTGTCTAGCCGACCATTTCACAATTCACCCACCCTTTGTTGTCTTCGTATTTCATGGCATTCTGAGGTCGTTCGACCAGTTTTGACCACCCCACACACGCTTTTCAAGCACGCCAAACACCTAAAAAACACATATTCTGCCGTGCCGCGCAAACCGCGCGTCTGAATGATGTGTTGTCTCCACATAAACCTCACGAATAATAATTAGGGTGTTTTTAGTGTGATTTAAAGTCATTCTGATGTTGTCCAGGATGCATTTGACCATTAAATGCATGTTTTGGCCATTTACGACACGCGAAGTGCGTTTTCAGCCACCGCGGTCACACGGCACCTCTGATTGACGTGCCGTCTAGCCGACCATTTCACAATTCACCCACCATCTATTTTCATCTGATTTCATAGAATTCCAAGGTTGTTCGACCAGTTTCAACCACCCCACACACGTTTTTCAAGCGCACCAAACACCTAAAAAACACATATTCAACCGTGCCGCACAAACCGTGGGTCCAAATGACATTAAGTCTTTTTTTTACACCTCAAAAATAATAATTAGGGTGTTTTCGTGTGATTTCAAGTCATTCTAATATTGTTCAGTATGTATTTGACCATAAAACACATTTTATGGCCATTTACGACACGCAGAGTGTGTTTTCGGCCACCGCAGTCACACAGAACCTCCAATTGACGTTATGTCTATCCAAACATTTCACAATTCACCCACCCTTTGTTGTCGTCTGATTTCATGGCATTCTGACGTTGTTCAGCTGATTTTGACCACCCCACGCACGCTTTTCAAGTGCGCCAAACACCTAAAAAACACATATTCAACCATGCCATGAAAACCACATGTCCGAATGATGTTCCTTCTCCTCTTACACATCAAGAATAATAATTAGGGTGTCTTCATGTGATTTCAAGTCATTCTGATGTCGTTCGACATGCATTTGACCGTTAAACGCATGTTTTGGCCATTTACGACACGCGAAGTGTGTTTTCGGCCACCACGGTCACAAAACAACTCCAATTGATGTGAAATCTAGTTGAACATTTCAAATTTACCCACCCTTTGTTGTCATCTGATTTCATGGCATTCTGAGGTCGTTCGGCTAGTTTTGACCACCCCACGCATGCTTTTCAAGCGCACCAAACACCTAGAAAACACACATTCAGCCGTGCCGTGCAAACCGCATGTCCGAATGATGTTCTGTATCCTTTTACACCTAAAAAATAGTAATTAGGGTGTTTTAGTGTGATTTCAAGTCATTCCTCTGTCGTTTGGTATGCATTTGATCGTTAAATGCATGTTTTGGCCATTTACGACAATCAGAGTGTGTTTTAGGCCACCACGGTCACACAACACCTCCGATTGACGTGCGGTCTAGCAGAACATTTCAAAATTTACCCAACCTTTGTTGTTGTCCAATTTAATATCATTCCGAGGTCGTTTGGCTGGTTTTGACCACCCCACACACGCTTTTCAAGCGCGCCAAACACCTAAAAAACACATATTCAACTGTGCCATGCAAACCGTGTGTCCGAATGATGTTCCGTCTCCTCTTACACCTCAATAATAATAATTAGTGTGTTTTAGTGTGATTTCAAGTAATTCTGATGTCGTTCGATATGCATTTGACTGTTAAACGCATGTTATGGCCATTTACGACACACGGAGTACGGTTTCGGCCACCACAGTCACACGACACCTCCGATTGATGTGCCTTCTGGCCGATCATTTAAAAATTCACCCACTGTTTGTTTTCGTCTGATTTCATGGAATTATGAGGTTGTTCGGCCGGTTTTGACCACCCCACGCACGCTTTTCAAGCGCGCTAAACACCTAAAAAACACATATTCAGACATGCCGTGCAAACCGCACATTCAAATGACATGTTGTTTCCTAGTGCACCTCAAAAATAATAATTAGGGTATTTTAATGTGATTTCAAGTCATTCTGATGTAGTTCGGGATGCATTTGATCGTTAAATGCATATTTTGGACATTTATGACATGCAAAGTGCATTTTCGGCCACCGCAGTCACACGACACCTCCGATTGACGTGTCGTCTGTCCGACCATTTCATAATTTACCCACCCTTTGTTGTCGTCTGATTTCATGGAATTTTAAGGTCATTAGGATGGTTTCGACCACCCCATGCATGCTTTTCAAGTGCACCAAACACCTAAAAAACACATATTCAGCTGTGCCGTGCAAACCATGGGTCCGAATGACGTGAAGTCTCCTCATACACCTCAAGAATAATAATTAGGGTGTTTTCATGTGATTTCAAGTCATTCAGATGTCGTTAGGGTTGCATTTGACTGTTAAATGCATGTTTTAACCATTTACAACACGCGGAGTTCATTTTTGGCTAGTGTAGTCACACGACACCTCTGATTGACATTTCATCTGATCGACCATTTCAAAATTCACCCACCCTTTGTTATCGTCTGATTTCATGGCATTCTGAGGTCGTTCGGCTAGTTTTGACCACTCTACCCACACTTTTCAAGCGCGCCAAACACCTAAAAAACACATATTCAGCCGTACTGCACAAAACGCACATCCTAATAATGTTCCATCTCCCTGTACACCTCATGAATAATAATTAGGGTGTTTTCCTGTGATTTAAAGTCATTCCAATGTCGTTCGGTATGCATTTGACCGTAAAACCCATGTTTTGGTCATTTACGACATGTAGAGTGCATTTTCGACCACCACAGTCACACAACACCTCCGATTGATGTGTATTATATATGAACATTTCAAATTCACCCACCCTTTGTTGTCGTCTGATTTAATGGCATTCTGAGGTCATTCGACCGGTTTTGACCACCCCACGCACGCTTTTCAAGCGTGCCAAACACCTAAAAAACACATATTCAGCCGTGACGCACAAAAAGCACGTCCAAATGACATTAAGTCTCCTCTTACACCTCATGAATAATAATTAGGGTGTTTTAGTGTGATTTCAAGTCATTCCGATGTCGTTCGGTATGCATTTGACCGTTAAATGCATGTTTTGGCCATTTACGACATACAGAGTGTGTTTTCGGACATCACAGTCACACGACACCTCTGATTGAGGCGAAGTTGACTCATACCCGTCACAAATGACCAATTTATCGTTGTCATAAAGTATCAACACAATCCGAATGCGTTTGATCAGTTTTCCATATTCTAGTTGTTGTTTTCACTTAAAATCTGCTCCATTTCAAATAAAAGTGAGACACTTTGATTGGTACTAGCCAAACCATGTTTCGGATTGATGCGGGGTTGACTCCTACACGTCACAAATGTCCCATGTATTTTTGTGCTAAAGTATCAACATAATCCGAATACGTTTGGTCCATTTCTGGTATGTCAGTTTTTGTTTTCACTTAAAATGTTGTCCATTTCAAATAAAAGTGAGACACTTTGAGTGGTACCAGCCACACCATGACTTAGATTGAGGCAGGGTTGAGTCGTACATGTCACATATGTCCCATTGATCGTTTTCCTAAAGTATCAACACAATCCAAATACTTTTGGTTAGTTTTCCGTATGACAATTCTTTTTACTTAAAAGGGTGTCTATTTTAAACAAAAGAGAGACACTTTGAGTGATACCAGACACACCACGCCTTGGATTGAGGCAAGGTTGACTCATACACATCAAATATGACTCATGGATCGTTTTCCTAAAGTATCAACATAATCTGAATGCATTTGGTCGGTTTTCTGTATGCCAGTTAGGAAAATCGTGCAACAACAGTGATAATATCTTATACTAAAACTATAGACATTGTGCATGATGTGCATCCCCTAGTGCATGGTTACGGAAAATTATGCACATTACTTCTAATATATATCCCTATATGGTTGGTAGATACCTTATGGGATGGAATTAAATTTTTTACTAACTGTGAGGCATAATGTTTTTTTATGCCGACTGGGGTTCCGAGCTCCAAACAAGCCCCAAAAGCCCCATAAACCATTATAAAATCATTAGGCTTCCATATTTGGTCAAAAATAAAGAGTAATACTGAATTCAAAAATATCCATACCAGAGTGAAAAACCAGGTTAAAAAATAAAGAGTTATACAGAATTCAAAAATGTAATGGATCAATCTGCCACATATCACCATCACCGTCACCACTGTCATCATCAGCCTCATCCTCACCACCATCTCTATCCTTGTCATCATCCTTGTCATCATCCACATGCTCATCCTTGGCCCCATCCTCTCCCTCGGCTCCATCCTCACCCTCATCCTCGCCCATGTCCTCTTTAACATCCTCACCATCACTAGGAATGTCATCATCTCGAACACCACTATAACTACCGCCTGATGCATTGGATAATGTACCCATCGACGACATATATGTCTGAAAAGCCGTGCTGGCCTCTGATGGAAGTGATGAAGATAAATCTTTGATTATTTTCATAAATTTTTTCTTCCTCATTTGAACCTGTTATTCCAACTTTGTGACCCTTTTATTTGACTATCTTGCATGCTCCTTGACCTGTTCCAACTCGGTGGTACAATAATGGATACCTAGAGAGGACCAATACCTCATCGGAACTATATTCTTACCAATTCGGCAGCGTACTCGACCAGAGTGCTCATCTCCCAAAACTTGATATAAATGATCGTGTGGCCCTAAATTGTCAGGCTCTTGGGATTCAAGGGCCTCTAAAGCAGTCTGTTAAAAATATTAATAGATTATTAAATTTAAAAATAAATATTAAACTTTGAAATAAAAAAATTAAAACTTACAATCTTTTCTTGTGTTGGTTCATTAACCGCAATTCCATCTTTTTTCCTTATACTCGAGAAAAACAATTTTGCTCGAGGCAGACATCCTTCAATATTCAATTTGTGCTTCTGTAATGACATTGAAACAATATAAAGTGAAAGTATAATAATATATTCAATATTCAATAAATCACATAATTTAAATAGGAAACAATACAAAGGGAAAGTCCTAAAGAAAAATTATAAACAACTATATCATACCAGCTACCTCTCATGATCCGACATAGTAGCGTGCCCTAAAGTGTGGAGGTATTTCTTTGAATCAATGTTTTTTTTGTTTTTTTTCCAGAAGTTTCCTAAATAATGTTTAATAATAAATAAGATAATATTAATGATCAATATGAAAACTGTCATTTAAATACCTCAAATGGGATTAATACCTTAAATTTGACAGTCTCCCAATGGGTAATCATTTGGCAATGTTTCTCTATCGGGCAGTCATCCATGATAGGTACTGTCTCCAACTCTATGCCCACTCTATCATAGCAGACAATATACATCTCATGATTATAAACTCTCCAAAGCTCTCCTAGCTCCTTTAAAAGTGCTGGTTGTGCACCTTCACCATCAGGGAAGTTAAACCGAAGATGACACCTGATAGATTAATTCATATAAATACAAAAAAATACTAAATTAAATCCAATAGATTTTTTACCCATATTTGTGCCCACACATTATCCATGACTTCGTGTGGCAGATGTCTCCAAGAGACAGGGTTGATCGGAATGATGTCAGAGTATTTGGATAGCTGATTAGTCACTGAAAGTGGCTAATATTAATTGTTAATATCTTTATATTCATTTTTCCAAAGTCCATAAATATTTTTTTTAGTGCATTACATAAATATAACTTCATTTCTCATAAAAAATGCAATTCATGTTTAAAATGAAAATTTGGGCCCAATCATTCATTTTTTGTTGACAATATTATATTCATTTTCTGAATTTTAAATTTTGGTATATGATTTATCACTTTGTTTGGAACATTTTATCTTTTAGGTCCGCTGGATGAATCCCAAAGGAAGATGGAGAATTTTGTGCCTGAAGGCAGAAACTTGCTGGAAAAAGCATAATGGGCCTAAGGCCCATCAAACAAATGTGGGGCCCAAAAACCAAGCCCAATGAAGTTCAAATTTATACAGTAGAAAGATAAAAATATTAGGATCATTTTATTCAACTGTGGCCGGAGCTAATTCTGATGTTTTCATGATGATAAAGGGATCTGAAGTTGAGATTTAAATGGTGGACCCGACATTAATGCACAGAAATCCGTCCCACAATTTCGACCATAACATCCAAACAGATGAGCCAAATTTCCTGAAAGTTTTAAATCTCATAGAGGACAGATGGAAGAAGATATTTCCCTTCTATAACCCCTCCAGATTCGGCCTTACTCATTTTCGAATTCACACGTCAATATGGTGGACGAATTTGGACAGTTTTCCGGGTCAAATTCGAAACATCAATTTCATTTTGATTATTCACCCTCCATTTGACTGTATTAATTGTTGGGGGTGAATTAATTATTGGGGTATGGACCTAAGGATCCTAATATGACTACATAAGGAGCTATTGGTGAAGGGAATAGGTGTGGATATTTTTCATATCATCTTTTGTTTCTTGTTTCATTGTAAGGTTATGCTTCCAAATTTCCTTTGTAATGTTTTCCATTTCCATGTAAGTTTCTTTTTTGTATCTTTATGTTCTTAATAAACTTCATTCACTTCTATATTTTCCATTTCTTTTATTAAAACTTTATTATCACAAAGCACAGTGATATCTCTGTGTTTTTGTGAATTAGTTCACACATAGGTGTGAATTTCATTCACACACACAGAGGAGTGCTTGTTATTTCCGCGGTTTTAATTTTTTCAATCCAATTCTTATTAGCCATATTCCACCCACCATTGAGAGTATACCATCAATATAGGGCTAAAACCTTAATGGGATGATCTTAGGAGGATGCAAAGGCTGGATTGAATGTTATTTTATGAACGAATTGTTGTTAATTGGATAATTAATTTAAGACATCCATTCTTCAATTATTTCTACTCTTCATCTTTACTATGTTTTAGAAAACTAAATTCAATTACTAAATGACCATATACCTCGGAGAGATCATGAATTTGGTTCTCTAAGTGTATACGGGATTAGTAATTGTGTTTAGTAAGCACCAAACCAGAAAATGATGAATGTAATGTTATTTTTGAAGAATGGATTCATCAAAAATTAATAAAACCAAAATTGTCTAATGAAGTAAAATTCATTAAATCCAACCCGAGTATAATCCTAAGATCAAACCATTCCCATTTAATTGAATTCACTTAGGTTTATTAGTGTTCTTTAAAAACCATCCAAAATCAAACCCAAAGTCGGCTACTTCGTAGCCCATCCTTCACACAATCATAGCGTCTCAAGGTTACTTCTTTGGTCCCTATGGATTCGACCCCTACATTTACTACATCGATCGCTTTTACCAGTAGAGTAAATTTGGGTGCATCCAAATTTTGGCGCCGTTGCCGAGGACCAAGTAATTCACCTTAGAACATCTTTCTATTCTCCCTCATTTCTATTTTCTCATCCCCATTTCTGTTCTCTTTTCCCCTTTCTATTTTTTTGACCCCCGAAAATCACGATTCCAAATTTTCAAATAAATCAAATGGAGTATAATCAACAATATCACTTCACAAACTCAGTATGGAATCAGTTTAAAAATCCACATTGGGAATCACCAACTTTTTTTAATCAACCTTTGAATGAATACCCCACACCCGATAACATGAACGAAATTTGTAATGATGAATGTTTAATAGATCAATTTCCATACCTATCAAGAATGATTGAAAAGATAAATAATGAGGAAGTCCATGATGTCCAAATATCTATCAATCCTAATCCTGAAACAATTCTTCAAAAATTGTGTGAACAAATAGAAAAAATGAATTTAGAGGTATCAAGTTTTAGACTAGAACTACAAAGCATTAAAACTTGGGTGGACCGCATTCCCACTCAAACCATCCCTTCCTCAATATTGATAGAATAATATTGTAACACACAAACCCCTCATCCCTTTATTGAAGAACCAACCCAAGGATTTGGGATAATTGGAGAGGATCGTGGAGTTTTTAAAGGGTCTTTAAATCAGGAGGAAATTGATTTTTTGGATTCAAAAGAGGAAAATTTGACATCATGGATTGAGTTTCCTGAATATAACTCCATTAATAAATTTTCTGAAGTACCAATCATTGAACCACTAGGAGAAATCACAAAAATTGAGTCTATACCCATTCCTGACATTCAACTGGACAATTTTCAGGAGGAATCACAATTTCAAAATGAACCGATTATTTCTAAATTTTTTGAAGAAGAAAGTTATTTTTCAAATTTCCAATCTTTTTTAGGAAAATTCAATCAACCCAACCTCAAAATTATTAACCTTTCATCCCCACTTAATTATCCCTTTATAGGGTACAAAAAAGACCTTTTAGTTTTCATTCATCCATCTCAGGAAACCAATAATGTAGGAATGATACTTGGTGTCTTAGGCAAGACTATAGAAGCAACTCAATCAACCATTTCAGATATTCCTTGGATTTTACCAATCATTGTAGAAAATAGGATTTTACATGAAAAAAATTTCAAAAAAATAATCAATCTCAATCTTATTGAAGTGGAGAAAGATTGGTTCATTAAAATTTTGAAAGTTGGAATTGGATAAGTTGGGGGGTTCAAGTCGAGCTAATGACGTTAGACAAAAGCGCTGCATGGAAGGCAACCCATGGTTTTCATGTTTTTAATAATTTTGAAGCATTTTCTTTTTCATATAATAAATTACCATAGATTGTTGACCTGTTCTTATTTTATGAGTAAGGATGGGTATGAAAAGGGAGCATTGTATTCATCCATGTCACGCAGTGTGATCCCTGAGTAATACCTTACCCAGAAAATATAAAGAAGACAATGTATCATCAGTTTATTTTATTTATGTTTTTTTAGGTTAAAAAAAAATTAGACTCTTGACATGTTCTTATTTTATGAGTATGGATGGGTATGAAAGGGGAGCACCGTATTCATCCGTGTCACGCGGTGTGATCCCTGAGTAATACCTTACCCATAAATTTAAAAGAAGACAATGTATCATTAGTTTGATTTAAAAAAAACATGAAAACCCATAAAAATGATGATACTTGGAATTAAATAAATCAATGTGTTGTTTGTTTTTTCTGCTTTGTCCTTCTTTTTATGGTTCATGAACTATTTTGGGTGATACATGTTCAATCAAGGAGGTGCCTACATCCCACAAGAGATTAAAGGAGTAATCTGAAGCATCATGAACTTCAACTTCAAAAACCAGGTGAATTTTTTCCATGTTTATCATTCTCAATTTTATCTTTTAACTCCTCTCCTACCAACTTCTAACTTTTCTTTTCTTTAAACACTGGGGACAGTGTCATTCTAAGTTGGGGGGAGATAAAAAATGATTTTTTTATTTTTTGAATAAAAACATGCATGAAAAAAAAAATTCCATTAACCATAAACATGATAAACAGACATTGAAAACTCTAAAATTGGATATCAAATAAATTTTTCATGCCTTGATTCTGATTTTAATGCAAGTTTAAGTTCATGAGCATAGTTTTTGGAAAGTGCAGTTGTCCGATGTGATTTTTCAATGTTTACAATTTCATACTCTTAATAAAAATGCCACAATGCACATCTACTGGATCGTGGGTGTAAATTTGAGTTCTTGGGTCCCTTTCATTATAGCATAGGGTTCTGGGGTCACTTTTAGTTTAATTTGAGTATCAAAAAAAAAACAAAAAAAACAAAAAAAAAAAAAACAAAAAAAAATGACCACATAGAGCAATGTTTTGTCCAAATGCGTGGCGTCCGACACTTGGGGATCGTGACTCCATAGTTGTCTTGCCCAGAGTTAGGCTTTATATCTCTATTGTAGAGCATGAAATTGACAATATGTGTGGCATCCGACACTTGGAGATCGTGACTCCATAGTTGTCTAGACCAGAGTTAGTCTTTTCATATCTATTGTGGTTAAAAAAATAAAATCAAAAAAAATAAAAAATAAAAAAAAGGATACTCATCTTAAGGTTTAATGTGATTCCCACCTAGCGCTTCCATTTTTTCCCCTTGAACAATAAAATGGTCCCCATATCTTTTATGATGCACAACACTTTATCATGCTTAATTGAAATTGGATGAAATGTGGAGATGAATTTGAACAAAGGAATGGGCTTGGGCTTGGGATATGCTTATGGACCTAGCTTGTTTTTAATGATTTTAATGGGTTTTCATAATTTTTTTTGGTATTATATATTTGGGTGAGAAATGTGTATTAAAATGTTTTTGGAAAAGGGTATTTGAATTTCATATTTGTAATTTATTTTGCTTGGGACTAGCAAAACTCAAGTTGGGGGGTGTGATTAGTCACTGAAAGTGGCTAATATTAATTGTTAATATCTTTATATTCATTGTTTCAAAGTCCATAAACATTGTTTTTAGTGCATTACATAAATAGAACTTCATTTCTCATCAAAAATGCAATTCATGTTTAAAATGCAAATTTGGGCCCAATCATTCATTTTTTTGTTGACAATATTATATTCATTTTCTGAATTTGAAATTTTGGGATATTATTTATCAATTTTTTTGGAACATTTTATATTTTAGGTCCGCTGTATGAATCCCAAAGGAAGATGGAGAATTTTGCGCCTGAAGGAAGAAAATTTCTGGAAAAAGCATAATGGGCCTAAGGCCCATCAAACAAATGTGGGGCCTAGAAACCAAGCCCAATGAAGCTCAAATTTATACAGTAGAAAGATAAAAATATTAGGATCATTTTATTCAACTATGGATGGAGCTAATTCTGATTTTTTCATGATGATAAAGGGGTCTGAATTTGAGGTTTAAATGGTGGACCCGACATTAATGCACAGAAATCCGTCCCACCATTTCGACCATAACTTCCAAACGGGTGATCCAAATTTCCTGAAATTATTAAAGCTCGTAGAGGACAGATGGAAGAAGATATTTCCCTTATACAACCCCTCCGGATTCATCCTTCTTCATTTTAGAATTCACACGTCAATATGGTGGAGGAATCTGGACAGTTTTCCGGGTCAAATTCGAAACATCAATTTCATTTTGATTATTCACCCTCCATTTGACTCTATTAATTGTTGGGGGTGAATTAATAATTTGTGGATGGAACTAAGGCTCCTAATATTCCTATATAATGATCTATTGGTGAAGGGAATAGGTGTAGATATTTTTCATATCATCTTTTGTTTCTTGTTTCATTGTAAGGTTATGCTTCCAAATTTCCTTTGTAATGTTTTCCATTTCCATGTAAGTTTCTTTTTTGTATCTTTATATTCTTAATCAACTTCATTCACTTATATATTTTCCATTTCTTTTATTAAAACTTTATTATCACAAAGCACAGTGATATCTCTGTGTTGTTGTGAATTAGTTCACACATAGGTGTGAATTTCATTCACACACACGGAGGAGTGCTCGTTATTTCCGCGGTTTTAATTTCTTCAATCCAATTCTTGTTAGCCATCTTCCGCCCACCATTGAGAGTATACCATCAATGGAGGTCTAAACCCTTAATGGGATGATCTTAGGAGGATGAAAAGGATGGATTGAATGTTATTTTATGAACGAATTGTTGTTAATTGGATAATTAATTTAAGACATCCATTCTTCAATTATTTCTATTCTTCATCTTTACTATGTTTGAGCAAACTAAATTCAATTACTAAATGAACATATACCTCAGAGAGATCATGAATTTGGTTCTCTATGTTTATACGGGATTAGTAATTGTGTTTATTAAGCACCAAACCAGAAAATGATGAATGTAATGTTATTTTTGAAGAATGGATTCATCAAAAATTAATAAAACCAAAATTCTCTAATCAAGTAAAATTCATTCAATCCACCCCGAGCATAATCCTAAGATCAACCCATTTCCATTTAATTGAATTCACTTAGGTTTATTAGTGTTCTTTAAAAACCATCCAAAATCAAACCCAAAGTCGGCTACTTCATAGCCCATCCTTCACACAATCGTAGCGTCCCAAGGATACTTCTTCGGTCCCTGTGGATTCGACCCCTACATGCACTACATCGATCGCTTTTACCAGTAGGGTAAATTTGGGTGCATCCAATAGCGTCGCCAGAAAACCCCGACATTCCTGCCCAGATTTATCAATCATCTATACAACATCATTGTATTCAACCATGAAATGTGTCTGGTGGTTCCCTACTGCATGCAAGCAAGTACGCCCCCTCCCCCGCCTCCTATCAGTAGATGAATCTGTTATTAAAGAAAAAAATATCAGTACAAGTTATAATAAAAATAAATTTTTGTATAAAAATTTGTTAGAGTTATATAAATATACCTGTGGTAGTCGGATCAATGGGAATCACTGGATGTGTAGAAGCTGAAGGAATATCCTATACAGGTGGAGTGTCCCTCATTGTATACTTCTCAGCCACATACTGTGTCAGAGCAAAAGTTGAAGAAGGTGGAATATAATTGCTCAGAGATAATGAACCAAAAGAAAAATATGATGGCACAGACATCTGGCCAACTGGTAGTGTAAACATCGGAGGCCTAAATATCCCATGTGTCCCTAAAGACACACCAGGATCAAAATGGGGCATAGAAGATACGTCTGTGGTAGGGCCATAGTCTAATCGGGTACGGCCAGTGGATCATCTAACTCTCGTACCATGAGCCTTCATACCATCGACCTCAATACCGGGACCACCAGATGCTTGTCTAACTCTAACACCCCCTCCTACCACCAGCCTCTATACTGGGAGCAATATCAGGCTCCTCGTTGGATATCTCTTATCTAGGGGGTGGATCCTGAAAAAAAATTTAACACAAAAGTAAACACATGATATTATAAGTTATTGAATTATATATATTTGAAATAAAATACTCACAACAGGGATGAGTGGAGGAACGCCCATCTATGTCACGTGACGATTATTTTCTGTCATCTTTTTCTACCGCATCTCTTCAATGGGTGTCATTTTCTACAATGAAAACAAATACGGAAGTAATTAGAAACAGATAACTAATGTGTAACCCAAAAAACAAAATATAGAAAAACTATTCTGATAAAAGAACATAAAGAAACAAAAGATTTATGGTGGTTTGAAGGTAAGTACTAGGATACACACTCTGAATGATGTAGGTGTATTCATTGAATCATGTCCCAATTGATTTTGGATAGGGACATTCAATATTTATAGGTATGCATTTGATTAGAAACACCTATAAAAAGGATATCTAGGAATTGTGACGTCCCAAACCAGGATTCCACTCATTAGTGACCCAAACCCAGATGGCCACATGGCCTCAAGCACATCTATCGAAATTCCAAATGTTATTGACTAATAGTGAGAGCCTTTGCTGTGTCTAGGGGAGACTATTCCCTCATTACTTAAGTTGCACAATTTTTAATATTATCAGTTAAAAACTGGAAGAAAGATAATAATGGAAAAATATTAGAAATGGACGAAAATAACCAAATCAGTAATACCAACTAATAACAGAATCATAAACCGAATGATGGTAATATATGTCATGTATCAAGAAGAAAAACATAGTTACAAGTAGTAGGAAGTAGTACTATACAAGAGTCTCAATAAATTCTAAAATTAAACCTAGCTTCTTGTGCTACAACCCAATCATCTGGTTCATCAGTGGCAAGAGTGTGAGTCATGTCAATAACTCGAAATCCACAATCATCAATAAAGGTGCATTGCCTCGTCATTGAATCAAACCATTGGTAAAGGGAAGAGTTTTACCAAAGTTTGCATACAACCATTGGTAAAAGAGGACTTCAAGGCTCCTTTATAGGAATCCCAAATAGAGGCACATGCCTCAGGTCCCATTATGTATTATAGGCATCCCAAATCATTCACTCATGTTCAATAAATCATTCTTGGCACCTCTATGGTCATACATTTCATTACCCAATTAGTTCCCCAAGTTAAGCACACCCCATGGGTTGATAAATTTTAGGCTTCTACACTAATAGGTTGTTCATGGCTTGTAAAAAGGTTTAATTTCATAAAGTACAGAAAAAACATTTATTTTTAAATTTGAGATTAATAATAAAGTATGTTAATGATAACAAGATTACTAAATTAAACTTGTGACTTATCTAACATTGTTATGGATGTATACACATGCCAGCATGGATAGTGAAAAGTACCCCACCATCATAAAAGTGAGTATTGTCCAAGAAAGAGACATAATATACAATGTATAGTGAGAACCATATTTAATTGACCCTAAAGTTATATTAGTACAGTCATATTAGGAAGCCAATTATCACTCATGACTAACCATGCCACTATAAACAACCTGGAGTGTATGAGTTTTCTCTCTGATCTTAACAACATCATCACACATTCTTACCATGATGTGAATAATGTGGAATATGGATGATATTAACACAAAATTCCCAACAATACCAAGCCTTATAAGAACTGAAAATTTATGGATGATATTAACACATAATTCATTTTGAATCAAATTTGGTTCACTGTCAAATCCCAACACACACACCCAAATAAAACAGAAAAATAAAGTCATACACACCCAAATCAAAATAGAAAACCAAAACAGTAGATGCAAAACATTAAAATGAAAGTATCACTTACAAATTAGAAGTGTAGAACTAAGAAATTTTGAAAATGTATTAGAATGAAGGATTTTCGTAGTAGGGTAAATAGAATCCCACTTCTCCACTTAACCCAAATGAAAACATAAAACCAAAATAGTAGATACAGTATCACTTACAGAATACAAGTGAAGATAAATATTAAATATGGAAGGATTTCATCCATAGGGGAAGGAAAATCCCAATTCTCCGTTCTGTTAGGTTGCAGTCACATGGAATGGGGGAGTCCTAGCTTTTGTGAATTTTGGGGAAAATCTTTCCCAATGGTTTGTAATAACCGTTGGGAAAGTTATACTTTACCAACGGTTTTTAAAAATTGTTGGTAAAGGATGATTTAAACCTCTATATACCAATGATTTTCTTAAACCATTGGTATAGAGTATACTTTTCCCAATGGTTTTTCAAAACTATTAGGAAAAGATGATTTAACCAGCTTTTACCAATGGTTTCCTTAAACCATTGGTAAAAGTACTCTACATGCATTGGGAAAACCACCATTTCCAGTAGTGGTACCCTTCCCACTTATTAACAACTCTCAAGATATTTTTCTCATAAAAAACCTTCCCAAATAATATCCCAAAGTCCCTCCCATCATCCTAGAAGCCTCACTTTTGGTAGAAGGAAAACCAAGGAAGTCTTTTGGTATAAACCAAAAGGAGTTATCCGAATAAGATGTGACTTTCTTCAATGATCACTTTTATTTCAATTACTTATACACCCCTTAGATTTTTCATATATCATGATTATATAAAAAAATAAGTATATTAAATATACTGATATGTTTTTATGATAATATTTTACCCATAATTTCACACCCATCCATCAAATGGGATACACAATCATCGTTCATGTGTTCAAAAGACTACCACCTTGGGAATTTATGTCGTTCGTGCTTCCATTTAAAACCTTTAAAGGTTTGAAATAATAATGGATTTATAGTTTATATATTATATATTTGATATTTATAATGTATTTATTATTTTGGATTTTTTTATAAACATACCATCATGCACTCCATTTTTTGGGAATATGATAACATTGTTTATGGATGTGTGGACTACCACCTCCTCAAAGCGACGCGATTCATTCACACTTTACATGGAATGTTTTAATAATGTTTTTAATAAATATATGTGACATATATGAAATAAATATGATAATTTAATTATAATATAAATATATATCATTTAATTTTCATTCATTTAATTACAATAAATAAAGGGAAGTAGCGTCCATGCGTATGTACGACGTCCCGTCTCCTTGAACAATGCATTTCATTTCCTATATCCAAATTTTAAGGATTATTATAAATAAATATATACTAAATATATATTATATTTAAATCATGATTTAAATCCCGGAAATGATGAAATCTTGATTTATGTAAGAATAATAAAAATAAAAAATCAAAACATACTCAACAAATTAGGCAATTTAACACCCAAAATAGTGAAAATAATGAAATATTGTTAACAAATGAGTTATAAGATTTTATAATAAGATAATATATGATATTATAATATTATTATGGTTATTTTATAAGTTATTAATATTTTTAAAACCCCTATATAGGAGGTTAAAGTACGTTCACCCAAAAGGAAACATAGGGTAAGGGATTTTCATCTCACTTTTTACATCTATGAGATAAATGTCATATTCACTTACGTATTTTTTGTGGTGTATCTAATAACCATTTTGATATATTATATAATTAATTATTTTATATTTATGGTAATTTTAGTTTAAATTTTAATTATTTATTCTAAGGGGATTTTAATTAAAAGTTATAAAGTGTTAAAGAATTTCATAACCCAATTCCTTTTCATTGGGTTATATTACATTATCGTTAATGTTAATATTATAAGTTTATGTATGTAATTAATTTTTAATATATATTTATGTTTTTAAAAATATTATATGTTTATTTAAAGTTGATATAAATAATCAATTCATTTATTAATTCTCACTTCTTTGTTATGATCATTTTAAGGGTTTATTTTACAATTTCATTATAATTGAGATTGCTTATATTAAAACCCCATTAAAGGAATTTATATGAAAAATGGTCAATAAAAACTTTAATTTTATTATCCTTTGGTTATTCATGATATTTTTCAAGTAATAGTACCATTTTTCACTCTTTGGTACTCAAAATGTTTTATAATTTTTTTTAAGAAAACCCGACTTCATTTATCTCTTTAGCCAGAGAACCTGTTTTCTTTTAAAAACCCTATTTTCTAAAAAGAGTTTCAAAAAAGTTTTTTACCTTTAAAAAATTATTAATTAAATACATTTTTACCCTTTTTTCTTTTAATTTTTTAAAATGGAATCTTCTTATTTCTTTCTGAAAAAGGCACTTTTCAAACCTTTTTACCTTGAAAAATGAATTTTCTTTTTCCATGTATGGAATGTAAGAAATTACCCACTATCATTTATTTGAATATTCCTTTGCATGTTTAAAAGGTTAATATTTAACTAATTGTTTTTAAAAGTTATTTTCAAAGAAAAGGATTTCAAAATAGTTTCCAAAATGAAAAGGTTATTTTCCTCAAGAATGTTTTTAAAATATATTTTTTAGCATTTCATTTAATCAAAGATAAAAACTCTTTATTTTTAATTCAATTAGGATATGTTATATTGATACCATCCTTATTATACCTCTGTATGGTTTTTGATTGATTTGGGTAAGGATAGTTATAACACTCCAAGATTTTACGGTATGTATCCTCTTAAATAAATTCAACTCATTCGATAGATTACATTGCACAGTTTTTTTTCATATAGTATAAATCATATAAAAACACATATAGAATAGAAAAAACTTTTTAAATGAAGAAAGAATGAAATAAGAGGCTTTTTTATAGAAATTATGGAACATCTACCAATGAAATAGTAACTTGACCTTTGGAATAGTAAGGTAACCATTAAGAATATTAATTCATCCAATAGAGTAGTAACCTCACCTATGAAATTATAAATATAATTTATTCATCTTATAAATGAAAATATGATATAACTATATCAGAGTATAAGTAAATTAATATTTTGTAAATGATAAATTAAATGTTGGTATTTTTATAAAACCTAAATATTTATTTTCAATTTTACAATTAATATAATGATTTATAATTAAATTTATTTTCATAAAATAGATTCATAAATTAATATATTATTTTATTATTATTGTAAGATAATTTTATGAGACCTTAATTAATTTTCCAAAGTGCTATAAAATCAGTTATAATTTTAAAATTGGTTTTTTTCGAGTAAATGATGATTTTAACTAAAAATTAAATTTCTCATAATTATAAAATTATTTTTATAAAATGGATTTCATTTTTGAATTGAAAAAGTTGAAAAATAGTTAGGTTGTATTTTTGGGATTTTTCTAAAATAGTTGAATTTTTGGTGAATAATGAAATACGGTAATTTATGGTATAATATAGATATAAGAATTATTGATTGATAGTTGATGTATGGATGATGTAATACAATAATATCAAACTAACCTTAATTATTTTAATATATTTAGTAATATGGATCAAACTATTCCTAGTGTTGAGCCAAAATAATAAACCGATGAATAAAATAATCGAAAATAACCCTCTCCTCCACTATAAATACCAATTTTTTTCCAAAAAACTTACTAAGTCTCTCCCCAATTTCCGGGATCCTTTATTCTGAATGAAATACCAAAACCCAATTTTCTTAAGGAGGTTCTCAAGGGGAATAATTCAATAGGTAAAACCCTTAATCCTTCACTTTCAATTTCTTTTAATTTCATTTATTTTATTATTATTACTTAAAATCCTATGTACAAACATGAATGATAAATATATTATATTATATATACTATAATTTTATTATTTTAATGTAAAATACATCATCAAACCCCCTTCTCCTCTCTGTTTTGTTCTAAAAATTAAAATACCATCCACGATGTGTCGATTTACCGCCATCGTTGATGATACATTTTCATTTTCCATTAATATATTCAATTTTTTTTATAAAACCATTATAATTGTTGAAATATAGATTTTAAATGTATATTAAATTTTTTTAGTGCTCTAGAAATAGTATATATACATAATATTAATCCACAAAAAACTAGTACGCGATGATCAAAAAACGCCAAAATAATCTAAACGGTTATCATTAACATTTTATCTAATGAATCATCTTCATATCTAGAAAAATAATATATAAGAAAGTTTAATTTTCTATAATTTCATTAATAACATATAATTTCAATTCTATATAACTATTCCCATTTTACATGATCTTTTATAAATGTATACAAGTGAACCAATCATGAAAACTAAGGAAACAAACACTACCGAATGACGAAATGGAATCTTATAACTCATCAAAAAGAAAAAAAATTGAACTTAATAAAATTATAACAAATAAAATAAATGTTTAATAGGTTTTGAATTAAATTATTAATTAATCCAATATCATTATCTATGACATTAAGTACAAGTGCAGAACACTTTCATACATAAGGTAAGGGATTCTCCCCGAATCTCTATTTTTCATCGAGGTTACGCTTTCTCTATATTTACCCTAATGTAATTCTTATTTATTTCTTTATAATTCTTATAAATTATATTTATATGTTCCAAAATCATGTGTCTATATCAGTTCATATTTCTTTGATGGGGAAATACATGTTTCATAAGGTTCTATTTTCAATTCTTCCAGTTAAGCAAGACCAATTATAAGGAACTTCCCAATTTCTTACCCATTTTCAAGTACCATAAATAATTAGTTTTAATAAACCTTTATTATTATAAAATCAATCATTTTATCATTAACATCTATCTTTGTTCATTTTTTATTTTATATAAAATATTATTCCTTTTCCTCTTAAAGTGCTCATTAATATTTTCCTTAAACCATACTAAAATGTTTCATTTATAATGTTTATTAGACACTATTTTTACATGTTTTCACTTCAGTTGGACATCATTTATCATGATCTATGTCCATTTTACCTTATTAATGACTAAGTATGATTTTAATCCATTCTTCCATGGAAACCATTATGATATTCCCTTTGACCACTTATTCCTTGTGTGTGGTGTATGCATACTCCCCTTTTATTTATAATTATAATTCATTAAAGGTTTCATTGAATATTAATATTTCATGTATCATGGATATGATTATTGTCTTATCCATATATAATTTTTATATATGATTTTTTATTTAAAAATTTTCATTAAATTGAATCTTTGTATGAAGAATGATTTGGACTTGTAGTGATGAGTGTGGCCTATTAATAAATAGCCTCTTGAAGCATCGACATGTCTCATGAGGAAAAACAGTTGGTGAAAACCCTTCACATTTGTTTCCAAGAAGAGTCAGATAGGTTTTTTCCATAGAATTAAATTGCCTTGACAGTATAATGGTTCATGTGCAGATACAAAACGTCCAAAAAATATGCATTTTCTTCATTCAGTATCCAGTTATTACTTTCCATGAAAATTTCACTATGAAAAAAATATATGGTTGCATTTTAATTATCATTGTATTTATGGAATGTGATTTTGAGATTATTTATGTTTCTATAATGAGTATTCCATATTGAATTTTCTTCACTTCTTAGGGATTCGTATAAGCTTTACTAAGCATTTGAGTTCACCCTTTTATTTGTTTTCCTTCCCTAGGTTATGGAGATGTATTTTTTGAATAAGTGTCAAGGAAGTAGTTTATTTTCCTTTATTATGTTCTATTTTTAAATTACAATGTAATAAGGGAACCATTTATGTATCTAGTTCTTCAATAGTACCGAACTAATCAATCCTTGGTGATGTAATCTCTTTTATCTATGCCATTGTAATAAAATAACCACCTAATCTGGGCTACTGAGGTTAGGGTTATTACAGTAGGTATTAGAGAAAGTTTATCAGAAACCTTGGGATCTAGATGTTAAATAAACATGAAAATTATAATAACTCCATGTAGTTACTTTTTTCTCAATACTCATGATGATTATGATCTAACTTAGTGAGTGACATTATTTTGTTATAGAACCTAATAGAAAGAAAGGAAACAATATCTACAGGCAATGTAGGGATTTCCCTTCTAATAAAGTCAAAATAATTAGTGTTGGAGTCAAGTAGATCGTGACCATATTAGGATAGATTACACAAGTTATGAAAAATAACCATACTAAACATTTTTTGGATTGTTTCATACAGAATGAGCCCCCATATTTTAGTGGGGATACTAATCCAGTGGTATTTGAGAAGTGGATCAAGTCCATTGAAAATATATTTCTATCATTGGGATGGAATGAAAATGAAAAGGTAGTACTGGAAGTATATTATCTCAAGGGATATACTAATCAATGGTGGTCCTTGATCTAGAATACTAAGGAGGAAGATGAAATAGAATACATAGAATATATAACTTTTAAAGAAACATTCTTCGACAAATAATTACCTCATGAGAAACGAACTGAAATAAATATAAAATTACTTAACTTAAAGAAATAGAAAGAAGATATTATTTTAGAGTAAGAGGATACCTTCACAAGACTATCCATGTATGCTATATATTACATACGTGATTCATAATACAATATTAATCATTTATTTGAAAGTCTTAAACCAAGTCTCCAAATGGTACTGGATTCTAAAACATTTTCATCATATGATGAAATAACATTAAGTGCCATCAAAATAGAGAGGAAATTTTATAGAACTTATATATTAAAGGTAAATCAAGAGAATAATAGGTCTTATAATAACCATGGAAAGGGTGAAGTGTCGAAGAAGAATAGGTAAATGAAGAAATTTCCATTATGTGAAAATTGTGGAAAGAATCATCCTTGGAAATGCTTGAAAGGCAAGAAGGTTTTTTATAAGTGTGTATAAAAGGGTCATCAAGAAAATGATTGAAATGGGAAGAAACAAATTGATGATGTTCAATTATTCAACTATAATAAAATGTTGAATTATTCAAATCAATTTCCCAAGCATCAAGGTAATTTTCCATATAATAGTCCAAGGGGAGATGACCAAGTTTATGTGATCACCAAAACTGAAGTAAAAGTTCCCAATGATGTGGTGGAAGGTACAATAATATTATATTACAATATATCAAATTCCTTATTTGATTCTAGATCATTTCACTATTTTATATCTACCAATTTTTTTTAAGAAAATTAGATATTTTCCAATTGTTTTAGTAAGGGAGTTGTCAGTGAAAAATCATAAGGGAAGTCTCATAGAAACAAAAATGAGTTGGTCTATTCCCATTATGGAATATAAATGTTATTTATTTTCTAAACTAAGAATCATAGCTATGGTTGAACTTGATATAATCCTTAGTATGGACTTGATTTCAAAATATAATGTGAGAATTTAATGCAAGAAGAAGGAAATTATGATTTTTGAGGAAGATGTAGAATCCCTTATATTTAAAAAGAAAACTTCATCATATGATTCTTATCTAGATCCACCCCCAATAGCTCCACTAAATGAAATTTTTGGGGAGTAAGAGTAAAAAACATCTAGGGATGAGTAAATTAATCTTAAAATTGAGAATGTACCAATTGTACAGGAATAAAATGATATATTTCTTGAAAAATTACCTGGACACCCCCCATAGCATGAAATTAAATTTACCATTGATCTAATACCTCATTCAAGACCAATATCAAAGTTTCTTTAAATAATAGAAACTATGGAATTAGTGGATCAAAAGAAAAAACTAAAGTATTTGAGTAATAATGGATTTATTTGACCTAGTGTTTCTCCATGGGGAGCCCATGTTCTTTTTGTTAATAAAAAAGAAATATCCTTGAGGAATTTCATTGAATATAGAGAAATCAATGCTATTACAACAAATAAAAAGTATCTTATACCTCAAATTGATGATTTATTTGATCAAATTAATGGATCAAAATATTTTCTGAATACTGAAATTCAATCTAGGTATCATTAATTGTGAGTAAATAAGAAATACATACCAAATAAAACTTTTTGGATGAGGTATGGACACTAGGAGTTCACAGTAATGCCATTTGTATTGACTAATTCACCCTTTGTTTTCATGGATCTAATGAACAAAGTATTCAAGTAATATCTTAATGATTTTGTTATAGTACTCATTGATGATATTTTGGTGTATTATAAAAACTATGAAGACCATGAGAATCAATTGTGGATTATTGTTCAAACCTATAAAAGGAAATAGTTATATTGTAAATTTAGCAAGTGTGAATTCTATATTTAGGAAATTTATTTTCTTGTTCATATTGTCTCTAAGGATGAAATATTTGTTGATCCTGAAAAGAAAAAGGCAATACAAGAATGGCCTATTCCAATAAACATAACTAAGGTATGTAGTTTTATTGGTTTATCATGTTACTATTATCATTTCATTCCAAATTTGGCCAGATTGACTAACCCATTAACCAAGATCACACACAAAGGGGTTAAGTTCGTATGAAAAAAGGAACATGTAGAATGCTTTGAATAATTAAATATAAGATTAGTCAATGCTCCAATTTTTCCTTTATCATATGGAAATGATGGTTTTGTTATATACAATGATGCATCAAAGAAAGGATTGGGTTGTGTCATTATGAAAAATGATAAAGTTATTTCATACGCATCAAGGCAGATAAAGACACATGAACAAAATTATCCAACTCATGATCTTAAGTTAGAAGCTGTAATTTTTTCTCTGAAGACATGGAGACACTATCTCTATACTGAAATATGTGAGATATATATGGATAACAAGAGTTTTAAATACATATTTACATAAAAAGAAGTCAACCTGAGTCAAAGATGATGGATCTACCCAAAGATTATGATTTCTCAATACACTACTACCAGGAAAGATAAATAAAGTAGCATATGCATTAAGTATGAAAGATCATAGAATTCTAACCCAAATGAGAATTGATAAAGATACTATGTTCAAGGATATAATAAATATGGATATGAGAATTATTAAGGAATAGGAAACATCACTCATTTTTCAAATGATTTCTAAATCGTATTTACTAGAGAAGATAAAAATCTCTCAATATGATGATGGGAATTTTCAAAATAAAATTAAAGTCATTAAGGAAGGAAGAATGGAAGACTTCATGTATGAAGATGCAATTAGAAAATTTAGAAAGTGGTTATGTGTTCCATCAATACCTGATCTAAAAAGGGAACTATTAGATGATGATAATATGTTAAACTTATCTATACATCTTGGTAGTACCAAAAATGTATAGAGATTGTAAGGAACATTTTTGGTGGGATAATATGAAGCAGGAAATTGATGACTATGTGTCAATATGACTAGTTTTTCAACAAGTGAAGGTTGAGAGACAACATCCTAAATGATTCATGAAACCTATAGCTATTCCTATGTGTAAGTGGGATGATATTACTATGTACTTCATCACTATATTACCAATTACTCTAAGAAATAATGATGCAATATGAGAAATTGTTGATTGACTTACCAAATATGCACAATTACTCACTATAAGGTAGGATTTTCCACTAGATCACCCATAAAGACTCTATATTAATAATGTTTTAAGTCTTAATGGTGCACTTATATTTATTGTGTCTGATTGATATCCCTAGTTCACATAAAAATTATGGAAGATTATTCAGAAGGATTTGGATATAGAGCTTCATATGAGCACTTCTTATCACTCTCAAACTAAAGAACAATCAGAAAGGACTATTAAAACATTGAAAGACATGTTGAGATTGTTCTCACTTAACATTAAAGGTATATGGGATCATTATTTACCTTTGGTGAAATTTTACTACAATAATAGTTTCCATTCTAGTATTCAAATGGAATCATATAAAGCATTATATGACATGAGATATCAAACTCCAACTTGTTGGCATAAAGTTGGTGAGAGGAATATTATATGCCCATAACTTATTAAAGAGAAAATAAAAAAGGTAAATACTATTAAGGATCATGTTAAAGTAGCTCAATGTAGGAAAAATAGTTATTCTAACAAACATATAAAGTATTTGGAATTTGAATTGGGAGATCATGTCTTTATGAAAGTATCTCCAAGAAAGGGTGTCTTAAGGTTCGATAGGAAAGGGAAATTGAGACCTAGGTACATTTTAACATTTGAAATTATGGAAAGAATTAGATCTATAGATTACCAATTAGAAATGCCTCCAAGTCTCTCCAAAGGTCATCATTCATTCCACATATCATTATTAAGGAAGTACATTCCATACCCAACACATGTACTCACCTATAAAGAAATAGAACTAGAACTTGATTTGTTTTACTATGAAGAGCCTATCAAAATTATTGACACAAGAGAGAAGATATTGATAAATAAGATGAATAAACTGGTAAAATTTATTTGAAGAAACCATAAAATGGAGGAAGCAACTTAAGAAATTGAGGATGTTATGAAGAAGAACCATGCACATCTATTTAGAGGGAGATATTTATGAAAAATTTTAAGGATGAAATTTATGAAGGAGGGAATGTCACGAACCAGATCTGGTCACCATCAAAACTAACACCCAACCCAGTTCATGGAAAGGACTAAAGAGTGTTACCTATCCCCACAAGCTAGCACAGGTTCCTAGGTATCATAAATAATGGTTTGGGAATGATTTACCTAAGTTTAGAATCATTAAACAACAAAAAATAATAAATAAAAAGAATCTGAAAATTTAGTCCAAACAAGCCTTTAATAAAAAATCAGAACTGAAATACATGGTTTCAAACAAATCCCAAGAGGGTCAAAACTCAAAATTAGTATCAACTACAACTCTAGAACCACCAAACGACAAGGGTTCACCATCCCCAACCCTTCTCCACAACACCGCACCAAGGATGGAAGATAACGACCAGAAACACCATATCGAAAGACTTTTCCATTACCTATGCCAAAAATAATAAAGTATACTTACACCCAAAGATGTAATTTGGGTGTGAGCCTATTCCCAATAGGATTCCACCTAAAAAGGTTCTATGTGATAAAAATTTTAAGACAAAGAAATATTACAAGTCTTATAAACAAGAAATGATAGTAATAATTTTAAATGGATGAAACTTCAAAACAAAACAATTTTTAAGGAAACAACTTTAAGAAATGAACAATTTTAAAGAAAATATCCATGATAATTATTTTTCTAGACAATCACACCATATGAAGATGGTAAGTAAAATATATTTGATGACCAATAATCACGAGAACACCCCTAGGCACTAGCTAGCTGTGGGGCCCTAGGTACATTATATAGTAGTGGAAAATCATCCATAATCAACATGCATCTCATGTAAGAGCCACTAGGATGGGAAAAACAATGTACTAGTGGTACCTAATATCATAAAATTCTAGTTAGTATTGTCATCACCAAACTTTCTAAGTGAAATAGGGATGATACCACTCCAGATGATTGACATACTAGTCCTAGTCTGCCCACCCAGATACCTAGGATTCCTTTTTTGTGCTAAAAAAAGTTCCACATGTTAAAGAATACAATTTTCACATAAAAAATCTATTTCTGAAACATACACACACCAAATATTAGTTAAAATTCCTTTTCACCCCTTGTGTAACTCAATAAACCATTCAAAAATTTTATAAAATAATTCCGAGTAGTAAAACAAGGTTTTGCACACCAAAATCCATTCCAAACCTAATTTCAAGGACAAATTCACATAAATAACACACCCAAATAGAATTTTCATCCCTAAAAATATTTAATAAAAACATTTCAGGGATCATAGAACAACCCCAAATGTACAACATAGAAAAAAATGAAAAACACCCATTTTTATGTCAAAATGAAACTTAAAAATTAACCGCTCAATCAATACTACCAAAAATGACTTCAGAACTACAAAAAAAGGATAGAAAAAAATTCTAAATAGGTTAAAAAATCAAGATATATTCATCTAATAATGTCTACACATGGAATCACCTAACTTATATGTGAAAAACCCCAAATCCTTGTGCGAAACATCAACCGCACCACCACCGCACCACAAGGGAGTGAAAATGAACCTAAATCCATAATATTGGACTAAGAAACACAAAATAAAACCCTAGGTATTAAACCCTAGTCTATAGACATTTGTAAATTCAAGGAGGAGAGAATAAACCTTTATGAAATGGAAGAAAAATAAAGGAGGAATCACTTACTTGAGAAATCTTGAAGTTTCCCCACAAAAATCCCCTTCAAAAAATGAGTTCCATGTGAGGTTTATGGGGATTGAGAGACTTACATGGATGATATGGTAGAATTTGAGAAGGAATGGGTGAGATAGGTTTAATCTTGGAAGGGAAAAATTGTAATTAAAAAATATTTTTAATGAGCTGGACACCTGTGCATGGTTTGGATGCATGGTTTGGTAAACCATGCGGCCAAACCGTGCGACCTATTATGGAAAATCAAATTTTTTTCCATTTTCCTACAAATTAAAGGGGGTTAAAGGGGGATCCTAGGGGGAAATGATAGGAAAATAATAGAAGAGAAAAAATAATTTAAAATAAGGACATGGATGTAAAAATTCTCCCCACCGTGAAAACTTTCTGCCTTGAAAAGTCAACCTGAATCTTGATCAATAAACAAGAATGGGTACTCTTTCTCAACCCATGAATTTCACTACCAGGTCTCATGCACACCATTCCCATGCTTCCAAAGTACCTGAACTATTGTAATAGACTTTCCCTGAAGCACCTTCTCTTGGGAATCCACTATTCTCATTGGTCGTTCAAACACTGATAAGTTGGGCTCTATCTGAAACTCTTCCCAATTCATCACATGATATAGATCCAGATTATACTTATTCAACTAGGAGACATGGAATATTTCATGAGTAGATACCAATAAAGAGGGAAAAACCAAACTGTATTCCACCTTTCCAATGCACCCGGTGATCCCAAAAAGGTCCGATATACCTTGGTTTTAGATTTCCCTGCTTTCCCAAATTATGGTGACCCAAACAAGGGGAAACTTTCAAAAATACCCAATCACCCATAGAAAAATCTAGATCTCAATGAATTTGGTTAGCATAGGATTTGTGGTGACTCGAATCTATCAATAACTGCTGCTTGATCAACTTGAACTTCTTAGATGTCTCTTGCACAAGGCTTGGTCCCAACAGTGGGGTCTCACCTACCTCATCCCAACACAGGGGGAACGACATGACCAACCATTGAGCTCCACAAAATGAGCTAATTGAATCAAGGATTGGTAACTATTATTATAATAAAACTTGAACAATCCCAAATGGCTATCCCATAAACCACTGAAGTCCAAGACACATGTACGGAGCATGTATTCTAGAATATGATTTGCTCGCTCTGTATTAACATAATTCTAAGGATAGTATGCCATTCTCATCTTAATCTGTAACTCCAAAGCCTTGGAAGGCCTTCAAAAAACTGATAGGTGATGCAAGGGTCTCTATCTGACATAATTTCTGATGGAACACCATGAAGCTTTATCACCTCCTGAATGTACAATCGGCCCAACTCATCCACTATAGCTATATCTTTGATTGTAATGAAGTGGGATGATTTGGTAAGATGGTCAATCACCACCCAAATAGCATTATTACCCCAATTTGTATGAGGTAATCCAATAATAAAGTCCATGGAAAACTCATCCCACTTCCTGGTAGGGATGGGTAATGGCCGAAGCAAACTAGAGGGCCTATGATTCTTTGCTTTCACATGTTGACAAGTATAACACCTCGATACAAAATCAATGATATCTCACCTCATACCAGGCCACTAAATTTTTTGAAAAACATCATAGTAAATTTTGGTGGCTCTAGGATGAATAAACCACTAATATTGGTGGTTATCCTGCATCACCACCTTTCTTAGAGACAATGATATCACTGAACAGACCTTGAAGAAAAATATAATCTCATTATATGAAGACCAATCAGACAAAATCTCCCCACCATGAAGAAATGTCATTGACTGCTGACATATCTCATCACTGGGCTACTCTTGCTGAATCAACTCTAAAAGAGAAGGGGTCAAATGAACGCTCTCCATGAACACACCTCCACTGTTCTCCATGGTCTTCACATGCCCCCCGAATGGCCCAACGACCTTCATTTTTATTGATTTTTTATAACCCCCTTTCAAGAGATGAAGAGGAAACCTTACAAGTCCCATAGGATCAGAGATTACATGGCCTATAGTCTTAGAAGATTACATGGATCAGAGATTCCATGGTCTTCACATGCATCTGAGTAATGAGTCCCATCATAGTCCACTCGTCACTGGACTTCCTCAAATACTACACTGGTACTTTCCTTATCAAGGTGTCATCCACCACATTACCCTTTCCTAGGGTATATATAATTTCAAAATTGAACCCCTATAAGTACTTTATCCAACAACGCTACCTCAGGTTAAGATCCTTCTGTGAGAAAATGTAATCTAGGTTCTTATGATCAGAGTGGACCACTAACTTCTCCCTAAAGAGGTAGCAATTCCAAGTCTTTAAACATGCATCACCACTTCTAACTCTAAGTCATGGGTTGGGTATTTCTTTTCATGTGTTTGGAGTTGGAGAGATCCATACATCACCACGTGATCACCATGCATAAGCACACACCCGAGACCGATACCTGATACGTCACAATACACCACATAGACATTTCCAAATTCTGGAAAGATCAACCCAGGGGGTAGTATTAAACCACTAATTCAACTTCTTGAAGGATTAATAAAATTTTGGGCCCCATTAAAACACAACCCCTTTCTAGGTGAACACAGTCATGGGTGAATAAAGTCAAGAGAAACCCCAAACAAACTTCCTGTAGTAACCTATCGGGCCAAGGAAAATCTTGATCTAAAACACATTCTTTGGATGATCCCATGAAATAAATTCACTAATAATCTCAGGGTCCACTAAAACCCCATTCTCTAAGATCACATGCCCTAGAAACTTCACTTCCCTGATCTAGAAAGTTCACTTGGACAAATTTTCATAAAGGAAATGATCCCACATAGCGCTTAACATGATCCACAAGTGATGTTCATGCTCTTCCTTAGATTCATAGTAAACCAGGATGTCATACATGAATACCATGATGAAGAAGTTGATATACTAGTGGAATACAATATTCATGAGTTCCATAAATACTGCTATAGAATTGGTCAATACGAAGGGCATGACCAAGTACTCAATGTGGTCGTAACTACTTTGGAAAGCTGTCTTCAGTATATCCACCTCTCTCACCTTGACTTGGTGGTAACCCAAACACAAGTATACCTTGGAAAACCACTTTACCCATTAAACTAATAAAAAAGTCATCTATTAGAGGAAAATGATATTTTTTTGATGATTACCTTATTTAGTTTCTGGTAATCAATGCAATACCAGAGGGATCTATCATCCTTTTTCACAAAAAGAACAGAAGAAGCCCAAGGGGAGATGCTTAGGCGAATGAATCATTTGGATTCCAAATAATCTAGTTGAATATTTAATTCCCGAAACTCAGTAGGGGATATATGATATGAGGGAAGAGATATCAGCTGTGTTCCTAGTACCAAATCAATCGAGAAATCCACATCCCGCTCTGAGGGAAAGAATGAAAAGTCATCTAGAAATACCTTAGGGAATTCATCCACTACATAATGAAATCCAACCTCAAGAGAAAGAACATATTCCTATAGCATGAGTGACAATAAATGGAAGATATGATTCCCTAACTCTGGGAGTAGAGGTCCTGCACGACCTGATCGAGGATCCCATTCAACCTAAGGACTCCCATCAGGTGCCATGAAACTCACCCACTGCCTATAAAAATAGATGTTCACATGAAATTGAACTATACAATACATTATAAGTATTACATTAAAAATATCCATATCCAAGACCAGGAGGTTCCAATCCATCTCAAACCCTAACACGGTAAGTGCACACGACGAGAACCTAAGACCTTGCTCCTTCTTTCCCAATGGTTTCACCAACTCCATTGAAAAGGATAACAAATCTGTTGGAAAATTTAGCAGGTTTATAATATGATAAGAGATAAAAGAAAAAATAGTACCAGTGTCAAAGAGAATAGAATCTAAAGAAGATTCAATCAAAATGGTACCTCGGGCAGTCGAATGCCCTGTATCCGATCCCACTGGTTCCTGATCCACAACATGAATATGCCTCGTCACTACTTGAGAATGGCCACTCACCTGTGGCTCTACCCTAAACTAGATCTTCCCAGAAGATGATCCGGACCTTCTACCATGACCACTAAACTAAGAAACCACCATCCTTGATGACTTTAACTAAATTGGCACTCCCCTAGAAGCCATAGATCTTTCCCCACTCTAGAGTGGAAATTACACTATGAAGAAGTGACGCAAGTGTCCCATAGATCCACACCGATAACAAGGCTTCAAAGGATTTTTATATGAAGGTCATGTGTTACCTAGCCTCCCTCACTATTGGCACACAATAGACCTCACATCAAAAAACAATAGATGAGAAATTCCTAAGAGGATGGACTGAACTACCACCTCCCATATTCCCCTGCTCTTCTCTCTTCATTTTCTCCTGAGATAAACTACCACTTCCCATCACTGGTACCATCCCAAAGAAACTAGACCTTACCTTGTGATCAATATCTACCATACAATCCCAATCAAACACCTCTGCATAGGTCTTTATCTTGAACAGGAATACCTGAGAATAGATATCCGACCGCAAACCCCTCATTAACTTATGGGCCTTTATCTGCTCATTGGAGACCATTTTAGGTGCATATCAAACTATCTCGGTGAAGCATTTGGTAAACTCCATTACTGAATGACCCCCCTAGATGAGTTCTATAAACTCTCGAGATCTGGAATAAGCCAAGACTTTAGAACAGTACTGGTCATTGAAGGTAACCTTTAAATCTTTCCATCTCATCTTCTCATGCTTCCCATCTTGAAGAACTGATTCCCACCACCTATAACTGGGACCCTATAATAGAAAAGAGGCACATTTCACCCTAAACTCCTCAGATGTGTTAAGTAAATCAAACATGTTCTCGATTTTCTCAAGCCATTCCTCTGCTTCATGGGGTGTTGTGCTACCTTGGAAAGTAGGAGGATTGTTCTTCAGAAACTACCAATCTTTGTCCTTCCTAGGACAACACTTGTAACACCCCGAGATTTTATGAAAAATATTCTTTTTAATTTCATTAATGTCTTGTGTTGTACACTAAAAGGAGCTTGCACAACACGCATCCTTGACTTGCCTTGCATTACACGCAATCACGATCTTCCTCGATAGCGTGTGTAGTACGCAATACCGAGTTTCACTAAACGAGATATTATTATAATATTATTATGAACTAACTGTTATGAATAATAATAAACAATTTTTGAAATTTTGTAAATTTTATTTTTCAAAATGGACTTCATTTTTTGGATTCAGATTATCGAATTTAGCCTAAGGTGAAATTTTGGCACTTTTCGGATAACTTTCATATTCTGATGAATAGTGAAAATTACGAAATTTTAATTAAAAACAACTTTTTTAATCAAAATAATTAATAGTGATAAATTATTAATTTGAGAGGTTTTAAAGTATATTTAGAATATATTTTTACAATTTAATACAATGTTTTTCATTGGATGTAATTTCACATTTAAACCAGACATAAACAAGTGTCAATCTTTTGATAGTTATTATCTTTTAAAAACACGCTATTTGTTTTGACGATGAGAATTAATTTTTAAATTAATTAATGCAACTGATATTATTTGAATTTGGTAAAATAGAAATCATTTTTGAGTTCATAATATCAAATATATCTTAGGCCTAATTTTTGGTATTTTTCTGGAAACTTTCAATTTTTGATGAATAGTGAAACCACTAAGTGGTAGTTAAAAAACTGAATTTTTCTTAAAACATAATTTTACCGCTTCTGTGAGTGGAATTTTAAAAATCCAAGAGACACGGTTAATGTCAGTAAGTAAAATGTGGTTCAATGAGATGAAAATAATTTTTGGTGAATAGTAACTTTTTACTTTTATTTACCACGGTTAAAAGTAAATCGGGTAATTAAGGGTAAAAATGATATTATTATTACCCTAAAACATGTCATAATTCTATTGGAAAAGTGTAATTCGACCAAAAACAACCTTAGGAATAAAATATGACCATTTAGGTCCACTTGGATTAGATTAGGACATTTATTATTAATTTATTTAAAGAAGGGTTAAAATAGTTAAAATCAAAGTTTAATAAGTGAATAATTTTTAATATGGGGTTATACCTAAGATAAATTCGACTATAAATATTACTTAGAAAGCTAAAAAGATTTACTACATAATGGTATTTTATTTGTAATTTTTAGACATTATATAATTTAATTTATTTATGACACAATGATGATGCAATAATTATCTTATTAATGAAATATTGACATAATTGATGTTGTAAATACCCAAATAAATGTAATTTGATACTTTTTATGAATTACACTAATTTTATAGGTTACTATGACATGTTATTATTGATTTAAGTAACTTGGTTCGAACTAATCATTCTGTTATGATTTTCACAAAAATCAATTACTAAATAGTGTCAAAATTGACATAAAATAGTTTTTAAAACAAATATTATATTACTAATTGTTATTTTATTCCTAAAAATATAAGGTTCGGCCAAATGACTTAGATAAGGTTATATATATTAATAATAAACAACTTGGGGTTCGTTTGTCTTGATATAGTAAGTTTATTAACCATATAGTGTAAGAAAACAAAAAGACACGGTAAAATTTAAATTATTTAACTTAGAGTTAAATCTAATTGATAAGGTTAAAATAATAACCTAAACTTGTATAAATCCTATTGGATGAGAGGATTTTGACCCATCCCCACTTTAGCTTCAAAATAAGACCCTTTTGAACCATTATAAACCGAATTTGACCTTAATATAAAATAATATTTTGAGATTTTCCTAAGGTGCCCCTCTCCTCCCTTATAAAAGGGCACCTCCTCCCTCTCCTCCTCACACCAATTTGAGCATTCAAGCTCGGCCAAAACCTGCCAAAATCTCTTCTCCACTTCCCTAGTATCATCCTAGAGGTCCTGGTCTTCTTCAAAGACCATCCTTAATTCTTTAAGTGGAGGTTAAGTGAAGGCGCGTCAAAAAGAGGTAATATCCATTACCGATCTTTTTCAATTTATTTCTTCTTCAACTTCTTCTTATTTAGTTGTTTCATGATAAAGTAATAACATCAGTATTTATTATATACTGATATGTTATTATAAATATGAAACAACTCTAATTAACCTTCTATCCATCCTACGGAAAAAGGAAATCACCGCGCGTGCGTACGTACAGAATACCGTCTCCACGCCGTGGTGTAATCTATTTTCCGCCACCACCTTAATTGGATGGGTATAATGGTGTAATGAGTAACTATATATGATTATTATAAAGTGATATTGATAATGAAATATTATACATACACTTGAACACAATTCCACGACCATGGGAATGATATCATCGCTCGTGCGTACGTACGGACTACCGTCTCCACGACGCGATGAGATTCATTATCCATGTTAACCATTCCAGAATGATTATAAAGTATATATAATGAATAATAATGAAATATATGACATGGTAAATCTACTTTATTTATGTATATATATATTTCATCTACTTACTTCCATTCAAGACAATAAGGAAAGGAAAACAATGTTCATGCGTACGTACGGACTACCGTCTCCATGAACGGTGTGTTTCATTTCATTTATCTATCTATTATATATATATATATATACTGAATATATATGATATATAAATCATATTTTATATTCTGGAAGTAAGTAAATCATGATATAAGTAATAATAATGTCAATAACAACAAGTCCAAACACCTACGATAAATGAAACGATTTTACCCAAAACACTTCTTTAACATGGAATTTACAAAAGAACGGGTAATATAAAGTCATAAGTAAACCATATATGATATCATAACAATGAATATGATTCTGTAATAAGTTAATGACATTATTTAAATCATTATACAGGAGGTTCGGATACGTACAAAGCATATCAGACAAAAGGTAAGGGAAATATCACAATCTCACTTTTATCCGAGATTGTTTATACTTTAGTATTTACTGGGGTGTATTTTATCATCCAAATCCATGTTTCCTCAATATGTAATATTATTTAAATCCACCTAAAATTGTTTAAATCCAATTTTACCCTTCGGTGAGTTTTTACTAAAGGATATGAAAGGAATCTTTTGTCGTTTTTTGTACGAGGTACTTTTTGGATTTTCCGATAAAAGTACGAGGAGAATGTTATTTTTAACTTATACGGTGTGAACGGATTTTTATGGTTTCATAACGCCTCATTTTCAAGATGATTACTATACAATATTGAATGATTATTTTCAATAAAACCCGTATCTTTTAAAATTTCATGGAATTTTGTGGAAAGACCATGATTTTAAAGAAGAAAGGATATTTTCCTCAAGAATTAATTTCAAGTGTTTTGTCAAAACTATTTTACATCTAAGATGACATTATTTAATATGTGTATGTTTCAAGTAAAATTTCTCTATGATTTAAATGGATTCAATTTTCTTATGATGAAATTATATCAATTGTTTATGTATTATGTTATGATGGCATGATGTTTAAGAATCCCATTTTATTTCATGGGTTATGCTATGATGTGTGATTTATGATTTTGTGGCACACATAATAATGGTATCATTATGAGATGGGTGGGACCTATATTTCCCTCCAATGCATTGGGTAAAGATTTTATATCTCATGAGATAGACATGGCTGGAACGGTAGGTTATACCGGTTCAGTGAAACAGGACTGAAACGAGGGTGACTCGGTTCAGAAATGGACTTTGTACACTAAGATAGTCTTGGAAATGAGTATTGACTAATAAGATATGATTCTCTTTGATTATGTGTGTATGCCACAGAGTTTCATGTTTTAAGTTATGATTATTGGGATTTCATTTCACTACTATGATTTATCCCATGTTATGAAATTATGCTCTCTTTTGCAGGTTAAGATTTCCAAAATGTTATGTTCTTATGAATATGATGTGATTGATATTTCTTTTGTTTACCCTTACTGAGAATTTGAGCCCACCCTTTTATGTTTTCTTTTCCCCAGGATATAAATAAAGTTTTTAGGTAAAAAAAGGGAATATCTTTATGGGAGATGTTGAAGATCTTTCACCACGATTATAATATTATATTCCGAGTTTCCAAAGACACTAAACTATTACGATCCTTGTGTGTGTGTTTTTGTTATTTACTAAGAATTCCGCAAAAGTAATGTAATGTCCATGTACATCAAGCTTTGGGTCTCTACAACACTCATCTTATCTAGCTGGAGCAGAAGAATGAGCTAGATATTCTCACTATCCTATAGTTTGGATAGCTCAAACCACAAATTCTACCAACCTTTGATCAAGCACTGAGGGAGAAATCTCTCTGGATTCTTCCCATGGGTGCATGGGAGATTTCTGAAGAGGAATGTTTCTACAAAGAGAAAAAGTCACAAGGGAAAAAAATTAGTATAATAGTTTTGAAAAATTTCAATAACAACATAAAATATAAATAAATCAAATTCATCACAACAATAAAATAAAAAACTACTTCAATCCCACCCAATGTCCACGTGCAGTCTGTAGACCGCACATCCCACCTAGAAGAGAAGTCAAATAATCAATCCCAACATCCCCAGGCAACTCGAGGTTCATCACGAGAGGTGCGAACTAGGAACCCTACTCATATATAAAACTACGAACCCTGATAGTGATATATCTTGTGTAACTAGACTCATCCCAAATAATAACATAACCTGAAGAGCTTAACAATCCTTTTATACTATTTTTTCACGAACCAGATATGGTCCCTGTCAGAAAAGGCACCTGACCAAGTCCTTGGCAAGGACCAAAGGATGTTCCCTATCTCCATGGGCTAGCACAAGTTCCCAAGTATCATGAATAATGTTTTTGGAATTATTTACCCTATTTTAGAAGTATTAAACAAAAAAAAACAATAAATAAATTGAATCTGAATATTTAGTCAAAACAAGCCTTTAATAAAATTTTAGAATCGAAATACATGGTTTTAGACAAATCCCAAGAGGTCCACAACTCACAATTAGTAGAAATTACAACTATAGAACCACCACACAATAAGGGGTCATCATCCCCAAGCCTTCTCCACAAAACCACACCATGGATGGAAGCAAACAACCTGAACCACTATCTCCAAAGACTTTTCCCTTACCCATGTCAAACATAATAAGGTCTACTTACAACCAAAGGTGTAAGTAGGGTGTGAGACTAAGCCCAATAGTATTCCACCCAAAAAGGTTCCATGTGATAAACATTTTAGGACAAAGAAATCTTGCAAGTATTATAAACAATAAATGCTTGTAATAATTTTAAAAGGATGCAAATTCAAATGAAAATAGTTTTTAAGGAATAAACTTTAAGAAATGAACATTTTTAAAGAAAATATCCATACTACTGAATTTTCCATCCAATCACACCGTATTATGATGGTAAGTACAATATATTCGATGAGCACTAATACCAGGAACACCCCTAGGCACGAGCTAGCTGTGGGGCCCTTGGTACATCGTATCTCGGTGGAAAAGCATCCATAATCAACATCCTTATCATGCATGAGACACTAGGAGGGGAAAACCCAATGTCCTAGTTGTAGAACCCTGGGAAGACCTGAGAGGGGAGGGGTGAATCAGGGTGTCAAACTTTTATTTTAAAGTAATGGATATTGTTCCCACATTGGTAGGAACATGTTAAAACTATATGATAGATATGAAAAAACAATAAATAATCACATGCAAAGAGGCCACACAACACTTTTAATTAGTTCACCACAAAGATCTATGTACAAGGAGCATATTCCAATAGTGTGTTGTTCGTACCAAAATCCCCAAATCTTTACTAGTTTTGAAGTACAAGAGTTCGGTCATCGTCACTCTGTGCCTGGAATATTTCCTTTACAATGGTTTAGGGATAACTCACTGCTACCCTCAGGTCACTCCCGTTGACTCCCCCTAGATTACTACCTTGGGAGTATTCTTACTCAGTTTATTGACTTGAGGGTCTCTTCAACATATTTGAATTGAAGTATTTGTCTGAGTCCAACACGAGACACTGCTTGTATCAATGTCCTGGATTGATGCACTTGAAAGCCCTAAACATACAAACCAAATACTCAAAGCATGTAATCATCTTATATTGAAAATTGCACGCAACACATACCCTTTGCGTGCAAGATATTTCTTTTGTGTGCAAGATTTTCCTTTCACGTGGGAAAATTTCATGCAACTGCAACCTTTATATGAAAATGTAACTTTTTTCGCACAAATTTAATATTTTCAGTGAAAAATTAATTTTTCCGCACAACTCTAACTTTTCCGCATACCTCTCTTTTCATGTACTATTTATGAGTATCGAGACTTTGATCTTCTCTAAGTCTTCAGCCATGCCGAATGAGGGGGGTCACCTCTTATTTATAGGCATCGCTGACCCCTACGTGCAAAACCCACCGTGTCATGAAAAACTCCCATTCTACACACAAATCTTTGTGCGCAAGAACCATTTTTCACACACATCTCTATATTTTCCGCGCACCTCAGGACTTTACCATTTTTTAGAATTCTGATCTCAAATCAGCTTTTGGGTGAAAAAAACAACCTACTTTCACTATTGTGTACCAAACCAATTTATCACACAATCCATGTTTTTCACGAACCACTCTAATATTTCATGCACCTTCCATTGAGAAAAACACATCTCTCCATTTTCCAATTTTCAGGCCCAAAAAATAAATGGAAAACACTAGAAAATGGTGCCACCTTCAGTACTGTTGTCTGCTTGAACTAAATGATCCCTTTTATGGAAAGAATTATGAACTTCCAATGAGGATTGACACCAAACACAAACCATACTCCATTTCCTATAGAGAAAGGTTACGGTTCCAACAATATCCCCCTTTGGGTTTGTTGGCAATCTCCAGATAAATTCTATAGAGTACCGAACACAATCAAAACCTGAAATGAATGAATCAACTCAGCCAACACTCTAAGTATTCATGATCAATGATCAGTTTATAAATTAAGAGGGAAATATTGAATTGGGTTCTCATGTTTTGGAATTCTTAAAGATGCCCAAGATATTCTCTTACAATGTCACATAATCATTACACGCCCTGAAAGTATTCCTTCTCCTCCTATCACCAAATTCTCATCATGATGCCCTGAAAGTATTCCTTCTCCTCCTAAAACCGAATTCTCATCATGTTACAGAAGAATTACATTTCCATCAAATGTCCTGAATTTATTACTTCTACCCCATTCATAATAAACCCAAAAACTGGTATTTGTTCATTTTACAACTCAAAACACCCCTAGAAATTATCTCCCCCATAAACCTACATCACATCCAAAAATAGATTAAAAACAGTTAACATAACTGGGGAGTAGTGGAATTTTGTAACCTATTTATGCACTGGGAGGTGGATGAACACCAAGGTTCAACCGATGTTTCTCAAAAACTACCACTGAAAATGGATTGGTCAGGATATTAACCACTTTCTCATTATTTCCCACATGATCCATTTTAATCATTCCTTGTTCAAGTTTTTCCTTGATAAAATGATATCTGATTTCAATATGTTTTGTATGAGAATGCAGAACAAGATTTTTCATAAAATCAATTGCGCTCTTGTTATCATAGTAAATCACTATTGGTTTTTTCACCTCATCACCAATATCTACTAGTCGTTGCATCCTCCATAGCAGTTGAGTGCACGCCTTTGTAGCGGAGATATACTCAGCTTCAACATTACTAAGAGATGTACTTTCTCATTTCTTACTCAACCACCCAACACATTTCTGCCCAATATAGAATGATCCACCACTAGTGGAATTTATTTACACTACATCTCTAGCCCAATCAACATCAGAAAATGCTAATAATTCACTTTCCCTTACCACAACAAATTATAACCCAAAATTATGAGTACCTTGAATGTACCTCATGATTATTTTTACTACCTCCATATATTCCTCCTTTAGATTACTTTGAAAGCGGGCCACTAGACATGTTGCACAGATGATATCTGGTTGTGTCGCTGTTAGGTACATTAGGATTTTAATGATCCTTCAGTACATGGTGGGATCAATAGAAGTCCCATATTCATTCTTTCCAAGTTTGTTTCCAACTACAATTGGATTTGACATTGGTTTGGAGTCATGCATATTGAATTTTTTCAGCAGCTGTCTTGCATACTTTTCCTGAGAGATGAAAGTGTAATATTTCTTTTGAATCACCTGCAGCCGCAAGAAATATGTGAGCTCCCCAATCATTGACATTTAAAATTATTATTTCATGTGATTGGAAAATCCATCCACTGATTTCGTCCTGCTACCACCAAATATAATTTCATCAACTTAAATAAGAACCATGAACCGATCATTTTTAGAATTCTTCACATAGAGATTGTGATATACTCCTCCTCTTTTTAATTCCAACTTCTTGAGATAAGAATCTACCTGAGAATACCATTCTTGTGGTTCCACCTTCAAACCATATAGAGACTTCTTTAATTTGAAAACCTTTGTTTCATCATTACCAAGAAGAAATCCCACTGGTTGTTCAATGTAGACTTCTTCTTCGATAACACCATTTGAGAATGCTATCTTAACATCCATTTGATATAATTTATATCCTATTTAGATTTTAATGGAAATAAAAAGCCTGATTGATTCCAGTCTAGCCACTAGAGAAAATGTTTCTTCAACATCGACACCTTGAATCTATTAATATCCTTTACATACCAGTCGTGCCTTGTTTCTAATAATACTTCGATGTTCATCAGTTTTTATTTATTGAAAATACACTTTTTACCGATCACATTTTGTCCTTCAGGTCTCTTAACTAGGTCCCATGTTTGGTTCTTTTCAATATGATCCAACTCTTCATTTATAGATTTAACCCATGATTCATCCTTTGCAGCTTCTTCAAATAAGGATGATTCCACAACTGATAGGAATTTAGATTGTGCATTAAACTTCATTCTTCTTGTCTGGGTTAGTGAAGTTCTATCCCTAATGATATTGGATTGATCTATTTTATCTCTTTTGTGTTTCCTATTAGGTTCATAAGGGGATTCCTCAGGAATTATTTCGGTAATGACCCAAAATTTCATTAATGGAAATCCCTCTTGATATAATTAAATATCTTATTATGGTTATATGAAATGTGAACTTCATTGGTTTTATGTTTTTGGATTTTTAAAATACCGTTAAGAAATGTTACCATTGCTAATATAACCATCGAACAATGGTCACATGATTAGTATAAATATAGGGCTTTAACAAATCTAATTTACTCAGACAAAGGAAGCGATAGCCTCATCTAGTAGACTTGACCCATATGAATCCCATTTTTCAGAGCTTGGAAAGGAGGTGGGTTCATTGGTCTTCACTCTTGACCAAGACCAAGCCGAGCTTGAACACGTTAGGCTTGAGCAGAACCGACTATGTGAGAAGTGGAAGTTAATAGAGATTACCACCCGATTGATGTTATCCGAGCCACCCCAAGAGTCTGTCACCATCACACACCTTACCCTTCGGCCTTATGTGGGTGTTATAATGGGTTTTGTAACAATACCCTAGAATTATGACTATGTACATTATTTTTGTATAAATAATGTGCATTCATTTTATTATTGTTACTTTGTAAATAGTTTTTAAAGCACAAATAGTATTTTTAGTTAATATTCAACTAAAAAATATATTTTGATGAATTAATGGATTTTTTAATTAAATAATATTTTAATAAAATACTATTATAATTAAATTAATTTTTATTAAATATAAATTATCATATAATTTTATGAATGCAATTGTTATTATGGTTTGAAAGCCGTTTTTGTCAAAACCCATGCATTTTCGATAAATATCAGTTTTTATTTTAAAATAAAAAATTGAAATATTTATAAAATTATTTAAATAAAATGAATATTATTTTTGAAATCATAACATCTAAATTTTCCAATGGTGAATTTTTCATAATTTTCTGAGATAGTCGAATTTTTGGGTAAAAATTAAATATCGTTTAAATATATAATGTGTTTTATGACATCATAATGACCCAATAGTGATGTAATAAAATAATATAAAAGATATTTTCATCCAATATATGTTTTAACATTAAAATAATGTGATTTTAGGTTTGTTTGATTTATTTTACAAGGTTTGGTGGACCCTCCAACACTTATAAAACATTTTGTCTTTTTAAATTGTTTTCCTTGAGAGTGTGACTCACCTCCACTTAATCACCCTCAATATTTTAAGAATTTAGGCCATTGAACTTATAAAATATTGTTTTACACTCCCCTTTGGAAAAAAACATGGTCAAAAACCATGATCTGGTTTGTGGTATTGATTAGTTTAATATGTGGTGACCCAAACCTAAATATTAAATAATTCCCTCTCCTTTCCTATAGAAACCCACACAAGCTCTCAATTTATCTTCAGTAAAAGCCTTTTTAGTTCGGCCAAACCCTGACCTACTCTCTGTAGAATCCTACCAAGGTTCCTCAAGCTCCCAATAATCCTCTCTCAATCCTCTCCCAAGCCTTTGGGATCACACTTCCAAGTAAGGGATTTCTTCATTTCTCATTTTTTGTCCAATTTTCATTAAGTTGTTATGCCCTTTTTTTTCAATTAAAAATGTTGGTGTATGATTTAGAACCTCCACCATAATGTCCTCTTTATGTTTGTATGATGGGATACCCCTTTCTCTCTCATTAATTCCTCCCATGTACACCTGTTACCATGCTGAAATTCCTTGAGGAATTTCTCTCTCCTCTTTTACATCCAAGTAATTATTTTATATTATGCATCTAAATTACATTATGTTTGTTGGGACATGTATATATATGACCCCCTTACTGTCAATTTCATTTATATATGATGAGAAACCCTTTTTTCTCTCATCAATCATTTTCATTAATCCTTGTGTCACGTCGTTATGCTGCCAAAACTGCACTACATTTTTCCATGCCAAGATCATTGTGTAGTGAATACCATACCCATGTCCCTATCAAGGGTATTAAAATTTATACACATATAAATATTTAATGGTAATTTCATGTATTTATTCCACATTACTTAATCGTGGAATAACTTATGATGTTGATTGATTCCATGATCCATGTGGCACACTTATGCACGGAATAAAATGTATAAGAAGGGTACGCCCTGATAGCACTCCAAAAAATTGGGTAAAGTATAGTATCATGATATGTCATGTGAAATAGGTTTTGAATCATGATAATTCAAGTGCAACGAGGTTTTACTCATGCTTCATGTTCAATGAGGGTTTACTCATGCTCCATGTGCAATGAGCCTTGGCTCATGCTAATTCCATGTTAAGTGTTGTTTCCACATTTCCATGTTATGATTATAATGATTTATCATGACTTTATGTTCATGTTTCTATTGTGCTCCATTGATATTCCTATTGTCTAACATGTATTGTATTCCTCATGTTATTCCATGTTTATTCCTTTACTAGGCTTTATAGCTCACCCTTTTCTTATGAATTTCCTCAGGTTATCCCATGAAATTCTAAGTACGAGGGAATTTAGTGGTCATTTAAAAGAAGTTTTCAATAAAGATGTTGTGTGTTTTATGTTCTAATATGTTATTTAATGTTCCTAATCCCCAAAGACACTAGACCTCTCTATATTCTATGTTGTATCAAGTGAAGATTTTATGTAATAAATCATGTTTAAATGTGTAATAAAAATTAGGGTTGTCAGAGTTGGTATCATAGGATATGTTTAGTTATTTTTAGGATTAGGATTAGAAAAACCTAGTGAATACTTGGAGACAAGAATAAGTATAATAAAAACATCCCTACGTATTGGTGAGTATTGAGTAAGTGGTTTATCAAGCAAACACATCCCTTCCTGGATATGAGCAGTAGAGTCGGCTCTGGAACATATGTATCCTTGGGGTAAAACCCGAAAACACTGCTTTGAGCTAGACTCAAACGGGAACTGGTGCACAACAATAGGCCTTGCTGCACTCTTGGTTACGACACTCCCGAGGGATATGAATTGGTAAATTCAAAATCTTAGTATGAAAAATTACTAAGGGAATTAAAAAAATTCCCTTATGAATACATGTTAGAAAGTAGATCATGGATAACATAGATTGAAGCTTATAGATTCATAAGTTAAGGAAATAAAAGTAATTTATAAGTCATCCATTTTTATCCTTGGATTACCCTTTATGTTTTTAATATTTTAAAATTACTCATCCCTAAGTCTATATTGGATAGAGTTGAACAAGAATAAAAAAAGTGAAATGAAGGGTTATCTCCCATAGTTCTACTCATTCTTTTATATCCCGAAATTTTAGTAGAACAATCCCAACCCCACCAAAAATCATAGAAATAAAGATGTCAGTGAGTATAGAAAATGGGGAAATCATTGCATCCCATGAATATAACTCCTCCCAATACCATAATCTGTGGATTGAACTTCCTAGAAAACCTCGTCATACTCCCTCTGGTATAATTTGATGCAATTATCGGCATGTATTGGATTTCTTTATATAGAGATAACATAAATTGCTATGAGAGGAAAATAACTCTCCATATGGAGAATTGACCCCTGATTCTATACAAGGGTAAGGAGGAAGATGAATCTTCTTTAGCTCCATAATCTCAAGCATGAATATTACTTCCCTATGAGCATGTGTATCTAGGTCATATGATTAAGTCCAAGGAAGAAACCATCTTTAAAGAGATGCCTATTGTGAGGGAATTCACTGAAGTGTTTCCCGAGGAATTGCCTAGTCTTCCTCTTTGAAGAGATGTTTAATTCTCAATTGATCTTATACCTAGGGAGTTTCCAATATCTAAGAATCTATATAGAATGGCTATTATGGAGCTTGAGGAGCTAAAGAAACAACTACATGAGAATCTGGATAAAGGGTTTATACGCCCAAGTGCTTCGCCATGAGGTGCACCAGTCCTCTTCATAAAGAAGAAGGATGGATAAATGCACCTTTACATCGATTATCGTGAGCTTAACAAAATCACGATAAAGAACAAGTATCCTCTCCCACGAATTGATGACTTGTTCGATCAGATATGTGGAGAAAAATACTTCTCCAAGGTGGATTTTCGGTCGGGATATTATCAAGTAAGGGTGAAGAAGGAAGATATCCCCAAGACTGCTTTTTATACAAGATACGAGAACTATGAATTCATAGTAATGCCTTTTAGACTCACTAATTCTCCAGAAATCTTCATAGACTTGATGAATAGAGTATTTAAAGATTACCTCGACAAATTTGTGGTAGTCTTTATAGATGATATTCTAATATACTCCAAAAGAAAGTAGGATCATGAGGAACATCTAAGAACTATACTAGAGACCTTGCGGAAGGAGAAGCTATATTCAAAGTACAACAAGTGTGAGTTCTAGTTGAATGAGGTCTCATTATTAGGCCATATCATCACAAGTAATAGGATATCTATGGATCCCTCCAAGGCAGCTGCAATAGAGAGATGTGTGAGGCCAACATCAAAAATAGATATCCATAAATTTTTGGGATTAGCAGGATATTATCGACGATTTGTGAGAAATTTATCACGATTGTCCAACCCTCTTACCAAGATGACTCATAAGGGAATAAAGTTTTCTTGGAGTGATGAATGTGAAGAAAGCTTCACAGAGTTGAAAAGGAGGCTTATCACTGCGCCCGTGCTCACTTTACCCACAAGTGGATAACGTTTTGTGATATTTAGTGATGCTTAGAAGAAGGGTCTGGGATGTGTGTTGATGAAAAATGACAAAGTCATTGCCTATGATTCAAGGCAATTGAAAGTTCATGAGAAGAATTATCCAACACATGATCTGGTGTTGGCTGCGGTTGTCACGACCTGCCCTCGGGGTCTGTGCCGTGACTACCCCAAGCCCGCCTTCCATAGGCCAGGGGCTGGCGACTAGCACCAAGGCGTAAATCCCGGTAAAAGGGAAGGCATTGCCTTTGTAAAGTAAACAATCACACAGAGTACAAGCGGAAGAAGTAAACACTGAATACAACAGTAAGTGCGGAAAGTAAAAAGGGGCCGGAAATACAAGCCCAACTGTAAAGTACAACTCGAAAGGGAAAACAACAACTGAAAAGTAAAGCTGGTACGCCGAGCTGTCCACTGGAAATCCCACCTGAAGGGTGGGTACAGATAGCTCCTCTGCTCCTCGGGTCCCGCCGTCCGCTCCGAGTATGTCCCGCCCAGTGGTCCACCTCCGGGTACCGCCTCGTCGTCATGTCCACCTCTGGGTACTATCCAGTCCTCGAGCACTCGGCCTCTGTCAGCATTGCCCGTCGTCTGCAACCAACACAATGAGGTGCGGGCATAGCCCGTGTAGGGGTGAGTATAACGATACTCAGTAGGGATCCCGAGACCCTCAAGGTCTCACTAAACCAACAAGGATAACCACAAAGAAGATCTCAACAGATAACCTCTACTTAGGAATATTCCCATACATATACCTAGGTTATCAAGTGACCCATCTCAATCATGAGGTAAACACAAAGGTCATGAAATCAACGGATAACTACTACTCAGGTATATGCCCATACATATACCTAAGTTATCAAGTGACCCATCTCAATCATGAGGTAAACACAAAGGTCAAAAGTCTCAGCTCAAACCAGGATTTTCATTATCGAAACCGTAACTGTTGAAGAGCTCCATCTCTGGAGTGTACAGTGGTCCTGTCACAACTCCGAGGTACTGCTCACTAACCTAAGACTGCTGAGGTGATCCTCCTGACGAGTACCGCAGGCCAGCTGCTACAACCAAGCGCTCCCATGTACCGCTACAACCAAGTGCACCTCTGTCGTGGGTCTGCCGCTACAACCAAGCGCTCCCATGTGCCGCTACAACCAAGCGCACCTCTGTCGTGGGTATGCCGCTACAACCAAGCGCTCCCATGTGCCGCTACAACCAAGCGCACCTCTGTCGTGGGTCTGCCGCTACAACCATGCACTCCCATGTGCCGCTACAACCAAGCGCACCTCTGTCGTGGGTCTGCCGCTACAACCAAGCGCTCACATGTGCCGCTACAACCAAGCGCACCTCTGTCGTGGGTCTGCCGCTACAACCAAGCACACCCCTGTGCCGCTACAACCAAGCACACCTCTATAACACACCGGGTCGTCCGATCAGCAGTCGTCGGGTCTCAGTCAGCTACCCGGTCTCTGTATTCCGCACGCTCGTCTCCGGGAGGGTCCGCTCCACGAGCTACTGGTCGATACTCCAAGTATCTCAAAGTCCCACGAAGAAGAATCTCAAAGGACCGTCCTGCTCTGCAAGCCTCAACCACGATCAACGCTGTCCGTCGTCGCAGTCACAGTAGCAGTAGTAGTAGTAGTAGTAGTAACAGTCGCAGTAGTAGTCACAGTAACAGTCGCAGTAGTAGTCACAGTAACAGTCGCAGCCAGCACTAGGGTTCCCGCACACAGCAAGCTCGTTCAGGAGGGTCCGCTCCACGAGCCGAGAGGCTGATACATCAATTGTCACAAAGTCCAGAGTTGATGTATCCAAAAGTTCCGTATCGCCAACAGGAACTCAACGCAACAGACGGCGCGTCGATCGGACGCCCGGTCTGAGAGTTATTGGCTTTTTCGTCCCAGGGGCCCGGTTGGTTTTTAAGGCAAAACCAACCCGAACGCACTCCACCTGCGTCCAAACCTCGGGCAGAGTATTCCAAAAGATCCGTCTCACTAAGAGGAACACAACAAAGCTGACGGCACGTCATTCGGACGTCCGTAGCTCAAGATATGAGCGTTTCCGCTCCGAGGGCCCGGTTGGTTTCGTGTACGAACCAACCCGGCCGAACTCAAAGTATTCCGAAACTTTGAGTGCGATATACCGAAACGACCGTCTCGATCCAAGGATCGCGTTTCCGCAGACGGTTCGTCAATCGGAGGTCCGTGGCTCAAGTTATGGCCAAAAGACCGAAGTTGTTTCGAAAACGGGGGGTCCGGGTCCGGGTCGACCCGACCCGGGTCCGACCCAGCCCGGCCGGCGGCGGCGCGGCCTGGCACCGCTCGGTGCCACGCGCGGGGGGAAAGCCCCCGCTTCTTCAGCTGGTGGCGCGGCTTAAGCTGCGCCTTTGCCAATCAATGGGCCCCCTTCGTGGGGGCCTGCCGCTTGGAAAAACGGGGGGCCGCCTGCCCCCCTTAATGAAACCGGCCCCCCTCTTTAAGGGGGGGGGGGGGAAATCAAGCTGGCCGAGGGAAATAAATTCCCCCGGTTTTCCCCTTCCGGCCGGCCCACCTGGCCGGCCGGTTTTTCTTCAACGGGACCGGCAAACCGGTCCCCTTCCGGATTCCGACACCGGCGGCCCAGCGAGGCGTCGGTCTTCTCGTCCCGCCGCGGCCCGGAACCGGCCGCAGTGTTCGTCGTCCGGCGCGGTGCGACGGCACCGCGCCTCTCCGCCGCGGCCCCGCTCCGGCCGCGGCGCCTTCGGTTCCCTTTGACGCGGTGCGACGACGTCGCGTTCATGATAATCCATCCACGGCGCGACGCGACGGCGTCGCATAAATAAGCCGGGCGATTCCCGCGTGGTGCGACGGCACCACGCCTTCTCGTTCATCACAAGATTATATAAATAACCAAGAACAAAGGAGGGGTAATTCGGCCGTGTTTGTGCGGTCCGACCCCCCTCTCGTTAGATGATAACTCTTAAATATTTAATCACAAGATTATCATTCTAGAACCAAGAATGAGAGTAAAGAAATAAACCACAACAAACCCCTACCTTGGTTTCAAGATAGAAGATCGTCAACGACCCGCGGAAGACAACGTCGCAGAGGTCGGGCGTCGCGGTAATCGTTCGTCAAATCCATTGATGAAGAGGTACGTCCGAAGAGGTACGTCGTTGGTGAATCTTCGTAAGCCGACAAAGGAAGTCCGAGGAGGAAGCGGCGTTCCCTTTCGTTGACACGGAATACGTCGTCGATCTTTGGAAACAACGGCTACGAAGAAGAGAGGAGCGGCGTTATTCTTCGGAGTTCGAAGGTTCTTCGCGTTCTTCGTCAAGCTTGAAGAAGAAGAAGAAGAAGAAGGAGAAGGCTTCAAATCTCTCAAGAGGCTAGAGAATTCTAACCAAATAAAATAAGCTAAGAGCTTATTTTATTTACTCAACCAAACCTTTTGAAATTCAAAGGTTTGAAAAAGATTAAACAACTCAACCCAATTAATAAGCTAAGTTGTCAAGTTCATTTAAAAAGGGAGTTAAGGGAGTTTTGAGAGGAGATGAAAAGTTGGGTTTCGTGTGGGCCCCACCACACTTAATCCTCCCAAGGGAGGTTAAGTGGATGTGGGTCCCACCTTTAACTTCCTTTGAGAGGAGTTAACCAACAAGTAAGAAAAATAAAAAGTGTTCCACATTTTTTTTAACTTTTTATAATTCTCCCAAAAACTAACTTTCGTCCCGTAATAAACGCAACTACGGAAAAGGTCTCCATAAGCGAATATCGGCGTTGCGAGTTCATCGGTGTCCTCGGATTTCAATTCCGAGCACCGGATCAAAAGTTAGAAATTCCCGCTCGTTCGTTCACTGAACGTACCCGAGCCAAACTTCGGAAATTGATTCTGGTCACTCCGGGCCTCGGAATCAGGTGCCGTCAGAAACCGCGCTCTTGTAAAATTCCAAAGAAAATTAAGAAAAAATTTCCCATGAATTTTACGGGTCTTTACATTACTCCCACCTCAGGGCTTTACGTCCCCGTAAAAATACATCAAAAACTAGGGAAACAAATGAGGGTACTGAGCACGCATCTGAGCCTCCCGCTCCCATGTGCTCTCCTAGAGGTTCCCGTGCTTCCAACTGATGCGCACAAGAGGAATCGATCGCCCACGTAGGACCCGCTCCTGTCGATCCTCTATCTCCACCGGGACCTCCGTAAAAGTCGCCCCATCGTCAACGTCAAGCTCCCCATGGTCAATGATGTGCGTCGGGTCGTGCACGTATCTCCTCAGCTAAGACACGTGGAAGACGTCGTGCACCCGGTGCAACTGAGGTGGTAGAGCCAGGCGATAAGCCACCTCGCCAATCCTGCTGAGGACCTGGAAGGGTCCGATGAAGCGCGGAGATAACTTGCCGCCACGGCCAAATCTCCGTATACCACGTCGAGGTGAGACCCGCAAGAAGACGTGGTATCCATCCTCGAACTCAAGTAGCCTCCGCCTCCTATCAGCGTATGACTTTTGCCGGCTCTGAGCTGTCCTCATCCGCTCCTGGATGACCTGGACCTTCTCTGTCGTGGCCTAGACCACCTCTGGTCCCACAAGAGCTGCTATGATTTCTTCTTTTCCAATAAGAGAAATCTGGTCTCATTCCCTAGATGAACCACGTTCTTCGCCTAATACTGTCAATCCCGACATGGATGATACTAACCCATACCAAGGATGACGTCGTAAGGCCTCGACGCTACTACAAAGAGATCCAACCGTTACTCTCTCCTCTAAGGGTTGAGTCACACTGTCAGCATCAGTGTGTGGTAACTGGGTCTCCTCCAGTAGGTACTTCTCAAGTGAGGGTCAAGTCAACGGTATAATCCAGAACCTCTTAGAAACAACACAAGAGAGGACAGGGAAGTAAATGCCACAAGAAAAGGTGTCTTTTATTACTGCAGCTCAAGTACAAAGACACAAAGCATCTACAAACATACATCAACAAAACTAGAAGCAACATGAACAAAAGTCTCCAGGTCTGGAGCTAGTCCCACTCCTGTCCATCTGCTCCCGGAGCCCCATGATCGTAGGCCTCAACTGTCTGAAGCGGAGCTTTCCCATGTCCTCCTGTCCCCTACGGTCAGGGTGGACCTCCTGGTGGTGGTGGTGGAAACACCCCGAAGCGCCGTCCACCTCCAGCTGCACGGACAACTCCCCTGTCATGGCCGCCTACTCCTTGCGGCCCGCCCTGATCGAACCTCTTCCTCTGCCTGGGGGGTCCTTCGTTCGTCTGCTGGTCATCCGTATCGCGGGTCGGACAGTCACGAGCCATGTGACCAACCCCGCTGCAGGAGTAACACTGCCCTCTCATGGCAAGTCATTGCCCACCCCGAGTGCCTCGCGCAAACGATCCAGAGTCATGCTGTCGACCACCTGTAGGTCCAGTCCTCTTGGACCCCTACGTCATCCGTCTACTGCCCGCTGCAGAAGACTCTACCGCATGCCGGTAAGTGGTGGGTCCTGCTGCTGGAGACTGTTCAGCAAGGAAACTCTCCACTAAGAAGGATCGCTCCAACACCCCTGCCTGAGTCGGAATGTTGAGGGAGATCATAGAAGCCCTGATCTCATGCCTCAGTCCCTTCTCAAAGGTCCGGGCCCAGAAGAATGGGTCCCGTACCGTGTCGGTCGAGTAGCGTGAAATATCAGTAAATCTCACCGAGTACTGGGCTACTGTCATGCTACCCTGCCGCAGCTGTAGTAGCTCCTGAATGCGCACCGCTCGGAGGGTGGCTGGGATGAACTACGAGCGGAAGATTCTCTCAAAGTCCGTCCAGAGAAGAGATGTCTCGTCATGCACCTGGAGCATCAAGCTCCACCATCGGCCCGCTGCTGCGTGCAGTAGGCTCGCAGCGAGGATCACCATGAGGTCTGTTAGTGTCCTCACTAGCCTGAAAACTCGCACGACTGCCTCCAGCCAGTCCTCGGCTGCCTGAGGGTCCGTCTCCCCGTGGAACTTGGGCGGTCGCTGGCGCTGAAACTCATGCAGTGCGCTGAGGCGACGTGCATCGTCAGCGGCTGGTGCTGGAAGTATCGGGGGCTCGGCGGATAAAACTACTGCCGGTGCCACTGCTGAAAAAGGGTCCTGCACCGAGGCCTCGTCGCTCGGTGGGCTGTCGTCACACTCGACTATCAGAACCCTAGCTGGCTGCCGTCATGGGGCCATCCGGAAAAGGAAACAGGTGCGCCACGGTCAGAACAGTATACCTGGTGAGATGATATAAGAAATCACAAAGAAAACTTTGAAACACACACGCAATCAATGTTTTCGTGCATTAAGTCGGAAATCAGAAGTCAGGGTCCTGGTGTACGGATACGTCGGCCGCCGCACCAACACTGGACTCCCTGGACTGATAACCACACTCAATACGCTAAACATTATTGCTTCACATAGAAAAGATCAGAGTTCGCGGTAGAACCGAACTCCTTTGATACCAATTTGTCACGACCCACCCTCGGGGTCTGTGCCGTGACTACCCCAAGCCCGCCTTCCATAGGCCAGGGGCTGGCGACTAGCACCAAGGCGTAAATCCCAGTAAAAGGGAAGGCATTGCCTTTGTAAAGTAAACAATCACACAGAGTACAAGCGGAAGAAGTAAACACTGAATACAACAGTAAGTGCGGAAAGTAAAAAGGGGCCGGAAATACAAGCCCAACTGTAAAGTACAACTCGAAAGGGAAAACAACAACTGAAAAGTAAAGATGGTACGCCGAGCTGTCCACTAGAAATCCCACTTGAAGGGTGGGTACATATAGCTCCTCTGCTCCTCGGGTCCCGCCGTCCGCTCCGAGTATGTCCCGCCCAATGGTCCACCTCCGGGTACCGCCTCGTCATCATGTCCACCTCTAGGTACTGTCCAGTCCTCGAGCACTCGGCCTCTGTCAGCATTTCCCGTCATCTGCAACCAACACAATGCGGTGTGGGCATAGCCCGTGCAGGGGTGAGTATAACGATACTCAGTAGGGATCCCGAGACCCTCAAGGTCTCACTAAACCAACAAGGATAACCACAAAGAAGATCTCAACAGATAACCTCTACTTAGGAATATGCCCATACATATACCTAAGTTATCAAGTGACCCATCTCAATCATGAGGTAAACACAAAGGTCATGAAATCAATGGATAACTACTACTCAGGTATATGCCCATACATATACCTAAGTTATCAAGTGACCCATCTAAATCATGAGGTAAACACAAAGGTCAAAAGTCTCAGCTCAAACCAGGATTTTCATTATCGAAACCGTAACTGTTGAAGAGCTCCGTCTCTGGAGTGTACAGTGGTCCTGTCACAACTCCGAGGTACTGCTCACTAACCTAAGACTGCTGAGGTGCTCCTCCTGACGAGTACCGCAGGCCAGCTGCTACAACCAAGTGCTCCCATGTACCGCTACAACCAAGCGAACCTCTGTCGTGGGTCTGCCGCTACAACCAAGCGCTCCCATGTGCCGCTACAACCAAGCGCACCTCTGTCGTGGGTCTGCCGCTACAACCAAGCGCTCCCATGTGCCGCTACAACCAAGCGCACCTCTGTCGTGGGTCTGCCGCTACAACCAAGCGCTCCCATGTGCCGCTACAACCAAGCGCACCTCTGTTGTGGGTCTGCCGATACAACCAAGCGCTCCCATGTGCCGCTACAACCAAGCGCACCTCTGTCATGGGTCTGCCGCTACAACCAAGCGCTCTCATGTACCGCTACTACCAAGCGCACCTCTGTCGTGGGTCTTCCGCTACAACCAAGCGCACCCCTGTGCCGCTACAACCAAGCGCACCTCTGTAACACACCGGGTCGTCCGATTATCAGTCGTCGGGTCTCAGTCAGCTACCCGATCTCCATACTCCGCACGCTCGTCTCCGAGAGGGTCTGCTCCACGAGCTACTGGTCGATACTCCAAGTATCTCAAAGTCCCACGAAGAAGAATCTCAAAGGACCGTCCTGCTCTGCAAGCCTCAACCACGATCAACGTAGTCCGTCGTCGCAGTCACAGTAGCAGTAGCAGTAGTAGTAGTAGTAACAGTCGCAGTAGTAGTCACAGTAACAGTCGCAGTAGTAGTCACAGTAACAGTCGCAGCCAGCACTAGGGTTCCCGCACACAGCAAGCTCGTTCAGGAGGGTCCGCTCCATGAGCCGAGAGGCTGACACATAAGCTGTCACAAAGTCCAGAGTTGATGTATCCAAAAGTTCCGTATCGCCAACAGGAACTCAACGCAACAGACGGCGCGTCGATCGGATGCCCGGTCTGAGAGTTATTGGCTTTTTCGTCCTAGGGGCCCGGTTGGTTTTTAAGGCAAAACCAACCCGACCTTACTCCACCTGCGTCCAAACCTCGGGCAGAGTATGCCAAAAGATCCGTCTCACTAAGAGGAACACAACAAAGCTGACGGCACGTCATTCAGACGTCCGTAACTCAAGATATGAGTGTTTCCGCTCCGAGGGCCCGGTTGGTTTCATGTACGAACCAACCCGGCCGAACTCAAAATATTCCGAAACTTTGAGTGCGATATACCGAAACGACCGTCTCAATCCAAAGATCGCGTTGATGTAGATGGTTCGTCAATAGGAGGTGCGTGGCTCAAGTTATGGCCAAAAGACCGAAGTTGTTTCGAAAACGGGGGGTCCGGGCCGACCCGGCGTGGCGGCGCAGCCCGGCCGGCGGCGGCACGGCCTGGCGCCGCTCGGTGCCACGCGCGGGGGGCAAGCCCCCGCTTCTTCAGCTAGCGGAGCAGCTTAAGCCGCGCCTTTGCCAATCAATGGCCCCCCTTCGTGGGGGCCTGCCGCTTGGAAAAATGGGGGGCCGCCTGCCCCCCTTAATGAAACCGGCCCCCCTCTTTAAGGGGGGGGGCATTCAAGCTGGCCGGGGGAAATAAATTCCCCCGGTTTTTCCCCTTCCGGTCGGCCCACCTGGCCAACCGGTTTTTCTTCAACGGGACCGGCAAACCGGTCCCCTTCCGGATTCGGACACCGGCGGCCCGGCGAGCCGCCGGTCTTCCCGTCCCGCCGCGGCCCGGAACCGGCCGCGGTGTTCGTCGTCCGGCGCGGTGCGACGGCACCGCGCCTCTCCGCCGCGGCCCCGCTCCGGCCGCGACGCCTTCGGTTCCCTTCGACGCGGCGCGACGACGTCGCGTTCATGATAATCCATCCACGGCGCGATGCGACGGCGTCGCGTAAATAAGCCGGGCGATTCCCGTGTGGTGCGACGGAACCACGACTTCTCGTTCATCACAAGATTATATAAATAACCAAGAACAAAGGAGGGGGAATTCGGCTGTGTTTGTGCGGTCCGACCCCCCTCTCGTTAGATGATAACTCTTAAATATTTAATCACAAGATTATCATTCTAGAACCAAGAACGAGAGTAAAGAAATAAACCACAACAAACCCCTACCTTGGTTTCAAGATCGAAGATCGTCAACGACCCGCGGAAGACAACATCGCGGAGGTCGGGCGTCGCGGTAATCGTTCGTCAAATCCGTTGACGAAGAGGTACGTCCGAAGAGGTACGTCGTTGGCGAATCTTCGTAAGCCGATGAAGGAAGTCCGAGGAGGAAGCGGCGTTCCCTTTTGTTGACACGGAAGACGTCGTCGATCTTTGGAAACAACGGCTACGAAGAAGAGAGGAGCGGCATTCTTCGTCGGAGTTCGAAGGTTCTTCGCGTTCTTCGTCAAGCTTGAAGAAGAAGAAGAAGAAGAAGGAGAAGGCTTCAAATCTCTCAAGAGGCTAGAGAATTCTAACCAAATAAAATAAGCTAAGAGCTTATTTGATTTACTCAACCAAACCTTTTGAAATTCAAAGGTTTGAAAAAGATTAAACAACTCAACCCAATTAATAAGCTAAGTTGTCAAGTTCATTTAAAAAGGGAGTTAAGGGAGTTTTGAGAGGAGATGAAAAGTTGGGTTTCGTGTGGGCCCCACCACACTTAATCCTCCCAAGGGAGGTTAAGTGGATGTGGGTCCCACCTTTAACTTCCTTTGAGAGGAGTTAACCAACAAGTAAGAAAAATAAAAAGTGTTCCACATTTTTATTTAACTTTTTATAATTCTCCCCAAAACTAAACTTTCGTCCCACAATAAACGCAACTACGGAAAAGGTCTCCTTAAGCGAATATCGGCGCTGCGAGTTCATCGGTGTCCTCGGATTTCAATTCCGAGCACCGGATCAAAAGTTAGAAATTCCCGCTCGTTCGTTCACTGAACGTACCCGAGCCAAACTTCGGAAATTGATTCCGGGCACTCCGGGCCTCGGAATCAGGTGCCGTCAGAAACCGCGCTCTTGTAAAATTCCAAAGAAAATTAAGAAAAAATTTCCCTTGAATTTTACGGGTCTTTATAGTTGTGATCTTTACTTTAAAAATTTAGAGGCATTATCTCTTTGGGGAGAAGTGTGAAATATATACGGACCACAAGTATATATTCACACAGAAAGAGTTGAACATGAGCCAATGAAGATGGTTAGAGGTGATAAAAGACTATGATTAATCAATCTATTACCACCCTGGGAAAGTGAACAAGGTGGCAGATGCTTAAGTAGAAAGGACCCATCAATTCTATCATTGATGATAATTGAGAAGGATCCAATATTCTTAGATTTGATCAAGATGGACATGATAATCATAAAGAAGGGAACATCATCAATACTTTCAAAAATGATTGCTCAAATATCTTTTTTGGAGAAAATAAAGGATGCTCAAAGAAAGGATGTGGAAATTATGAAAAGGTTGGAAGCTATCATAAATGGGAAATCCTCAGAGTTTGTGATTGAAAAGGATGGAATTGTGAGATTTGGTTTATGATTATGCGTACCATCTTATCCAGAGATAAAGAAGAATCTTCTGGATGACTCACATAGCTTAACCTTCTCTATTCACCCAAGGATCACAAAGATGTTTCGAGATCTCAGAGAAAACTTTTGGTGGGACAATATGTAAAGAGAGATTTCAGACTTTACATCAAATTTCCTAGTGTGTCAGCAAGTGAAGACATAGAGGTAGAAGTCTAAGGGGATGATGCAACCATTACCCATACCAGTATGGAAATGGGAGAACATCACCATGGACTTTTTCACCGGACTTCCGAAGATATCCAAAGGCAACAATGCAATCTGGGTTGTTGTGGATTGTTTTACCAAGTCTAGACACTTTATTGCTATTCGAGAGGATTTCCCACTAGATCAACTAGCACAGATATATATCAGGGAAGTGGTAAGGCTGCATGGAGTACCACTATCTATTATATCCGATCGAGATCCAAGATTCACCTCTATGTTTTGGAAGAGTCTTCAACATACTCTGGATACTGAACTAAACTTCAGTACAACCTATCATCCTCAAATGAATGGACAATCTGAGCGGACTATCCAAAAACTTGAGGATATGTTGAGAGCATGCTCAATGGACTTTAAAGGAGGATGGAATTAACATCTTCCACTGGCTAAATTATCTTACAATAACAGTTTCCAATCGAGCATCCAAATGGCACTATATGAATCCCTTTATGGGAAAAGGTGAAGAACACTAATGTGTTGGGATGAAGTCGGCGAGCGTAAGCTGCTAGGACTAGAAATGGTTGAAGAGATGGTGGAGAAGGTGAAAACCATTCAACAATATATCAAGGTAGCCAAGAGTCAACAGAAGAGTTATACAGATAACCGTCTATGATACCTTGAGTTTAAATTCTGAGATATGTTATTTCTACGCATATCTCCATGGAATAAGGTCACGAGGTTTGGAAAGAAAGGGAAGTTAATTCCTAGGTACATCATCACCTTCGAGATTCTTGATCGTGTCAGGGATGTGGCCTATCGACTAGAACTTCCACCTACCATAGCCAAAGTACATGATGTCTTTCATGTACCCCTCTTAAGGAAGTACATACCATACCCTTCACATGTAATCTCTTCAGAGGTGGTACAGTTGGAGGGTGATATTTCTTACAAGGAGAAACTAGTGAAGATATTAGATCGTAGAGAAAAAGTTATACAAAATAAGACAATGCCCCTTGTCAAGGTGTTGTGGTGAAACCACAAGTTTGAAGAAGCGATGTGGGAATCATAGGAAGTGATGAAGTAGAGTTACTCACATTTTTTTAGAGTGGGAAAAGGAAATTTAGAGGGTGAAATTTCTTAAGGGGGGGAAGATTGTAAGGACCCAAACTTTCATTAATGGAAATCCCTCTTGATCTAATTAAATGTATTATTATGGTTATATAAAATGCGAACTTCATTGGTTTTATGTTTTTGGATTTTTAAAATACCATTATGAAATGTGATGGTTTCTAATATAGTCATTGAACAGTGATCACATGATTAGTATAAATATAGGGCTTTAACAAATCCAATTTACTCAGACAAAGGAAGCGATGGACTCATCCAGTAGACTTTCCTCATAAAACTCCCATTTGTCAGATCTTAGAAAGGAGGTTACATCATTGGGATTCTCTCTTGACCAAGCCCAAGCCGATCATGAACACGTTAAGCTTGAGCAGAATTGACTATGAGAGAAGTGGAAGATAAAAGAGATTACCACCCGAGCAATTTTATCCGAGCCACCCCAAGATTCTGTCACCATCGCACACCTTACCCTTCGGTCTTATGCAGGTGTTATAAGGGGTTATGCAACAAGAACCTAGAACTATGACTATGTACATTATTTTTGTATAAAGAATGTGCATTTATTTTATAATTGTTACTTTGTAAATAGTTTTTAAAGCACAAATAGTATTTTTTGTTAATATTCAACTAAGAAATCTATTTTGACTAATTAATGGATTTTTGAATTAAATAATATTTTAATAAAATATTATTATAATTAAATTAATTTTTATTAAATATAAATTATTATATAATTTTATGAATGCAATTGTAATTTTTATTATGGTTTGAATGCCGTTTTTGTCAAAACCCATGAATTTTCGATAAATGTCAATTTTTATTTTAAAAGTAAAAATTCACATATTTAGAAAATTATTTAACTAAAATTAATTTTATTTTTGGAATCAGGACGTCAAAATTATCCAACGGTAAATTTTTCATAATTTTTTGAGACAGTCGAATTTTTGGGTAAAAATTAAATATCGTTTAAATATATAATGTGTTTTATGACATCATAATGACCCAATAATGATTTAATAAAATACTATAAATTATTTTTTCGGAAAATATATGTTTTACCATTAAAATAATGTGATTTTTGGTCTGTTTTATTTATTTTACAAAGCTTTAGTGAACCCTCCAAGACTTATAAAATATTTTGTCTTTTTAAATTGTTTTCCTTGAGAGAGTGACTCACCTCCACATAAGAACCCTCAATATTTTAAGAAGATAGGCCATTTGACTTATAAAATATTGTTTTCCACTCCACTTTGGAAAAAAACATGGTCAAAAAATATGTGATGGTTTGTGGTATTGATTAGTTTAATGTGTGGTGACCCAAACCTAAATATTAAAGAATTACCTCTCCTTTCCTATATAAACCTACCCAAGATCCCACTTCCTCTTCACTAAAATACTTTGGAGTTATACCAAACCCTGACCTACTCTCTCTATAATCCTCCCAAGGTGCGCCAATCTCCCAATAAGCCTCTCTCAAGCCTCTCCCAAGCCTTTGAGATCACACTTCCAAGTAAGGGATTTATTCCTTTCTCATTTTTTGTCCAATTTTCTTTAAGTTGTTATACACTTTTGTTTTCAATTACAGATGTTGGGATATAATTTATAACCTCCACATACTATAATATTTATATTTTGATTATGGGAGACCCCTTTATCTCTCATTAATTCCTCCCATGTACACCCGTTACCATACCGAAATTCCTTGAGGGATTTCTCTCTCCTCTTTTACATCCAAGTAATTATTTTGTATTATGCATCTAAATTCGATTAAGTTTGTTGGTACATGTATCTATATGACCCCCTTATTTTCCATTACATGTATATATGATGAGACACCTTTTTTTCTCTCATCAATCATTTTCATTACTCCTTATGTCACGTCGTTATGCTGCCGAAAGTACACCACGTTTTTCCAAGACAAGATCATTGTGTAGTGAATACCATACCCATGTCTCTATCAAGGTTATTCACCTTTATAAACATATACATATTGAATGGTACTTTAATTTATTTATTCCAAATTACTTAATTGTGTAATAACTTATAATATTGATTGATTCCATGATCCATGTGGCACACTTATTCATGAAATAAAATGTTTAAGAAGGGTGCGCCCTGATAGTGCTCCAATGCATTGGGTAAAGTATAGTATCATGATACGTCATGTGAAATGGGAATTTACTAATGATAATTCAAGTGAAATGAGTTTTTACTCATCCTTCATGTTCAATGAGGGTTTACTCATGCTCCATGTGCAAAGAGCCTTGAATCATGCTAATTCCATGTTAAGTGTTGTTTCCATGTTTCCATGTTATGATTATCATGATTTGTCATGCCTTTATGTTCATGTTTCTATTGTGCTCCATTGATATTCCTATTGTATAACTTGTATTTTATTCCTCATGTTATTCCATTTTTATTCCCTTACTGGGCTTTATAGCTCACCCTTTTCTTATGCATGTCCTCAGGTTATCCCATGCAATGCTAAGTATGAGGGAATATAGTGGTCATGTAAAGAAAGTTTTAAATAAAGATGTTTTGTGTTTTATGTTTTGAGATGTTATGTAATGTTCCTAAGCCCCAAAGACACTAAACCTCTTGATCTTCTATGTTGTATCAAGTGAAGATTTTATGTAATAAATCAAGTTTAAGTGTGTAATAAAAAGAAGAGTTGTCATAGTTTCTTATTTTAATTCTTTTTCTGAATCATCGTCATTTTGCGACATCTAAATGTTTTTCACTCTTTCCTCCACTTCATAATTTTTATTTTTACCATTTACACACTGATCCTCATCTTCTATCAAATTAGAATATGGATTCTTTGATCAACTTGTGGTTTTTTCTTTAATGATCTTTACATCACTGATTTCCATAATTTTTCTAAGTCGATTATTGAAGCATTTGTAGGTTTTTATTTTCATTGAGTATCCAAGTAATATTACTTCATCTACCACATCACTTTAATTCCCTTTATTTCCTTTTTTTTTCCGGATAAATCATTTACTTTCGAAAACACGAAAATACTTCTAGGAGGGCTTCCTTCCATGCCACTACTCATACGGTGTCTTGGTTTCACCCATATAGAGCCCTGTTTGATTTTGAATATATACCACTGCTTGAACTACCTATTTCTAATAATGATGAGGGATATGGCTCTCAATCAGCATTGTTCTAGCTATATTGTTCACTTGTATATTACTACACCCCACAACTCCATTCTACTGTGGGGTTCTCATAGTTTCCACCTCATGTTGTATTCCATGATTCTCTAGGTAATTCTCAAACTCAATGGACATGTACTTCCCTCCATTATCAGATTATAGAACTTTAATTGTCTTCCTAGTGTTATTTTCGGCAATTCAATGATAAGTATTCATGCAATCAAGAACTTTTTGTTTCTTGTGTATAACTATCACACATTCCATTATACTATAATCATCTATGAAAAGGAAAAAGTATATTTCTCCTTGCATTCTAGAAACATTTATTAGGACACATACTTTTGTATGAATTAGGTTAAGAAGATTAGATGCTCTTTTCTTCTTTGGTGAATAGGAACTTCATACCAATTTCCCACAAATGCACACATCACATGTCTTTTTACATTCACAATTTAGGATGGGGATATCCATGATAATCTTCAGTTTTGATATCATTTCCATGTCTTGTTGATTGATGTGCCCCATCCTCTGGTTCCACAAGTTGTTTTCTTCTTCAATCATTAGATAGAAAATGTTCTATTTATTGTCAACTTGATATAGCATTCCATCAGTTCTGCAACCCTTCATGAGATAATTCCCTATCCTTCCCTTTATAGTGCACCCCTTTTCATTGAATGTCACTATAGGTCCTGAGTCACATAGTTGACTCACACTCATGAGATTGTGACATAGAACATCCACATAAAGAACTTCCATCTTCTTTAGCTCTCCATTATCTAGTTCAATACATCCACTGCCTTTGATCTTCAAAGAACCATCATTACCAAACCTCACTGTTCCATCAACCTTTTTCTTAATATTCATTAACGGTTTTGCATTTCCTGTCATATGGGACAAGCATCCACTGTCAAGAATCTAGGTGCTACTATTCTTGGTGGCCTTGAGAGTGAATTCAACAAGATTGGATTTCTCAATATTCTTCTTTTCCTACCATGAAGTATTATCTTGATTAAAGTATGAAGATTGATTTTTAAATATAATTTTATTGTGAATAGATTCATCATACTCACACTCTTATTATAGAGGAGAAATCCTATTTGAAAGAGAAACACCATCTGGTTAGAGAGTGTTGACTTTTCTTTGAGCTCTATAGGAATTGTTCCCATCATTCCTTTTCCTACAATACACAACTTTGTGGCCAATGTTAGAGTAATTAAAACAATATCCATTGAACAAATTCATTCTATAATAAGTTTGATATGAATTCATTATCTGCTGTTGACCTTATAGCTCCCCCCATTCAAATAACTCATTACCTCTTCACAATATGACATAGTATGGCCCAAATATCTACAAAATTGACATTTCATAAGCAGAAATATCTTTTCATTTTGATTCATTTTCATGTGACCTTCCTTCAGATAAGAATGTGTTAGATGATTATTTATGAAATATTGTGAATATTTTTCAGTTCTCCTTCCATTTTGTCTTGTGAATTTATTTATTTGGACTTCAGGTGACTTTGAAACATGTCCAACTTCCATATTTCTTTTATTTCTAATCATCTTATTCTCAGTATTTGATGATTAAATATCACAACCAATTAAAATGTTCCCCATGCATGCAGGTCTTTGATATTTAAAATATTTTCAACCCCATCAGAACCACAAATAGATCTCACTAGTAATTCTTCATCTGAAAATATTCCAAACTGTATTTTCTTCTTTGCATCTTTTGAGTTTGATTAACTTTCCAGTTTACTCCAAAGAGTAACAACTTATTCTTTAAGACCCTAAATATTATTGGACCTCTCTTCCAGTCTCAAGGAAATATCATTAATGAAAATGACAAGTTCTTCAATTCTGAGCTTTAGTTCCACAACATCTTCGGTGATTTCAATGATTGAAGACTATACTTTTGAAAATTCTTCCAATTGTTTAATTTATGCTTCAAGCTGATCAACATAATCAGATGAATATTACACAACTACTATCCATTTTTTCATCTATTACATTTATTCTCAAGCTTATGAGGAGAATCCCTCAATTCAAGTTTGGGATCAACCTCAGTGTTCAACTGATTATATCTAGCTTTGTTACTTGATGGTTCTGACTTTTCTATGGTAGCCATCATGGAAGCATGTTTCTTAGATTTAAATTCTTGTTCTTATTCTTCACAGAATTCATTATCACTGTCATCATTTTATTTATAGATAAAAAGTTTTCTTTGTAGTTTATTCCTAGACATGAAGTTTTCCTTTTGAGAAAACCTCTTCTTAGGATTTTGTGAGTTTCCACCTTTACTTTTATTATCACCGAACTTCATTGAGCAATGAGAAGCTATGTTCCCAACTCTACCACAATGAAAACATTCCAATGGTATCTTCCCATCAAATATTTCTTTTCATCTCTTGAATTTACTGGAAAAGAGAGAGAGAGAGAAAATAAATTTCATCACCAACATCATTAATGAAGTCTCATGAAATATCGCGTTTTTACATGGATTTGAATACCATATCCTTGCTAATACACCTTTTCGCATCCTTCAGTTTTACTCTCATTTAATATGCATTCAAACTGCTTAGAAGATCATCCAAAGAAATCCTGGAAAAATCTCTTTCTTCAAGGGTAGACACTTTGGGATTATAGAGTGGTGGAAGCCTTCTCAAAATTTTCTTCAAAATGTCGATGTATTTAATTTATTCTCCAAGTCCTTGAATTTCTAAAACCACTTCAGTAATTTGATTGAATAAGGAATCTATATTTTCATCTGGATGCATCTTCAGATCATCAAAACTATTGTGCAGAACTTAAAGTTTCGACTCCTTTACTTTGTTGTCCCCTTCATAAATATTCTCAATATTGTTCCACATAGACTTAGCTGAAGAAAATCTCATCAATTTTAGATACATTTGATTATAAAGTGCTGTAGTAAGAGAATTCTGTGATTTGGCATCAACATCAAGAATATTTCTATCTATATCTATCATTGAAAGCTCTATAGGATCTGTGACTTGTATTCCTTGCATAGTAGAAAATTAAACATCCATTACAAGAGATCTTATATGAGATATCATCAAGTTTTTCCATATTTTAAAGTTTCTTCCATCGAAGAGGGGGACTCCCCTAACATTGATTGAATTCTCTATGACAATAAAGGACAAATTCAACACCAGAAACCTTTACCCTCTAATACCAATTTCATAACCCCGGGATTCCCTGAGAGGGGAGGGGTGAATCAGGGTGTGAACTTTTTATTTTAAAGTAACAGATCTTGTTCCCACATTGGTAGGAACATGTTAAAACTGTATGATAGATATGAACAACAAATAAATAATCACATGAAAATAGGACACACAACACTTTTACTTGGTTCATCACAAAGGGCTACATCCAAGGAGCATACAGTGACAGTGTGTTGGTCATACCAAAATACACTAATCTTTACTAGTTGTGGAGTACAAGAGTTTGGTCATATTCACTCTATGTTGGGAACACTGCCTTTATAATGGTTCAGGGATAGCTCACTGTTACCCTGGGGTCACTCCCGTTGACTCCCCCTAGCTCACTACCTTGAGAGTAGTCTTACTCAGTTTATTGAATTGAGGGTCTCTTCAACAGATCTGCATTTAAGTCTTTGTCTTAGTCCATCATGAGACAATTCTTTCATCAATTTCCTGGAATGATGCACTTGAAATCACTGAACACACAAATCAGATACTCAAAGAATGTAATCAACTTATATTGAAAATTGCGCACAACACATACCCTGTGTGTGCAATATCTTGATTTTGCACGCAATATTTTCTTTTCGTGTGGAAAAATTTCCCGCAACTACAACCTTTATGCACAACTATAAATTTTTGTGTGTAAATTTAATATTTTCCACTCAATACTAATTTTTCTGGGAAACTCTAACTTTTCTACGTACTGACCTTTTCACGCACTATTTATGCACATCATAACTCTAATCTTCTCTAAGTCTTTATCCCTGATGAATGAGGGGGGTGACCTCTTATTTATAAGTGTCACTGACCCCTACACGCAAAACCGACCTTGTTGTGCAAAACTCCCATTATGCACGTAAATCTTTTTGTACAAGAACCATTTTTCGTGCACATATCCAGATTTTATGCGCACCTCATACCTTTTCCATTTTTCAGCTTTCTGATCTCGAATCACCTTTTGTGGAAAAAAACCAACGTACTTTCACTATTTCATGAAAAACCAACTTAGTGTACAATCTATTTTTTTTGCACACCACTCCAATATTTCACACACCTTCCATTGAGAAAAAAAAATCTCTCCATTTTCCTATTTTCAGGTCCAAAAAAAATTGGCAAACACCGGAAAATGGTGCCACCTTCAGTACTATTGTCCATTTGAACTGTATGATCCCTTTCTTGAAAAACATTATGAACTTCTAATGAGGATTGAAAACAAACAAAAACCTTACTCCATTTCCTACAGAGAAAGGTTGTGGTTCCAACATTCTCCCCCTTTGGTTTTTTAGCAATCTTTAGATAAATTCAATAGAGTACTAGACATAATCAAAACCTAAAACACAAGAATCAACTCATCCAACACTCTAAGTCTACATGAGCAATGATCGGTGTAGAAAACCAGAGGGGAAGCTTGAATTGGGTTCCTGTGTTTTGGAATTCTTAAAGATCCCCAATATATTCTATTACTGTTTCATAAAATCATTACATGCCCTGAAAGTATTCCTTCTCCTCCAAACACTGAATTCTCATCGTGTCACAGAAGAATTACATGTCCATCACATGCCCTAAATTTATTCTTTCTCCTCCATCAACAATAAACCCAAAAACCAATATTTGTTCATTGTACAGATCAAAACACCCCTGGAAATTATCTTCCCAACAAACCTGAATCACATCCACCAACAGATTAAAAAATTTAACAGAACTGGGGAGGGGGAATTTTGTAACCTCCTTATGCACTAGGAGGTGGATGAACACTGAGGTTCAGCCAATGTTTCTCAAACACAGCCACTGACAGTGGCTTGGTCAGGATATCATCCACTTGTTTATCAGTTCCCACATGATTCATTTTAATCATGCCTTGTTCAAATTTTTCCTAGATAAAGTGATATCTTATTTCAATATGTTTTGTACAAGAATACTGAACATGATTCTTAGTAAGATCAATTGTGCTCTTGTTATCATAGTAAATCACCATTGATTGTTTCACCTCATCAAAAATATCTTTCAGCTGTTTCTTAATCCATAACAGTTGGGTTCATGTATTTATAGAAGAGATATAATCAGATTTATCAATACTAAGATAAGTGACTTCTTGTTTCTTTCTCAACCACCCAACCCATTTCTTCCCAATATAGAATGCCCCACCATTGGTGGAATTTCTGTCCACTATATCTCTAGCCCAGTCAGCATAAAAAAATGATGATAATTCACTGTCCCTTCCTACAAGAAAGTATAACCCAAAATTATGAGTACCTTGAATGTACCCCATGATTATTTATATTGATTCGATATGTTCCTACTTTGTATTACTCTGAAAGAGGGCTGCTAGACATGTTGCAAAGATGATATCTGGCCATGTCGCTATTAGGTACAGTAGGCTCCCAATGATCCTCCTATACATGGTGGGATCTACAGAGGTCCTATCCTCATGCTTTCCAAGTTTAGTTACAACTACAATCGGAGTTGACATTGGTTTGGGGTCATGCATATTAAATTTCTTCAACAGATCTCTTGCATACTTTTCCAAATAGATGAAAGTGTTATCTTTATTTTGAATCACTTGTAGCCCTAAGAAATATGTGAGCTCCCCAATCATTGTAGAGGCCCAAAGCTTGACGTACATAGACATTACATTACTTTTTCGGAATACTTAGTACATAACAAAAACACACACACAAGGACCGTAACAGTTTAGTGTCTTTGTAAACTTGGAACGTAATCTTCTAATCATGGTGAAAGATCTTCAACATATCCTATAAATAGCTTCCCTTTTTTTCTTACCTAAAACCTGTATTTATATCCTGGGGAAAAGAAAACATAAAAGGGTGAGCTCAAATGCTCAGTAAGGGTAAACAAAAGAAATATCAATCACATCATATTCATAAGAACGTAACATTTTGGAAATCTTAACCTGCAAAAGAGAGCATAATTTCATAACATGGGATAAATCATAGTAGTGAAATGAAATCCCAATAATCATAACTTAAAACATGAAACTCTGTGGAATACACACATAATCATAGAGAACCATTTCTTATTAGTCAAGACTCATTTCCAAGACTATCTTAGTGGACAAAGTCCATTTCTGAACTGAGTTCACTCCTCGTTTCAGTCCTGTTTCATTGAACCAGTTTAACCTGCCGTTCCATCCATGTCTATCTCATGAGATATAAAATCTTTACCCAATGCATTGGAATGAGATATAGGTCCCACCCATCTCATAATGATACCATTCTTATGTGTGCCACAAAATCATAAACCATACATCATAGCATAACCCATGTAATAAAAATGGGAATCTTAAACATCAAGACATCATAAAACAATTCATATAAGATAAAGGAATTCATAAAAATATTTCAATCACAACATAATCAAATCAATGTAATAATAGGGATAGAAATAGAACCCTATATTATCTTAGATGGAAAATCATTTTGATAAAACACTTGAACTCCATTCTTGTGGAAAATATCCTTTCTACTTCAAAAATATTTTCCCCTTTCTTAACATGTCATACAATTTTAAACTAAAAGAAGTTGATTAAAAATAAACTTGAAAACTTGTAAAGGAAGCTTCTTGGAAATAATGTTTTAAAAATCCATTCATTCTGTATAAGTTAAAAAAAACATTCTTCTCGTACTTTTGTCAGAAAAGTCAAAAAGTACCTCGTACGAAAAATGACAAAAGATTCATTTCATATATTTTACTAAAAACTCACCGAAGGGTAAAATTGGATTTAAAAAAATTGTAGGTGAATGGAAATAATATTACATATTGAGGAAACATGGATGTGGATGATAACATACACCCCAGTAAATACCAAATTATAAACAATCTCGGATAAAAATGAGATTGTGATATTTTCCCTTACCTTAGGTCCGATTTGCTTCGTAAGTGTCCGAACCTCCTGTAAAATGATTTAAATAAAGTCATTGACTTATTCCAGAATAATACTCATTGTTATGATATCATATATGGTTCAATTATGACTTTATATCACCCGTTCTTTTGTAAATTCCATGTTAAAGAGCGTTTTGGGTAAAATTGTTTCATTTGTCGTCCGTGTTTTGACTTGTAATTATTCATATGATTACTTAGATCATGATTAATTAATTCCAGAATATAAAACATGATTTATATATAATATATATTCAGAATATACATATATATAATAAATCAGTAAATGGAAAGAAATACACCGTTCATGGAGACGGTAGGTCGTACGTACGCATGAACGCTGTTTTCGTTTCCTTATTGAGTTGAATGGAATTAATTAGATGACATACATATATATACACATAAATAAAGTATCATTATTATGTCATATATTTAATGATTACTTATTATATATACTTTATAATCATTCATGATTGGTTAATGTGGAGAATGAATCTCATCGCGTCGTGGAGACGGTAGTCCGTACGTATGCACGAGCGATAATATCATTCTCATGATCGTGGGACAGTATTGGAGTGTATGTATACTATTTCAGAATTGATATCACTTTAAAATAATCATATATATTTATTATTTACACCATTATACCCATCCAAGTAAGGTGGTGGTGGAAAATAGATTACACCACGGCGTGGAGACGGTATTCCGTACGTACGCACGCGCGGTGATTTCATTTTCGATAGGACGGATAGATGGTGAAATAGGGTTGTTTCATACTTATAATAACATATACGTATATGAGTGATACTGATGTTATTACTTCATAATGAAACAACCTAAGAAGAAGAAGTGGAAGAAGAAATAAAGTTGAAAGAATCGGTAACGGACATTACCTCTTCTTTGAAGCGCCTCTTTGAGTCCTCTTCTCAGGGCACTAAAATTGGACTTTGAAGAAGACCAGGACCTCTAGGATGTTTCTAGTGAAGTGGAGAAGATAATTTTGCAGGGTTTGTCTGAGATTGAAGGCTCAAAGTGGTGTGAGGAAGAGGGGAAGGAGGTGCCCTTTTATAAGGGAGGAGAGGGGCACCTTTGGAATAATTAAAATATTATTTTATTATAAAGACAAATTCGGTTTTAAATAGATCCAAATTTATTTATTTCAAATATAAGGTGGGGATGGGTCTAAATACTCTCATCAAATAGAATTTAGTCAAGTTTAGGTCATTATACTAACCTTATCTTTTAGTTTTAACTCTTAGTTAATTAGATTGGCATTTACCATGTCACATTGTATTTTTATATTATATAGTTAATAAACTTACCATATACATCCAAGAGAACCCCAAGTGGTCCATTAATGATACACCTATCTTGATATAAGTATCTTGGCCGAACCTTATATTTTTAGGAATAAAAGAACAATCAATAATATAATATTTGTTTTAAAAACTATTTTATGTCAATTTTGACACTATTCAATAGTTGATTTTTGTGAAACTCATAACAGAATTATTACTTCGAAAAAAGTTAATTAAATCATTAATAACATGTCCTATTAACCTATAAAATTAGTTTAATTCATTAAAAGTCTCAAATTATATTTATTTGGGTATTTATAATATCAATTATGTTAATTTTTCACTATTATGGTAATTACTGCATCATAATTGTGTCATAAATAAATTAAATTATTTAATTTCTAAAAATTATAAATAAAATATCATTATGTAGGAAATATTTTTAGATTTATAATGAATATTTAAAATCGAAAATACAACATATATAACCCTATGTAAAAATTGTTTTTCTAAAAGATATATGCCTGTGTCATTTTTGTATTCATTTTAACTTAATTAAGATAAAGTGTCCCTATCACTTACAAGTGGCACCATGGGGTCCCAAAATTGACCCAAAAATGACCATGGTAGAACATGTATCAACCAATAAGGTTATAACACGTTTTAGGGTAATTTATTTATTATTATAATATTATTTTTAACCCTTATTTACCGGATTTACCCTTTAACCATGGTAAAAAAAATATTTACCGAAGTAATTATTCAAAATGTCTAAAAATAAAAGTTACCTATTTACAAAATTTGAACATCCTAATTCCAAATATGGAATCCATTTTTCCAAATTAAAAACAAAGAAGTGGCAAAAATTAATTTAAAATTAATTCCCGCTGTCAAAACAAAAAGTGTGTTTTTAAGATATAATAACTATCAAAAGATTGATACTTGTTTATGTTCGGTATAATTGGGAAATTATGTCCAATGACCAATGTTGTATTAAATGGTAAAAATATATTATAAATATACTTTAAAACAACTCAAATTCATAATTTATCACTATTAATTATTTTGATTAAAAAAGTTGTTTTTAATTAAAATTTAGTAATTTTCACTATTCATCAAAATATGAAATTTATCCGAAAAGTACCAAAATTTCACCTTAGACTAAATTCGATACTCCGAATCCAAAAATGAAGTCCATTTTGAGAGATAAAATTTCTAAAATTTTAAAAGGTGGTTATTACTATTCATAACAGCTAGTTTTAATAATATTTTAATAGCATATCGTTGTTTAGTGAAACATGGTATTGCGTACTATACACGCTATCGAGGAAGGTCGTGATTGCGTGTAATGCAAGGAAAGTCAAGGATGTGTGTTTTGCAAGCTCATTTTGGTGTAGCGTACAACAGAAGATATTAATGAAATTAAAAAGAATATTTTTCATAAAATCTATGGGTGTTACATTCTACCCCCCTTAAAATGAATTTCGCCCTCGATATTTGTCGGGGTTATAAATGGTTTACTATTCAAAAGTTTATTTAATAGAAACCCACATAGTAAAAAGGAATACCAAAACCAATCTTTAAAAACAAAAGTATGAAACGTAACGGTTACCCAAATAAACTAATCACTGGGTTTCCACATAGGTGAAAATATGGATATGGAAGAGAAATCTAACCATCATGTTCTGATGGAGAGTGGTAGATAACATGGCTATAGAAAATCCAGAAATCACAAAGCCATATATTTGTGATGATCTAAGGTACCATCTGATTCATCAGATATAAGATCACTAGGACAACATTTTTGGTTTTCAAATCATTTCCCTAAAGTTGATGAAATTGGAATTAGAAGAAATACTTTCGTGATTTTGGTATAGTCTCACCATTGGTCATTCTTTGGACTATTTCCACTTAATATCTTAAAGAAATGAAGTTGAATTTGTCATTCGTGATGTGTTAGCAGATCATGTGATAGAATGATGGGTTATTCCATCTCTCTCAAACAAATGGTTAGAAAAGTTATCAAAAAATACATAAGTCCATATATAGTGAGATTAATCATATATGGTTCCTAAAATGGACTTATACTTCATATATCATACTACTTAATATAATAAAACTAGTTTCTACTAAACAGGGACTTCCTGTAGGCCAGTGGTAGGCGATAAAGGCCAGTCGTACTTCGGTTGTGGGTTCGATTCCCACAGCCTTGTCCGACGCGATGGGCTGTCGCCCGTCCTGCATGTTGTCCTTTTTCAAAAACTACATTACTATAACATCCCATCAATAATATCGAAAAAAGTTATATCCTTAAAGAATACTAACTTATGTCCAACATAATCCATTCTAATTTTTAGGCTTATCCATAATACTGCAGTCCACTCTCATATTATAGTGAAAACGATTACCAGAGATTACATATAACAAGTATGTTAATACCATCGTTGATCCCCATATATCATAAGATATGTCTTGTTTGTCACATTCCAAACATTCGAAGTCCTTAATCATGTATTCTCTTGAAAAATGAATACCCATTGAATCTTAGTGAAACCATGAGTGCTGTCAAAAGATAACTCTTTCCACATACCAAAATCCTCAAAATTCTATATACTCAAACCATGATATCACTTAGTCCTTATATCAATAATGAGCTCATGAATACTGTCAAACAGTTCGTTTTTTCCTTATCCCTTCATTATGCGCATATCATCTTTTTTCCAAAAATATCTCAATCACTTTCCATGGTTACTGGTACCATAAAATTATTGAAAACCACAATAGACCAATACATAAATATTCCAATATTCCACGATACTATATACAACATTATTTTGGAATCTCATTACATAAACACTTAATCATTCCACCACATCGTTTTCATATTCAACATCGCCAATGGTGATCGCATGTGACTTCCCTTTGTCTTTTGCCTTAAGTGGTTGCTCATGTCGATCATCACTAACCCTTGTATTAGGGCATTTATTAGCATAATTCCCCATTTCCTTGCACTTGAAGCATTAAAGTGTAGTAGGTTCATTCTGTGTATCCCTTCCTTTGTTTTCATCATTAGAAATCTTCTTCCCATCATTGCGGCATTCAAATGCCCGATGACCTTCCTTTCCACATTTGAAACATTTACTTGTCCCTTTAAGACAATCTCCACCATGCTTCTTTCCACACTTTGAGCATAAGGAAACATTCATCTTCTTTTCACTATTATTCTGAGATTTCTCCTTGAACTCAATCTTTCGTTTCTTGTCAACACTATGAGATGGATAAGTAACACCGACTTCCATTTCTACCTTGATAGCACAACGCACAATTTCTTCATAGCTACTGAAGTATCTTATAGCTAATTCCCTTCGATGATTTGGTTTTAAGCCACTGAAGAATTGATCAACTTTACTTTCAGGTTGGATGATAAATCCAGATGCATACCTTGCAAGCCTTGTAAAATTCACTTCGTATATACCAATAGATTCATCATCCTTTTGCTTTAGTTCAAGAAACTCCTTCTCTATATTTTTTCAAAGAATACGAGGTAAGTACTTATTGAAAAATAAGTTCCTGAACTCGTCCCATTCCATGGACTCAATTTAATCTCTTGGCCTCGTATTCTTGATAAGATTCCACCATTGATCAGCATCAGCTTCCAAACGATACACAACTAAGATGACTTTATCATGTTCAGAGCATTGAAGAACTGAAAATATCTTTTCAGTATTTCTAATCCATTGTTCAGCAACAAGTGGATCAGAAGACCCACTGAAAGAAGGTGGACATTGCCTCATGAAGGACTCAATAGAATATTGTTCCCTTCTCTGCTCATTTGGAAGTACAGAATGATTCATAGCTTGTGTAAGTATAACAATAAGATTTTGCACTCCATCTCCCATAACATTTGTTTGTTCAGGAGGATAATCATTTCATTGTCCATTACATTGATCAACACGGTTCCTTCGGGTTCCAGCCATCATCTAAATCCCAAAAAGAATTGTGTGAGAGGAAAAAATAATGCTAGGGAAAACAACACAATAAAGGAGGAGTACCTTCAATATCTAAAATCTTGGGTTACTGTAATTCTAGTACTATAACCTATACTTATACTTAACCTTAGGGACATCCCTAGACATACCTTAGAAATTTCTCTAGGGATCTCACTAAAGTTCTCGCATCCTAGTTTCCAAAGGTTGACTAAACCTTTCCTCTGATACCAACTGTAGAGGCCCAAAGCTTGACGTACATAGACATTACATTACTTTTGAGGAATACTTAGTACATAACAAAAACACACACAAAAGGACCGTAATAGTTTAGTGTCTTTGGAAACTTGGAACGTAATCTTCTAATCATGGTGAAAGATCTTCAACATCTCCCATAAAGATCTTCCCTTTTTTTTCTTACCTAAAACCTTTATTTATATCCTGGGGAAAAGAAAACATAAAAGGGTGAGCTCAAATGCTCAGTAATGGTAAACAAAAGAAATATCAATCACATCATATTCATAAGAACGTAACATTTTGGAAATCTTAACCTGCAAAAGAGAACATAATTTCATAACATGGGATAAATCATAGTAGTGAAATGAAATCCAAATAATCATAACTTAAAACATGAAACTTTGTGTAATACACACATAATCATAGATAATCATTTCTTATTAGTCAAGACTCATTGCCAAGACTATCTTAGTGGACAAAGTCCATTTCTAAATTGAGTTCACTCCTCGTTTCAATCCTGTTTCACTAAACTGGTTTAACCTTCCATTCCAGCCATGTCTATCTCATGAGATATAAAATCTTTACCCAATGCATTGGAGGGAGATATAGGTCCCACCCATATCATAATGATACCATTATTATGTGTTCCACAAAATCATAAACCATACATCATAGCATAACCCATGTAATAAAAATGGGAATCTTAAACATCATGACATCATAAAACAATTCATATAAGATAAAGGAATACATAAAAATATTTCAATCACAACATAATCAAATCAATGTAATAATAGGTATAGAAACAGAACCCTATATTATCTTATATGGAAAATCATTTTTATAAAACACTTGAACTCAATTCTTGTGGAAAATATCCTTTCTACTTCAAAAACATTTTTCCCTTTCTTAACATGTCATACAATTTTAAACTAAAAGAAGTTGATTAAAAATAAACTTGAAAAATTTTAAAGGAACCTTCTTGGAAATAATGTTTTAAAAATCCATTCATGCCGTATAAGTTAAAAAAAACATTCTTCTCGTACTTTTGTCGGAAAAGTCAAAAAGTACCTCGTATGAAAAACGACAAAAGATTCCTTTCATATATTTTACTAAAAAATCACTGAAGGGTAAAATTGGATTTAAAAAAATTGTAGGTGGATGGAAATAATATTACATATTTAGGAAACATGGATGTGGATGATAAAATACACCCCAGTAAATACCAAAGTATAAACAATCTCGGATAAAAATGAGATTGTGATATTTTCCCTTACCTTAGGTCTGATTTGCTTCGTAAGTGTCCGAACCTCTTGTATAATGATTTAAATAAAGTCATTGACTTATTCCAGAATCATACTCATTGTTATGATATCATATATGGTTCACTTATGACTTTATATTACCCGTTCTTTTGTAAATTCCATGTTAAAGAGCGTTTTGGGTAAAATTGTTTCATTTGTCATCCGTGTTTTGACTTGTAATTATTCATATGATTACTTAGATCATGATTACTTAATTATATAATATAAAACATGATTTATATATAATATATATTCATAATATACATATATATAATAAATCAGTAAATGGAAAGAAATACACCGTTCATGGAGATGGTAGGTCGTACGTACACATGAACGCTGTTTTCGTTTCCTTACTGAGTTGAATGGAATTAAGTAGATGACATAAATATATATACAAATAAATAGAGTATCATTATTATGTCATATATTTCATGATTACTTATTATATATACTTTATAATCATTCATGAATGGTTAACATGGAGAATGAATCTCATCGCGTCGTGGAGACGGTAGTCCGTACGTGCGCACGAGCGATGATATCATTCTCATGATCGTGGGACTGTATTAGAGTGTATGTATACTATTTCAGAATAAATATCACTTTAAAATAATCATATATAGTTATTATTTACACCATTATACCCATCCAAGTAAGGTGGTGGTGGAAAATAGATTACACCATGGCGTGAAGATGGTATTCCGTACCTACGCACGCGCGGTGATTTCGTTTTCCGTAGGATGGACATATGGTGAAATATGGTTGTTTCATACTTATAATAACATATCAGTATATGAGTGATACTGATGTTATTATGTCATAATGAAACAACCTAATAATAAGAAGTGGAAGAAGAAATAAAGTTGAAAGAATCGGTAACGGACATTACCTCTTCTTTGAAGCGCCTCTTTGAGTCCTCTTCTTAGGGCACTAAAATTGGTCTTTGAAGAAGACCAAGACCTCTAGGATGTTTCTAGGGAAGTTTAGAAGAGAATTTGGCAGGGGTTGGATGATCGTGAAGGCTCAAAGTGGTGTGAGGAAGAGGGGGAGGAGGTTCCCTTTTATAAGGGAGGAGAGGGGCACCTTTGGAATAACTAAAAATATTATTTTATTATAAAGCCAAATTCGGTTTTAAATAGCTCCAAATTGATTTATTTCTAAGCTAAGGTGGGTATGGGTCTAAATCCTCTCATCCAATAGAATTTAGAAAAGTTTAGGTCATTATAGTAACCTTATCTTTTAGTTTTAACTCTTAGTTAATTAGATTGACATTTACCATGTCATATTGTATTTTTATATTATATAGTTAATAAACTTACCATATACATCCAAGATACCCCCAAGTGGTCCATTAATGATACACCTATCTGAATATAAGTATCTTTGCCGAACCTTATATTTTTAGGAATAAAATAACAATCAATAATATAATATTTGTTTTAAAAACTATTTTATGTCAATTTTGACACTATTCAATAGTTGATTTTTGTGAAACTCATAACAGAATTATTACATCGAAAAAAGTTAATTAAATCATTACTAAAATGTCCTATTAACATATAAAATTAGTTTAATTCATTAATAGTCTCAAATTATATTTATTTGGGTATTTATAATATCAATTATGTTAATTTTTCACTATTATGGTAATTACTGCGTCATCATTGTGTCATAAATAAATTAAATTATTTAATGTATAAAAATTATAAATAAAATATCATTATGTAGGAAATATTTTTATCTTTCTAATTAATATTTACAATCGAAAATCCAACATATATAACCCTATGTAAAAATTGTTTTTCTAAAAGATATATGCTTGTATCGTTTTTGTATTCATTTTAACTTAATTAAAATAAAGTGTCCCTATCACTTACAAGTGGCACCATGGGGTACCAAAATTTACCCAAAAATGACCATGGTCGAACATGTATCAACCAATAAGGTTATCACACGTTTTAGGGTAATTTATTTACTATTATAATATTATTTTTTAACCCTTATTTACCGGATTTATCCTTTAACCATGGTAAATAAAATATTTACCGAAGTAATTATTCAAAATGTCTAAAAATAAAAGTTACCTATTTACAAAATTTGAACATCCTAATTCCAAATATGGAATCCATTTTTCCAAATTCAAAACACAGAAGTGGCAGAAATTAATTTAAAATTAATTCCCGCTGTCAAAACAAAAAGCGTGTTTTTAAGATATAATAACTATCAAAAGATTGATATTTGTTTATGTTCGGTATAATTGGGAAATTATGTCCAATGACCAAAATTGTATTAAATGGTAAAAATATATTCTAAATATAATTTAAAAACACTCAAATTCATAATTTATCACTATTAATTATTTTGATTAAAAAAGTTGTTTTTAATTAAAATTTAGTAATTTTCACTATTCATCAAAATATGAAATTTATCCGAAAAGTACCAAAATTTCACCTTAGACTAAATTCGATACTTCGAATCCAAAAATGAAGTCCATTTTGAGAGATAAAATTTCTAAAATTTTAAAAGGTGGTTATTACTATTCATAACGGCTAGTTTTAATAATATTTTAATAGCATATTGTTGTTTAGTGAAACACGGTATTGCGTACTACACATGCTATCGAGTAAGGTCGCGATTGCGTGTAATGCAAGGAAAGTCAAGGATGTGTGTTGTGAAAGCTCCTTTTGGTGTAGTGTACAACACAAGACATTAATGAAATTAAAAAGAATATTTTTCATAAAATCTCGGGGTGTTACAATCATTAACATTTAAAATTATGATTTCAGGTGATTGGAAAATTCATCCATTGATTTATTCATACTGCCACCAAATATAGTTTCATCAACATAAACTAGAACCATGAACTGATCTTTCATAGAATTATTCACATAGAGATTGTGATCTAATCCTCCTCTTTTTAATTCCACCTTCTTGAGATAAGAATATAGTCGGGAATACCATGCTTGTGGTGCTTGATTCAAACCATAGAGGGCCTTATTTAATTTAAAAACATTTGTTTCATCATTACCAAGAATAAATCCCACTGTTTGTTCAATGTAGACTTCTTCTTCGAGAACACCATTCTAGAATACTGTCTTGAAATCCATTTGATATACTTTATATCCTCTTTGGATTTCCATGTCAAGAAAAATCCTGATTGATTCCAGCCGAGCCATTGGAGAAAATGTTTCTTCAACATCGACACCTTCAATCTATGAATATCCTTTACATACCAGTCATGAATTGTTTCTTATTACACTACCATGTTCAACAAATTTGTTCTTGAAAATAAACTTTGTATCAATAACATTTGGGCGTTCAGGTCTCTTGACTAGGTCCCATGTTTGGTTCTTGTCAATCTGATCCAACTCTTCATTCATAGATTTAACCCATGATTCATCCTTTGCAGCTTCTTCAAATGAGGGTGGTCCCATAATTGAGAGGAATGCAGATTGTGCATTACAATTCATTATTCTTGTCAGGGTTGGTGCAGTTCTATCCTCAAATATATTGTATTGATCTATTTTATCTCTTCTGTGTTTCCTGTTAGGTTCAGATGAGGATTCCTCAGGCATTGTTTCTTCTCCTGATTCTTCTTCTGAATCATCATAATTTTGAGACCTCTAAATGTTTTTCACTCTTTCCTCCACTTAATTATTTGTATCTATACCATTTACACACTAATCCTAATCTTCTATAACATTAGAATAAGGATTATTTGATTCACTTGTGGTTTTGTCTTCAATGATCTTTACATCACTACTTTCCACAATTTTTCCAAGTCACTTATTGAAGCATTTGTAGGCTTTGATTTTTATTCAGTATACAAGGAATATTCCTTCATCTTCCGCATCACCACACTTCCTTTGATTTCATTCTTTGTTTCAGATAAAACATTTACTTCTAAAAACACAAAAATACTTCAAGGATGGCTTCCTTTCATTCCAAAACTCATACGGTGTCTTGGTTTCATCAATATAGATACCTATTTGATTTTGAATATATACCACTACTGGAACGGTCACTTTCCAATAATGACGAGGGATATGTCTCCCAATCAGCATTGTTCTAGCCATATTTTTCACTTGGATATTCCTACGCTCCACAACTCCATTCTGTTCTGGGGTTCTCATAGCTACCACCTCATGTTGTATTCCATGCTTCTCAAGGTAATTCTCAAACTTTATGGACATGTATTCCCCTCCATTATCATATCATATAACTTTAATTGTCCACCTAGTGTCATTTTCAGCAATTCGATGATAAGTCTTCGTGCAATCAAGAACATGTCATTTTTTTATGTATAAATATCACACATGCCATTCTTATATAATAATCCATGAAAAGAAAAAATTACCTTTCAACTTGTGTTCCAACAACATTTATCGGGCCACATACGTCTGTATGAATTAGGTTAAGAAGATTAGATTCTCTTTTCTTCTTTAGCGGATAGGAAATGCAGACCAATTTTCCACGAATGCATGCATTACATGTATTTTCACGTTCATGCTTTAGGAAGGGGATATCCATGAAAATATTCAATTTTGACATCTTTTTCATGTCTTGTTGATTGATGTGCCCAAAACTTTGGTTCCATAAGTTGTTTTCTTCTTCAATCATGAGATAAAAAATGTTATCTTTATTGTCACATTGATATAGGTTTCCATCAGTTCTGCAACCCTTAATGAGAGAATTCCCTATCATTCCCTTTATAGTGCACCCATTTTCATTGAATTTCACTATAATTCCTGAGTCCTAGAGTTGACTCACACTTAGGAGATTGTGATGTAGACCATCCACATACATAAATTCCTTATTCTTTAGCTCTCTGTTAGCCAGTTCAGTACATCCACTACCTTTTATTTTCAAAGAACCAACATTATCGAACCTCACTGTTCCATCAACCTTTTTCTTAATATTCACTAACTGTTATGAAATTCCTATCATATGGGATGAGCATCCACTATCCAGAATCCAAGTGCTACTATTCTTGGTAGCCTGGAGAGTGACTTCATCAAGATTGGATTTCTCAATCTTCTTATTTTCGTTCCATGAAGTGTTAGCTTGAGTGAAATATAAAGATAGATATTCAAATCTAATTTTACTGTTAAAATGTTCATCATACTCACACTCTTCTTCTAGAGAAGAAAACTTTTTGAAATAGAAACACCATCTGGTTGGAAAGTGTTGACTTGTCTTTGAGCTCTGTAGGAATTTTTCCTATCATTCAATTTCCTGCAATACACAGCTTTATGGCCAAAGTTATAAGAATTAAAACAATATCCATTAAACCAATTTCTTATATAAGAAGTTAGACATGAATTCATTCTCTGCTGTTGACCTCCTAGATCTCCCCCATTCAAATAACTCACTGCCTCTTCATAGTATGGCATAATATAGCCTATATATCCACATAATTGACATTTCATAAGAGGAAATATCTTTTCAGTTTGATTCATTTTCATGTGACCTTCATTCAGATAAGAATGTGAAAAATGATTATTTATGAAATCTTGGGAATATTTTTTAGTTCTCCATCCAGTTTGTCTTGTAAATTTCTTTATTTGGACTTTAGGTGACTTTGCAACATGTCCAACTTCTATATTTCTTTTATTTTGGCTCATCATATTCCTAGTATTTGATGATTTAGCATCATAACCAATTCCACTATTCCCCATGCATGTGGGTCTTTGATTTTACAAAATATTTTCAACTCTATCAGAACCATTATTAGATATCACTAGTAATTATGCATTTGAAAATCTCCCAAACTATATTTTATTCTTTTCCTCTTTTGAGTTTGATTGACTTTCCAGTTTACTCCTAAGAGTAGCAACTTATTATTTAAGACCCTCAATAGTCTTGGACCTATATTACAGTCTGTAGAAAAGATCATTGATGACCATGACTTATTCTTAAATTTTGAGCTTTAGTTCCACAACATCTTATGTGTTTTCAATGATTGAATACTATACTTTTTCAAATTCTTCCAGTCGTTCAATTTCTGCTTCAAGATGATCAACATACTTAGATGAATCTTCCACAACTACTCTCCATTTTTTTCATCTGTTACATTGATTCTCAAGATTATGAGGAGCATCCCTTAATTCAAGTTTGGGATCGACATCAGTGTTAAACTAATTATCTCTATATTTTTTACTTTATGGTTATGAATTTTCTACAGTAACCATCATGTAAGCATGTTTCTAAGATTTAAATTCTGGTTCTTCTTCCTCATAGAAGTCATTATCACTGTCATAATTTTCTTCATAGAGAAAAATTTTCCTCTATAGTTTCTTCCCAGACATGAATTTTCCCTTTTTAGAAAACCTCTTCTTAGGATTTTGTGAGTTTCGACTTTCAATTTTATTATCATTGAACTTCATTAAGCACTGAGAAACAATGTTCCCAACTCCACCACAATGAAAACATGCCAAGGTTAGCTTACCTTAAAATCTTCCTTTTCCTATCTTGAATTTCTTGGAAAAGAGAGATAGAAACTCACTTCCACCATCAGCATCATTAATGCAGTCTCCAAAAATATAGATTTTTCCATGGCTTTGAATTCCATCTCCTTGCTAACATGACTTGTCACATCCTTCAATTTTACTCTCATTTAAAATCCATTAAAACTACTTAGAAGATCATCTAAACAAATCTTGGAAAAATCTATTTCTTTATGGGAAGACACTTTGGGATTGTAGAGTGGTGGAAGCCTTCTCAAAATTTTCTTTACAATGTCGATGTCTTTAATTTCTTCTCAAAGTCCTCGAATTTATCCTAAAACTTTAGTAATTCAATTGAATAAGGAATCTACATTTTTGTCTGGATGCATCTTCAAATCATCAAACCTATTGTGTAGAACTTGAAGTTTTTCCTCTTTTACTTTGTCGTCCACATCATAAATATTCTCAAGATTTTCCCACATAGACATAGCTGAAGTAAAGTTAATCACTTTTAGATAAATTTTATCAAAAAGTGCTATAGCAAGATAATTTTATGCTTTGGCATTAACATCAAGCATCTTTATATCTATAACCATTATTGAAATCCCTATAGGATCCGTGACTTGTATTCCTTGTATAGTAGAAAATAAAACATCCATTCCAAGAGATATTAGATGAGATCTCATCCTGTTTTTCTAGATTTGAATGTTTCTTCCATTGAAGATGGGGACTCCCCTAATGTTGGATGAATTCTCCATGAAAATAAAGGACACATTCAACACTAGCAACCTTTACCCTTTGATACCACTTGTAGAACCCCAGGATTCCCTAAGAGGGTAGGGGTGAATCAAGGTGTTAAATTTTTTATTTTAAAGTAATAGATCCTTTTCCCATGTTGTTAGGAACATGGTAATCCTGTATGATAGATATGAACAACAAATAAATAATCATATGCAAAGAGGCCACACAACACTTTTACTTGGTTCACCACAAAGGGCTACGTCCAAGGAGCATATGTTGACAGTGTGTCTGCCGTACCAAAATCCACTAATCTTCAATAGTTGTGTAGTACTAGAGTTGAGTCATAATCACTATGTACCGGGCACACTTCCTTTAAAATGGTTCAGGGATAGATCACTACTACCCTCGGTTCACTCCCATTGACTCTCCCTGGCTCACTACCTTGGGAGTTGTCTTATTTAGTTTATTGAAATGAGGGTGTCTTCAATAGATTTGCATTGAAGACTTTGTGTTAGTCCAACACGAGACACTACTTGCATCAAAGTTCTGGATTGATGCACTTGAAATCATTGAACACACAAACTGGATACTCAAAGTATGTAATCAACTTATATTAACAATTGCACGCAACACAACCATGTGCACGCAAGATCTTTCTTTTGTGATCAAGATTTGCTTTTTTCATGGAAATATTTAGTGCAATTACAACCTTTATGTGAAACTATAACTTTTTTCACACAACTTTAATATTTTCCATGAAATAGTAATTTTTCCACGCTACTCTAACTTTTCTGTGCACCTCCCTTTTCGCGAACTATTTACACACATTATAACTCATATCTTCTTTATGTATTCAACCATGCTGAATTAGGGGGGGGGGGTCACCTCTTATTTATAGGCATCACTAACCCTTGAGCAGAAAACCCACCGTGTTATGAAAAACTCCAATTCTGCACAAAAAGATTTTAATGCAGGAATCATTTTTTTGTGCACATCTCTAGATTTTCCACGCACCTCATGCCTTTTCCATTTTTAGCATTCTGATCCCGAATCACCTTTTATACGAAGAAACCAACCTGCTTTCACTATTGTGTGCAAAACCAATTTAGCACACAATCTATGTTTTTTCGCACATCACTCCAATATTTCACACACCTTCCATTAAGGTAAACACATCTCTCTATTTTCCAATTTTCATGCCCAAAAAAATGGAAAACAAAAGAAAATGGTGCCACCTTCAGTACTATTGTCCGTTTGAACTATATGATCCATTTCCTAGAAAAAAATATGAACTTCCAATGAGGATTGATGAAAAACACAAACCATACTCCATTTAATACAGAGAAAGTTCATGGTTCTAACACTAGTGGTCCCCAACATTATCAAAGTTTAGTTAGTGTTGTCATTGTCATACTTTCTAAGTCAATTAGGGACAATACCACTCCGGATCACTAGCATACTAGTCCTAGTCAGCCTACCTATATACCCAGGTTTTTCTCTTTGTGATCAAACAAGTTACACATGTTATAGAATACCATTTTCATATAAAAACATTATTTTTGAAACTAACACACATGAAACAGTACCTAACATGCCTTTGTACCCCTTGTGTAACTCAATAAACCATTCAAAACTTTTAAAAAACAATTCCATGTAGTAAAATAAGGTTTTACACACAAAAATCCCTTCAAAACCCTATTTCAAGGCCAAATAAACATCAATAATATACCCAATCAGATTTGGAATCCCTAACATCATTTACTAAACCATTTCATGGATTATAGAACAACCTCAAATGAAACAACATAGAAAACACATAAACACACCCATTTTAATGTCAAAATGCAACTTAAAAATTAAACGCTCAATCAACGCTACCAAAAATGACTTTCAAACCATGTAAAAAAGATAAAAAACATTCTAAATAGATTAAAAAAGAAAGATAAATTCATCTAAGAATGACTACACAAGGAATCACCTACTGTATATGTCAAAAACCCCAAATCCTTATGAAAAACTTCAAACGCACTACCACCACACCAAAATGGAGTGAAAACGCACCTAAGTCCACAATATTGGACAAAGAAACACAAAATCAAACTCTAGGTACGAAACCCTAGTTGTTGGATATTTGGAATTTCAAGGAGGGAAGAAACCCTAAGGAAATGGATAAAAAACAAAGGAAGAATCACTTACTTGAGAAATATTGAAGTTTCCCCACCAAAATACCCTTCCAAAATGAGTTTCAAGTGAGGTTGATGGATCTTGGGAGCCTTAAATGGTTTCTATGGTCTAATGGGGGAATACATGGGTGAGATAGGTTTAATCTTGGAAGAAAAAAATTGGAATTACAAAATATTTTTAATGGGCTGGACACCTGTAGACGGTTTGGCTGCATGGTTTGGTAGACCATGCGACCAAACTATATAGTCTATTATATCCACTAAAGTTTTTTCCGTTTTCCTCCAAATTGAAGGGGCTTTAAGGGGGAGACTAGGGGGAAATTATAGGCCAAGAATAGAAGAGTAAAAATACCTAAAAATAATGACATGGATGTGACATGGAAGAATATAACACCCCAAGATTTTACAGAATGCATCCTCTTAAATAAATTAAATTCACTCGATAGATTAAATTTCAAAAAAAAAATATTTCATATAGTATAAATCATATAGAATCACGTACAGAACAAAAAAAACTTTTTAAATTAATAATGAATGAAATAGGAGTCTTTTTCTTGAAATTATGGAACATATACCAATGAAATAGTAACTTGAACTTTGAAATGGTAATGTGAACCTTAGGATGAGTAATTAGTCCAATAGACTAGTAACCTCACCTATGAAAGTATAAATAAAATTTATCCATATTATAAATTAAAATATGATATAACTATATCATAGTATAATTAAATAAATATTTTGAAAATGATAAATTAAGTGTTGGTATTTTTATAAAACAGTAATGTTTATTTAAAATTTTATAATTAATATAATTATTTAAAAGAAAATTTATTTTTATAAAATAGATTTATAAATTAATATTCTGTTGTCTTATGATTATAATATAATTTTATGAGACCTTAATTATTTTTTTAAAGTGTTATAAAATCAGTTATAATTTTAAAATTTTTATTTTTCGAGTAAATGATGATTTTAAATAAAAATTAAATTTCTCATATTTAGAAAGTTATTTTCATAAGATTTAGTTATTTTTTGAATTCTACACATAAAAAAATGGTTATGGTGAATTTTTGGGATTTTTCTAAAATTGTTGACTTTTTGGTGAATAGTGAAATACAATAATTTATGGTATAAGCTAAATACATGAATTAATGAGTCATATATTATTTTTGGAAGATTTAAGACCATAATATTTTACTCTACTTAATTATTTAATATATTTAGAAATAAGTTTAAATATATTCATAGTCTTGAGCCATAATAATAAACAAATGAATAAAATAATCAAAAACACCCATCTCCTCCACTATAAATACCACCCTCACCACTTCTTCTCCTCAAACCTCCAAATCCTTTAAGCTTATCCAATTTCTGCCCAATACTCTTACCAATTATCTACCCTATGTCTAGGATCCTTTTATATCAATAAAATACCAAAACCCAAGTGCCATAAGAAGGTTCTCAAGGAGAAGAATTCAAGAGGTATGATCCGCAATCCTTCTCTTTCAATTTCTTTCAATTTTTTTGTTTATTATCCTTACCTAACCTTATATATTAAAAAATTAATGATAAATATAGTATATTATATATAATATAATTTTATTATGTTAATGGAAAATCCATCATCAAAACCCTTCTCCTCTCTCTTTTATTCTAAAAATGAAAATAACATCCGTGATGTGTTGATTTACCGCCATCATGGATGATGCATTTTGATTTTACATTTCCATCATCAAGTCTAGTATGAAAACCATTATAATGGTTTAAACAGAATGTGAAATGTATACTACAACTTATTTAGTGCTATGAAACCAGTATATATTCATAATATTAATTAATAAAACAAAACTAGTGTGTGATGATCGAAAAATACCAAAATAATCTAAATAGTTATCATTAATGTTTTATCGAATGAATCACCCTAATATATGATAAAAATTATGTATAAGACAATTTAATCTTCTATATGTTTTTTTAATAACATATAATATCAATTATGGATAACTATTCCCATTTTACATGATCTTTTTGTATACAAGTGAACCAATCATGAAAACTAAGGAAACTAACACCCCCGAATGAAGAAATTGAATCTAATAACTCATCAAATAGGCCATAAATGAACATAATAAAAATATAATAAATCAATTAAATGTTGAATAGGTTTTGAATTAAATTATTAATTAATATAATTTCATTATCCATGACTTCAAGTGCAAGTGCAGAACACTTTTGGACATAAGGTAAGGGATTCTCCCTGAATCTCTATTTTTCATTCAAGTTACACTTTATCTCTCTTTACCCCAATGTAATTATTATTTATTTTTATATAATTATTCTAAAATATTTTTATATTTTCCAAAATCATGTATCCAGGTCAGTTCATATTTCATTGATGGGAAAATACATGTTTTATAAGGTTCTTTTTTTTAATTCTTTCCATTAAGAAAGCATGATTAAAGGGAACTTCCCAATTTCTTACTTATTTTCAAGTTCCATCCATAATCATTTTTAATGCACCATTATTATTCTAAAACAAATAATTTTATAATGAAAATATAGATTGATCCATTTCTTGTTTTATATAAAATATTATTCCATTTCCACTTTAAATGCTCCTTAATATTTTCTTTAAATCGCACTAAAATGGTTCATTTATAATGTTTCTTGAACACTATTTTTACATGATATCACTTTATTTGGACATAATTTATCACAATATATTGCTATTTTCCATTATTAATGTCTAAGTATGATTTGAATACATTTTTCCATGGAAACCATTATGATATTCCCTTTGACCACTTATTCCTTATGTGTGGTGTATGTATACTTCTATTTTATTTATGATCATTATTAATTTAATATTTCATTGAATATCCATATTTCTTGTATCATAGATATGATTATTGTATTAAATATATTAATTTTTTAATTACAATGTTTTTTTTAATGTTTCTATTTAATTGAATCTATTTATGAAGATTTATTTGGACTTGCAGTAATGGGTGGGGCCCAGTTATAGATAACCCCTCGATGCATCGACAAGTCTCACGAGATAAAAAAGTTGGATAAAAACCCTTCATTTTGGTCTCCAAGAAAAATTATATGGGGTTTTACCCACATACTTAAATCGTCTTGATAGTATAAGGGTTCATTTTTCAAATACATGATGTCTACTAAATAACCATTTTCCTCATTCAGTATTCAGTTATTACTTTCCATGAGATTTTCATTCTGAAAAATTCTATAGTTTCATTTTCATTCTTAGTGTATTGATGGTATTTTTTTTCATATTATTTACCTTGAAATAATTATTATTACATGTTGAATTTTCTTCACTTATTATTGATTCATGTAACCCTTACTGAGCATTTGATCTCACCCTTTTATTTTTTTCCTTCCCCATATTATGAAGATTGAATTTTTAATAAGTTTCATGGAAGAAGTTTATTTTTATTTTTCATGTTCTATGTTTAAATTACAATGTAATAAGGGAACCATTTATGTATCTAGTTCTTCAATACTAATAAACTGATCAATCCTTAGTGATGTGATCTCTTGTATCTGTTCCATTTTAATAAAATGACCACTGACTCTGTGCTATTGAGTTTGGGGTTTTTACAATATTATTAACATTCACTTTGATTCATTTTTACAGTCCCCTTGAAATATTCAATTTATTGTAAATATTAGAAATCAAATTTCCCCTAATTATCCATACCATTTATCATGGATATGTTCATTTCCTAAACCATATACAATTTTTACATATGGTAATTACTTTGACAGTTATTTGATTATCTAGGGAAATATTGAAAAATATGCATTCTTTATTCAATACGTATATTTGATAAGAAAAATTGTTCATGTATTAAATAAATTACATGATATATGAGGAATGATTTGGATAGGTACAATAGGGGTTTGGGACCATTTAAAGTAAGCCCATAAATGCATCAATAGTCTCATTATACGATAATATTTGGGAATAAACCCTTTGAGTTTGTAACCAAGCACGTTATAAACTATATTTTGAAAGGACTTGATAGTAGTATGATAAACCGTCTTGTGAAATGTCTTGAAAATAAAGGTACCATGTACCTGGGAAATATGACATACAATAATTAATCATTTCCTTCATTTAAATTTAAGTATTATTTTCCATGAGAGTTTTTACTATGAAAAAATCTATGGATTCATTTCATTCTCAATTTATTGATTAATTGGAATGTGTTTTCAGTTATTTACATTTACATATTAATTCTATCTTATCTTATCATGATTGGAGAGTTATTTAAATGAAATTAATTTTCATTTATTTACTTTTACATATTGTTTATGCACTTCCTTATCAGTTTATTGATTACATGGAATGTGTATTCAGTTATTAACCTTCCCATATTTATTATTTCTTATTGATTCATTATTATTTTCACTATAATTATCCCTTAATGAGCATTTTATTTCACCCTTACTTTTTTCCTTTCCCTATGAATACAAGAAGTGTACTAAGGAATATATGTAAGGATATGCTAAGTGGGAATAAATTTATTTTTGAAAAAAAAAATTATGTAGTAATTAATTTATTAATTTGTAATACAAAAATCATCTATGTATCTGGTTTACCAAGACTAATAAACTTATCAGACCTTTGGCCTGTATTTCCTTGTAATCATGCCAATGTAATGGTAGTAGACATCGACTCCAGGATTTCTGGGTTTGGGTCGCCACATTATAGACCCATGGTTAGAGTTTCATATTAATTAATCACACAAAGGGCCTAAATAATATGTTAAACCCAAAAAAATACCATTAAATATAAAATAATAATATCATTATTTTATTCCATGGAGTTCATTAACTAGAGAAACAATAAATATTAATTTATGATCTTGCAAATTAATTTTTATCACTAGACCTATACTTTGTCCGCTTGTAATCCCCAACATTTATTGAATATACGAATAACTATTTTATTTTTAAATATTTTTTCATTTAATAAATAAATTAATATTCTATTCATAGACCTAAAAACAAATATTTATTTTATATTCTCATAACTGAATAATTTATTTATCTAATAAAAAAATATTAATTTATTACTATTCAAATTAAAAGAGGTAAATAAATATTATTTATTCATGAAATTAATAAATTACCTTGCACATAAATAGTTATTTAATAGTTGGATCATTTAATAAATATTGAATAAATATTAACTCTCGGTCTGGAGAATAATATTTATCCCAATTATTAATTATAATTAATATTTAACTGAGATAAATAGAATCACTTTTTCAATGACCCTCTTGGAATCTTCCTCAGTGGAATTAGTTAGTCTTAGATAAATTCTAAGATTAATATCTATCAATGTGTTAAGGAACCCATAGAGGAAGAAGTTATTTCATAATGAAAACAACCAAATACGAATTCTCACTGTTGAATATATTCTCTTTATCATGATATCTCAACAAGTATGTTGCAATCTCTTGTCATCAACCTTAATTATTGATATATATTTCTTTGATTATCTAGAATGAACATTTATACTTCACAATTCCTAAGAAATTTATTTCGATGGTTTCATTCCAATCAACTAAATGAGGTATAAACTTCCATAAATGTATGGAAACAATCCTTTCTAGACTCATTCATTAATAACATACTAATCTTGATGTACCCAATGTACCCTAATTTTCATGAATATAGATCATCATAGGTTTTGGAAATAAATCTAAGTACAAGAGTCACAATATGTATTAATAATAATATTAATGTCTAAGGACCATTACACACACTCATAGATTGGAAAATCTGATGACACACAAACTTGTAGAATTCTTATTGGCATGTATGTACTTAGAATCTACCATTATAGAAATCACCAAGTATGAACATCATGAGATAAATCCTTATCCTCTTATGAGAACTCACACCTGTAAGTCAAAAAAATATTTTCCCTATCATAGTTTATCATCCAGACCATAAGTCTAACATTTAAGAGATATCATCACAACATCTCATGGTTCTCATCATAGTGGAGAACTTCCATGACCAATGTTTTGATGTGAAATATACCCTAAGAAATTATCACATTATTGTTATACATAATAATAATAAATCCACTATAAGGTTTTTATTAATACTAAAATTAATTAATATACAATAAATCTAAAGTACAAAGTAGTTGGTTATAGGGAACCAACTCCAATAGAATCATACTTTCATAAGATCCAACTACTAACGACTATATAATTCTAAAATGTTAAACATAATTCTACTGAGTATGACTAAAACTTCTGTACCTACAAAATTTTTGTGACTCTGGTTGGTAAATCCACATGTTTGTGTGATGAATCCAATTTCTATTACTTCACAACCTTGATAAAATCCATAATGTTATGACATTTTTGAGTATCCACCTCTTATTACTATGTTATAAACCTAAGAAACTGGTTAATTACATATTCCAAGATTATCATAATAATGATAAAACTCCTTATTTTGGTATAACCCTAAAAGGAGTAGGGTGTTTTTGAGCCACCTCTTAAGCCTCATCAGAAGCTGTAACATACTTGGATATTATAGATATGGAAACCACTAACAGTAATAAGTTTGTATTGAATATTACCTTATCCTTACTATGATACTAGAAAAAATTGAACCAAATTAATACAAGTGTTCAATTCAAGTGATCACTAGTATTACCACTTCTCTAGACACTAGGAACTTATGCATTTCTATTTTTCCAAGTACCATTAGATTGTTCTAACTACAAATCGATGTAGTCATGTTGGATCAGTTTGATATTCACCTACAATGAATCACACATCAGTAATATGAAACCTTAATATATATCATGGTATATGAGATAAATTCATTGGACTTAAGGTTTTGGAGTTCTTTTAATCTAAAAAATATATTCCTATTCCCATGCTTGTTCCAATAGAAGGATTATATGACAATAAAAGTTTAATCATGAATTGTTTCAACTTGTATTTTTTAATACTTTTTAAATATATATACTATGAATAGATTCAATAAACTAATGGATATATTTCTATAGATATTTTTTCATAGAACATGGTTTCTACTTAATGTCATACATGGATAAATTCATTCTTTGGTCTTAACAAACTGGTAGAACATAATATTTTCTTCTATATGTTATTAACATATCTCTCCTGAAAACTTATAACACTCCCAATAACCTATTAGAGACACATGTAACTCATTAATTTACAAATTAATATTCTATAATCACTATGTATTATTTATTTATAAATGAATTTATGTAATCTTTATATCTTATTGGAATTTATTAATGTCACCGACCCTTTCCAGTTATTCATTCTAGACATATACTACAAGGTATCCTTTTGGTCATATCATATAGAAACATTTTATAAGGTATACTACAAATGAGGTGGCCTTAAAAATAAATATGCCAACATGATGATCATATAAGTATTCTTTGACAAGTATAATAAAAAATTATTTTAGTCACAATGATTAGTCTATAGGTTTTTTCATAGACTAACCCTTTATATAATCAAACATACTTTATTAGTATCATCTTGTAACATCTATATACAGTTTCTCTTAAACACTATCCAATGATATCAATTCTTAGAAACATTAAAAATATAGAGTCCATGAATATTGATACATGGATTCCATTACTTAAATTTATACATAATTTTTAACCATATCATGTTTTGACTTACTGTTTGTTTGTAGTAATCTTTATTTAGAAAGAATAATATATGTATCACCCACCTCATTGAATAGAAACCACCTCTTTGGTTATGAATTACTACACATTATGTGTCTCCAAAACAACTACTATTAATGTATAGTGACCCAAGAGTTTTATACATATATATTGCATATTTATAGATAAATATTCATTACCAAACATTGTGATCCATGCCCAAATCATATAGGTTTAGTGTCTTTAGAAACATGGACACATAAAAAACTAGTTCATAATATATCTAATTCATAACCCACTATGTTCTTCATAACTAGAAACCCTTATTAGTAATATCATACTTAAAACCTTTCTTCATAACCTAGGGAAAGGAAATATATGATATGGAGATCTCAGAGACTCAGTATGGGTAAACAAGGGAGATATCAATGGTCACTTAAACATAACATGTGCATAAGGTTATTAGAACATGCGATTAACATTTTAAAACCCTAACCTAAATATCATAGATCATAATCTTGAGTCATGACATAAATCTTGTTAGTTTATAAGATATTAATCATAAAGAAATAAAATAACATGGTCCACGAGAGAATAACATTGGAATTATACATAAGTTTTTGGCATACAAATAAGCATGGAGAATCATTTATTAGTTATGTTTGACTTCCAATATAGTCATAGTGGATTGGGTTTACTCCCCATTATATAAAATCCTTACTTAAGGTTAAATTACAATACTACCATACTAGAATTAGTCCCTTACCAAACTTGGTCCACTATCTATTCCTTTCTTTATTATCTCACGAGATATCCATCTTTACCCAATGCATTAGAGGGATATATAATTTTTGTATCACCTACCACATAATGAAAAATCATACACATGTGTTCCATAATATAATTAAAAATACACCATATAATAATCTATGGAATGTAAATGGGTTTCATATAAATCTCATCATATTATGAAAGAATAATCCTTAGAAATGAAATGGGTTTAATAAGGGTTTCATGAGAACTTAATTAACCCATATTAAAGAAACAAGTTTCATAGAATCACAGTTAAATCATCACCATTATAATACATATAAGGAATTAAAGTGAATATTATCATAATATCTTATCCCCATTAAAGTATACGCAACACCAAATATTAAGGAAAAAATTCCTTTAAAAGTTCATTAGGACATTTATTGAGGAAAATTCCCTTTTCACTTTGAAATCACTTCTTTAAAATATAAAAATTTACCAAATATTAAGGAAAAAATATTATTTGAAAATAAACATGGAAAATTTTAAAGTAATCTTAAAAGGATTTATCATTTATGATGGTAAGAAATTATGTTACTTCTATGCACATTAAAACAATGTTTCCTTTCACATTTGTGGTAAAAATAAAAAAGTACATCATTCAGAAAATAAAAAGAATATTACTTTTAATTTTTTTTGTAAAAATTAAATCATGGGTAAAAATTACTTTAAACAGTAATATATGAATATAATTTTTTTTGAAACATTTTTAGAAAACATGGATATAGAAGAAAAATGTTTCTTGACCGAAGAGAGAAATAAAGACATTTTTTTCTTAAAACATTATATCAGTCTCATGAGTACATAAAGTGAGTAAAATGAAAGTAAAACATGTATTATAAAAAATAACCATATGGTAATATAATTAATGAGATTATTTATAGATAGGTCATGGAATTTAAACATAAAAAACTTAATCATTAACTATCCCGATAAACAATGATATTGTAACAAAATCCCTTTCCACTTTAGTAACATTCAAATAAAAATATCATAAATTAGATAAAAATATATGGATATGTAAATCCACATAATTTTCATGAGAATAATAATTAAATACATTAATGGTTAGTATATAAATCTTAGAAAATAAATATTTTTTTAATATGGTAGTGTCTCATATAAATAAAAGTGAGACAAAAATCCCTTACCTCAAGTTCGACTTGCTTTGGAAGCACTCTAACAACCTGTATAATATTTATTATTTTATTATAATTCTTGAAAATAACCCTTTAAATAATTATAATATCATATATTATCTACTTATAACATTTTAACACCCATTTATTAATAATTCCTTATTAAAATTATCATTTCTGGGTGTTAACTATTTCATTTTTCCTAAGAATTTTGGTTCGATAGTTGTTGTCCATGTACTTGGTTCATGTTTCCATAATATTTTTTTAATCATAATATAAATATCACATGTATTAATTATATATATATATAGAGTCATCAATAAATGTTATAGAAAGAAAAATTAATTACACCATTCATGGAGACAATATGTCGTACGCACTCATGAACACAATTTTCACTTTTTGAAGAATGTAATGAAATAAATGTAAATAATAATTAAACTTTATAAAATAATTATTATATAATATATATCATATATATTAAATATATATCATATATATTAAATATATATCATTATTACATTCCTTTTAATGTGTATTCAAAAAATGAATTACATCACTTTGTGGAGGTAGTAGTACACATGTATGCACGAGAGACACTATCCTTTTCCAACAGATAAGAAGTTAAGAAAAAAGATAAGATATTATAATCATAGAGGCATAAATATGTCATAAATATCATTTATAAACATTAAAACAATCATAATAACCATCCATGAATGGAAGTGATGGAAAATGAACTGTATCGCTATGTGGAGGTGGTAGTCCACACGTGTGCATGAGCGACACTTTTGCTTATCATTTGATGAAATAGTGGGTGGATATTGGTGGTTATATAATTGTAATGACATTTAATTATATTTAGGATACATAATTAATCATTTTATGATGAATAACATATATTTAGGGGAGGTATAAAAATAAATACATTCAAATAAGTCAGGTAATAGGATTACTTCATCTTATGTAGGCCTCCTTTGGATCCCTTCTTAAAGTATATTAGAATTGTATTTTAAGAACAAAAAACTATAATTAGTGGATAATTAATCTTAAAGTAGAATTGGGTAAGTGTTGGTAGATCTATATGGTAAAAATTTTTGTAAATAAATGAAAGGAGGTGTGTATTTTTATAAGTAGGGGATATAATACACATAGAATTTCATAAAAGAATAAAATATCATGAAGTCATACTCAACAAAAATGATTCAAAATGGAAATAAATTTCAAAGGTTGGATATTATTAGGTACATATATGTCTATAAAACAGGATCTAGATAAGTTTAATAAGTAATTTTACCCTTAAATCTTGGTTTAAGCCTCGATAAACCTGTTTTAACCTTAACCATGGTGTCAAATTTTTACTATTTTTACTATTGATTACGAAAAAAATTAAAATTGGATTCATTAATTTTTTTTAATTTATATTAAAAATATGTAATATATTTTATAAAATTTAATTTGTAAAATTTGAATAAATTACTTTTAATATAAATTTGAAAAATACGGTGAATTTTTTTTTCAAGAAAAGATGTTTCATTAAGTATAATAAGTTTCTATACCAAAATACACATAAAATTAATTAAAATAAAAAAATTGATTATTAATAATTTAAATGAAATAATTTTACTTTTAAAATCATTTTAAAATAAAATTGAAATTTTTAAATGCTTTAAATGAAAAGATATTTTTCATTAAAAATCATTATTTTCACTATTCATTCAAAATTTAATCTTTTTAAAAAATTCTTAACAATTATATCTAAGATAATTTTGAAAAGTTGATTTAAAAAACTCCAATTATTTTTTAAAATAAATTTTCTAAAAGTTTGTAAAATTAATTATATTATTTTCTCACAAAAACCAATTAAAACCATTTTTGAGGAAAAATGTATTTTTAAAACATTTACTGAATTTGTGAAAAATTTAGTGCTTATTTATCAAAAAAAATTTATTTATCTAAAACCGTTATTAATAATTTTTAAAATGTGGTTATACCTATTCATACCACTAGTTTAATAGCTAGATAATACTGTTATACTATATTACAGATCATTTAGACTCGAGGTTGTGTATATCACAAGCTATAGAAGAAATTAAATTTATTTAAAGATAAATATATCATAAATTATTGAGGTATTAAATTATAACCCTATTAAAATGAATTTCACCATTAAAATTTAATCATTATAATACAAAAAAATGAGGATATATCTATTTAATCACATCCTTGGGTTCCCAAGTAGCCTCTTTGAATTTCTGATTCAACCAGAGAACTTTAACTAGGTGAGTGGTCTTGTTACATTGTACTTTATATATAAAATAAAAGATTTATACATGTTTTTAATTACATGAATGATATTGATATAGATGTAAAAACTCTATGTTTTTTATATTTGAAGGATCATGTATGTACTTCCTTAGGAGAGATACATGGAACACATTGTGAAATTGAGAGAGGTTCAGTGGAAGCGTAAAGTGATAATATACCATCCCTACTTGATGAAGAATATCCAAGGGGACAATATATATAGGTTATATATTTAATTTATTTCCATATCACATAACCTTATATGAAGGATAAATTCATAGGAATACATTCTCACTAACTTTTAATTCCATATTTTGCTGATGATTGTTAGCATAAATTTTCTATAAACTCAAGGATGCCTTGATGAGATACTGGATGAATCTGAATTTCTATACCATTTCCTTAAAAAGATCAAGTAAAATATATTTCTTTCTCTAAATTCATCCCAATATGTTGGAGGCCTCACTTATTACCATACAAGGCTTCATAAGGAGCTATTTGAATGCTCTAATGAAAGTTATTATTATAAGAAAACATGACTAGAGGAAGGTGTTGATCACAAACAAATTTAAAATACATAGAAAAAGATATCCACATATCATATATGTTTTTAATGGTTCTATAAAATTTACCATCTGTCTGAGGATGATAAGAAGTAATGAAACTCAACTTTTTATCCAGATCTTGCTGAGGAATTCTCCAGAACTTTGAGGTAGACCTCAAATTCCGACCAGATACAATAGAATCTGGTACTCCCTAAAAACTTACCACTTTATTAATGTATATTATAAAAATATTATCAAGTGATAAATATTATATGATATTAATTAAGTGTGCTAACATCATAAGAAAATTGACTAGAACCCAAATAGAATTATAGCCTTTTGACATTTTGGGGAGTTTGATGACAAAATACATGGTGATGTTTTCTCATTTCCGTTCTAGTATGGGTAATGGTTGTAACATCCCCTTGGAATTTTGTCTCTCATCCTTAAATTTTTGACATACCAATCACTAATAATCATACTCTATAATATCTCTCTTCATGTTTTCCCACCAGAAATACTCTTTCGTATCTCTATTCATATTCATACTTCCATGATGAATTGAGAATGGTAAACTGTGAGCTTCATCCAATGACTAATTCTTTAGGTCTGAAATTTATGATACATATATACAATTCTAGAACCTTATCATTCCATCACAATAAATTATGAAATCAGGAACATTTACCACCTTCTTTTGCAACTCCATATCCCCCTTCTATGCCTCTTTAATCTTCACTTCCTCCAAATACATATTTTTGTTTTTTCAAATATCCATTTTGAGGATAAATAGTAACCGTACATTTCCAAAAAACAAATCCAAACAACAAATTTATATAAAAAAAATTCACGATTCAAAATTGAAGACACCAAAGCACCAAATTCAAAATTTGAAAATACTGCATGATCCCTGCACCACTTAAACAACTTCAGGCAGTGAGTTCCTTTATTGAAAATCTAAAAATATTGGATATTTTTTATCCTCATCATATATAAGAGAACATGATCATTTTGAAATAGAGCATCTTCAACCTTGTTTGTTTTTCCAAGGTGGCAATGTATCCAGTATTCATAGTCTTTAATAAACACCGATCATATTCTATAGGGAATATTTAGTGCTTTTTAAATGAATATAAAATTTAAAATTTTATGATTATTATATATATTACAACTTTATATGTAAAGATAATTCCTCCATATATTTAATGAAAAATCACTAAATCTATCTCCAAATCATGAGTTGGGTATTTTTTCTCATGAATCTTTAATTGTTGTGAGGAATAAGCTATAACCATATCATTCTACAGGAGGAAAAACACCATTCCCTTATTCGATGCATCACAATATATAACAAACCCTTATCCACTATAGGTTAGTGTAAGCATAGATGCACTGACCAAACTTCTCTTCAATTCCATGAAATTTTCCTCACATTCATCTATCCAAATGAAATTGGATCCCTTTTGAGTTAACTTGGTGAGTAGAATTGATAGTTGTAATAATTTCTCCATAAATCATCGATAATATCTAGAAAAGCCAAGAAAACTATGGATATTAGTTTAAGTGGTTGGTTTGGTCCAATGTTTAATAAATTCTATCTTTAATGGATCCACTAATATACCCTTGATATTTTATTATCCAATAATGATTTTTTTGCAGCCAAAATTTACACTTGGTGAATTTTACATAAAAATTATCCTTCCATAGGGTCTTTAATACAATACTCAAGTGATCTTCATGTTCTTACTTTAACATTGAATATATAAGAATATTGTCTATAAATACTACCACAAACTGATCAGGGTAATCTCTAAGGACTCTATTCTTTAAATCATTTAATAGATAGGGTAATTACTGAGACCAAATAGAATTACTATAAATTTATAGTATCCATACAATGTACATAATGATGTCTTAGGTATATCCTCCTTTACCCTCAATTGATGATATCCAGAATATAGACCAATATTGGAAATGTATTGAACTCCAAACAGTTGAAAAAATAATTCATCATTATAGAGTAAGGAATACTAATTCTTGTTTGTGATCTTGTTTAGTTCCCGATAATCAATGCAGAGTCGCATCAATCCACCTTTATTCTTAATAAAAAGAATAGGTTCACCCCATGGAGACTCACTCAGATAAATGAATCCCTTTACCAAGATTCTCTTAGAGTTTATTCTTTAATTCCTAAAACTCATTAGGGGACATTATATATGGATTATTTGAAATAGGTATAACACCAGGTATGTTTTTTATTGAAAAATATACTTCATGATTTTGAGGATGACTAGAAAACTCTCCCGTAAATACATAAAAAACTCTTATAAAACAGGAATATCTTCAATTTTTATCTTATCACCAAATATCTGAGATAAACACCCCTTTTGAATATAAATAAATACCCATATAATGGGTTTAATATCATTCAGATGCTTATATTTATCATCGCACTGATAGATGATCATAGGTTGGTTCATAATATCAAACCTAAATTCCATTACTTGTAAATTAAATTTTTATTTATATAAATAAATACAATACATGCCCAAAATAGCATTCAAATTCCACTAGAGGGATAATAATGATATTTTTATAAAGAATATTTCCACAAACTTTAACTAGAGAAGAATCATATACTTGAGATGTGATCATGAAACCATAATGAGTTTTCAATAATAATTTGACATTTAATTATTATGGTGGTATAGTGATAACCTTATAAAATTATTCATATATAAAAGATCAAGTAGATCTAAAATCAAATAATATATTAGCAGTTCTGGATTGGATGTTAACTGTACCTTTCAACACATAGTTATCATACCCCACAATAAAAATAGCGATCAAGTGAGATTTCCCTTTGTCTCTTGGATTAAGAGATTTATAAAATCGATCATCATCATTAATTGATGTATTTGATAACTGGTTAGCATAATTCCCATAATCCTTGAATTTGAATCACTAGAGTGTGGTTGGTGAATTCTATGGAGATTTCTCTCTATTATCATCATTATATAATTTATCCACATAACTTTGGAATTCTATTAACTGATGACATTCCTTTACACACTTAAATTTTTTAAAATTTCCCTTAAGATAATTTATTATATTTTCCTTCCATACTTTGAGAAAATGGGAAATATAATCTTCTTATATCTATGGTTTTTAAAATTTCCTTTGAAATTAATCGTTATTTTATTATCAAAACTATGAGATTTATGGGTAAATTAAATCTCCATTTCTACCTTGATAACACATAGAAAGATTTATTCATAGATACTAAAGTCCCTTATGGATAATTCCATTTAGAGACATGGTTTTAAGACACTGAAGTATTGATCAACCATAATTTCTAGTTGGATGATAATACCAAATGCTTAACTTGAAAGTGTTTTAATATTTTACTCACAAGTTATAATGGATTCATCATATTTCTTCTTTATCTCAAGTAATTCCTTCTACATTTTTGTATAAATAATATAGGAAAGTACTTATTTAAGAAAATTCTATTAAAATAATCCCACTTTATGGAGTCAATTTATTCCCATTGCCTCATGTTCTTGATAATATTCCACCATTTATCCTTTTCACCTTCCAAAAGATAAAAAATAAAATAAACTTTTAATAATCCAAATGCTAGAGAATAGGAAATATATTTTCAGTGGTACTAATACATTTCTAAACAACTATAGGATCAATACAACCACTAAAAAAGGTTCATGTTTCATCATGAAGGAATAAATAGAATGTTGTTCCCTAATTTGCTTATTTGGAATCTCAACACAATCCAAATCTTGAGAAAGTTTTGTAAAATTAGAAACATGATTTTACTTTCCAGATCCCATAACATTTGGTTACTCAGGGGAGAGATCATTTAATTTTCCATCACATTCAACAATAATATGGTTCCTTCAGATTACAACCATTGAATAAAACCAAAAATCATAGTGTGAGAAACAATAATCATATTGGGAAACAACATAATCATGAAAAATCATTGATAGGATGTCTAAATCAGGACACCTTCGGTTTAAACATGGTGATTCATGGTAATAATTGATTTAAATCCTTCATAGTTGTTCATAAATAAAATGTGTGTTAACCCTAAAATATCTCTTGAGAGTGTAAAACTAGGTGCACAGTAAGGGAACACTCACCACACAACAGAATTATGGACAAGATATTCTTGATCAAATATTTTTGAGATTATTACCCCTATATATATCTATTACAAAAATCACTTCCACTTGAAGTATCTAGATAAGGATGTTTTTCTAGTAAAACCACACTCCTTTCTTTACCATAATCTAGGAAGTTCTCCTATACATAATATTATCCTAAAGGTCATCACTAATGTTTTCCCGTACTTGTTTCAAAATGTAACTAAACCATTCTATGATACCAAATATAGTGACCCAATATTTTCATAAATAGATATTACATATTAATAGATGAATATTAATTACATACATTATAACCTATTTCATAATTGTACAGGTTTAGTGTCTTTGAAAACTTGTACACATAAAAAACTAGTTCATATGAGATCTACTTCATCTCACATTAAGTTCTTCTTAACTATAACCCTTATTATTCATATCATACATAAAACCTTTTTTCATAACACATGGAATTGAAACATAAGGAATGGTGAGATTAGACACTAAATAAGGGTAAATAAGGGATATATCATTGATTAATTAAACATAACATGTGCATAGGAGTATGATAACATGATATTAACACTTGAAAACCATACCCGATATATCATAGATCATAATATTGAGTAATGGAATAAATATTGGCAGTTCATAAGAAATAAATCATAAATGAATCAAAGAACATGATCCATGAGAGAAAAACATTTGAATAATATAAAAGTTTGTGGCATACAAATAAACATGGAAAATCATTTCTCTAGTTAAATATCACTGTTAATACTATCAGAGTGGATTGGGTTCACTACCCATTCCATTATATCCTTAGTCAAGGTTCACTCCCAATACTATCATACCGAACATAGTCCCTTACTAAAGTTGTTTCACTCTCCATTCCAATTATTGTTATCTCATGAGATATACATATTTACGCAATGCATTAGAGGGATATATAATTATAGAGAAAATTTATGTGCATATTTTTAATCAAATAATGAATTTTTTGGGTGTTTTTCAATGATAAAACCCATGTATTTAAATATTTTATAAAAATAATGGGAAATTTGAATTATATAATGAAAATGGTCTAAAATATGAAAATGGCCTAAATCTGGATTTTTGACAAAATTTAATCACAAGTGTATTTTGTGAATAACTTTTAAAATATTAATCTAATCTGAGTGAGTCTTTTTTGGATAATTACTATATTTATTTTTCTTAACATAGGATTCAGGACCAAGAGATTATTTTAAAATATAAATACTTAAAAAATCATTGAATTTGGAAAATATTCCAGGTTGACAGCATGAACCCCACCTCCATAACATAAGTATTAGTTAGTAAAAACACCTCAAGTTGAGGTGATTATACCTGGATATAAATGAGGGATCAAAGGAACGTTCACCCATTAAATTACATGGATTTTTTCATCCATTATGGTATCCATTGAACAAAATCAATTGAAGGATGATTCCTAGAAATCTCGGATAAAAAAATTCACAGTCAATAAAAAATCCACAACTCCTACATCCTGTGGTCAGTTATGCTGAAATTTTGAGAGTTAGTGAAGAAGAAATTTATAAAAAACTTTATTTAAGATGAAATTAATTAATGGTCCATTTAATGGGACAAAAAAACAAAAATGTTTCAAGTATATATTTTGGCCTATAAAAGGATGAAAGATCCTCTTTCCCAAATAATTCCTTCCATCCCATTCCTTAAAAGGCATGAAGGAGGAGATCTCCATCGAGGAAGGCCAGATGAAAATATAGCCCTTTTATTCTTTTTAATTTTTTTGTTTTATTTATTTTAGTTTTATTTAAATTATAATTTAAGTTTTAGTTTTATTAATCCATTCATTTGATTTTCTCCATCCATTCTCCAATTCTCCTTCTCCATTCTGTTATTTTAATTATAAGTATTAATATTAATATTAATATTAATATTTTTATCATTATTATAATGATCACATTCTTATTTTAAAATTCTTTTATTATTTTGCTCTTCCCTTTTTCAAAAAATATTTTCTTAATTAAAAAAAATTAATAATTAATAATAATAATATTATTATTATTTTAACATTAATTATAAATTATTTATCTATCTATCTCTCAAAAATGAGAGGGTAACCCTATGGCTTGGTCCGAGGGGAGGTCAAGGTGTTATTAAATTTTATTTAAAGTTTACTTTAATTTTGTGGTAGATTTGAGTAGCATGCTTTGGTGAGGTGAATGTCCCTGATGTGGCGAATGCCCCCAAAACATGTAACTCAAACTATTTCTATTCTGGAAAATAAAAGTGATTCAAACATTATATTTCATGTTTGTATTATCAAACTAAAATTAAACAATTAAAGTAAAATTATGATTTAACCTAAGTGTGAGCCCCAAAACAAGGTGATTTATTCTTACTCATTCCGCCTAGTTATATTGTTAGTATAAATTAGAATTTCTATTATTTTATGTAATTATTCAAAAAACCCAATTTTTTTTATTTTTTTCATTAAATCACTTAAAACAAAAAAATTGAATTAGAATAAGTGATTTAGATAAATTAAGTGAACTAAATTGAGAAGGATCCACAAGTAAGATGACCCTGGTCATCCACTGTGCTGCACTTGGAAAAATATAATTGATTTTGACCTTTCCCATGACAATCATGTGCTAAAACTGTCTTCGTTTCCAGGTATCCAATAAATATTTCATTTAATTTTTCTATTTTCACACATTAGGTAGATTTCATTTATTTTTTTATAAAAAAGGACTTCCATGATGTATTAAAATTCAGATTGTTTTGCATGGATAAATTACTCACTGGTGCAACAACAAAAACAAGAAGAAGATGAAGATTTCAGTAGAGATTAGTTGAAAGAAGTTATATAAATCATAGAAAAACTAATAATAAAGGATGATAGAGCATTTTATTATGTTCTTTCATTAATGGAGAAACCCAACCCTGAGCCAGAACAAGAACCTGTTAAAGTGGTGGAAGAAATTTTAGCACTTATCATTGAAATTGAAGAACCCAAGGGGGAAAAAGAGGAAGTCTTAACTACTGAGCTACAAGTGGGAGATTAATAAGGATTGGATGAATTATGGATTAAATGTGAGGATCTTCATGATCTCCCTATACCATGAAAATAATAATATCCAACACCACTGAAGGAAGAAACCGCCCAAGTGGTGGAATTTGAAGTCAAGATGGAGGATCCCAACTACCTTCCTCTACCTTCTAGAAGTCTAATCGAAGAGGCACTTACCAATAAGGTAGAGATTGAAGTTGAACTGACTCAGGGAGTTTAAAATATCTTTGACTCTATCTATTATAATTTTATTGATTCTAAATTGTACATCAATCAATCTTGTTTTGATTATACATAATCATACATTCTTTGGTATGCCTTAGAGGAAGAAGAAGAAACTGGACATGTACCTAATAAGGAATACATGGAGATCCCTGATTTCAATTAACATGTATCAGAAGATCCCCATCAGGAGATCTAGGTAGCTGAGCTAGAGGAAATCAGAACATAGGCTGCTCTTATTGAAGCCCCTATGAATCCAAAAACAGAAGAAAAGAAGGCTGAACAAGTAGAAACCAAGGAAGATGATAGTTCATACTTCATCCTACCCCCACCATGCAAGATATAACTCATTGTGAAGGGGGAGGATATGGTGTAATCTATCCATGGATCTTCCTTCAAGAACAAGTATGAAGCACAAGCTTGGAAAATCCACACGTGGTGGTTCAAATCAAAGAAGCTTCATCCACCATCTAATTTTGGATAACTGCTGGTACTTCCCTCTAGAGGTAGTAAAAATTCAGGGTTCACTTGGGGGATCATACGAAGACTTATCCCATACTTTCTTTCTAGGAATTTAGATTTTAATTTCAGTCTTATGAAGTAGTTTAGAATGAATCCCCCTCCCTATATCTTTTTGAGCTTAAAAGGCATAATCCCTATGCTTAATTGTGTAGTTCTATTTTGTATATTCATAATGGTAAAAGGTAGCCTCAAATGGTGAAGTAAGAGGACTGACATTAATTTCATAAATGGAGTTCACTTTTAGTGTTTATATTTTAAACTCCTTAATTTTTTTCCAAAAAAATGTTTTGAGATTTAAAGTGAACATTGGATTCCCACACTTGAATTCATATTTTACTTGACTTATCTACAAGACATAAGTTTTTAGGAATATTTTTATTCCATGTTTTAGATTTCAATATTAAAGATAATGAATGAGTAAAATATAAAATTTAATTATTAAAGTGAAGTATGGTTATTAAAACGAGGACTCATGATTTGATTGAAATAACTGATTCATTTAAATGTAATTTCACAACCATTTTTCATACATTGATTTTTTGAAATTCATGTGAATTTATTTATTAGTATTAATAATTACTTGAGTGATTTTCTCAAATCATATGTCCCATTCCCAAAAGGATTTATAGACCAAGTAATTCCTATTTTATCTTAAGCATTTTTCTTGAGTGATCTTGGGATATACCACCTACTAGAACTTGAATTTGAACTTGTAAAAGCTATGAGTATACAAAAACACAATTAAAATGATTGAGTCATCTTTTGATAAACCACTTATCCTTAAAATAATATCATTACATCAATCATTATTTATCCCATATAGACTATGAATGATGTTGTTAGGGACGAGCCATGTTTCAATCCATTTTTATCCTTTGATTCCCTACTCTTAGTAATTGTATGATATTTTACAGTTAAAGTGTGGGGGTTAAGAAAATCATGGTTAAATGGATGGTTTACAATCTAAGGAAGAAGTGTGGGGGTGATTATTGTGGTAATTGTAAAAGGTTGTGGAATTATTCATTTTACACTATTATTTTTCCCCTCTTGAAATTTTAAAAAAATAAAATAAAAAAAAGAACAAAAAAAAAATGATAAAATGGGTTGTGATTTGGGTAAACAAAAAATTACCATTACTAAACCTATGATTTCTATCATACGTGGTTAGGTGGTGGATTTTAGGTTTACTCTAGATCATAAATTTTGAAAAAAATGAAAAAAGTTTCTTTTAAAAAGAAAAAAATGAATAAAAGTTAAAAATATATATTCAGGAGTGGGAAAAAACACTCATTTTTCTTAAACTGATCATGATATCTACTTTGATACTTAGGGAAAGTTAGGAGTTGTTACTATTTGAAGGGGAGAACATCATTAATCTTTTTTACTTTGAATATCATACTATATGATTTAAGAGTTAAACCTACTCCTTGATCTTTATTTTTAAAAATAAAATCCTAAAAACCTTAAGCCTCAAAGTCATTATAACCTTAATTGAAAGTCCTCATGATTTTATGTTTATTTTGTCTTCAAAAAGTAGAGAAAGTAGTTCTTTTACAAGCTTATGTATAAGGATCATGTTCTCAGGATATGAGCATAACTCTACTTGATTTGTATCATGAGTGATGAGAGAAAAGAATCAAAAGTATGGTAAATCATGACTTGGAATGTTTGATAATAATGAATTGAGCAGCTTGAATAAATGAAAGAAGAAGATCCATCAATTTCAATGAGGAAAATAAAAAATATGAATTGATTATTTCATTGAAAAATGGGGAATTGAATTGATATTTCATGGATAATTTGAAAATTTTATTTTATATTGACACTTGTTTGATTATATTGCATTGAAATCTAAATATTGACAAAATTGGTGCCTACTAATTTTCAATATTAAAATTTTATGCTTAAGGACAAGCATGGTTTAAGTGTGGGGGTATTTGATAGAGAAAATTTATGTGCATATTTTTAATCAAATAATGAATATTTTTTTTGATTTTTAATGATAAAACCCATGTATTTTAATGTTTTATTAAAATAATGGGTAATTTGAATTATAGAATGAAAATAGGATAAAATATGAAAATTTATTAAATATGGATATTTGAAATAATTTTATCATGAGGGTATTTTTGGTATAAATTTTACAATATTAATCTAATTTGAGTGATTATTTTTTCTGGATGGTTCCTTGATTTATTCTCCTCAAATTTGTCTTTAGAACCAAGAGCTGATTTGAAAATCTAAAGGCCCAAAAATTCATTGAAGTATAAAAATATGCCGAGCGGGCATCATGGACCCCACCTCTATAATGAAACCATAAATCAGGTTACATATCTTAAATTGAGGTTATTCTACCTGGATATGAAATAATTATCAAATGCACATTCAACAATTAAATTACATTTAGTTTTTCATCAATTAATGTGGCTATTGAATGAAATCAATTGTAGGATGATCCTGGAAATCTCAGAGATAAAAAGGAACAATAAATAAAAAATCCATAACTCCTACATATGTTTTCCAATTATGCTAAAATTTTTAGAGTATATTAAAAATATATTTATAAATAACTTTTATGAAGGATAGAATGCGTGAAACTTCTATTTAATGGGACAAAAAAAATGAGAAAATGTTTCAAGGATAGATTTCTTCCTATAAAAGGAGGAGAGATCCTCCTTACCAAATTATTTCATTCCATATCATTACATTGAGGAACTAAGGAGGAGATCTCCACTGAGGGAGGCCTGATGAAAATCACCCCCTTTTATTCTTTTTAATTTTTTAGTTTTCTTTATTTTAGTTTTATTTTAATTTTAATTTAAGTTTTACTTTGATTAATCCATGAATTTGAGTTTCTCCATCCATTCAACAATTCTTTTTCTCAATTATCTTCTTTTAATTACAAGTATTATTATTATTATTAATATTATTAGAATTATTATAATTATCACATTCTTATTTTAAAATTATTTTATTATTTTCCTATCTCCTTTTTTAAAATTTTGTAATTAATAATAATAATATTATTATTATTATTATTTTAATATTACTTATAAATTATATATATATATATCTCCCCATCCATCTACTATTGTGATCTCTTACTCTCGAAAATAAGAGGCTAACTCCGAGGCTTGGCTTAGAGGGAGGTTAAGGGGTTCTTGAATTTACTTTAAAGTTTATTTATGTTTGTGGTAGATTTGAGTAGCATACTTGGGTGAGGTGATTGTGCCCAATGTGGTGACTTCCCCCTATAACATGTAACTAAAACTATTTCTATTTTAGAAAATAAAAATGATTTAGACATGATATTTCATGTTTGGATTATCAAAGTAAAATTAAACAATTAAAGGAAAATGACGATTGAACCTAAGAATGAACCCCAAAACCAAGTTCTTTCTTATTACTCATTCTATCTAGTTATCTTGTTAGTATAAATTAGAATTTCTATTTTTTCATGTCATTATTTAAAAAACCAACAAATATTGTCATGGTTTTCTTTAAAACACTTAAAACCACAAAAATAATTAGAATAGGTGATTTAGATAAGCTAAAAGCATTATATTTGAGGCAGCGTTTTCAGCCCCCGAACTGACGGCGGTGGCCTTCGAGCAGTTTCCTCCCCCTCTGGAGGAGAGACCTCCATCGTGGCGCACAAGAATGGATTTGTCTTTTCTCCCGTTCTCTAACCCAGACTTCCTTCCTCTATTTCCCCAATGTTTCCTGAGCCCTAAGGTTCCAGATCTACACAATGGACGACCTAATCTTCCAATTTCAGTTGTAGAGTATAACGAAGCCTTAGCTCTCCATATTCTAACACTGGTTGCTCAGTTTTCGAAGAGAAGACCCTTAGTTGATCTGTTTGATAGATTTGTGTTCGGTTCCTGGGATTTTCAAGAAAATGCAACGGTTGGATTATTGGATAACAGGAATATCTTGATCCATTTTTCTTCAGAGGGAGACTTGATAAGGGCCTGGTCGAGAGCCCCCCACAACTACAATGGCTCGTGGTTATATCTATACAAATGGTCGTATGATTTTCATATGAGGTGTGATTCACCCTCCATAGTAGTTTGGGTTAGTTTTCTAAATCTCCCTTTACTGTTTCAAAATCCATCGGTTGTTAAAATGCTTGGGAACCTACTGGGGAGATATCTTGCTCTGCTTTCCAGACCATTGCTGTCTGTCATCTGGTTAACCCTCGAGTGTGTGTGAAGGTGGACGCCTCGAGGGCTCCTTTGGACTTCGTGTGGATCACCGTAGGTGAAGCGTTCCAGTTTAAACAACCGGTTGTCTATGAATCATGGGTCTATTATTATCCTACTTGAAAATGGATGGGCCATTCACTAGAGTCATGTAAGAGGGGGGCAAGGGATATTGGCTTTTAGAGGAATGTGAGCAACTGTGATCATAGATTTTCTGAGAATAACATGGTGGTGAACTCGTTGGTGGAAGAACTTGGTGGGGAACCCTGCAATAGATCCCTTGAAGGAAGTGATTTATTAGGCATTTCTGGAGTTTTCCATAATGATGGTGTGGTCCTAGATGAACAAGATGTAGGTGTTAATTCAATTGGCTCGGGTCCACTGATCACATGCTCTAGAAATCAGGTGAGGCCGGTGCAGCCACTTGCTCTGCCTCCTGGGCCGAAAGTCCATGATGTCTATTGCAAATTTTTAAGTGACCTAAATGGAGTGAGCATGACAGAAGTAGTTCCGATTGGGAATGAAACTAGCAGGTCCGACCAAGATAGCCTTGTAGGTGTTTCTCAATCTGGTCTCAACAAGGAAGTTTCTATGGTGCAAGCATATTGTGCAAACCATGAGGTGAATTTAGAGGACACTAATAGACAGCCTCAGTTCATGGGGCGTGGCTTCTTACAGGCCAGCCATGCTGAGGTAGTTGGCTGAACATTGGTTGCTAAGGGGGATAGCTTGGGTACACAGAATAACCATTTGGGTGGAAGTGGTTCTACACCTGGAAGGGAGTTACAAATGGTGGGTGAGAGAAGGGGTCTGGGCTTGATTCAGAACTCAATTCCCCTATGTAATATATTCGAAGGTCTATCAGAGGATAATGTGAATTGTGAACAAATTACCCCAGGTGAGGGAAATGGGGTTGTCATGAAGGAATATAATAGGAGTGAACTAGGCCATTTGGTTGATGAGGTCTCAATTTTAAATAACAACATGAGTTTCAAAAAGAAGAAGGGGAATAAGGACTACTCCTCACTACCCCCACCTTTGGAGACCCGATCAAAAAAGAATTTGAATGACAAGAAGATGGGAATGGAGTCTCTGCAACATCACGGGCCAGGAGAAAAGGAGGAAGACTTGATTCTCCTATTTATCTTTGAAGAAGAAGTTATTAAGGAGGTCTTGATGTTCAACGCATCAGAGGAGGAGGTATCCAAAATGATGGGAAGGACACTAGAGGTGTATCTCAATGAGAAAAACTATCATGGATTGACAATGAGGACTCAATTCTGGTTGGGGGTTTTAACAGAGGGGAAATCAGTGTTGAGGAGTACATTAAGACCTGGGATCAACTTGCTTTTGAGTTTGAGAAGAGGATGATGGAGGTTGCCGACCTTCAAGTTTCATCTTTATCCTGGAAACTTTTTAGGGAGAGCAATTCAGGTAATATTAAGTTTCTCTTTAATGATTCAGTTTAAACTGGTTGTCTTGGTCAGACAATTTGAGAGGTTTGTTTGTGCGCGTTGTGTTGTATTTTGGTTATTCTTGTTGTCTGCCTTTGTTTGGAGGTTTGGTTCTTGTTTCCATCTCTCTACTTAGACCTATGTTGGAAGGGTATCAGAGCGCAAAGTCTTCACCAGTGTGGGCATTTTGGATTGGGAGGCTTGAGAGGGTATGGATATTCCATTAGTAACATGCCCATGCATTCTGTAGGTAATTCTTGCTAAAGGGTCCTGTGTTGGTGAAGGCATCTTATCATGGCATATTTGTTGTGGTGAGGTAGGTCCGGTAGTTGGTTCTGGTTCTTCTTTTCTTCTTGTGTTGTTCTATTTTGTTTAGACCATTTTTGTGGTTTCTTATATTTTCCTTAAAAGTGTTTTGATAATAAAAAAGTAATTTTCAGTCAGGTGATTTAGATAAAGTAGGTGAACTAAATTGAGAAGGATCCTCTAGTGATATGACACTGGTCAGCCTCTGTTTTGCACTAGGAAAAATATAATTCCTTTTGACCACGCCCCGCAACATGCATGCATCAATAATTCTAAGAACACCTATCACATTATGAAAATCATATATATTTGTTCCAAATGGTCATAAAACATTCACACTTTCATAACTCATGGAATGTAAATTTATTTCATATACATTTTATCATTTTATCATAGTATAACCCACAAAATTGAAACAAGTTTTTAAAGGATTTCATCATAACTTAATTAACCTATGGTAATTAAATGGGTTTCTTTGAATCATCCTTAACTTATCATCATAATAATAAATAAAAATAATTAAATTAGATGGTATCATTGGATCATATCCATATTAAATCATATGTAACATCAAAGTATGTTATAATAAATGAAAAATTCCTTAGAATTATCTTGAGAAAAATACTTTTTTCACCTTGAAATAACTTTCTAAAAATATAAAAATTTCCAAAATATCAATGAAAATATTTTCCTTAAAAATAACCTTGTAAACTTATAAATTAATCTTCAAAGTATTTAGTGGTATGATGGTGGAAAATTTCATTCATTCAATGTACGTTAAAATAAATACTCCTTTGAATTTTTTAGTAAAAAGTCAAAAGTACCAAATTTTAAAAATGACATTAAGATTCATTTTAATTTTTTTTAAAATTAAATAATGTTTAAAAATGATGTTAAAAAATAATAAATTAATATAAAAATATATTTCATTTATAAAACATGGATATGGAAGAAAAAGAATTTTTGACCGAAGAGAGAAATAAAGTCATTTTTCATTAAAAATATTATTTCGGTCTCTTAAGTACTTAAAGTGAGAAAAATGAAAGTAAAATATTTATTATCAATAAATAACCAAGGGAGAATAAAATTAATTATATTATTGATATATATTCTATGAAATTTGATCATGAGAAACTTAATCTTAAATAATCTAGATAAATAATGAGATTGTGACATAAATTCCTTACCAGTTTGGTAGCTTTCAAATAAAATTATCATGAAAGATATAACAATAGATGGATATTTAAATACCAAAATTTTCATGAGAATATAATTAAATAAATTCATGTTAATTATATACACTATATAAAATAAACAAGTGATGAATATGGAATGTTCCTCACATAAATAAAAGTGAGATGAAAATCCCTTATATCAAGTTCAACTTTCTTTGAAAGTAATCTAACATATTATAAAATAAATTTAAATTTATTATAATTATATACCATCATAATTTTTATACTTATAATATAATATAAAAACCACTTATAACATTTCAATACCCATTTATTAATAATTCCCTGTTAAAATCATTGTTTCCAAGTGTTAACTATTTCATTTTTCATGATAATTTTGGTTCGATAGTCACAGTCCTTGTACTTTGATCATGTTTCCATCATATATATAATTTTAGAAATGAAATAAATATCATATAGATTAATTATATATATATATATTAATTGATAAATGGTAGATATATAAAAATGAATTACACCGTTTATGGAGATGGAATGTCGTGTGTACACATGAACGCTATTTTCACTTTTTGACAGATAGAACAAAAGAAAGTTAAATAATACATCACATTTAAAGAATAATTATTATATCATATATATCATATATATTATATTTATTAATTAAATATATCCTTATTACTATCCATGTAAAGTATAACTGAATAAAATCACATCGCTTTGTGGAGGTGGTAGTCAACATGTACACACGAGAGACGTTATCATTTTCCAATGGATTGGAAGGTAAGAAGGTAGATATTATATTATAATTTTATAAGAATAATTATGTAATAAATATAATTTTTAAACATTAAACCCATCATAATAACATTCCCTAAAATTTGGCGATGGAAAATGAATTGTATCCCTATACGGTGGTGGTAGCCCCCACGTACCCATGAACCACACTTTCACTTATCATTTGATGGAATAAAGGGTGGATACTACTGGTTATATAATAATAATAATATTTTATTATATTTATTATATTAGATATAATATTGTATGATGAATACCATAAATTTTGTTGAGGTAGAAGAAGAAATAAATTGAAAGAATCATGGTAAGAAGATTACCTCTTCCTCGATCGACCTCCTTTAGATCCCTTCTTAAGGACCCTTGAAATGGTATTTCAAGAATAAAAAAACATATAATTCATGGATTGAAAATTTGGCTCAATGTGGTGTAAATAAAATAAAGGAGGGGTGTTCTTTTATATGTGGGGGAGAGGATACACTTGGAATTTCTTAAATGAATAAAATATAATAAAATCATACTCAAGACAAAAGATTCCAAATGGGAAATTTTTTTAAAGGTGGGATAGGATGAGGTTTGAATATGGTAATACAATAGGATTTATAAAATTCTAAATTTCACTTTCACACTTATCACTTGGTTAACCCCCTCGTAAACACATTTTAACATTAAACACAATGACAAATTTTAAATGTTTTCCTTATTAATTATGACAAAAAATGAAAGTTTAATAATTATAAAATTTTTATATGGTGATTAAAAATATTTAATAAATTTTATCAAATTAAATCTCAAAAATTTTCATATTTTTTTGAAAATAAACTCACAAAATGCGATGAAAAGATGACATTTATGGAAAAAAATATTTTCTTATGTACACAAAGTTTTTATAAAAAAATACACTTAAAATTAAATCCAATGAAAATAATTATATTTTTTTAATTATATAAATTAACTAATTTAATTTTTAAAACCAATTTAAAAAAAATGTAACTTTGTAACACTTTAAATGAAAATAATGTTTTCAATAAAAATCAACATTTTCACTATTCACCGCACATTTAATCTTTTAAAAAAAATTCTAAAAAATTCACTATAAGATAATTTTAACATTAAGATTTGAAAAATAAAGTTTATTATTTCAAATATTTTTTCTAAAAGTTTCAAAACTTAATTATATTATTTTCTCACAAAAATAAATAAAAAACATTTTGAGGAAAAATGTATTTTTGAAACATATAATTACTCTATTAAAGATTGAGTACTTATTTATCAATATATTTGATATATTTAAAACCTTTATAAGTATTTTTTAAATTTTTATTATAACTATTAGTACCTATAATTTAATGGATAGGTTATAATGGTATACTATATTACTATTCATTTAGACTCAAGGTTTAATGTATAATAAACTATCAAAGAAACTGATTTTTTTAAAGAGAAATATAACATAAAATATAATAGTGTTACATAATGTGCTTAGTAGAGTCTATTATTATTATGAAAAATCATGTATATCCCTATCCTTAACCCATATAGGTTAAGTCTCCTACCACTATCCTTAAAGGGATATGTTTCCTTTATAAAAACATGATTGGCATTGACTAAATGATAATTTTCTTAGTGGCTTGGATTATTAACTGAGATACACCTAGTGTTTTATGCTTGTTTTTAGATAAATTCAGTTTTTAACAAACTACATTCAACAAACACTTGTGGTTGTGTCCTAATATATTCTTATCATGTTATAATTAATATGATATCCATTAGACAATATAGTTGCTTTATGGTTAGTTGTTTCAATACTATTTTCAAAACATGTCTTGGAATAAATTTTGGAAGATCTTCATAATATATAATACTCATCATTGATATTCCTTTTACTACCATCATTATATTGACCTATTTAAGGAATTGTGAGTTTATGCATACCTTTACTCAAAATGTATGATCAATGATCTATTATATAAGATGTTTTTTTTTCCAAAAAGCCAGATTGGAGATTCATATATCATTATCAGGTAAACTCATTTACTTCACCGAGAATTTATAAAATTTCATAATGGATTATCATTAAGTATATAAATTTTTTAGTTTCACTTTGAAATATTTCATTATACATAGTTGAAATAACTCTGTAATTTTTATTTCATACATTTATATTTAAATGTTTCTTAGTCTAAAACACAAGTTTGTTATTTACTTAATATTTTTACCTCCAAATAGTCTAAACATTACACCAGGTATATCACAACATATATTTTGACTAAGAATTATGTTTCCATAACTGGGTATGAGTCTTAAATTTATATTAACAATTCATTTGAATGTATATTTCTGATTCAAGAGTTATTGAACAGATAGTTTATTATAAGGTTACATAGAAAAATTTATTCCAAAATGTAAAATAATTTATTATTGTGTCATATAGAAACTATGATAAATATTTTAGTAGCACTCATAAAAACCTAAATTAATCCATTTTATCAATCAAAAGTAGTCATCTCCCCTTGGTTAACATAGGACTATGAATTTCATAGCTCATTTTGAGTTCACTTCTATTCATTCTCATTTCTTGTATTTAAATAAATGTATGTTGTAATCACATTGTATTTTAATATTAAAGTGATGAATTGAAACTTTATGAATATACTTGAAGTATATACAACTAATTTCTTCTTTAATTCATTGAAATTTCTATCTTAGTTTATATTATTTCCACATAAGAATAAGATAGACTCATGTTCATTCTTCTACCTCTGAAACCTTTTTCTCTTTTAAGTACACTGTAAAGGATCATTTTGATTTATATTATCCTTGGGATCTTCAGCCCTATATTTCATGATTTTAACCACAATGGGTGGAGAAATTTGTTTAATCTAATTCTTATCCTCTTAGTTAAGTACGAGCAAAATATTAATTAGTGACTTATCCATTTCATTTATCCAGTATCGAGGGAATAAGTAAAACCTTGGTGGTAAGGATAGTAAAATATGATTAATGTATAATTTATTATCTTATTAGAAGAAAAATTTCACTAACTGATCAATATAACCCATCAATCTGAAACCATTATCAATAGCTATATTCCCCTCTTATAGTTTACACTAATATTATGCATTGGAAACCTTATTTATTTCAAGCCTTTCCTTATATTTATTAAGAAAATGAATATGAGATATTATGGGGGTAATAATCCATGTAATTTTTTATATCATCAAATCCCTAGACATAGTTGAAAATATAATACAATTTACACAAGAAACATACTCTACATATCTTTGATTGACATCCTTTTTCATGTTATCTCACCTACTAGGGTGGTAGAATATGAATAGTGTATTCTAACACATAATACACATTTTCAAATAATAATTCAACACATTAATGATTTTACTATATATATTTGTTAATTTGTTGGACATAAATTTAGTTAAGTAATTATTATGGTGGTTTTGATTGTTTCATTTTCCATTCACCCTAAAATAATAAAAGGAAGATTTTAGAGTTATCTTGATTACCAACTATGTGAGACATAATAATTTTAATCTTATTAAGTCACCCACTATTTTATCATGTCTCAATAGCGATCACAATTAAACTCAAAATGTCCCATCACTTTATAAATTTTAGTGGAAAGGATTCATATGCACCTTCTCATAACCCAATCAAGGGATTGGACAATTACTCAATGGTATTTAGGTAGGCAAGTCTTTTCCAAATTCATACTTGCATCTCTTTGATCCATTGAGTGGAATACTAAATCCAAAATCCTAGTTTTGGGTTTACTAAATAATTTCCTCCAAGTTATATCAAGTCTAGAAATGGTTACTTCCCCTGATGTAAAATGGTTTGGTTAAAACAAAACTTTCATAAGAAAATCCCCAATAAATGTTAGTATTTCTAAAAGGGTTGGTCAAACACATAGTTCTATGGTTTTATTCTTAATAAATTTATGGAATACATAGTTGGACTTAATATTATATTGATGGATTTTATTTATTATATATAAATATTTCTTATTTTATCCTTTACACATCTTGTTACTATTAAGTGGATTTACATAAAGTATTTACCATGTTCTAATTAAACATTTACACATAATCCATTTTATTTTAATTCCATTTTCAAATATTATTCCATTTATTTATTTTATCATGGTCTTGCATCCATAAAATAAATAATTCAAAATCATAAAATAAAACAAATAATTAAACTACATGATCATGAGCTTTACCTAATGTTTGATTTATTGAGAAAGAGATAAATCTACATATTAACTTAGGGAAAACTCTTTATGCTGGTCTTGGAATGAGTTATAGCATCCCATATTTCTATTAATGTATTTACTGTGTTGGTTTCACCACAGTTACATATTGAAAAATCTACACCTTGGCTCTTCCTTAAACTAGATCCATGTGTAACGCCCCAACCCAGGTACCACTAAACCTAGTGGATCAAGTTGGTTCTTTATGTGACCTTAGTGCACATCCTCATACTATAGAGGCTCTCAACTAGAAATGAGGGTCTAATGAAACATGTGGGGAGACTATACCCTATTTATTAGAGTAATCCAAAATAGATAAAATAAAATATAAAGGAAACAATATAAATAATAAACAAGAATCACAGATTCATTTCCCAAAATCGGGTACATGCCCACAACCAAAAGTAAATATAAAATGTCATGTCATATATTTCCAGGTGTAAATAAAAAAAATCCCAAAATAAATAAAAACATAATAATCCCCAAAATAATACCCAAAACCAATTGTGGTTCCCTCATCTATGCACATCCCAAGCCTAGATCAACCATATAAGATAGGACTTTTTACCTTATCCTGACCTAAAACCATGAAGTCTTCTCGGTTACACAATGGAGGCCTGAGTTGGGTGTGATTACAAATCTTTAGGCCACCACCAACGGTGTCTACAAAATATCTAGTTTAAAAAATAGTGAATGACTGAGAATAATAAACCAATAAGGGAACATATTTGACAAAAAAGTTCTATCATTTGACAATACTAAGATTAAAAACATTTTCCATTAGTTCCAAGTGTTACCCATATTCATCAAATTAACTTCATCCTATGCCTTTTAAATAAAAATGATTAATGGGAGTCAGGTAATATATATCACATGGATGATAATTTCATAAAATAATACACAAATCTCTTACTTCTGAGCCTCAGTCTAGATAATCATATCAAAAGAATTCCTCAAGGGAATAGAGCCTTAGTCCGATACCGTAACCCATGAAATATAGGGGTGGAACCTAGATCCTCAGTCTATCCTCAACCATGGAGAGGCTCCATAGTCCAATCCCCTACACCTTCCACTTATTCATGTTCTTATTCTTTTTAAACCATTTAAAACATTTAATATTTACATAACATAACCCATTTAACACATTCAAGATTCACCAACTGCCTCCTTATGTCATATTAACAACTAATCAAAATTAACATTGGTTTCATTTCATAACCCTTTATTACATTCCAACAATAATTATCATTTGATCTATCCCATGAACCCTTAAATTTAACCATTAAAAACTAAATTCTAAACTCAAGGAAGAGGCACTACCCATGAGTATCCTTTGGCCTAACCAAATCAACCTCAACAGATCCAACAAGGATTATGAGGGGTTCAATTTATTATTCAATTAACCAATTTAACATTCTTACCAAGGAGACAAAACATATATCAAGAAGATACCACAACACAACTATACAAACTTAAATTATGGCATTAAGAGTATGGGATAAACTTTTAGCCCCCTTACCTCAAGTTTATAGATGAATGCTCACTTAAACTTATCTCTTTATTCAAACTAAAACACCCTTTAAATCCATAATATAGAAATATACTTGAAAAGGTATAATTAGGGCTTCATAAGGAGAAGAAAAACTACACAATCCCCTAACTATAAAATATAAGTAATAAGAGTTTTAGACTCAACCAAATCTCCTATCTTCACCAAACGATACTCCAAACAATTTATAATTAAGGAAGAACCGTCTATTGGATGTTTGGGAGGGTTTGTTTTATCACCAAGTATGGTGTAGAAAGAATGAGGGTGAAATTTGGGTGAGGTTCATAAATCCTGGGGGGGGGGGATGGTAAAACCTTCATTTTTAATGTCCCTCATGGTTGGCCAAACCATACGCTAACATTGTGTCTCCCTCTATCCAATAGGATACTGGGTCACAATGTCTCATGGGAAGACCTCATGTTTTAACATACCCTTTGGTGGTAATGGGAGATGTCTCTATCCAAGCTTGCATGGTTTATCCCCCACCATGCATGGTTTTACCAACCATGAACCACCCCTCTCCAAAGTGCATAATTATGGAGAACAGTTAACACTAACTATGCGACAACCATGAAACCTACAATGGATGGCCTCTTTTCCTCATATTTCATATCCCAAAACCTAGGATAACATAAAGTATCTTCATATTATTGGGAAAATTTCATTAACCATTAAAAGGGAGTTAATTTTTTTTTTAAAAGAGTGCACCTAATTAGAAGTTCAGGATCTTACACCATGGACCTTCAAATACTCATTTTATTACATATGTTTTATAACTCACACATAGGTTAGAGATAAAAAAATATTGTTTAATGGTTATTAAATAATATAAACTTATATATTCATATCCTACATAATACATGGGGGAGAGATGACACACAATACCTCATATTTAATTTAATAATAAATAATTGAAAACCCTTATAATAAAATCTAATTAAACATAACAAACACACATATGTTTGGTCAAATCTCATGATTGATCATACACATGGAACAACTATAAATTTAATACATCTAACTATCATTCATTTTTATTTTTATTCAATAATATAAAACATGCATGAATTAATATTATTAATTATGTTATTAATAAATTAATTAATTTTATCTTATTCTATCCAATTTTCTTTGATATTCCCATAATATATGATTTTAAATAAAACAATAAATTAATTTTATATGAAATTTATTAAAATAGTACACAGCTTTTTACTTAGAAGAAACTCAGTAAGAACCAATCTGAACTACTCTATATATATTAAGATCACATACAATCTTATCATGTGGTATTTAACACTCACATTTTATCACATAATTACATAGAATTCATGAGTCCCTTAAATGAAATATGAAACACATGTGAATTATCATAGCATGCGATGCTCCTAAATGTTCATAGAGTAGTCAATGTATTGTGAATATACATTGTATATAGTTAAAATTTTATACAAAAATCAATTAAGAATTTAATATAATATAAAACCGATCATATAGTGTGTATGAGTCAAATTAATGACACAAAAACACATAATGATGAGGTTTATAGAGTAATAAATTAAATTTAATTTTTTTTCATAAATGGGTAAATTACATGACGTGTACTTTTCTTTGCAGGATGTTCGTAGTAAACTCCTTAGAACTTAGAATGTACTTTCCATATACATAAATGAGGTACATGACATGTAGAAATGTTAAAAAATGTGTACATATCATTTCATGACTTCTAGATTATATTCATTGTGTATTAAATACATGAGGTGTACCAATTACACAATTCATCTTGACCTCATGTTTTCCAGTACAAAAACATGTGGACTACATGGTGTGTGATCAATCTACACAATGTGTAGTCTAAAAAAATCATGCGCCAAACTAGCTGGTCAACATGCAGTGCATTTAACGCATGTGATGTGTATTCATTACATGATGACCCAAAGTTCACACGTGTATCCTGATGCAATGAACTAGGATACACGATGAGTGAAAAAGAAGTACACACTTTGTAACCATGTGTTATCCAACTCTAATTATTTCCACCTCCAAATGAGATCTTAAAATTAAATATTAATTAATTATTAACTGATATCAGTTATGAGAGAAAGAAATAAAGAATAGGTATAATATATCATGATGGCCAGATAATGAAAAAAAACTTGAAAGGAAATTTAACTTTTTTTACTCTGTAATGATCAATAATAAAATAAATAATAAAAATTTGACCATGGACACTCTCATACCACTTGATGGTTACAAGTGAAATGAAAGTGTATGTTGGGCCAATGAAAAACTTATATTATGTTAGAATTTACGGATCATTCATATATTATAAAATATGTAAACATCATGACCAATTTTTTTCCAAATAATATTGAAAAACAGTCATTGGAATTAAGATAATATATTTTCAAATAAATTTTATAATTAATTTAATAATAAAAAGAAATACCTCAATCTTGAGATATTTCTTAAATGTAGGTTTTGGTCATCTAAAGGTTGTTCAATTTTCTTTTCTTTTCATTTATGAGGATCCAAAGTAGATTCCCTATAGTGGTGATCCACACATGATCCTTTGATCTTGGAATGTTAATGACTGTACTTTGTGTGATATCATAATGATAATGTTCATCTTGTATCGTTACTATGATAAAAACCATGATCTATTATGTCTAGAAGGATTATCTTTTGATCTCTTGGGATTTAGATAAATGGAGGAAGAGATAATCTCTCAAAATTGAGAGAAAACCCTAGAGATTTTCTCTATTGGGAGGGAGTTCTCTTGGAAGGATAATGTTGTGCACAACAACCAACTAGTTAAAATTCTCATAATAGTAAATTTATAGACCTAAGGTTAGGGTTTCATATTAATTAATTTCACAAAGGCTCTTAATGATATGTTAAACCTAAAAGGAATCCCATTCTATGTAAAATAATAATATCATCATTTTATTCCATAGTGTGTGCTAACTGGCACAATGATAAATATTATTTTATAGTCTTGAAAATTAATGTTAATCATTGGATCTAGAATTTGTCGTCTTGTGATCCTTATCATTTATCGAGTACTTGAATAAATATATTATTATTTAATATTTATTTATTTATTCAATAAGTAAATATTCTACTCATAAACCAGTGAATAAATATTTATTCAGTCATTCACTAAATAAATATTCCACTCACAAACGAGTGAATAAATAATTATTTAATGTTCACATAAATAAATATATTATTTATTTATTAAATAAATATATTATTTATTTATTAAATAAATATTTATTTATTATTGTGAAAATAATAAGAAATAAATAAATATTATATAACCAAATAATGAAAAATTTAATTTGAGAATAAATATTTATTTAATATGTGCAATCATTTAATAAATATTGAATTAATATTAATTCTTGGTTTGGAGAATAATATTTATTCGAATTGTTAAATACAATTAATATTTAACTGAGATCAATGGAGACAATTTTTGTGAAACCCTCTAGGCCTATTACTTAGTGTCATTGGGAGAGCTTCCCTAAAGTACAATATTATTGACTAGAAATAGGCCAAGACACCCATAGAGGAAGAAGGTATATCATAATGGAAACAACCACATATGCAGGCTCACTATGTAATATAATCACAGTGTCATGATATCTCATCAAGTAGGTTGAATTATTATGTCATCAACATTAATTATTTATATATATTTATTTTATTATCCATAAGGAACATGTCTACGTCACTATGGACATGGAATTTATTTTAATGGTTTTATTCCAATCAAAGGGTTGTGATATTAACATCCATAAATGGAAATAAAAATCCTTCCTTGAATTATTCGTTAATTACATACTGATCATGGAATAGAAAACATATCCCACTTAGAATGAACATAGATCATCAAGGGTTTTGGAAATAATTCTAAGTATCTGAGTCATGATATGTATTAATAATAATCTTAAAGTCTAAGAACCATTAAACATTCGCACAGTTTAGAATATCTAATGAAATGAAAACATATGGAACTCTTACTGGAAGGTCTCTCCTCATAATATCCCATATTGGATATCTCGAAGTGTGAAATTTATGAGATAAAACCTCATACTCTTATGAACACTCAAAAATTAGATTCAAAAAAATATTTTCCCTATCATAGGTTGTGATCCTAACTGTATTAAGAATATTTAAGAGATATCATCATAACATCTCAAGGTTCTCATTATAGTAGGGAACTGCTATGAACTATTTTTTGATGTAAAAAATACCCTATTAAATTATAACATTAATTTTATGTATAATAATAATAAATATGTGATAAGGTATTTATTAATATTCAAATTCATAAATATACAAGAAATATAAGGTACAATGTAGTTGGTTCTAGGGAACCAACTCCAACAATTCTGTCAAATGATAAATTGTAATAATATTTTGTCTGTTCATTAGGAATACATGAATACAATTAAGGAAAAGTAAAAGAGTCTAAAAAAATACTCAAATCATAATTCTATAGGATAAGTATGTTCTTATATCTTTAAATCATAGTAAAATATTTTTGTTAAAAGAAAAAAATTCTTAAAAATAATAATGGTTAATTAAAATATGACTTTAAAAAATAACAAAAAGTTAATGATGCATTTATTAAGATGTTGGGATCAAATATACCTATAAGGTAAAAAATTATTTTGATATCACAATAGGAATCTGAATAATAAATATAGGAATTATTTTTCAGATAACTCTAATAATATTAAAATAATTAAATATCTTATATATAAGTTATATTGGAATCTAGAACATGGTCTTAGATGATTTCCAAGAAAACATATCCATTTTTTATATACCCTAGAGATATATTTTTTTCAAATAGAATGTAATGTGAAGTTAATGAATCTTTTAGACAAGTATGAGTATTATATGATTTGATTGATAACTTCTATAGAACTAATATAATCTATGTACTAAGAGCATAAAAGGTAAAATATTTTATAAGTTAGGTATTTATAGATAACCAATAATATTTTATAGTACTTTTATGGTGTATTTATTTGTAATATTATGGGTTATTACTCTAGTTTTGAAAGTTTTCTAAAAGTGGAAGGTGGAAATTTTTCCTTTGGAGACAAAAATAAAATAAAATAATTAGTCTTGTATAAAATATCTTAGCCTTAATATCTAATTTTTTATTTTTAAAGGACTGAAGTATAAAATTTGTTAGAATTTTTCAATAATTTTATGATTTTTATCATGTTATGTTTGATAATTATGAATGAAAAATTTAATACCCTACCTGGTTGACCTGTACAGTAACTGATTCGGACAACCATGTGACCTCAGGTGTTCCTCCCCATATGGTAGAGGCTACCAACAAGTAGTGAGGACCTAGAAAACCACATGGGAAGACTATATCCTTTAGCATTATCATAAAAATAAAATAAAATAAAATAAACCACTATAACCATATAAAAATTATAACACATCAAATAGAACCATAGTAGAAAGAAAACCATAGATAAATAAACAACTCCATGATATAAGAAAATGTATATATATGACATGCAACCATAAATCTATGAAATATCACATGATGGATCAATCATATATTGTATATAAATAAAACTATAATAAAACAAAATATACTTCACCACTTTCATAGACTTCACCACAGACCTATCTCTAAATCCCCATTAATCCCTTCCAGGTGAATGAGTTATCATTGTAAAGATAAGCATAATCATAACATCAACCTAACCTTTTTGTATGATTTGTAACCCTAGGAATTGTTTCAACTAAATTCTAATAACTCAATATCAAATTCATTATACTCAACTATGCATAAAACATAGCATCTAGTGACCCACTATTCCAACTACTATTTTAAAACAAAAAAAATCCATGCACTATAACACCAACTCTATCCATAACTTCACGATTATTCTCATATACCAATGAAATTAATGAATAATTCATAAATTACATACACAATTGTATTAAATTATTGATCCAAACAAAACCATCACCATCCTGGTGATACACTCAAGTGACTCTAATATATCTAGACCTCAACTCACAGAATCATGTTAGAGAACTAATCCAATTCATGAAGCCTCTATTTATTGAAAATTCCATAAAACTATCTATGAGAACTGATATTCTACAAAACTAATCTCTTAAACATTAATTTTCTTAAAATAATCACCCATTTGTTTCACTAGATATAAAAATTGAAACTCGCATCTATTAGCTACTGAACACATTTACTCTATATAATCTTCACATATCTTTACATGAATTTGGGTATTTCTTCCTTATGCAATATGTCTAGGCCTCCTTCTTCGAATCACCATTATTAGCCCCCAACCACATTTAGGATGATTTTATAAAACACATCACCACAAATTTTCATCAAAATACCCCCTAAATAGGGTTTGTATACTTAATCATCTGATAATATGCTCCCCACTATAGTATTTACATTATTCTATATCAATGAGTTTGATTATGATTAAACTAGAATGTTAATACTCATTAAAACCATTCGATATATCTTTATAGACCCATCCTATGAGCGTTGACCTTGAATCTATGAAATCGTAGTGCTTCATGCTACCCTATCCTAATCCCATCAAAGATAAATTTCTATACAAACCAAATATTGATGGATGTTCTCAAAACCAATGAAATCACTCACTATCACCCAAATATCACATTCCTACTCACTACATACCATATATATTTACCACAATAAATTCACAATATCATTATAGATTAACTCACCATACTTAATACACCCTCTAAATTCATCAACAAGACCACCGAGTAACTCAACCCTTCAGTTCATCACCACCATTCAAATAGTTTATACAAAACATTTTACACTCTTTAAAATGTCACATTTCATTACTTACCAAATTTAGATACCTACATTAATCCATGATCATCATAACACTCTAGTAATTATAGTTTCACACTATGGAAAGATCATCTCCTACACAGGTTATACATAAGTCCACCAAATGTTACTAATCAATCCATACTTAAATTTTTGTAAATAAATATTTTCTCAACTATCATACCATGATGAATTATTAGTCTAACTCCCACATAATTTTTTCAATCAAATCATGGTGTCTCAATCCTTTCTAAGAGGTATCTTATACCAAATCACAACTCTAGTGTGATCATTCATTGAATTTTATCAGAATCCTATGACCTAGATCCACGTAGTTATGGAATCTAAGGATTCCTGGACTCCATCCCAATATATAGGCCCTTATCAAGGTGTTACATCCCATTATAGTGTCAAAGTAACTGAACACCATTCTCAATTCATCTTAACCCCCAAACTTAGAAGGCACTCATGCAACCATTATGCATCGACAAACACCATTGTTATATACCCCTCTAATTCACATGACTCTCATACTTAATATCACTACCATGATATTTTATAAAACTTTTTTAGTTAGCATATCCCATATGCTATAAAAGAATTATTATGGCTATTTGATCATTAATATCATAATATAGGGAAATTATTATGCCACACTATCATACATACCTCATATATCGAGTAAATTATCACTCTTTTTTTACCAAGGGAAGAGAGTATCCAATGAATAAATCAATATGGTGCATAATTTACCATATGGTCAAATTAATTCACATCAATGAAATCATACAACCCAAAGCTACCATTCTGAATAATCCATCTCATCACATTAAGAGTCATATCTCAAAAATACTAGGATCGTAATCTTAATCAACAGTTTAGCATGACTCACTTGTATTTTAGTTAAATAATTGTATAAATAATCACCCATTATTCCATGTACATATGGATTGAGTTACCCACCATGCCTAAACCAATACATGATCACACACCACTCACGCATCATTCATTTAATGTGAGGAATATAAATATGATTACTATATATAAGGAATCCATATTCCAGGAAATCGCCTATCTATTAGTTACCCTCATAACTTCAAAACCCATCCTAGGAAAAAATTAAAAAAGTTCCCTTCTACCCTACTAAGATAATGAAATAAAAAATACATTAAGTTTTATATCATAATCACTAGACTCTTCACATAGTCTATAATCCACATTCCATAAAGGTTAAATCTTATGAAGTATCCCCCATGATTCATTCTCAAATATCTCAAGGTAACTCACCTACCATGGTCCAGTACTAGGGATCTCATTGATATTGGTTATACCTATATGTGATACCTAGGAATGGGTTGATACACTGGGGGGGGGGGGTGAATCAATGGTTCTCTTTTTACAATATCATTTAACTTTAAGTTAACCTCTTCAACTTATTAAGGTTATGATCCATTAATGTGAAAAGAAACACTCTCACTACATGTAGTAAAATAAACAATAAAGTAAAGTACACAAAATTTTTAAAAGCTTTAACCCTAGTGAGAAATACAACTCCTTGTTGTGATCATAACTTATGATTAAAATATTTCCCAATATTATCAAACAATAATTACAATGGAATGGGAAGGGATAAATATTTACCCAACTATGCATCCTACACATAAATTCTCCTGATATAAGTTTATACCGGTTTCCACCAGTTTATAATAGTTGTCTTATCTTCTCTACCTCTTGAATTGAAAAGAATATTTTTCTCACATGTTTCAACCTCTAGATATTTTTTGTTTGGAACTTTTTTTAGGTAAACTCCACTTTATGAGCCCATTATTTCTATGGATTATAGTTAGATTCTAAGTCTTCTCCTCCACTCAAAAATGAAAATATCATCAGTGAAAATTATATCCTCATCAACACAATTTTACTAATTGATGTTACACAACTTAAAAAACTAGAATTTATCTGATAAATTTATGGAATTCATGGGATCTAATTTGAACAAATTTTCACTTCAAGTCTTCATTAAACAAACTTTAATATCTTATAATAATATCAAAGTTTTACTTTTTCAAATATTCTATAAAACTCGACATCTACAATCTTAAACTTATCCATATATCTTAGTTATAATTCTGAAATTTCCTTCTTGAATATTAAAATTTGAATATATATCTTAGAATCTTCACAATTGATGTAACTTTATATTAATTACATGAAGATACTCAAAACCTTCATGTGAATGTAATTTTGGTGAAAATAATTTTTGTTAATTTACTTATGATGGCTTTAATTTAGGTGAACACATTTCTTTTGAACTTACTTCTTGTGAACTTAATTCAGGTGAAAATACCTTATGTGAAAATAATTCATGTAAACTTACTTCTGGTAAACATACTTCTGGTGAACATAATTCCTATGAATTCAATTCTTGTTGCTTTACTTTAGGTGAACACACTTCCAATGATCATACTTTTGGTAAATATACATCAGGTGAACATACTTTAGGTGACAATAATTTAGGTGAACATATTTTTTGTGAAATTACTTCAAGTTAATGTAATTTAGGTGAACATATTTTAGGTTAATATAATTTAGGTGAGCTTACATTAGGTGGAAATAATTAAGGTGAAGTTACATCAGGTTAAAATTATTTAGGTTAATATATACTTTAAGTGATCTTACTTTATGGGAACCCAAATTTATCTCAAATCATCCTCCAGCATCCTTCATCACTTTGAGTAGATTGAATCACTATTGTTCTTTCACCAAGGTGATGTACTTCCATTTATTTAACAATAAAACATCATATGACTCCTTTAACCAGAGTTCCCTTCAATATAATTTTAACTTTTAATACCTCCAAAAAAAATTTAGTTAACTAATAGGAACCTCCATACTCAACTCTTTAAATTTTCAAACATTACATCTCAACTCAAAAACATTCTCTCAAATGGTTTTGAAAACAAATTGAAAACCTTTAAAGACCAAGGGGAACTTCAATCTCCCCCATTGGATTTATTGGCAACATAAATACTGTGATACATTTTCATTTCATCTAACTACATCCTTTTCTCAAGAAGAAAAATCCTGACACCACATGTATAAAGAATGAAATCTTTTTTTAGATAAGTCTACCTCTTTGTGATAATAAAATTTTGACCAATTTAATTTTATGTACCCACTCTAAATTAATTCACTTAACATTTTCTCACCCTCTTTATGAGAACTCCCACCTTAGATCAAAAAAATAAAAAATATTGTAAAACTACTAATTATGAAAAGAGTTTCACTTCTCCCACCCCTTTTCAACCTAATACAAGGAAAAATGAGGGTGGTCTACAAAACTTATGTTAAGTGGAAGGAGAAGGATGAAAATGAAGTTTTAGATTGAGTTCCTCAAACATTTTACTTATCATAACTTTATTGAAAATATACAAAAAAATTATTCTTTTTTGAAATATGATGAACATTAACTTCCTCAGAAGTAACTGTATCCATGATGGAATGAAACATAATATAAATATGTTTTGATATGGTGTATTGAACTGGTTTCTTTGAGATATCAATTATACCTTGATTATGATAGAAAATTATCAATAGATGTTCAAAATTCACTATCAGGTATTCTAGATGATCTTTCATCCCCATCATTTGAGTTCAAGCATGGGTGGAAGAAACATATTATTATTCTATTTTACTCAAAGGCACTATGTGTTTATTATTACTATGAAATCATAAAAAACATTCTCCTGAAAATAATGTAACTAAATATTTTTATTTATGAACAACAAAATCACCATCCCAATTGGAATCTGTGAATCCATGTAAGTACAACTTATCACATCTTTGATACATCAATCCAAATATTAATGTTCCTTTGATGTACATAAAAATTATTTTAGCATCCATAATGTGGGAATTGTTATGATCACTATGATATTTTACACACAAAGTTATTTATTATAGTATTTATAATCATGGTGTTGTTAGAAAAACTAAAATTTTGATTGACTTCTAAAAATTTGTTTGATTGACACTTTTACCAGATTTATCTTTTCTAAACTTTACTTTAATAGATATGAGAGTAGAAACTACCTTATAATATTCTATTTAGAACATCCTCAATAACACTTTGACTTAATTTTACTATGATAATAATATGTAGTTTTTGTTTTATATAACACGTAGCCCAAGAAAGAAACTCATATTCCAAAACATTAACATTTGAAAGTGTTATTTCATTTATTTTGAGAATTCAATACATGTATATTTATTATCACCAACATATATTACATCATCAATGTAAAAGATTACAATTAGAGTTCCAAAACTTACCTCATTAACATATAATTTTCTATCAACATTTACTTTAAAAATGGTCAATATCTTCAAAAAGCTATCAAGTTTAGAATACCATTCACACAAGGCCTGCATCAACCCAAATAAGTATTTCTTGATTTTATATACCATACTTCCATCCTTATCAAGAATGAATCCCTTTTTTGTTCAATATAAAAATCTTCTTAAACCTAACCATTTAGGACTGTTGATTTTAAATATATTTGATAAACCCTATACTTTAATGGAGTAGAAAACTCCAAAATCATTTAGATAGTCTCAAGTATTTTATCTGGAGAAAACTTTTCAATAAAATTAAAACCTTACACCTATGAGTATCCCTGTAAAATGAAATTTTCTTCATTTTGTAAAACTTACCCCTTTTCATTAAAATTGTTCATGAACACACACTTAGTTATGATGATATTTTTTCCTTTTGTTCTTGAGAATAGTTTCCATGTGTCATTCTTTTCAATATGATATAATTATTAATTTGTTAATTTTATCCATTCCCTATTCTCAACTACTTCTGATACTGACTACAGTTCAATATGAGATATAAGATCTATTTGATTTTATATTCTCAACTTTCTTCATATCTAAATCGGAGCTTTGAAGCTTCAAATGATATTACTAAATTCAACTTGATTTTTTAATGCCCAAGCTTTTATGTTTCTACTTCTAGTAGAATCCTCTTCATAACTAGATTCTTTGAAACATATTTATTTGATATTATGCTTAGAAATTATCTCTTCTTTACCAATGCTTCATAATGATTTTATAATATATTCTATTTCTTCATCAAATTTATAATATCCCATACTTTATATGTAGATATTACTTCAACATTGAAGAATATTTATTACATAACATAAAAAAACCATGCCAGGACCATATAGGTTTTGGGTCTTTAGAAACTGGGAAACAAAAACAACTGGTACATAAAACATACACATTTTCTCCCGATTATTTCTTCATAACTAGACTCCTTTTTGACATATCATACTTAATACCCTTCTTCATGACCTAGGGAAAAGAAATATATTAAAGGGTGATCTCAAATGACCAGTAAGGGTAAATAGAGGAAATATAAATCATATCATTATAATTTTTTTAAAGGTTGGGGACGAAGCCTCATTTATTATTAAATCAAATAAAAGACCTCTTTTAACTAGGTAGAGGGAGACCCATTACATAGCTTGGAGGTCCAGTGGGCATTTAGCCCATTACATGGCCTGTATGCCCAATGTTTTTGGTTCAAATCCCATTTTTTGAATAGTACTACCACATTACTTCCACAGTACTCAGCCACTAATACAGTACCCTACCACCGCTACAGTGCCCGTCGTTGCTACAGTGTCACCACTACTACAGTACGCTACAGTACTGCTATAGTACCTGTGCCCAATGGGTTTTGAACCCCCATTTTTCATGTAGAATTATGGGGTTCTTACCACTAAGACAAACCCCAAAAAAAAAGCATATCATTATAATAAGAACATAAAATTTGAAAATCTTCCTCCAAATCACTTTTTTTTTCATTTTCAAATGCCACTTTTTTGGGTAAGTGGGAACCTCACAAAAAATCTGGATACAATTTCAAACATCACCCTCATAAATCACCAAATAAAAAACTATCCCAAAATACAAATTTAAATTTCAAAATTAAAATTCATACAGGAAACCCCAAACAAAACACAGGTTATGAGCATCCTGAGAAACCCTAAAGATAACCACCACCATTACCTCACTGTCTATCATTACAACACTGTCACCCCCTTCATGTAATCACATCACTAGAGTCATCTTCCTCACTAGCCGCTTCACCGAAGACCAACACCTGCTCACCATCACCACCATCTCATAGATCCTCCCTTGTCATGCCATCATCATTGCTGCTCAATACCACACTAGAACATCAAATCCCCCCATCAATAATATGTCATCGTCCCCCATCAACGGACCACATACCAGCTGTAGATCACCTACAAACATGACTACCTAAAACCAACTTCTATTCCCCAATCAGGACAAAAAAATAAAAACAGACACCGATGAAAGCAGCCATTTACACGCCGTTGAAAATCATCCAATGTAATCCCACACCATTGCTTACACTGAAAACCACCACGGGCAACCGTCGCCTAAACACAAAAAAAGAAAGTGGGACCAAAAAAAAGGGGAAGGGATTGAAACCCTAGGAGGAAGGACCAACTCCAGAGTGCTAGCAAATATTTCATTCGCCAAGCCGCATGCCCAAAACCTCAACGAATCCCGAGATCCAAAACTGACATGGAGAGAATCTTAGGAATGCATGATCAGAGCACATATAAGAAAATGGGAAGAAACTCAGGATGCTAACAAAAAGCAGGGAAGACGACCGAGAGAGAATGAAAGTCACCGCCAGGAGAAAAAGAAAGTGGGAAAAAACCAAAAAGGGAGAGGGACTAAAAACCTTGGAAGAAGTACCGACCCTGATAGCGCATGAAACTATATCATCCACCAAAATTATTTCCCAAAACCTCAACATATCCTATGATCCAAATCCGACAAGGAGATAAGCTAAGGAATGCAAGATTATAGCACTGAGAGGCAGACAAGGAGAAGACCAGAGCACTAGCATAGAGGGGGGAAATGAAGGTGAGAGATAAACAAAAGAATGAGAAAGAATGCCGCCCAAAGCAAGAGATCTGCCACCAGGATCATAATAGCTGAAAAAGTCCATTACTGAACTGAGTTCACTCCTCATTCCAACCCTGTATTACTGAACCAGATTTACTTACCATTCCAGTCATGTATATATCATGAGATAGAAATCTTTACCCAATTAAATGGAGGTATATATAGGTACAACCCATATCATAATGAAACCATTCTTATGTGTACCACAAAAACAAAAAAACATTCACCATATCATAACCCATGAAATAAAATAGGTTTCTTAAACATCATTCCAAAATAATTGATATAAAACAAATCGTTCTCCTAAATAACATTCCATCATAAACACAATAAAATCCTAGTAATAATAGGGATAGAAATATAACCCTATTTAAAGAGTGTCATCTTAGATGGAAAATAATTATGAGAAAACACTTGAAATTCATTCCTTAGGAAAATATCCTTTCTTCTTCAAAAACGTTTTCCTGCCTCAAAATACCACAAAATTTTAGAAGTTATCATTTTATGTGAAAATAACCTTATAATATTTTAGGGTAATATTCAATGAAATAAGGTATTTTTAAAGAGTAAAAATCCATTCATGCTGTAAATGTTAAAAAAAATTCTTCTCATACTTTTTTTGGAAAAGTCAAAAGGTACCTCGTACTGAAAACGAAAAAATATCCCATTCATACTGCTTTGTAAAAAAATTCCCCAATGGGTAAAATTTACTTTAAAAATTTTAGAATGATATAAATAATATTTTGAAATACATATTTAGTAAACATGGACGTGGATGATAACTATACTCTAGAAAATACTTACAAATAAATAATCTCGGATAAAAATGAGATTTGCAATGTTATCCCTTACCTTAGGTTCAATATTATTCGTATGTATCTGAAACTCCTGTATAATGATTTAAATAATGTTTATTATTTATTATATAATCATACTAATTTTTATGATAACATTTATGAGCATATTTTCATCCATTTTTTAGTAATATTTCATTATTTCTTGTTATTTGGGTATTAACTGATTTATGTTCTTATGCATGTTTTCTCAGATAAGTTCATATTAATATTTTTAGGTTATAGTTATATCATTTAAATAATGATATAAATATAATAAATATAATATTTATTCATTCAATTCATGTATATAAGCATGTTTTTATGAAGATAATGTTGAATGAATCACATCACATCATGGAAACGGTAGGCCGTACGTACGCATGAACGATGATATCATTACCAAAATTGTTGAATGTAATTTAATTGGATGGTGTATAATATTTCATAATATGTATAATGTTATAATAATCATATATAGTTATTATATCCATCATTATACCCATCCATGTAAGGTGGTGGTGAAATACAGATTACACCACGACGTGGAGACGGTAAGCCGTACGCACACACGCGTGGAGATTTCATTTTTCATAGGATGGGTTGAAGGTGGAATATGATTATTTCATATTTATAATAACATATAATTATATGAGTAATACCTATTTTATTACTTTATAATGAAACAACTAATTAATTAAAAGTAGTAGAAGAAATAAGTTTGAAAGAATCGGTAAATGATGTTACCTCTTCTTCGACGTGCCTTCTCTAAATCTCTTCTTAGAGCACTAGAGTTGGTATTTGATGATGAATAGAACCTCTATAATGAAATATGGTATGGTGTGGCCGAGATTGAAGGCTCAAAATGAAGTGAATAAGTGAGGGAGGAGGTTCCCTTTTATAATTGAGGTGAGGGGCACTTTTGAAACTCCATAAATAATAATTTATAATAAAATCTAACCCTACCAAAAAGGCTAAAAAATGTCCCAATTTCTAATATTAGATGATATAGGGTTATAATACAATCATTAAATAAATTTTGGACAACTTATTTTGTAAATTTAAACCATATCCTTCTAATTGACACTTTGTTATTCTATTTAATTTTAATTATGGTAATAAAATTCTAAATATTTAATGGTCATAAAAAATTACTTATATGATGTTAATTAACCATAAATCAACATTTCATGAAATTTTATACCTTATAATTATCACTTTTTAATTTTAAATAATTTAGTAAAATATTATTTTTATAAAATATCAATAGTGTCAATTTTGAAACTATTCATTTATTTGAATTTATTTAAAATCCACAAAGGAGATAAATTCAAAAATAATAATAAATACACTCCTAAAATTTCATAGTCACCTAGAAAATTCGTGTAATATATTAATTATTTCATATGATATTTATTTTAATATATCTAAAACTATTTATTTGATATTTCTATTAATAAAATAATTTTTACATCACTATTTTTTCATTATTAATGATTATTATTTAATCTATAAAAATTATAAATAAATTTTTATGATGTAGTTAATTTTTTTATATTTTGAAATACTATATATAGTCTATATTTTCTCCTAGTTATTTATATATTAAATTTAATATACTTATATAATATAAGATTGTGACATTTTGTCACATTCATTAGTTTTTATCACATTCATGTCATATTTATAGGTAAGTGGACATAAAGTGATTAAATATCAAATAATATATTATAAGAGCCAAATTTAGTCATTTAATAGGATGTTTTCAGGTGTTAAGGTAATTTTATAATATTATTTTTACCTTTAATTACCCGATTGACCTTTAACCATGGTAATAAAAAAAATTACAAAAGTTACTATTAATAATGCCAAAAAATAAAAGTAAACTATTAAAATAATTTGGAAATACTGATTCCAAATATGGAATCCATTTTTTAAAATTAAAAATATAGAAGTTTCAGTAATTAATTAAAAATTAAACCTATTGTTGAAATGAGAAAATGAGTTTTAAAAGTAAAAACATTTCAAAAGATTGAAATATTTTTACCTATGAATTCAATCTAAAATTAATTATAATGTCATAAATTATATTTAATGATAAAAATATATTATATTTATACTTTAAAACCATTGAATATCATAATTTAACCATATAAATTATCTTGATGAAAAAAGTTTTTTCAATTAAAATTTAGCGTATTTTTACTATTCATCAAAACGTGAAAGTTATGAGAAAAATATTTGAAATTCATCCAAATTAAATTTTTATATACCACTTCAAAATAAAATTTTTATGTTGTCATATAAAAATTATTAATGTGTAAAATTCCTAATTTAAAAGGGTTTCACCATTCAATGGTTTAAAGTTATTTTTTTTAAAAAAATAGGTTTTTATACATCAAATTGGGGTTTATTCATGCCCTATGACTAAAATATCCATTTAATGAACATAAAAAATATTTTATTTCATTAAAAAATTAATTTACTCAAAAATAAAAATATATAATTGATTTATATTTTTCATAAATAATTTATTTCCAATGAATTCACAACACATTTTCATCAGTTAGTTATAATTATTCCCGCTAACCTAACTGCTAGGATATAATGGTAATTTACTAATAAGGGCATTTAACGGTTCATTTAAACTTACGATTTCATGCAAAGTAAGACATTAAAGAATACAAATTATTTAATAAAATATTTCTTAAAAACATTCAGTTGTTATAATCTACCCCCCTTAAACTGAATTTTCCCTCAAAATTCATCACTTAGAAACAAAAAGATAAGGATACCTATCCTTAATCATATCCTCAAGCTCCCATGTAGCTTCTTCAAATTGTTAGTTCCTCCATAAAACTTTAACTAAGAGAGTTTTCTTGTTTTTTAGAACTTTTTCGCTACAATCCAGAATCTCTATCAGTTGTTCTTCATAAGAAAGATCTTGCTCCAGCGGTACGACTTCTGAGCTTAGTACATGTGAAGGATCGAGAATGAAATTTCTCAAGAGAGATACATAGAATACATTATGAACTTGAGAGAGATTTGGTAAAAGCACCAATTGGTAAAATACCTTCCCAACATGATCCATAATTTTAAAAGGACCGATATACATAGAGCTCAACTTGCCTATCTTTCCAAATATCATTACTCTCTTCAAGGGAGATATTCTTAAGAACACCTTATCACTCACTTAAAACTCTAGTTCTTTTATTAGGTTATCATCATAATTTTTTTTGTTAAATATGATATTATCTTATGTGTTGTTGAATAGACCTGATCTTTTCTACCATTTCATCAATAAGATCAGATCATAATAGATTTATTTCCCTATCTTCATCCTAGCAAGTCGGAGTTCTTCACTTATTTCCATACAGGGATTCATAAGGAGCCATCTGAATATTGGAGTTAAATATATTATTGTAATAAAATTCAAACAATTTTAGGTGTTGATCCCAACCACCTTTGATGTCCATAGAGCAAGATCTCAACATGTCTTCAAGAGTTTGAATTGTCCTCTCAGACTAACCGTCTGTCTGAGGATGATAAGTAGTGATGAAACATAACTCTTTATCTAGAGCGTTTTGAAGACTTTTCCCAAACTTTGAGTTAAACCTTGGATCCTAATCATATTTAATGGAAATTGGTACCCCATGAAATCTTAACACTTTCTTTACATATATCCTGGAATGCTGATCAAGAGATAAATCCTCTCTAATAGAAATGAAGTGTGCCGACTTTGCAAGGCGATAAACTATAACCCAAATAGAATTGTTTCCTTTAATTGTTTTTGGAAGTCTGATGAAAAATTCCATAGTGATGTTTTATCATTTCCATTATGGTATGGGTAATAGTTGTAATATCCCCTTAGACTTCTATCTCTCAGGATTAACTTACTGACAAACCAAGTATCGAGAAACATGTTTGGTGAAATCTCTTTTCATGTCATCCCACCAGAAGTACACTTTTAGGAACCTATACATCTGCGTGCTTCCATGGTGAATAGAGAATGAAGAACTATGAGCCTCTTCTAATATCACCTTCTTTAATTCTAGTATGGGAGGAATACAAACCCGGTTTCTGAACCTTTTTATTTCATCACAATCAAGGTTGAATTCAGGAACATTTCTCACCTTCTTTTATAGCTCTACATCTTTCTTCTGCGCCTGCTTAATCTTCACTTGTATAGATGGTTGAACATTCATTTGAGAAATATAGGATTTCTCCCCTTCCATTAAAATTTTAAGATCCATCCTTTGAAAATCCATAAATATTAGATCTTTCATTGTAAAGACCCAAAGATTGATGTACATGGACATTACATTACTTTTGCGGAATACTTAGTACATAACAAAAACATACACACAAGGATCGTAATAGTTTAATGTCTTTGGAAACTCGGAATATAACCTTCTAATCGTGGTGAAAGATCTTCAACATCTCCCATAAATATCTTCCCTTTTTTTACCTAACACCTTTCTTTATATCCTATGGAAAAGAAAACATAAAAGGGTGAGCTCAAATGCTCAGTAAGGGTAAACAAAAGAAATATCAATCACATCATATTCATAAGAACATAACATTTTGGAAATCTTAACCTGGAAAAGAGAGCATAATTTCATAACATGGGATAAATCATAGTAGTGAAATGAAATCCCAATAATCATAACTTAAAACATGAAACTTTTTGGCATACACACATAATCATAGAGAATCATATCTTATTAGTCAAGACTCATTTCCAAGACTATCTTAGTGGACAAAGTCCATTTTTGAATAGAGTCACCCTCATTTAAGTCTTGTTTCACTGAACCGGTATAACCTACCATTCCAGCCATGTCTATCTCATGAGATATAAAATCTTTACCCAATGCATTGGAGGGAGATATAGGTCCCACCCATCTCATAATGATACCATTCTTATGTGTGCCACAAAATCATAAATCATACGTCATTTCATAACCCATGTAATAAAAATGGGAATCTTAAACATCGTGACATCATAAAACAATTCATATAAGATAAAAGAATTCATAAAAATATAATTCCATCACAACATAATAAAATAAATGTAATAATAGGGATAAAAAAAAACCCTTTATTATCTTATATGGAAAATAATTTTGATAATACACTTGAACTCCATTCTTGAGGAAAATATCCTTTCTACTTCAAAAACACTTTCCCTTTCTTAACACGTCGTACGATTATAAACTAAAAGAAGTTGATTAAAAATAAACTTGAAAACTTGTAAAGTAAGCTTCTTGGAAATAATGTTTTAAAAATCCATTCATGCCGTATAAGTTAAAGAAAACATTCTTTGTACTTTTGTCAGAAAAGTCACAAAGTACCTCGTATGAAAAAAGACAAAAGATTCCTTTCATATCTTTTACTAAAAACTCACCGAAGGGTAAAATTGGATTTAAAAAATTATAGGTGGATGGAAATAATATTACATATTGAGGAAACATGGATGTGGATGATAAAATACACCCTAGTAAATACCAAAGTACAAACAATCTCAGATAAAAATGAGATTGTGATATTTCCCTTACCTTATGTCCGATATGCTTTGTACGTATCCGAACCTTCTGTATAATGATTTAAATAATGTCATTAACTTATTAAAGAATAATATTCATTGTTATGATATCATATATGGTTCACTTATGACTTTATATTACCCGTTCTTTTGTAAACTCCATGTTAAAGAAGCGTTTTGGGTAAAATCGTTTCATTTATTGTAGGTGTTTGGACTTGTTGTTCTTGACATTATTATTACTTATATCATGATTTAATTACTTCCAGAATATAAAATATGATTTATATATCATATATATTCAGTATATATATATATATATATATATATAATAGATAGATATATGAAATGAAACCCACCGTTCATAGAGACGGTAGTCCGTACGTACGCATGAACGCTGTTTTCCTTTCCTTATTGTCTTGAATGGAAGTAAGTAGATGACATATATATATACATAAATCCAATAGATTTTCCATGTCATATATTTAATTATTATTCATTATATATACTTTATAATCATTCTGGAATTGTTAACATGGATAATGAATCTCATCGCGTCGTGGAGACGGTAGTCCGTACGTACGCACGGGCGATGATATCGTTCCCATGGTTGTGGAATTATGTTGAAGTGTATGTATACTATTTCAGTATCAATATCACTTTATAATAATCATATATAGTTACTCATTAAACCATTATACCCATCCAATTAAGGTGGTAGCGGAAAATAGATTACACCACGGCGTGGAGACGGTATTCCGTACGTACGCACGCGTAGTGATTTCCTTTTTCCGTAGGATGGATAGAAGGTTAATTAGAGTTGTTTCATATTTATAATAACATATCAGTATATAAGAAATACTGATGTTATTACTTTATCATGAAACAACTAAATAAGAAGAAGTTGAAGAAGAAAGAAATTGGAAAAGATCGGTAATGGATATTACCTCTTTTTGACACGCCTTCACTTAACCTCCACTTAAAGAACTAAGGATGGTCTTTGAAGAAGACCAGGACCTCTAGGATGATACTAGGGAAGTGGAGAAGAGATTTTGGCAGGTTTTGGCTGACCTTGAATTCTCAAATTGGTGTGAGGAGGAGAGGGAGGAGGTACCCTTTTATAAGGGAGGAGAGGGGCACCTTAGGAAAATCTAAAAATATTATTTTATATTAAGGTAAAATTTGGTTTATAATGGTTCCAAATGGTCTTATTTCGAAGATAAAGTAGGTATGGGTCGAAATCCTCTCATCCAATAGGATTTAGAAAAGTTTAGGTTATTAATTTAACCTTATCAATTAGATTTAACTCTAAGTTAAATAATTTAACTTTTACCGTGTCTTTTTGTTTTCTTACACTATATGGTTAATAAAATTACCATAACAAGACAAACGAACCCAAAGTTGTTTATTATTAATATATCTATCCTTATCTAAGTCATTTGGCTGAACCTTATATTTTTAGGAATTAAATAACAATTAATAATATAATATCTGTTTTAAAAACTAATTTATGTCAATTTTGAAAATATTTGGTACATGATTTTTATGAAATTCATAACAGAATGATAAGTTCGAACCAAGTTAATTATATCACCAATAACATGTAATATTAACCTATAAAATTAATTTAAGTCATAAAAAGTCTCAAATTACATTTATTTGGGCATTTATAACATCAATTATGTCAATATTTCATTAATAAGACAATTACTGCATCATCTTTGTGTCATAATAAATGATAATTATTTAATCCCTAAAAATTCTAAATAAATTCCTATGATTTATATAATTGTATTAGCTTTCTGGAGACTATTCATGTTCAAAGTTTCATGAAGTTTATCACTAAATTAAAATTATTATACTTATAATATTTAAGAAAGTGACATGTTGTCACATTCTTTGGTTTTAATAATAATTATTTTTATGGACAAAAGTACATAAAATGAATCTAATCTGACCCTTAGGTTATATGGGTCTACTTTTAGCCATCCAATAGGATTTTTCCAAGTGTTAGGGTAATTTTATAATCTTATATTTACCCTTAATTACCTGATTTACCTTTAACTATAGTAAATAAAATTTACCGTAGTTACTATTCACAATGCCCAAAAATAAAAAGTAGCTTATTAACATAATTTGGACCCACTGATTCCAAATATGGAATCCATTTTTCCAAATTCAATACACAAAAGATGCAGAAATTAAATTAAAATTAATCCCGTTGTCGAAAGAAAACGGGTTTTTCTTTAAAACATTGAAAAAGATTGAATTGATTTAACCTACGAATTCAAGGTAAAATCAATGCTAATGACATACATTATATTAAATGGTAAAAATATAATCTATTTATACTTTAAAAACATTAAATATTATAATTTAACCACATAAGATATTACGATGAAAAAAGTTGTTTTTAATTAAAATATAGCGTGTTTTTACTATTCATTAAAATATGAAAGTTATCGGAAAAATATCAAAACTTTATCTAATGTAAATTTTTATATCCTGATTAAAAAGAAGAATTTTATTTTGTCAAATTGAACTTATAAAAATGTCAAAAACTATATTTAAAGTGGGTGTGCCATCAAAAGGCTGCAAAACTGCATTTTTTGAAAAATACTTATTTTACCCGAAAAATTTATTTTGTTCTTATACCATGTTCTAGAAATGTGTAAGATGAATAATAATGTTATAAAATTCAAAATTTAGTTAACACTATTCATAACGGCTAGTTCATAACAATATTATAATAATATAACGTTGTTTAGTAAAACCCAGTATTGCGTACAACACACACTATCGATGAAGGTCGTGATTGCGTGTAATGCAAGCCAAGTCAGGGATGCGTGTAGTGCACAACTCCTTTGTTGTTGCATATAACACAATACAACCATATTTTATTTATACATTGAATATATATATATATACACACTCAATGTTGCATAGAATAACTTCTATCAAATGAACTTGAAATTGTGTGTAACAAGAGCCAAGAAAAGTGTTGCGTATACTGCAAGCTAATACAGTGTTGCGTATAGCGCAAGATAATCTTGGTGTGTCGTACAATAGAAGATATGAATGAAATTAAAAAGAATGTATCTTATAAAATCTCGGGTTGTTACTTTCATGATCCTCATCATGGATAAGCTATCATGGTCTTTTCGACTCAAAGCATCTACCACATTATTCACTTTCCTAGGGTGGTAATGTATTGATAAGTCATAATCTTTAACCAATACTAACCATATTATTAAGTGCATATTTAGCTCTTTTTTTTGTGAAAATATACTTTAAACTTTTATGATCTGTATAAATATCACACCTTTCACTATAAACACAATGCCTCTATATCTTCAATGAAGAGATTACCACAACTAACTCCAAATCATGAGTTGGGTAATTTTTATCATCAAATTTCAACTACCGTGAGGTATAAGCTATAAAAATATAATTTTACATGAGAACACTTCCCATACCCTTCATGTATGCATCACTATAGATCAAAAACCTTTCTCCACTATAAGGAATTGTGATCATAGGTACACTAGATAACTTTCTTTTTAACTCTTTGAAATTCTCTTCACATTACTTCATCCAAACGAACTTAAATCATTTCTGAGTCAAATTGGTGAGTGGATTAGATAATTGTGAAAAATATTTCACAAAACTTCGATAATATCTAGACAAACAAGAAAAAATTAGATCTTAGTTACCGTCGTTGGTCTCAAACATCTTTCAATAACCTATATTTTTTCTAGATCCACAGATATACCATCTCTTGAGATTATGTAACCCAAAAATGAAACTTTCTAAAGCTAAAATTCACACTTGGTATATTTGGAACAAAGCTTTTCCTTTCTTATGGTCTTTAGTAAAATTCCCAATGGATCTTCATGTTAGTCCTTGATGTTTTAATAGACAAGAATATCATATATAAATACTACCACAGACTGATCAAGATATTCTCTAAAGACCCTATTAATTAGATCCATGAAGATAGAAGGGGAATTAGTAAGACCAAAAGGCATCAATAAAATTCATAGTGTCCATAAATTTTATGAAATGTCGTCTTTGGTATATACAAAATTTTGAACCTTAATTAATGATATCTTGAATGAACATAAATCTTGGAAAAGTATTAAGCTCCATGTAGTTGGTCAAAAAAGTCATCAATGCGGAGAAGAGGATATTTTTTTATTAATAGTGATCTTGTTAAGTTCTTGATAATAAATGCAAAGTATCATTGATCCATCTTTCTTCTTAAAAAATAGAATAGGTGCTCCCCAAGATGACACACTAGGGTGTATAAATCCCTTATCAAGATTCTATTGGAGTTACTTCTTCAATTCATACAACTCAATTGGATCCATTCTATAAGGTGTATTTGAAATTGGCATAGCACCCAATATGATTTCTATTAAACACTCAACTTCACGATTTGGTGGAAGACCTAGAAATTCCTCCAGAAATACATCATCAAACTCCCATTCAATGGCTGTATTATTAATTATGAGTTTCTCCCCAACCATTTGAGAGAAATGAACTTAATTTATTGGAATCAAGACCCATAAGATGGAAGAAATTTCTAATGGAAGGTAATATTCATCCTTACATCGATAGATGATCATAGATTGATCTGGAATATAAAATGTGACTTCCCTTCCATGGAAATTGATATGATATCCTTATAGAGAAAGCCGATCCATGCCAAGAATCACATAAAATTACACTATAGGAAGGATCACAAGATTTTTAAGAATCTCTTTCCCACAAACTTCAACTGGAGAAGTATTATAAACTTTTTATGTGACTATTGTTCCATTAGGAGTTGTCACAGATAACTCAACATCTAATTTTTGAGGTAATATGATGATACCCTTAGAAAATTCTTCAGAAATAAAAGTGTGGGTGGATCCAGAATCAAATAAAACATTTAATACTCTAGAGTGGATGGTAAGTGTACCTTTTACCACTTCATTATCACACTCCACATCACCGATAGTGATTTAATGTGACTTTACTTTGTCTTTGGCCTTAAGATTTTATTTACGTCGATCATTATCAATAACCCTTGGATTATGGAATTGATTTGCATAATTCCCCATTTCTTTACACTTGTAACATTGAAGTGTAGGAGGTGCATTCTGTATAGCCTTTTCTTTTTTTGCATCATTAAACATATTTTTTCGATCACTTCGACATTAAACTTCCAGATGACCTTCTTTTCCACACTAAAAACATTTACTAGTAACTTTAAGAAAATTACCTCCATGTTTCTTTCCATACTTTGAGCATAAGGGAAAAATCATCTCTTTTTTTTTCAGTGTGGTCGTTAGATTTTCCATTGAATTCCATTTTTTTATTCTTATTAGACTCATATGATTAATGGGTTATTGAAATCTCCATATCAACCTTGAGAGAACATAGAAAAATTTCCTCATCACTATTTAAGTACCTTATGGATAATGCCCATAAGAGACTTCGTTTTAAGCCACTAAAGAATTGATCAATTATACTCTCAGGTGGGATAATAATTCCAGAAGACTACCTTGCAAGTCTTCTAAAATTTTCTTCATAGGTACCAACAGATTCATCATCCTTTTGATTAAGTTCTAGGAACTCCTTCTCCATATTTGTTTGAAGAAAACAAGGAATGTAATTATTTAAAAACATGTTATTGAACTTGTCCCATTATATAGACTTAATCTCATCTCTTTGACTCATATTCTTGATAATATTTCACCATTGATTAGCTTTTCCTTCCAAACAATAGACTGCTAAGATGACTTTATCTTTTTTAGAACATTGTATAATTTAAAATATCTTTTAAGTGGTATTGATAAATTATTTATCCACTAATGAATCAGAATACCTACTGGATGATGGTGGATGCTATCTCGTGAAGGACTCAATAGAATGTTGCTCCCTCCTTTGATCATTTTGAAGTACTGCATGATTCGTATCTTGAGAAAGTTGTGTAATCATGGATACAAGATTTTTCATTTTATCTCCCATAAAATTTGGTTGCTTAGGAGGACAATCATTTCATTGACCATTGCATTCAGCATTAACACGGTTCATTCAGGTTCCAACTATTGACTAAAACCAAGAATCATAGTGTGAGAAACAGTAATCATAATAGGAAAAAACACATAATCAAGAATAAAATTTCAATTTATGAAAATTTTTGTTTTATCAGAGGTTATTAATGAACATCTATAAAACATTAGGATATGATTTTAACCTATAATTATACATATCCTTAGGGTTCTTACTAAGGTTCTCTCATCCTAGTTTCTAAGGGTTAATTATAATTTTTCTCTAATACCAACTATAACAGCCCATAATTTACATGTATATATTACTTCAACATTGAAGAATATTTATTATATAAAATAAAAAAACCATTCCACGACTGTATAGGTTTAGTGTATTTAGAAACTAGGAAGCATAAACAAATGGTTCATAAAATATCCACATTGTCTCCTAATTATTTCTTCATAACTAGACTCCTTTTTGAAATATCTTACTTAATAACCTTCTTCATGACCTAGGGAAAATAAACATATAAAATGGTGATCTCAAATTCTTAGTAAGGGTAAACATGGGAAATATCATTCATATCATTATAATAAGAACATAACATTTTAAAATCTTATCATGTATATAAAAGATCACAATATCATGTCATGGTATAAATCATAAAAATGAAATGTTATCCCAATAGTCATAACATAAGATATGAAATTTCATGGCATACACACATAATCATAGAAAATAATTTTATATTAGTCAAGGCTTATTTCCAATACCATCATAGCGGACAAAGTCCATTACTGAACCGAGTTCACTACTCGTTCTCGCCATATAAAACTAAACCATATTTACTTTCCCTTACAGTCATGTTTATCTCATGAGATATAAATCTTTACCCAATGCATTAGAGAGAGATATAGGTCCCAATCATCTCATAATTAAACCATTCTTACTTGTTCCACAAAAACATAAAAACATTCATCATTGCATAACCCATGAAAAAAATGGGTTTCTTAAACATCGTTCCATCATAATTGATATAAAACAAAGGGATTTCCTAAAAAACATTCCATCATAAACACAATCAAATCACAGTAATAATAGGGATATAAATATTACCCTATTTAAAGAGTGTCATCTTATATGGAAAATAATTTTGAGAAAACACTTGAAATTAATTCCCGAGGAAAATATTTTTTCTCCTTAAAAAACATTTTCCTTCCTCAAAATACCACACAATTTTTGAAGAAATAATTTTATGAGAAAATAAACTTGTATGATTTTAGGGTAATATTCAATGAAATAAGGTATTTTGAAAGAGTAAATATACCTTCATTCCATACAAGTAAAAAACATTCTTCTCATAATTTTGTTGGAAAATTCAAAAAGTACCTCGCATTGAAAATGAAATAATATTCCATTCATACCATTTAGTAAAAAAGTTAAACAATTGGTAAAATTGACATTAAAAAATTATAGAATTATATAAATAATATTTTGAAAAACATATTTAGGAAACATGTACATGGATGATAATTATACTCCAGTAAATACTTACAAATAAATAATATCATATAAAAACCAGATTTGCAATGTTTTCCCTTACCTTAGGTCTGATATGATTTGTATATATCTGAAACTCCTGTATAATGATTTAAATAATGTTAATTATTTATTACCGAATAATAATCATTTTTATGATAACAGTTATGATCATATCATGATCTTTTTGTTATTAACAGTTCATTATTACTCGTTATCCGGGTATTAACTGTTTTATGTTCTTATTTATTTTTTATCAGATAAATACTTATTAATATTTTCAGTTTATAGTTATATAATTTTCAGAATTATATTAGTATAATATATATAATATTTATTCATTTCATTCATGTATATAATCATGTTTTAATTAAGATCAAGTTGAATGAATCACATCGCATTGTTGAGACGGTACGCCGTACATACGCATGGGTAGTGATATCATTCCCAAAATTGTTGAATGGTATTGAAGTGGATATTTTATAATATTTCATAATCAGTATAATGATATAATAATCATATATAGCTATTATTTCCATAATTATAACCATCCAATTAAGGTGGTGGTGAAAAACAGATTACACCATGGCATGGAGATGGTAATCCGTATGTACGCACACGTTGTGATTTCATTTTCCATAGGATGGGTAGAATGTGAAATATGGTTTTTTCATATTTATAATAACATATTATTATATGATTTATACTGATGTTATTACTTTATTATGAAACTACTATTGAATAGTAAATAGAACATGAAAGAAGTTTGAAAGAATCAGTAAATGATATTACATCTTCTTCGATGTGCCTCCTCTAATTCTCCACTTTGATCACTAGAGTTGGTCTTTGACAATGAAAAAAACCTCTAGAATGAAAATAGGGTAGATGAAAATTAGAAATTTCATGGTGTTTCCAAGCTTTAAGGCTCAAAATGAAGTGAAGAGGTGAGAGAGGAGGTTCCCTTTTATAATTGAGGTGAGGGGAACTTTTGGAAACTCTATAAATAATAATTTACAATAAAATCAAACCCTTCCCAAAAACAAACAAGATGTACCAATTTAGAAGTTGAGATGATATAGGGTTGTAATACCATAAACCAATAAATTTTGGACAAGTTATTTTGTAAATTTAAACCATATCTTCTTAATTGACACTTAGTTATTCTATGCAATTTTAATTATGATAATAACATTCTAAATATTTAATGGTTATAAATATTTACTTATATGGTGATAATTGACCATAAATGAATATTTTATGAAATTTTAGACCTTATAATTATCACTTCTTAATTTTTAAATATTTTTTATGATTTTTAAATAATTCAATAAAAGTTTATTTTTATAAAATATCAATAGTTTAAATTTTGGCACTATTAATTTATTTGACATTAAATAAAATCCAAAAAGGATATAAATTAGAAAAAAATATTAAATACACTCCAACATGACATATTCACCTATAAAGTTTGTGTAGCACATCATTTAGTTTATATGATATTTACGTTAATATTTTTAATACCATTTGTTTGATATTTCTATTAATAAAAATAATTTTGACATCACTATTCTGTCATCATTAATGGTAATTATTTAAAGCATAAAAATTATAAATAAATTTATATGATGTGGGTAATTATTTTATAATATTATTTTTACTCTTAATTACCCAATTTACCTTTAACCATGGTAATAAAAATAACTACCAAAGTTACTATTCATAATGCCCAAAATTAAAAGTATCCTATTAACATAATTTGGACCTACTGATTCCAAATATGGAATACATTATTTAAAATTCAAAATACCGAATTTTCATTCATTAATTTAAAATTAATCACTTTTTTGAAATGAGAAAATGAGTTTTAAAAGTTAAAACTTTCCAAAAGATTAAAATGTTTTTACCTATGAATTTAATGTAAAATTAATGTTAATGAAATAAATTATACTGAATGATAAAAATATATTCTATTTATTATTTAAATACATTAAATATTATAATTTATCAGTATAAATTATCTCGATGAAAAAATTAGTTTTTAATTAAAATTTAGCGTATTTTTTCTATTCATCATAACATTAAATTTATCAGAAAAATATCAAAAATTCATGAAAAGTAAATTTTTATATCCCTATTCAGAATAACATTTTTATTTTGTCATATAATAATTATTAATGTGTCAAATTATTAATTTAAAAGGGGTTCTCTATTCAATGGTTTAAAATTAAACTTTTTTAAAAAATTAGGTTTTTTTACATCAAATAGGGTTTTATTCATACCCTGTGACTAAAATATCCATTGGATGAATATAAAAAATATTTTATTTCATTACCCAAATTAATTCAATATAAAATAAAAATATATAATTGATTTATATTTTTCATATATAATTGATATCCAAATAATTCACAACACATTTTTATAAGTTAGTTGTAATTATTCATGTAAACCTAACAACTAGACTATAACGGTAATTTTATAATAAGGGCATCTCATGGTTCGTTTAAAATCATGATTTCATGAAAAGAAAGATACTAAATAAGAAAAATTATTTAAATAAAATATTTATTAAAAACATACAGGTGTTACAACATTCATCTTTCTCTTATTTGGTTGGTTTGGACTTATTTTATTTTACTTGAACATCACATATTTCCATAATGTTCTGTGACTATTTGTTCTCAAAATTATAATACCTTCTCTTGATTGTGTAACCCGGTTAAATCCATTCTTCAACTTTTTCTTCAAATTTTCATAATTTTGAATTCTTGATACTAATTAGATAAGGAATTCCAAACACATTAAAGTATTTTACGGTTAGTTTCTTCTTATACCAGAACTCATAAGGGGTAATATATGTTCCTAGTGTAAGAATACATCTATTTTAAACATGTAAAACTATACATATAACTTCTTTCCAAAGTAACTTTAGGATTTTATATTCTACATACAAGGTCCTTCTCATTTAAATTTAGCTTTTATTTTTCATTTTTACAGCCCCATGTTTATGAGCGTAGGGAGAACCATATTGTTTCTTTATTCCATGTTTTGATAGATAGTATTTGAAACAAATTACAATTAAAATACTTTCCATTATCCATTTTTTCTTCTATATATGTTCAACATGTTTCTTTATATCTTCACTCATGTAAAACATAATCAATTTCAAAAAATCATATTTTTGTTTAAAAAAAATAACACTTTCCATTTGAGTGAATTCATCAATAGAAGTGATAAATTCGAAATTATCCTTCACGGATTGATTCCTCATCTACCCACATGCATCAAAATGTATAAGATCAAGATATTTAGTATACAAAATTTCTATTATTTATTGTTTTCCTTCAGTTATCTTCCATTTTTGATAGGCTTCACGAGAAATGGTTATTTTTCTTTTTAGTAAAGGTAAATCTATTGCAACTTCCTATTTTGATATTTTTATAAAATGTTAGTCTGAGTGGAAAAAATAAACGGGGGGGGGGGGGTGGGGGGTGGGGGGTAATTTACTTCCCGTTTAAAATTTATGTTTAAAAATAATTCAAAACTAAAATCCCCCAGTTTATAAATACATCCTAGTTAACTAAAATTATAAAAATTCATATTTTGATATTTTCAAAATTTTACTCAAAGATTTGATAAAAACCTAGTTAAAACAATATTAAAATAAATTTAACTTTTGAAAAAATAATATCAAATAAAATATATAAAAAAATTATTAAAGAAAACTATCAAAGTATTGTTTTTGTAAAATAAGTTTTGAAAAAATAAACCAATTTTCAAAATATATTAAGAAAAAAACAAAATGTGAATAAAATAAAGTGGTTCCATCCTAAGTTGAAAATTAATTATCTTCACATGGAAGTCAACTTATTCCATTTATTTTTAATAAATAAAAAACTAACCCACAACATGGATCAAGTTTTACATACAACTTCTTATAGAGCATTTATGCCCCAACAAGCCTCTTCCATAGTTTCTTATGGAATAATAGGTGTAAAGGGAGTAAAATGGATAAAGTATCTATTATTATCTAATATAGTGTAGAAGCATGTGAAAATGAATAAAAAGAGTAATCTAAAAAATTTTTAAGGTAGACTAAAAGTATAGAGATCAATTAATAGGAATAAAGAGGGTGTGAAGTAGATCAATATGATTATCTTTGGGGGATCAATTGTTATAAAATCTACACTTTAAAAGATTCAATTAAATGTTTCACTGATATGTTAAAAAATAGTGTTCCTTGGAAGCACATTGTAAAGTAGTCAATCTAACTAGCATATCACTTTTTCACCACACTCCTTTTGTGTTACTATATCACACTCCAATTTTGTCCATGAGTGTCTCTTCTTATTAAAGATAAAAAATATTATAATTATCTACTAGAGGATATTCATAAATTAATCCTCATCATCATTAGTTGGATTTATCATCCTTAAATTATAGGAATTTAAATAAATGATCCATAATATAGCCATTGAGGATTGGAATATTACTCACAATTAAAATTAGAAATGACCACTTAGAATTTACTTAAGCACGATCACTTTTTCTTTCAGTCACTTGGATATTGGGGTTACATTCTATAGTCACTTCACACAGTCCCTTTCCATGGTCACTTTTCATGGTCACTTTCCTTGGTCACTTAACATGGTCACATTATAGGGTTACTTGATATGATCACCTAACATGGTCACTTTGAATGATCAATTGGCATAGTCACTTGGCATGATCAATTCATTTCTTTATGTATTCAAATTATTTATTCATGATATTAGTTCATGACTTAGATAGAATCTGATCATATTAAACACAAGTACATGGTTGTTCATGTTTTAGAATCATCTTTTAATCAAGAAAAGGCAAGTTAGAGGTTGAGTAAAGGAAAATTAGTCTTCTAGTCAGAAGAATATTGGTCTTATAGCCAAATTACCTATTAATAAGGTACACAATGTGGAATCTATAATCAATATTTATTTAAATGAAAAATTTCTTAATAAAGAATATTATGAATCTTCAGATGAAGAATCTTCCGCATCATAGGATAATACCTTACCTTCATTTTAAAAATTTCTATATTTGAAAAATTACTTGAGAATAAAAATTGTAAGATAAAAAAGAAGTTAGAGAAAGAAAATTATTGAATTTATAATTTAACAAAATAAGTATTATATATTTCTAAAGATCTTTATTATAAAACTCTTGATTTTTAAAATATTTCTAAAAACCATAAGGAAGTTAATTATAAGAAGGATAAACTTTATAAGGTTCTCGAAAATGTTATTTCTAAGAAAAAAGTTATAGAGAATAACTCAAATTATAAGACTAATGACTATAAGGATAAGAATTTAGTTTTTAGACTAAAATATAATTTTTTTCCTTAAAGAAACATTTATCAAATTTCACTTCTGGAAGGAAAGAAATTGATAAAATGTATTAAAAAATTCTTCCTATAAGGAATAGTTCTGGAGTTTGTTATACTCATTCAAAACCAGTTTTTAGTCAAAACTATTTTGTTACCCAAAGTGACCTTTTTTGATTCAAGTGTCAATGTGGTGGACATTGGGAAAACAAATTTCTTTAAATAAAACCAAATCCTTAGGTTTTTATAAATATTATTTTTTAAAGAAAATATAGATACCTAAGATTTTACTTTATGAAATTTCCAGATCCGTGAAATTTTGGATTATGAAAGTCTAATTTTTTATTTTGAAGAAAATAAAGGACATACCAAAAATAATACATGGTACATGGATAATGGATGTTCCAGACACGTTACTGGTAACAAAAACTTCTTTGAAAATATTATCAAGACGAAGGGAGGAAAAGTAACTTTCAGAGATAATGATTAGGGAGAAATTTTTGGTATAGCTAACATTTTTATTCTTAGAAAATCTTTAAATTATAATGTATTTTTTGTTAAAGGTATTAATAAAAACCTTATAATCATAATCCAATTATGTGATGAAGGTTACCATGTGAATTTTAGGAATAATAAATTCTTAGTACACAATTCCAATAAGGAGTTTATTATCTCTTTCTATTGGTATGAGAATGTTTATACACTAAACTTAGAAGACCTTAGGAGTCAAGATCTACCTTGTTTTAGTACAATGGGAGATAAATCTTGGTTATGGAAGAGAAGACTATGACACTATAAACTTAGGAACCTATGAAAAATATCAAAGAAAATATTTGTTAAGGATCTACCAGAGAATATATTTGATTCTTCAAAAGTTTTTGATCCCTGTTAGTATGGAAAGAAACACAATTCAAGATTTAAAACAATCAGAGAAGTATCAAATTCTGATGCATTACAACTATTGCATATGGATCTTTCGGGTCCAACACAAACTGGAAGTATTAGAGGAAAATACTATTTATTTGTTTTAGTTGATGTTTACACTATATTTACATTGGTATATTTTCTTGCAAAGAAATATAAATCCTTTTCTTATTTTAAAACTTTTAGATCTGAAGTAAAAAATGATAAAAATCATCCATTAATAACTATTCATAGTGATCATGGGAGAGAATTTCAAAATTCATATTTTGAAACTTTTTATAGTAAAAAAGGCATTACTCATAACTTCTCAGCTCCAAGAAATCCTCAACAAAATGGTGTTATTAAAAGAAGAAATAAAATTCTTCAAGAGATAACTAGAACCAGGTTGAGTGAATATTCTATTGCTAAAAACTTCTCGGATGAATCTATTAGTACTGTTTGTTATACTATAAATAGAGTTTTAATAAAACCTTTTCTTAATAAAACACCTTATAAATTGTAGACAGGTAGAAAACCTAGACTTTATTGCTTAAAAGTATTTGGTTAAAAAGTATTAATCTGTAATACTAGATATAAGATACATAAATTTTCACCCAAATCCAACAAAGGAATTTTCTTAGGCCACTACACTACTTCTAAGGATTAGAGAGTTTTTTAAAAAAAATTCTTGTACTCTTGAAGAAATAGTACATGTTAAATTTGATGAAATAGATACTTTTTTTTGAAACAAACCCAATTTATATCTTCGGATGTGTTTTCAAAAACTTATTATCAACCATTGATGTAAAATTATAATTAGAAGGAAAATAATCTAGAAACTATTTCTGAAGTATTTACCCCAGAATACTTTCTACCTTATATTGATGAACAAGTTTTACAAAACCCAAATCAGTTGTTTCTTAAAAATAATCCCAATTATAGTATCATTAGTGATGTAAATCAACCTATAAGGACTATAAGTTCATTAATAAATGATGTAGAGAATATATCATTCTTTTCCAAATTAGAACATAAAAGTAAGGATAAAGCATTAAGTGATGATGATTGGATTAAAGCCCTGCAGGATGAACTAAATGAATTTGAAAGGAACAAAGTCTGGACCCTAGTTGAAAGACCTAAGGAAAAATCAGTAATTGGTGTTAAAAGGGTCTCTAGAAATAAATGTGATGAAAATGGAATCATTGTAAGAAATAAAGCTATATTAGTTGGTAAAGATCATAATCAACAAGAAGGAATAGACTGTGAAGAAACCTACACTCCAGTATCTAGACTTGAATCTAATCGTATTCTACTTTCCTTTGAATCATTATTTAATTTAAAGCTTTTTCAAATGGATGTGAAGTGTGATTTTCTTAATGGATATGTTCAAGAGGAAGTTTATGTTGAATAACCACCAGGTTTGGAAGACACAAAACATCATGAACATGTTTTTAACCTTAAAAAAGATTTATATAGACTTAAAAAATCTCCTAGATCCTTGTATGATAGACTTAAAAGATTTTTGTTACAAAAAAATTATGTTAAAGGAACTGATGATCCAACCCTTTTTATAAAGAAATATAAGAAATTTTTTTGATTGTTCAAATCTATCTATATGAGATAATATTCGGATCAACTCAGCAATATTTAACTAATTCATTTGTGAATATTATGAAATATGAGTTTGAAATGGGTATGATGGGTGAGTTAACATTTTTTCTTGGTTTTCATATTTTTCAAAAACCAGAAGGAACTTATATGTATCAATATAATTATATTAAATATATTCATAAGAACTATGGATATGAAAACACTAAAAGTATAAGTACTCTAATCGGTACCTCAAACTCTCTTGATCTTGATGAAGCTGAGAAACTAGTAGAACAAACATCTTTTATAGGTATGATAGGAAGTTTATTATACTTAATATATATTCATCTAGACTTAATGTTTTCAGCATGATTATGTGAAATCTATCAATCTAATCCAAATGAATCTCATTTAAAAATAGTGAAAATAATTTTTCTCTATTTAACGGGAAACATAGGCTTAAGACTTTTTTATTCATCTGGAAATGATTTTATTTTCAAATGTTTTTCGAATGATGATTTTGGTGGATGTAAAATGGATAGTAAAAGTACATATATAACTTGTCATTTATTAGGAGATTCATTGCTTTCTTGGTCATGAAAGAAGCAACACTCAGTAGCACTTTCCACTACTAAAGCTGAATATGTAGCAGCTGGAAGTTGTTGTGCTTAAGTATTGGGAATGTAACACACACTCACAGACTATGGAATGAGTTTTACCACAACACAGATAATGTGTGATAATGCTAGTTCCATTTTCCTTAGAAAAAATCCTTCACAACACTCTCATGCAAATCATATAGATATTAGGCATCACTTTCTTAGGGATCACACACTTAAAGGAGATATCATTTTAAAATTTATTGGAATTAAAGATCAACTTTATAATATATTTACAAAATATTTAACCTATAATTTATTTTAATACATTAAACAGAAGTTAGGAATGATAACCATATGGTAATTATCCTTATTAACTTTTTGTTGACACCTATCTCCTTACATTAAGAAACTCTTTTTCATAGGGGGAGAACATTTGTTTATTCTTTTAAAAATTATATTTAATAAAAAAATTCATAACTTAATTTTTTTTCCTTTATTTAATAAAATATTCAAAACCTAAATTTTTTATTCCTTAATAAAAGTTTTTGGAATTTATGTTCCTCAATAAGAACCTTATAAATACTGAAAATTATTTCCAAGTAATCTAGAAGCTATGTTTCCTTAATAAATCTTCACAATCACATTTTTTTTACTTGTTGGTATTTCTATCATGTTTTAATAAAACCTTATCAGATTCAATTTCCTTAAATACAATTTTTCCTTAAAACATCAAAATATCAGAATCTAATAATTATTCTTCAGCATTAATATCAACTGTTAGATCAGATCAAGTTCATCTCAACCATTGAATCTATTCGAGAATTCTAATCGTCGCTATGAATCCTATTTAAAGGGACCCTATCATCTTGTCCCACATCAGTTATTTTGGTTCTTTTTTCACCGAGCCTCTACTACTCTTTATGTCTGCCATTCTAATTCTTAAATTTTCTTACATTTTGAATGTCTCTTGAAGCCTCTCCTCAGACTCCGATGTAGTCTCAATACAGTAAGGAAACAAAGGACTGTTTAATGTTCTGAGAAAGGTTAGTGGGTCAAAATTTATTTGTGAAGTATAATTAATTGATTTCAAAGATTATCCAATTGAATTGATGGGAAAGTGTTGGTGTTTCTAAATAAAATAATCAAGATCCATTCTACCCTGACCTTGTAGTGAAATTATATGATTTAGTCAGTTTCTATGAGAAAGGTGGAAGAGAGATGTTTAAGTTCAACAGTTATGGAAAATTGTACTCTCTATCTTTAAACAAGGAAACATGTATCTTAGATATTCCTTATGAAGGTGAATCTATTATATGCCCACACCAGTTACACAAAAAATAATGATCTTTCATGAAGAGTAAAACTTATGAGTGCCTCAGACTTAATAATGTCAAGAAACCTAAGATTTAGCATCTCTCAACAAACCACATGTTGGTACCATTATGGATGCAAGGATTCCTTATTCCAAGGAAGGGTGATAAGGATTCACTTAATATATGTGATATCTTTCTCTTAGATTTCTTGGTAAACCTAAGAACGATAAACATGGTGAAATATATCCTTCTCAAAATCAATAACATTAAGAGTGGAAACATAAAGTCTTAGATTTTTATGTATCTGAAAATTATTTCAAAGATCATTGTCCTATGTTTGGAATATTTACAGATCCCCTTCACCTCAAAGGATAAGAATTTAAAGAACATGTTACTCAGTGATGATACCTTGATAATGATGAAAATAGCATTCAATATTGAAATTGAAGAGTTTTATGATCTTCTAGACAAGGATGATCAGCCTAAATCCAAGAAAGATGAAGGTGCTGAGCTTTCAAAGAAAATAAAGGATAAAGAGCTAGAACCTCAACTAGCCAAACCCTTTTTGGAACCTCAATCAGCATCCCCTAAACCTAAGAAATAGAAGAAGTTTTCTGACGAAGTAGTTTCTAAGTGGAGGGAGAAGAAAAAGAAGATAAATGAAGGTGATACTATCTTTGGACTCGACTATGCGGAGGCTAAGTCCTTAAAAATTATCGGAGATGAAAATCTTGAGAGAAAAGAGAAGGAGAAAAATCATAAAGAAAGAGAGTTACAAGATCAAGTTTCTCAGCTGTTGTTAAAAAATTTTGAGAAATCTTTAGAATAGATCTAGGTACTGGAAGCCTTATTGATGGAAGCTTCAGTTCCAAAATAGATTATTGAAGAAGAATAAATTCATCAAGAAGAAGAAAAAGAAGAGGAAGAAAGTGAAGACATGATTAAAATGGTGGAAGAGTATCATGAAGAGAAAGAATCCTTTTGATAAAATCTCAAAAAAAACTTCCCAAGAATCATCCTCCAAAATTGCTTCAGATAAGTAGAAGAAAATTTATATAGAAGATAAAGTTAAAAAATACCATTCTCATGAAGAGAGTGAGGACAATGTTGACGTTTTTTAGGAAGATGATGAAGAAGTTAATGATATAGAACAATATCGTGAGATATTAAGTGTTTTTGAAAAACCTTTTTCTAAAATAAAATTAGTCCATCTTGATACACCTTAGAAAGGTGATGATGATGAATCATTTAACGAAAGGGATGGTAAGAAAGTTAAAGATACACCTCCAGTGAAAGATGGTTTATATTATGAATCATTATTATCCTTAAGACATGACTTTGTGGTGCAATATTTTAAGAATATTGTTGATTAAATACAGTTCTTTCCAAAAATTGAATCCTAGTGTCATCTTATTCAACAATTAGTGAAAATGAAAACTGATTCTACAAATTTGTTATTAGAGAATTAAATCAATCAAGAAACAGAATTCCAAACATTCATGATCAACTACGAAGCTCATAGAATGTCTTTCCAAAAGATTACATATTGGTTGAAATTAGTAGTTTATGATCTTAAGATTTTTGGTTATTATATGGATCCATCCAAAGAAAATTTCAACATGTCTAATGAGAAGTTCAAGATTCTTTCAGAAAGACTAAATCGAGTGCAAGCCACTTGAATTTATAAAGATAAATATCTCTATGTAAAGATTAACTCTATTTCTATTTCTAAAAAAATAGAAACCAATACTCTAGATCCATTAGAGGATAAACTAAAGTCACATGAATGAGTTATCAAATCTCTAGAATAAAATATTTATATTTTTGAGAAGAATAACCTAGATCAAGAATAGTTTCTTAATAAGTATCAATAAGATTATAAGGAGATAAAGAAGATGAAGGACATCCTTAAGAAGATTATTATAGAGAAGTAGAAGGATTATTGATTAACTTTAAACATTGATATTTTGTTTTACTAATTTTTTTGTTCATATTTAATGAAATATCTTTGTTATAATTTGTTTCATATGCATTTTTCTAACCTTTCAGGTACCAAAATTTCCCCCTCCATTCCTTTTTGAAAATAAAAAAGGGGGATAAAAGTTTTAAAAATAATATCATATTTAGGGGGAGTTTACTCAAAATAATAAATTTCTTAAGAATGGGGGAGAGTAATCTTAAATAAAACTTTCTTAAGAAAAGGAAAGTCCTTCTCAAGATAATTTCTTAAGACAAAGAATACGATCCTTAAGGTGAAAAAACCTATGGGTGAGTTAGTAGTATTCACTAAGCCACAAATATAAGGGAGGTATGTTTTTTATTTCATGTTTTCTAAACTTATTATTTTTTTTGAAAAGTGGTTTGTAATTTCAAAAAAAGGGGAGATTATTAAGTCAATAAGCCATCTTATGAATTTTTCATTCCTTCATGTTTTGAAAATCACAAACACTTTTTCCTTAAAGATTATTTTATTTCTCCAAGGAAATTTATTTTCTTTAAACTTAACTTACTTTTCTATGTCATGATTAATGTTTCTTATCTATTCTTAACCTTATTTATTTTATAGAATAAATTACTTTAAGAATAATTGAATCTTTATTCAATCCTCAAAACCTTACTATTTCTTAGATACCGAGTCTCACAATTTTTTGACTCCGATTCCATCTATTTTCAAACTCTGTTTAATCAAAAGTTTTTTGACTCTGAGTTTCACAGAATTCAGACTCCGAATTCTCTGAAATTTAGACTCCAATTTCTCTAAAATTAAGACTATGAATTCCTCAGAATTCAGACTCCAAATTTCTCAGAATTTAGACTCTAATTAATTAGAATTAAGACTCCAAATTCCTCAGAATTCAGACTCCAAATTCATCATAATTTAGACTATGAATTTCTTATAATTAAAACTTCAAATTCCTTAGAATTCAGACTCCAATTCCATTATAAATCAGACTCTATTTTCTAAAAAAATAGACTTTGTTTGTATACATATTTAGACTCTATTTCCCATTATATTAAGAATCTTATTATTCATACTTGCTAAAATTACTTCTCTTTCTTAATATATTGTTCCAAATTTATTGGATTCGAGTTTACTTAAGTTTCTTAAAATTAATAATTATTTTATTACTTGTTATATTTCCTTACACATTATTTTGTTACAATAGAATGATGTTGTACAATTTGTTTTTATCCAACCATTGGCTGAGTGAAACATGCCTTGGTCCCTCTGAAATTTAAGGAAAAATGACCATTAGAGGAGAAGATGACCATTGTATTTTCTGCCAATAAATACCCCAGCCATTCAAAAAGTGAAGAGAACTACAAAAATCTAGAAACATCTATGTTGTGAAGTGATTTATAGAGGGAGATACTCTCGAGCCTTGTGCAATTTTTGAACATCTTGTTCAATTGTGAATAACATGTTCAACTTAGTGCGAATCCAATTGTTTCTATGTAAAATTTAGGAATTCCAGGGATAGGAAGAAAGAGGTGCTAACTACCTTAATGTTGAGGACTTCTGGGGATAGGAAGATAGAGGTTCCTACTACCTTAAAGTTGATGAATTTTTGGTATAGGAAGGAAGAGGTCTCGACTACCTTAAAGTTCAAGGGATTATAGGGATAAAAAGACAAATTATGATATTCTTATTGAGGTCTTACTATAGTGTGGGTAAGACATAATTTCTTGAAAGTATAAATCAAGGGACATTTGTCTAAGGTTTTTGGGTACCCTTCTATTTTGGTTAAAAATTTTCCTTTTGGTTTACTTATTCTTGTTAAAAGATTTATTTCTGCTTTATTTTGTTAATGAAAGAAAGTGGAACTTTCTTATACTTTTATATACTTATACTTACTCTGACAAATAAATATTTTGTACTCTTTAAGGTAGAATCTTTCTCTAAGAAATGTTTTCTTATGTTTAACTTTTTTAAGTTTAGGTTTCTAATAATTAGACCTAGGCCCTTCCAATTATCCCTTTTAGTTAGAATTAATGAGGGGTTGTGAATTTTCCTTGTTTAGCTTTGTTAAATATAGATTTCATTTTAAGCAAAAAAGGGAAAGTTTTTAAACATACAATTCACCCCCTCTTATAATTGAGAATCTACATATATATTTGGATCCTACACATATATGGTTTCTTTATTATCCATATTCAAGTCCTCAAGATAAATTCTCCATATTTTAAGTTTCTATTCCTTAACTATAAAATTACCTTCAATGATACTTTACAACTTTCTCCATGTTTCCATAGCTGATTGAATCCTCATTTAAATTGAGTAAAACTTTTTTGATAAAGACATGATAATTTCCTTACCATAATTACTATCAACATTCCTGTTCCTTTTGTCCAAAAAATTCTTATGCGCACATTTTCTATTAGAGTAAATCCTTCTGTATCAGGATCTACTACTTCTAAGAGAAGATATAGGAGATAGGGTGTCATCCTAATTTTCCATTCATGAATGTTATTACCATAAAATGTAGGAATACAATGGTTTTTAATTGAATTTATGTTCTAAATTCAATAAAAAAGATCCAATATATAGAAAATTCATTCTGAAACCACTTGTGATACCTAAGAATTGGTTTACCCACAGATAATGGGGGGTTGAATCAATGGTTCTATTTTTAAATCTTTATTTAAATTCTTGTTAACCTTTAAAACTTATTAAGGTTATGAAATATTCATTTTAAAATAAAAACTCTCACCACATGCAACAAATTAAATAATAAATTAAAGAAAACATATTTTTTTAAGGTTCCTCCCTAGAGAGGGAACCTAATCCTTATTGTGCTAGGAACTTCCAATCACATATTTTCCATTATTATAAATAAAAAATTACAGTGTAATGAGAAGGGATCAACCTTTACCAATAGTTAATCCAATACATAAATTCTACCAACATAATTTTATACTGGTTCCCACTAGTTTATAATAGTTTTATTATATTCCAAGCCTCCTAAATAGTAAATAAGATTCTTTTTTACATGTTTTAACCTCCAACACTTCATTGTTTGAAAATTAATTCTTCAGGTAAACTAAACTTCATTGGATTATTCTTATGATGAATGATGGTCATATGGTCGGTGCTCTCCTTCATTAAAATAGGATCAATATCATCAGTGAAACTTGAAAACTCACCTAAAACATTTTAACGAATGATGTACGCACCTTAAAAAATTGTAATTTCTCTAATAAATGTGGTGAACGAGTGGGATCAGATTTGAAACTAATACTCACTTCAAGTATTTGGTTAACATCCTTGAATATCATCCATTGTTAACAGAATTTTACTTTTTCAAATCCTCTAAAAAATATATGAAAAAAATATTTAACTCATCCATATATCTCAACTAGAAACATAAAATTTCCTTCATAAATATTGAACTTTGAATATATAGATTAGCATCATCATAATTGATGTTTCTTCACATTAATTACATGAAGATACTAAGAACCTTTAAGTGAATGTAATTCTAATGAAAATGCTTTTGGTAAATGTAATTTCAATTATTTTATTTTTGGTGAACATACTTACAATGAAATTAAATTTGGTGGACATACATTAGGTGAAAATACATCAGGTGAATGTACTTTATGTGAAAGTACATTGAGTGAATGTACATCTGGTGACTATAATTCAGGTGAATTTACTTATAGAAAACATTATCATGACCTATCCTAGAGGGGCCCATGCTGTGACTATCCCATGTCTGACTCCAATAGGCTAAGGGATATTGACTATCACTGCGTTGGAATATACCACAAATGGGAGATATTTTCCTAAGTACCTGTATGCACACACACATATCCAATCCAAAAATACTGAAATGGAAAATTACTAAGTAAACAATGATTGAAAATCACTATATCTTACATCCAGAGTACACTAGTGGAAGTACTGGAAAGTAAACAAGGCCAAAATAGGCCCACTAAGAGAAAAGAGTCTACAACCACAAGTCCAACCTATAAAGTAAGAGGTACCAGGACTGTCGTCGGAAATGCTATCATAACATAGCTTGGCATGTCCGGTATCACAAGGCACCGCCTGGTCCTGGTCTTCTTGGAACTCTGTCAAAGATTCGATCATCTGAACAAGACCTGACATGTGTGGGAAAACCCCATAAAGGGGTGAGTAAAACAATACTTAGAATGAAACCTTGAAACCACAATGGAATACCACAAAGGAAATACATGAAGGAATACCACAAAGGAATACAAAAAAGGAAAAACCAAGAATGAATACCATGAAAGAATACCACCAAGGAATACCAAAAAGTAATAACATAAAGGAATTCTACAAAGGAGTACCATAAAGGAATACCAGAAAGTAATAACACAAAGTAATACCACAAAGGGATGTAAAAAATGCATAGTTATCTCCACATAGATATATTTATACAGTAAATATATCAAGAAAATCTAGATATAATCAATCCAATAAGACACACAATCTCAACAAGACACATAGTCTCCATAATACACACAATATATATAAGACACATAGTCTCCAAAAGACACACAATCTCCTTAAGACACACATTCTCTATAAGACACATAGTCTCTAGGTAACAGCCAACCAAAACAATGTTTTCTCGAAGCACACTCGTTTCAGCAGAAATCAATATTCAATCCATTAGTTTGTACACACACTCCCACAAAATCCCACTCAGGATATCTCTAAATGTCCATCTCCTCATAAGGGTCCCAACACCTTAGACAACTTTTCAAACAGATGACCAGTTTGAATGTTATGGTTGTTTGAAAATTTCAAAAGGGGGTTCAATGGACTGTGGACCAATCGAGGCTATCATGATGGTCGACCGCACCCCAATTTCCATGGCCATGCATTAGATCAGCCGATCATGACCTGATCTGGCTACCCGAGTCTAATCTAGGTTCGCCCCGACCCACGGTCTCCGACCCGACCGACCGGGTCCAACTTAGTCTATCGGGTTGACCCGTCCCACTGGGTCCGACCCTCTCTTTCTGGGCCTAGACCACCTTGCCGGCCCAGCTCCCCATGCTAGCTCGACCCGCTCACCCATCCTGACCCATTTCTAGGTTGGTCTGCTCATGTGGTCTCTTGAAGTGACCACCACCACATCTTGCACAGTGACACATCCCATGTTGTACTGCTCCACGTCTCACGACATTCAATCCCACTAGCTCTCTAGGATCATAGGCGACCACCACTATGTCCCACGTGGTGCTGCCGCTGCATCCCGCAACGATCGATGTGACTCCACCACCAGTGGCTCTTTCCACCACCGGTGCCTCTCGCCACCACTACTACTTCAATTAACCACCATTCTTCCTCTGGTGATAAAAAATTTGAAACAAAATCACCTCTATGATCCTCAGGTCCCAATCTACAATTATTCAGCTTCTGTTTTTTCTTTCCTCTAATCTATGGGTCTGATCGGGTTTAGAGTCTCCTAAAAATTCATGCCATGGTCACGAGGATCTAACGACGAAGAGTACAAAGAATGGGGGAGATAAAATCACCAAGAAAAATTGAAGAATGAAACTTGTATTTTGTTCATTTTGGACTCAATTTGTTCTGATTAGAAGGATAAAAAGAGGATAAACTAATCTACTGATAATCCCACATCAATAACTCATTATGCAACAATGACCAAACTGTGGATTAATTTGTTTTTGGATTTAACTAAATTCATCATGGACATTAAGAATGGGTAAAATAAACAATGAAAGAATTGACCTACTTAGAGCTTGGATCAGTCATTGATGAGGAAAAATTGTATTCTTGTGGTTGATGAGATCCTCTAACTTTGTTGGTGTGAAGATCCACAATATGTTCTCTGATCTATCATCATTCATTCGAGAGGATTATTTCTCTATGTCTAATAGGAATTCTAGGGTTATGGTGATAACCTTGTATTCCTAAATTTTTTTTAATAAAAAGTTAACAAGCCTCCATTTAACTTTAAAAATTTTTTATTTAAATTATTTAATGATGATTATGTCTTTTTGGAGTTTTTCCACAAAAGACCCACACTGAAAAAAATTTAGTCCCACCTAGGGTAAACATCACATTTCTATTTCAATAGTTCCCTCATATTTCTGATTTGGGCACCTGTTTAGGTGTCATTCCACTTTTTAATGAAAACCATGTCCGTATACTATTAAAAAGTTTAATATTTTTCAAACAATTGTTCCAGGAACACCGGGCCTTAGAATCACATGCCATATCAACACCTGGTCTAAAAATAAATCAATATAATATCTAAAAATAAAACATGGAAAATCCTAGATGTTACAAACATACTTTTGGAGAATATAATTCAAGTGTATGTACTTCAGGTGAACATACTTCAGGTGAATATAATTTAGGTGAAGGTACATTAGGTGAACATACTTCAGGTGAGTGTACTTTAGGTGAACATACTTTAGGTGGATGTAATTTTGGTGAACATACTTCAAGTGATCGTACATAAAGTGAACCCTCAGATTTAGTTCAACTCATCCTCTTTGATCCTTTAGTATTATTAGTATCTTAAATCATTGTTGGTATTGCACTAAAGTGATGTACACCTACTGATAAAAAAACCATTGTCTAACTCATTTAATCAGAGCTCCCTTTAATATACTTCCAAATTTTCAGACCTTCAGGAACTTCTAGTGAAATAAAAATAATCTATAGACTCAACACTCTGGATTTTCAAACATTACAAACCAACTCAGAAACATTATCTAAAATGGTGTTGAAAATAAATACAACACCGTCAAAGTCAAAGGGGAACTTCAATATAATCATACAATACCAATTTTGAGTTACTATTACACACATAAAAACTTTTATGATGTTTCCCCCATGAAATGATTCTCATTATTTCCTAAAAAAAAGAAAAATTTAGAAACAAAACAATTCAGATCACTACTCTATCTCCACCCAATGACATAAGGGTCTCATATAACTTAGGAATGAATCTATTTTAATCTACCCAATCCGGGTTATAGGTATCAGATAAATATAGATTCATCTAACCAATAATAAAATATATAAAAATAACCAATAACTATGATTAAATCAAACATATTATCACCAATAACTTATAAAAGAAAATAATGTATAACTTTTTGTTGACACTTTATAAAAATATTTCTCCTTCCTCATAATAAGATCATTAATCATATACAATAATATAAATATCATGAGAATTATATGTTACAAATGTGATGCATAAATACATGCCTATTTCCACCTTTATTCAAGAGTAAAACCAACGATCAATAACCCAAAACATCATCCTTGAAAAAAATCAACTCAATTGTTTTATGGAATACCAAGAAAAATAATATTAAATCCCTTGAAACTTAGAATTACACTAATTCAGTTTTTTTTCAACATATACATAATTACCACCCCATGTTATGAAAAGTCCTATTTTCATCTACTATATACCAAATGGTGAGGTAAATAAGAATAATACTCTAATACCACTTTGTAACATCTCATCCTAGTCTACCTAAATAGTAACACAACTAAACCCCCCATGTGACCTTAGGCACACCAACTAGTACACCAATTTTTTTTAATATTATAAAGTATCTAATTAACCATTTTATAAGACTATACCCTCTAGTATTATAAAAAATAATAATATTAAATGGCATTAACATCCATAACCATATAAAAATCAAATTATATGAAATTGATTTGTAGTAGAAAGGATACTATAAATAAATAAAAAAATCTATGCTATAGATAAATTTATATATAGGTCATATAATCATATATGTATATATAAATATAATATTATGGTCCAATCATATACAGTATAAGAATAAATCAAAAAAAAAACAAAAGTAGACCTGACCACTATCCTTAGACTCACCTCAGACCTATCCCAAAATCCCCACTGAGCTCCTATAGACGATCCACCCATACATGGGCCATCACATGAACCTAAAATACCACCATAATGTTTTCACACACACCAAAGTTCCCATGTATGGTATAATAATAAAACTTAGTAAGAAACTACTAATGGTGTCCCTAATAAAAACTAGCATATATATGAATGTGTGTAATGCACTTGTCATATTAAGGGTATTCAAGAAATGAACCCAACAACTGAATCAAAACTTCCTTAAATAGTGGAGTAATAAGATGATTCTCCCATGGGATTTCCATGAAAATATATTCAATGACATATCACTTCTTATAATAACATTATAATTGGTGAATGAGATATCACCATACCAATAATAGTAGTGAACAAGGAATTTCCTAGTGAATGATATATCACCATACTCCTAATAAGGGAAATGATGTTTCTCCATATGAAAGATGGATCACTATAATAAAAAAAGGGAAAATGATTCATTTTTAGGAGAGCTATGTATCCCCATAATAATAAGAAGAAAAGTGAATGATGCATCTTCAAGTGAATAATGTATCACCACACTTCTAATAAACAAGGCGAATGAGGTATTTTATGATAAATTATGTATTACCATACTTATGAACAATGAAAATAATGTATTCATAGGTGAGTGATGTATCACCACACTAACTAATAGGATTAATGGGGAATCACCATTTGAACTATATATCACTATAATAACAACTAGGGTAAATGAGATATCACTAGGTGAATGATGTATCACCATACTCTAAAACCTAGATGCATGATATATCACAATATAATAACTAAAGGTTAAAAATGTATCACCAAGATACATTTGGTTAATGATATATCAACTATACTGAATGATAAACCACTATATGGATAACTCTAGGTTAATTATATATCACACTATTCAACAACCTGGTAAAAGATGTATCATTATCTAATCCAATAATGTGAATAATAAATCACCATTACATTACCTAAGGTGAATGATACATCATTGAAATCACTATCAAAGGAGGATTATCTACAACCAATATACCAACTAAGGTGGATGTCACATCACTATACTACTACACAATGGTGAGTGATATATTACTATAAAAGTTTATCATAATGAAAGATTTATCACCAAATAAATATACGTTAATGTTTTTTCACTATAAATAGATAACTATGGGGATAAATCTATCACCATAACCAATAAAATAAACATATAATTATAATCATAAACATAAATATAATCATAACATCAAAAAAACCATGGTGAATGAGTTATAACCCTTAACAATGGTTTTATCAAGTACTAAGTACACACTATCCTACCCTTTCCCATGATATTGTACACATAGGGAACATGCGAAAATCTTTACCTCACTTAGAATGGTTTAAGATCCAATAAAATTAACTATCTCAAAATTTTCATAATATAGTAAGAAATAATCATACTAATATTGTAATATAGGGAAAATACACCATTTACCCGCACAAATAAATGAGTTTCAATCATCAAGGAATACTCAAGGACACCATACAAGGCTCAAATATCATGTTACGGACAAAGATAACCTCTTGGGATAGACTACTTAAATAGTACTAGACCAATGGTTCCACATGATCTCAAGTGCATATCCATATATTCAAAATACTTCTAAGTTATAGTGAGGGTATGATAAACAATATGGGTAAACTATACTCTCTGTAACATCTCGAACCTAGATTCCACCCTTTGGTGCCTCGATCTCGGGTTGCCACATGACCTCAAGTGCATATCCCCAAACACCAGAGGCTACTGACTAGCAGCGAGGGCCTAGGTGAGTCAGTGGGGATACTATGACCTTATTTTAGGTTCTGACTGTAGTGAAAGCACATTGGTGGGTGTACCCAACTTTAATTTTAGCATTAATAATGATCAATCCGAGATCCATCATGATAATAAAACGAAATATTTTCTAAATAGAAAGAATAACGAAAAAGAAAGATGGGAGTCCCAGAACCATAGGTAGGATCATCATATGTTGGTTATAATTATTATAATTAATTTACAAGAATTAACTTGATGGAATTATTTCATTGTTGATGTTTCCGGTCACGATCCGATGTGATCCGTTATTGCGTCGTAGAATCCAAGTGTAAGATTCCTATAGCAGTGATCCATATGTGCTCCATGTATCTCTAGATTCCGCCTAAGGGATATCTGGGTGCTAGCACGGAAGAGCCTTCACTTGCGATGTCCGCCTTTGATCACATTGATCCGGTGGAGGTGGATCTCTCTTTTATAGCTTGAGAGTGTTCTTGGTGGAAAAGGAATTCTCTCTTGGCCTGAGAGTTTTTCCAAATCCGTTGTACATAACCACACCAAAAAATTTATAGGCTATTGAGAAATATATAATTGGTATTTTTAATTACATAGAACAATAAAATGAATTAATTACCCGAAATAATTTATTCATTTTATTTAATTCTTAGTAATACCCCATGTCTAATAATAATAGTTGACTATTATTATTACCTAACATGTGCCCAAAAAATTACACCTAATATTATTTAATTAAATAAATAATATTATTTCTTATAAATTCCCAAGAAAAAAATACACGGCGTGTATATTTAACATATATTCCTTTTCTTTTGTTTTTCCATTTTTCTTTATTTACTCCACCACATTTATTAGACCTTGAATAATGACTATTTATTTATAAAATAAATATCACCGTATTACTCGCTAATAAATATATTATTTTTCCCAAAATATATTCTCTCGAATAACTAGTGTCGAAATAAATGAGATCAGCCATCCTTAAATAATTATTAAACCTAAATTAGGAATAATCTTTATTTAACTTGTTAAATTAATATTTAACTAAGATAATTGGACACACTTAGTGTGTAACCCTCTAGGCCTCTTTCTCAGTGGAATTTGAAAGAGCCTACCTAAAGTACAATGTTATCATCTAGCAACATGACAAGGCACCCATAGAGAAATAAGTTAACACTACAATGAAGTTTCAACTCCTATGAACGCTTACCATGTAATATAATCCATTTGTCTCTATGTATTGAATCAAGTGGGTTGCTTGCTAGTGCCATCAATCCATGTGCTCAATTATTCTTTCTTTGACTTTTCACAATTGAACTTTCCCATTCATCACCATGGTCATGGATTTATTTAGGATATATCAATTCCATCAAAGGGCCTGAGATATCTACTTTCATTATGGAACAGACGGGACAAATCCTTTCTCGCAATATCTATTAATGCAGTATCAATCGTGACACACCCAACATATCCTACCTTGCTATAAATAGCGTGTCTTCATAGTTTTTGTTAATACATATAATTTCGTGAGCTGTAATAACAATTAATAATAATCTTAAATTCTGAGGACTAATACACACGTTTGTAGATAGGAAAATCCAATGACACTATGAAATGTGGATTTCCTACTAGCGGTTCTCGTTCTCATAATATCCTTCTGAATATTACCAAGGGAGCACACTATGAGATGGTGCCTCAAAGTTTTATTAGTACTCACCCCTAATGTCTTGTATTATTTGCGTCCCTCAAATAACATCATCTGGCCATATAACATATATTCAAGAACAGTGTTATGACACTTCCAAGTTCTCATCATAGAAAAGATACTCTAGGACCCTTTAATGCAACAACTATCCTTAGGACATTATCACATGAATTGTAATGCAGAAGAACAATCAAGATGTGATAAGGTATTTATTAATTAATAAAGTACAAAGTAGTTGGTTCTAGGCCAATAACTCTAACAGACTTCCACTTGTACTAGAGACAAATGCTAACAAACTTTAACCCGCTAGCTCTCACATGATATTCTGGCTTCTGCTAAGATAGGCATTTAGTCATGGGGTCCGTCACATTCTCTTCTGTGGACACTCAACTCACTGCAACTTCACCCCTTTGATAGGAAATACCTAAATAGGTGATACTTCTAGAGTATGTGCTTTGTCCATTGATGTGACCTTGGTTATTTTGAAAGAGACACCACTATAATATTATCACAATACAACATGATAGGATCTTTACTACTAGTCACCACATCAAGATCCTGGATAATGTTCACAATCCAGACCACTTCTTTGGCTGTATCAAAAGCCGCTATATATTCAGACTTCACTGTATAATCGGCGAAAACTAGCTGCTTTGAACTCTTCCAGCTCATAGCTCCTCCATTGAGATAGAAAACATATCGAGATTGCGACATCAGATCGTTCTAATCTGTCTGAAAACCAGCTTCATCATACCCTCTGATGACAAGATTCCCATCTCCTCCATACCCCAAGAACATATATTTAGTTATTCTCAGATACTTAAGGATATTCTTGACAGTAATACAATGTTGTTCTCCTAGATATGCTTGATATCTACCTACCATGATCAGTTCATAGGCAACATCAAGTATAGTACATAACACGGAATATATGATCGATCCTATAGCCAAAGATTATGGGATCTTACTCATTCTATCTTTCTCTTTTTGTGTATGAGGACACATTTTCTTAGAAATATGTAGTCCATGTTAAACTAGAACCAATACCCTCTTGGTTTTCTCCATACTAAATCTGATTAGTATCTTGTCAATGTATGCACCCTGACTTAGTCTAAGTGGCCTCTTGGATCTATCACAAATGATCTTGATCCCTAAAATGTAGGCTGCTTCACCTAAGTCCTTCATAGAGAAACACTTGTTCAACCAGTCCTTAAATAACTGTAAGACTGGTACATCATTTCTAATAAGCAATATGTCATCAACATATACTACCCGGATAATGATCAAATTCCCATTAAACCAATTATAAACACATGGTTCACATTCATTCTTAATGAAACCAAATTCTTTTATGGATTCATCAAACCGAATGTTCCATGACCCGGATGCCTTCTTTAATCCATAAATGGATTTCTGCAACTTTAAAACCTGTTTGGCTTCACTTGGTGTCACAAAAAACTTCTGGTTGTGTCAAATAGACATTTTCCAGAAGGTTCCCATTAAGGAATACTATTTTGACATCCATTTTCCAAATCTCATAGTCATGGTAAGATGTTATGGAAATTAGGATTCTTATGGATTTAAACATGTAAACAGGCGAGAAGGTTTTATCATAGTCAATTCCATGACGTTGTCTGAATCCTTTAGCCACTAACCTTACTTTATAGGTGCTAACTTGACCTTCCATGTCCAGTTTTCTCTTGAATACCCATTTTCATCCAATAGGATTTACATCAACTAGCTCATCAACCAGAACCCAGACATAGTTCTAATACATGGAATCCATATCAGAATTCATAACTTTTAGCCATCTTTTAGCTTCTGATATTTCTACTTCTTCCTTATAGGAGAGAGGTTCATCATTGTCCAGCAATAATGATTCACCATCCTCGGGGACTAGGAAACCAAATATCTCTGGTTCCCTTACCTCTATTGAGCTCCTACGCAGTACTTGTGTTTCTGGAACCTCTTCCATGGGGAACTGTGGAACTTGTTCCTGTACCAACCCCTGTGTATCTTGAGCATCAACTTTTTCAAATTCAATATTGCTCCCACTATCCTTTTTGAGGATATTCTCCCTCTCAAGAAATATGGATTTTCTGGAGACAATCACTTTCTTGTCTGAAGGGTTATATAGGAAATTTCCTTTCATTTCCTTGGGATATCCTATAAAGATACACTTCATTCCCTAAGGTTCTAGTTTGTTGCCTGGTAAGGCCTTAACAAATACCTCGCATCCCCATACATGTGTGTGAGAAAAAATGGATTTCTTTTCATTCCATAACTCAGATGGAATTTCATTCACCGCCTTGGTTGGTACTCTGTATAATGTGTATGCTGCAGTCTGTAATGCATATCCCCAAAAGGATAATGGATGATCTGCATGACTCATCATCAACCTCACCATGTCCAAAAAGGTGTAATTCCTCCTTTCACTGACATCATTCCACTATGGTGTATAAGGAAGAGTGAGCTGTGATAGAATCCCAAACTCCCGTAGAAGATCGATGAACTCTTGGTTCAGATATTATCTTCCTAGATCTGATAGAATCTTCTTTATCTTCTTACTAATCTGATTCTCTACTTCATTTTTGAATTCATTAAATTTCTCTAAGGCTTCTAACTTATACCTTATTAATTAGAAATATCCATATATACTCAAATCACTAGTTAAAGAAATTAAGTAATAATATCCACCTCTAGCTTCTACCGGAAATGATCCACAAACATCCATGTGCACCAATCCTAGAAGATTTATGGCCCTTTCACCCTACCCACTGAAAGGCGGCTTGGTCATTTTTCCTTTTAAACAAGAATTACATCTATCAAGTGGTTTTAGCTTAGCCGAGTCTAAATATACATCTAGGAAGATCTTTTTCAAGTGATTCTCATTTACATTACCGAGACTTTGATTCCACAACTGGGTGATGTATGAGTCATGTGAGTTTGTTTCTTTATCGATTTCCAACACTTGGTTTTCATAATTTAATACATACAAACCATTATTTAAATGCACCATACCATATCATACGTTGTTCTTATAAAAGATAAAACCATTATTTACAAACTTGAAAATAAATTCATCCATATCCAAACAAGATACATAAATTATGTTCTTGGTAACACTAGGAACATAATAACAGTTATGTAAAACCAAAATCATACCAGTTGTCAATGAGAGGTGGTAATCGCCAATGGATAATGTATCCAGCCTCATACCATTGGCAGATCAAAAGTTCACCTCTCCTCTAGCAATATTTCTAAATCTACTTGGTTTCAGTATTTGAATACAGATGTTATCCCCACAAGCTATATCTAATACCCAATGTGTAGAAATGGAAATATTACACTCAATAATGAATGCACCTTTACCATCCCCATGCTTCTGGGTGCAGTTACTCTTCCAGTGGCCTTTCTTGCCACATTTAAAACATACCACCTCCCGTTCCTGTCCTTGCCTCTGAATCTTCCCCTTCTTCGAGGGAAAACACTTGGGGGATTCAGACCATTTATAAGTCTTTGGACCCTTTCTCTTGTCCTTCCTTTTCTTATTCACCATAAGGAATGTGGGTTTGTCACGCCCCATGTCCTTATCTACCTAGAGAATTAGGTTATAAGTTCCAATATACTCTTCTCATTGTCGCTCATGTTGTAGTTGACAATAAAGCTAAAGAAGGTCTTGGGTAGTGATGATAGGATGAGATCTTTACATAACTCATCCGTGAACTTAATCCCTAATATGTCTAGGCATTCAATGTAGCCAATGAACTTGACTACATGAGGCCTAGCTGGTGCAGACTCTCCAAGATTAGTTGTAAACAAAGAATTATAGATCTCATATCTCTCCCATCTAACCTTCTCTTGATAGAGATCCTTAAGGTGAGACATCATGCTATATGCATCCATGTTTTCATATTGCTTTAAGAGCTCATTAGACATGGCTGACAACATGAAACACCAGACATATGTGGCATCATCCATGTGATTCATATAGAGATATAGTTCCTCAACACTGGCCTATATTCCAGGCGCAACTGGAATAGGCTCTTCCAACACATACAATTTCCTCTCAGGGTGAAGGATGATGCATAAACTCCTCTGCCGCTCTTGGAAATTAATGCTGGTGAGAAGGTTTTCCTTCTTGAGTATGGTTCACAATGATATGTTTGAAGTCATTTTTCTTTCCATTTCTACAAATTAAGATGAGCAAAGGTTTAGTACTTTACTATCATAAAACCGAGACAAAAAATAAATTAACTATTATTAGTCTCCCACTATTTTATTGAAATCCAATAGCCCTCACCATTGACTTCGGAATATTATGTTGCCTAAATATTCTAGTGGCAAGGATCCATATTTCCCATTGAATTACCCCAACTAGGGTTGGTCAATCAACTTGAACAGTTTTTGGTAGGCATTCTATATTCCAAATGCATTAACTCACAACTCCTTGATTAGATGAGTAGACTCCCCAATCCTGAAATCCTTTTATTTTTTGGATTTCCTCAGCCTTTTCCTTTTGGTCACCCCAAGTCCTACTGTGGTAGTCAAACCTTGATGCGAACCAAGTCAAGTTAACCCAAAACCTTTAATTAGAATTCCTTGATAATTGAAAGCACCCTAACTAGGTTTGGTCAAGCACTTTGAAATATGGTTCAATTCTATCCTAGATTATGCAAGGCTATACCGACTTAATATTTCTTTGAGGGATTTTATCCTTATACAAAAATTTCCAATTTATTATATTTGATTAAATTCTTTTTAATATTAAGTGGGATATACTTAAGTGATTAACCATGTCTAAGATAATATTTACCCATAAATCGGTCTTATTTTAGTTCCATCTTGCATGATTATTTAATTAATTAATTGTGTGATCGTGAAAACACACCCACAATAAAAAACCATGAAATTAATAGAAATAAAATAAATGGTATGATCATGAGCTTGTTCTATTGGTTAGTTTATCTAGCGGTTGATAAACTAACACAAGACCAAGGGGAGAAACACCTTGAACCATTCAGGTTCGTGTTTACAGCTTTACACCTATCCACCTTTGTTTCTCCTTGGATTGGATTCACCTTGGCTTCTGACTTGAGCCACCTACACTAGCTTGGGAGCTCCATCCATTAAATATGCATTTATCTCACACATAGGTGAAGGGTAAAAAAGGGGTTTAACATAAAAGAAACCTTGGGCGCACATGCCCTACATATTAATGAGGAGAAGGCTCACAAAACAAGAAATTTAAAATAAATAAATTAAAAGAAACCATTCATATACAAAGGTCTTGGTTAAGATCATGATCATCTATACATGCAACAATATTTACGCATAAATAAAACTAGATTTCAATTATTTAATCGTTATTGTTTAAGATAAATAATTCTTGAATCAATTAATTATCTTTAATTAATCAATCCTTTTTATCTTAAACCTTTTTTTTTGAATTTCCTTGATATTCTCATCCATCATAATTTTAAAAAAATAAATTCATTTAAAATTATCTTTGTACGTAACTTGTACCTTGGAGGAAACCCAATGAATTCTCATTCATAACTACCCAATGAGTAGAAATGAACATTACGCAGATGTTAATTTTAACACATATATATAAAACACCTTTCACGTGTTGTGCCTCAGCTTTACGCCTGTACTATGGTACACATATTAAGGGTTTGTATAATATAATAATAAATTGTAATAAATCTGCGTAATTTCGATGAGTACACGATGTGTAGTTCCGACTACATGGCGTGTACTTTTGTTCACTGCCCATTCAAAGTACATGCCCAGGGACATGGTATTTAGATATAATTTGGAAATTTTCAGAGTAAACGACATGTTTAGTGGGACACACGCCATGTAGAATCCGAGTTACACGGTTTCCAGTCGGGCAAGCCGTGTACGGGGTACACGGTCCAACCCTATCCCGAAGGGACTACATGCCGTGTTCAGTGGACCATACGGTGTGTAATCTGGAAACTATGTGCCACCTGTTCCTAATCAATACAAAATGTCATTTATGACTTAGGAATGCTCTAACACATGACCTAATTTGGTAGACCAATCTGATGGCTTGAACCTAGACTACATGACGTGTACTTCCGAATACACGCTGTGTATTCTGGTGTTGAAAGGACAGGAACACTTGGCACCCCCAAATGAGATCCTCTATTTTATTTTAATCAAAATTAAAATTCGTTTTTGTAAGGCGAATGAGAAATGTGAGAGGAGGAACAGATCTCAAGATTCATATTTTAAAGAATGATTAACTTGAATTGAATCAACTAAATTATTAAATGCGTAAATAATCAAAGAAAATCATAAATAATTATATCCAATGATATGGCCCCTCTGATACAACTTTTAGGTTCCGGGCACACCCGAAGCACATTGGTGGGTGTACCCAACTTTAATTTTAGCATTAACAATGATCAATATGAGATCTGTCATGATAATAAAACGTTGGATCTTTAGAATAGAACATAGAACGAAAAAGAAAGAGGGGAGTCCTGTAACTATAGGTAGGATCATCATATGTTGGTTATAATTAATTTAATTAATTGACAAGAATTACCTTGATGGAATTCTTTCTTTAGAGATGTTTTCGATCACGATCTTATATGATTCATCATTGCTTCCTAGAATCCAAGAGTAGGATTCCTCTAGCGGTGATCCAAACATGCTCCACATATCTCTAGAAGTCGCCGAATGGATCTCTGTGTGCTAGCGTAGAAGAGCCTTCAATTATGATTTTCGCATTCGATCGCCTTGATCCGGTGGAGGTGGATATCTCTCTCGTAGCTTGAAATAATTCTTGGTGGAAAAGGAATTCATTCTTGTCTTGAGAGTTTTTCTAAATCCGTTGTGCATAACCACACCAAAAAATGTCTAGGCTAATTAGAAATATATAATTGGGATTTTTAATTACATAGAATAATAAAATTAATTAATTACCCAAAAGCATTTATTCATTTCATTTAATTCTTAGTAATACACCATGTCTAATAATAAAAGTTGACTATTATTATTATTATCTGACACGCGCCCAACGAATTACACCTAATATTATTTAATTAAATAAATAATATTATTTCTCATAAATTCCCAAAAAAAATACATTATGTGTATATTTAACATACACGGAATGTAATTTTGTTTTTCCATTTTTCTTTATTTCCTCCACCACATTTATTAGACCTTGAATAATGACTATTTATTTCTAAAATAAATATCATTGCATTACTCAATAATAAATATATTATTTCACCCATAATATATTCTCTCAAATAACTAGTGTCGAAATAAATTCTATCATCCATCCTTAAATAATTATTAAATCACAATTGGGAATAACCTTTATTTAACTTTTTAAATTAATATTTAACTAAGATACTTGGACACACTTAGTGTGTGACCCTCTAGGACTCTTTCTCAGTGCCATTAGACGGAGCCTGCCTAAAGTATAAGGTTAGAATCTAGAAACACGACAAGGCACCCATAGAGAAAGAATTTAATGCCGCAATGATGTGTCACCTCCTAAGAATTCTTACCAAGTAATATAATCCCTTTGTCTTGATATCTCGAATCAAGCGAGTTGCATGCTAGCGCCATCAACCCATGTGCTTGATTATTCTTTCTTTGAATTTCCAGAATTGAACTTGCCCATTCGTAACCACGACCATAGATTTATTTAGGCTATATCAATTCCATCAAAGGGCCTGAGATATATACTTTCATTATGGAACAGAAGGAACAAATCCTTTCTTTCATTATCTATTAATGTAGCATCACTCGTGATGCACCCAACGTATTCTAACTTGCTGCGAACATTATGTCATCACAGTTTTTGTCAATAAATCTAAGTACAAAAGTTTTAATAACCATTAATAATAATCTTAAAGTCTATGGACCAATACACATGTCCACAGATAGTAACGTCCAATGACACTATGAAATGTGGATTTCCTACTGGCGGGTCTCATTCTCATAATATCCTCCTGGATATTACCAATGGCGCACACCATGAGAAGGTGCCTCAACGTTTTATGAGTCTTCACCCCTAATGGGTTGTATTATTTATGTCCCTCAAATAACATCATCTGGCCCTAGAACATATATTCAAGAATAGTGATATGACACTTCTGAGTTCTCATCATAGCAGGGATCCGCTTTGACCCTTTAATGCAACAACTATCCTTAGGGCATTATCACATGCATTGTCACGCAGAAGAACAATCAAGATGTGATAAGGTATTTATTAATGAATAAAGTAAAAAGTAGTTAGTTATAGGCCACCAAATCCAAAACTTATTACCATAGTATCACAATAGAAGTTAAATATATACAATATAAGAAGCAAAATAAACAGCAGACAACTGAAATTAATACAAGACAAGAATACATAATAATAACCAGAAGTGTCTCGTATACCAAAATGATGCAGATGGTGAAAGTATCCAGAAAACAACCATAAATGTACATGGAAATACAATACAATACAAGTATCCCAAAAATAACAAAAGACAAAAAAGGTATCCCAACATCGCAAGCCTCATCTTGGCACTATTCTCCCCTACTCCAAAGCCACAATCAACAACCTGTACTAGGGAACTTGACCCTATCATCACCTACAACTATATATTATGTTTGAGTCCCCAAGGAGGCCCAAACGGGGTGTGAGATAAACATCCTAATAGGCAACCACCTGAGTCTATTAAACTCTTACAATAATTCTACAAAAGTGCTATAAAGTGTAAACAACTGGTAAAGTAAAGTGTGTATGGCCATGGCATAAGTCTACATGCAGTACATAAAACCAAACAACCCTCAAGATTACCTATAAAAGAGATTCATCTCCTAAAAAGGCAGATATAACCATGTAAAAAAGTCACACAACCACAATGTACAACTTTCTATATCATGTAGACATAGCCACACTTTATAGTGAAGTCAACCATCCCACGACCTTGCCGTATAGTGAAGTGTAGACCGAAAGGGTTAGATCCAAGGTGCCAACAGACCAAGACATCCAAGTAATAATTCTAGACCATAGAGGGACAGATTAAATGAGTATGTCCAAGTCATCCCATAAAGTTTCATGAGCGTCCCTGGTGGAAACTCAGTCAGGCACTGTTTGGGGTCCTAGAAGCATGACAATAGCAAGTCCTACGCGATCCCAAGCAAGTCAAATCCACAGTGTAGAAAGGCCTGAGGGATCCCATGGAATCAAGACCCAAGGGGAAGATTCAACCCAAGGCATCCACTACCGCATTCCAGATCCATGGAGAGCAGTCTATGACATATATCAAACCATTCATTCAATCATTCAATAATTCAAAATTAACATTCATAAACATGTGAGTATACCCACTCACATCGACAAGAACAAGCCATGAGTATACCAACTCATGAAAACCATTTATCAAAAAATTCATATGGGACTAACGTCCTATATATTCTATTTAACATTCCATTATTCATTTCATATAGTTATACCCACCCATGTTATCCATTTAACATGAAAAACTATCAAAATAGTTAAGGCATAACATGATATTCATTAGTCAATGAGGCAGTAAATCTCCAAAACAAGATACTCAAGCTATCAAGGAAACTAAAGGATTAATCTAACTAGGAAATCACAAGAACACACCCCTTGGGTGGTTTAAATAGTGATAAACAAGCTATTTCCTTAAGTCACACCCCTCTGGTGACCTCTAAACAAGCAACGGGTGCCAACACACCTAAACAGAACCTATGGGCATCCTCACTAGGTCCAACTACAGCTACTAAAAGCCACTTTCTCAAAAAATAGATCTCACCAAAAAGTCCGATTGAGGACGTAAAGGCCGAACACCTGAAAAACACAAAGGAAAAGCTGAAAGAAAGTATAGACCACATACCTTGCCTCGCTTGTAGACAACTCATCCAGTATCAAGTCTTAATTCGTACTGGTTTGGAAGAAATCTAAAGAACGGATGAAGAAAACAATATTAGGGCATTTGAGCCTAAATAAAAATTTCCCAACTATCAGTCCAAAGAATCATGAATGTTTGAAAAGGATTCTAGAACTTACCATTGCAGATCCGATGAGACAATCGTCAATCAGAACAGATATTAGATAGGGGAACTGGCTCAAAGCCTATGTTAGGCGCCTCAGGAGAGCTCCACAGAGGGGCTACTATACATAGAGGAGAAAACCCAATTGGGTTTAAAAATAAATTAAGTTTTTAATTTAAAATTTTAAAAAAACAACACATCAGGGTCTCACAGTTTACCTGTACGGTTTCCTAAACTGTTTGGAAACTATGCACACCTCATTGCCTAAGAGGGGCACTTCACACGGTTACCCCGCATTTTTTGACTAACCGTGTGGTAACTGTGCAGAAATTCTATACCCAAAAACTTCACTTTTTGGACCTCTCGCATGGTTTAGACTAACCGTGCGCAGGCCACACGCAAACTATGTGCTAAGTTATTTTCAGCCCAAAACATGCTTCCAGCATCCGAACAATCCCCATACACCTCCAGAACACCCATGATCAAGTTAATCATTAACATAAGGCCATAAAAAGGCAATTAAATTTAAAATAAAAGGATTTTTACCTCATATGAAAACCAAATTTCTTACAATCTTCCCCCTTATAGAAATTCATCCCCAAATTTCTCTTTGAAGGGTGGTCAAGATTTGTCTGTGAACAACTCTGACCACTAAGCATGTACATTACCCGAACTCTCCCAAGTCATCACTTGTAAATGACCATGCTTCCATAACACCCATAATAGAGGAATTTACCGGCCTTGAAGAACCATCATGATCTTGTCAATGATATGAATTAGATTCTCTTAAAAGGAGGCATCAACCTGAAGATCAACCTCCTTGGGATGAAAAACGTGAGATGAGTCTGAGTGATAATGGCGCCACTGAGATACATGGAAGACATCATGCATGGATTGGTACCTTTGAGGTTGCAGCAACCGATAGGCAACCTACCCAACTCTCTCCAGAATCTCAAAATACCCAATATATCTAGGTGAAAGTTTACCCTGACTCCTGCTCTGCCTGTGTCCTAACCTTGATGAAATATGTAAAAAAACCCGATCCCTAACCTCGAAATCTATAGGATGTATATGGCTATCGACGTAAGATTTATGAAAAGACTGTATAGTAGACATCCACTTTTGAACCATCATGACCTGTTTTGAAGTCTCTTGTATGAGACGTGGTCCTAGTAAAGTTGTATCTTCTACCTCTCGCCAACACATGGGAGAACAGAATGGAATACCATATAAATATTTATAAGGTGTCATATGTATCATCACCTGATAACTGTTATTATAGGCGAACTCATCTAGGGGAATTTTCCTCTCCCAAGAGCCCCCAAAATACAAGACCCATTATCAAAGAATGTCCTCTAGAACCTGTATCGTACGATCTGACTGGACATCCATCTGCGGGTGGTATGCTGTTCTCAGAAGAACCTATGTACCCAGAACCCTCTAAAAACTCTTCTCAAAACGAGATTTAAAATAGGAATCCCTATCTGAAATGATAGTTCGTGGGACCCCATGAAGTTGTACCACATCTCAGATGAAAAAAATTCCAGGATCATCAACACTAAAGGTCTCCTTGATCAGAAAGAAATGTGAGACCTCCATAATCTTGTCAATGAAAACCCACATAGCATCGTTACCTAGAGGAGACCTCATCTAACCCATCATGAAATCCATCTCAATATCATCACATTTCTACTCAGGGATAGGTAATTGCTGTAAAATCTCTGCTAGTTGCTGATGTCCCACCTTCACCTGCTGATAGGTGGAACATCTCGTAAAAAACTAGCTACCTCTATCTTCATTCATGTCCACCAGTACTAATGTCACAAGTAACAGTACATCTTGGTAACCCCGAGATGCACAACCCATTCTGATGCAGGAAACTGCCACATCAAATCCTTACATATATCCATTGGAACCCAGAAACGTCCATGGATACGTAAGATCTCATCATCACCTACCGTCCAACCAGGAGGAGGGTCCTCACCTGCCACACCTTCCTGTAGAATGAGGCCTTCAGAATATGATATTTTCCTCATTCTAACTCTATACAGCAGGGTATAGGTAACAATTAAGGAAGAATGAAAATTATTTCCCAGTCTATCATGAACCTCTAGATGCATCTCATAAAACAACCCCATAAGCTACCACTCACTATGGGCCTACTACACTACATGTATCTGATTCCTCCTTCTTAGTGCATCGACTACTGCATTTCCCTTACTAGGCATGTAGGAAAGCTCAAAATAAAAGGACTACAAGTACTCCACCCACTTTCACTACCTCAAATTCATATCATGATAAGTAAAGATAAACTTGAGTCTTTTGTGGTATGTGCACACCAAAAAATAGTCTCCCAATAAATAGTGCCTCCAATAGTGCAATGTATGAACAATTGCAGATAACTCAAGATTGTGTGTAGGATAATTTCTCTTGTGAGGACAAAGCTACTGAGACCCGTATTCCACGAATTGATCTCCCAGAATCATCACTACCCTAATCCCAATACCTAAACCATCACAGTACACCATGTAGCCTTTTCCCTACTTTGGTAGTATCAAGACTGTGGCCAATGTCAACCTCCCTTTTAGATCTTGAAAAGCTGTCTCATAATATTCTGACCACACAAAATTCACACCCTTATTAGTCAAGCCCATCAATGGAACTTCTAATCATGATAAGTCCTATATAAAATGCATGTAGTAACCAGCTATCCCCAAGAAGATTCATATGTCAAAATAATTATTGGGATGTTCCCAAGAAACTATATCTCTCACCTTCTCTGGGTCCACTAACACTCTTGTCTTCGAGATAATGTGACATAGGAAGTGAATCTGATCCATCCAAAAGTTTTACTTTGTGAGCTTAACATATAACAGATTCTCTCTCATTGTATAAAAAAATGGTCTCATGGTGGTTGGCATAGTCGTTTCTATTGTGATAACACACCAAGATATCTCTCATGAAAACCAATAAAAAATAATCCAAGTAAGGATGGAGCACTTGGTTCATTAACACCATGAAAATTGTTGGTGGATTCGTGAGACTGAATGACATAACCAGATACCCATATAACCCATAACTACAATGAAAGGTTGTACGTGGTATGTCTACAGGTCAAACTCGCACCTAGTGAAATCTTAACCTCAAGTTGATATATGTGAACACTTGAACTCCTTAAAGCTGATCAAATAGGCCATCTATCCATCGAAAAGGATATATATTTCTAACAATTAGCTGGTTTAATTTTTGATAATAAATGCATATCCTAAGAGCTCCATATGAATTTTTTGCAAAAAGAACTGATGAATCCCATAGATAAGTACTGGGTCATATAAACCCCTTCACCTCCAAATCCAAAAGTTTCCTCTTGAGCTCCTTCAACCTCATAGTATCCATCCTTTATGGAGGAATGGATATGTTCGCAGATCCTAAAACTAGCTAGATAGAGAACTCATCATTTTTATCAGGAGGTAAACCATGAAATTTATTGGGAAATACATCCTCAAAGTGCTCAAACATTGGAGAAAGGTCTGCCTGACTCGCTCCGTGATCATCCAGAAACAAACTAGAAATCTGGGATGTCATCCCTCTAAGCCCACATTGCTCGGGTCCATCCCTACTCACCTGGATATCCCATTCTCCCTTTTGAATAAATACTTCACCCTCTAGTGATGTGAAAGTCACCCTACGACAATAGATATCAATGTACACTCGATAAGAAATGAGCCAATCCATTTTGATAATGACATTAAACCTTATTACCTTGAGGAAATATAAACTCTTGAGGAAGTGGAACCAAAAAAACTCAAGGGGAAACTCCATACACTAGCGTAATCACTCATTCTAACTCACAATAGTGTTTCTAGTATCAAAATGCCCTTAGAAATAAAAACCAAAAACCTATAGATTTTTACCACTTGTACCGAGATAAAACTATGAGAGGTACATGTATCTAAAAGATAAGATGAAATAGTTGTAACTACTAAGATCATACCTCTCAATATAGATGGTATGAGATACTACTCCTGTTGCATCTATTTCACTATATAAGTATGGCCTGTACTGCGGCCCCATGACCCTGCCTGGCTACCCTAAGCTGATCTGCCCTATTGTTTCTAAGAACCCTATTTCTGGCTACCACAGCCACGACCACCACTGCCCTGTCCTGACCGTTCTACACTGATCCAGCTCCAAGTTTGACATGGAGCTGAATACCCTACTCCTAAAACTGATGTTGGAGTTGACCCATACCACTTGTAACTTAGGGGAAGGTCCTGAAAAACCACTACATATGCCCCATCCTGCTGCAATCTCAACACTCAATTGGGTCATGGTCACACTAATTTTTCATATGGACTCACCTACCAAACTTATGGAAAACACCAAGCTTCCAGCACCCACAACCTGACTAACACTAACATCACAGGAATCCTCAAAACAATGCTTCCTACTTGAAGACGTAGATCCACTAGGGAAAAAAACAACACTCCCCTATTCTGTACCCCTAGATTCTCTCTGGTTCCACTTTGTAATTAGTGCCTGGTTCATAATCTCAGTAATAGAAAGAAACTTGAACACATTTACTTGAGATCTAATTGCATGTATGAGGCCTTCATTAAATCACCTCACCCTCGACAACTCATTAGTAAGATACATCGGTGAAAAACACTGCAGCTCTATAAATCATTCTAAGTATTCTATAACTATCATCGCACCCTACTCCAGACGCATGAACTCACTAGCCAAATATTCTTGTAGAGTCATGTGGTAAAAGTAGTCATAGAAGCAAGTTTGGGATTCATCCCAACCCATACCTTGAAGACCATCATCCTAGTTTAAAACATCACACACGCACTTTGCTGATTCACGTATCATATAAGTCACGAGCTTGAACCTCCACTCCAGAGGTGTCTCCAGATGATCAAGCATTGCTAATGTGGTCTCTAGCCATAGATATATAGCATGTGGTCTTCCATCCTAGGAAAACGTATGAGGATGTTGCTGCTGGAACACTCACATCAGCTCATCCATAGTTAAGTTTGGCTACGGTGCTCCCTGAATCATCTTTATATAGAGAAAGAAAACCACACAAAACTATGCCTCATCACCTACGTTTGGAATAGTATCAGGTTCCGCAACAGAAACTATTGGAGGATCAAGTAGTATCTTGTGTCCCACCATTTCCAAAGTATGTTCATCACCTCCATCGCGGCGTACCACTAGAGGTCATCATGGTGGAATACCTCTACAGTTCCAAACACATGCCTCATGAAATAACTACATCCAAGCCCAATGATCAAAGCATAAGACATGTCAAAACCCTCATAGAAACCAAGTCAACCTACAACCTACTCCTAAATCTAGTACTGTATAAAGAAAATCCATCGAACCACAAGAAACTATGTCTCTCGTCCACTCAAAAGCTGGGTATAGGTCAAGTATCCATTTTCCATCATTCAAGTTCCATTTCCATTTGAGTTCACATATATTAACCTAGAAAATTTTACCAAGGGTTTACCAATTCCTGAACCCACGAGGGCCCATAACACCTCATGAACCCAAAACATGGCTCCCATTAAAACCATACATATACATGCTCATTTAAAATTTACATTCCACTGGTGCATCTTTTCCCAATTCATAAGGCCCCATACTCCTTATGGATTGAAATATGACATCACCCCTTTATCTACTGCACCCCACTAACACTACAAAAAGAACAAGTATCACATCAACTATCACAACAACATGAGATATCTAGTGCATCCTAGATGTCATGGAATAATAGTTGACATATGATTCTAACAAGTGTCTATATGATGTATGATATGGAACACCCTCATCTCATCAAGTTAAAACTAAAATAGAACCCACAATTGGATCAATAGTAATAGTATAAATCAAGTGCATCACTCAACAGTGATATAAAATCATCTGTAATAGTCAAAATCCAAAAAACCAGAACTCCATTCGAGGCAATTTGGATTTTCCCTATACCTGGGGTAGCTACTCCTGAGTAAAATTTATTACCAAACTCCATGTCCTTACTATCCATGTCTAATGTCACCAAAAAGTAAGTCAATTAGAAAAGAAAATCCTCAGATACAACTTTGATACATCCCGAACTAGGATTCCACCCTATAGTGCCCCAAGCCCAGTTTTCCACATGGCCTCAAGCACATCTCCCCAAATTCCAGAGGCTTCCGACTAGCACTGAGGTCCTTGGTGAGTCACTGGCAAGACAATGCCCTCATTACTAGAGTATCCCAATGAAAATAAAATATATACAATAACATAAACAAAATAAACAACATACAACTGAAAGTAAGACAAGAAAGGAATACATAATAATAACTAGAAGTGTCTCATATAAAAAAATGTTGCAGATGGTGCAAGTATCTAGAAAAAATCCATAACGGTACATAGAGATATAATACAATACAAGTATCCCAAAAATAACAAGAGACTAACAAGGTATCCCAACATCGAAAGCCTCATCTTGATCATATGCTCCCCTACTCTGATTCCATAATCAAAAACCTGTACTAGTGCGCTTTACCCTATCATCACCTACAACCATATAATATGTCTGGGTCCCCAAGGGGGGACAAACTAGGTTTGAGACAAACATCCCAATAGGCAACCACCCGGGTCTATACAGTTCTAACAATAACTCTACAAAAGTTCTAGAAAGTGTAAACAACTGGTAAACTAAAGTGTGTATTCCCATTTCATAAGTCTACATGCAGTACATAAAACCAAAAATCCCTCAAGGCTACCTGTAAAAGAGATTCATCTCCTAACAAGGTAGCTATAAGCAATTAAAAAAGTCACACAACCACACCGTATATCTATATGTATCATTTAACCAAAGCCATACTTTATAGTGAAGTCAACCATCCCACGACCTTGCCGTATAGTGAAGTGTAGACTACAAGGGTCAGATCCAAGGTGTCAGCAGACCAAATCATCCAAGCAATAATTTTATACCACGGAGGGCTAGATCCAAGGATCTTGTCCAAGGCATCCCATTGAGTCCCATGGGCGTCCCTAGTGGAAAATTGTTTAGGAACTGGTTGGGGTCCTAGGATCATGGCAATAACAAGTCCTACGCGATCCCAAGCAAGCTGGATCCACAGGGTAGTAAGGCCCAAGGCATCCCATGGGATCAAGACCCAAGGGGTAGAGTCAAACCAAGGTGTCCAAAAATGCATTCTAGATCCATGGAGATCATTCCATGAAATCTATAAAACCATTCATTCAAGCATTCAAGAATTAAAAATTAATATTCATAAACATGTGAGTATACCCACTCAAATCTATAAGCACAGTCCTTGAGTATACCCAGTATTGCAAACCATTTATCAAAACAAACATATGGGACTACCCTCCCATATAGTCTATTTAACATGCCATTAGTCCTTTCATATAGGTATACCCACCCATATTATACATTTAACACTCCAAACTATCAAAAAAGTTAAGGAATAACCTGAGATTTCTCAGTTGAGGAGGCAATACGTCTCTTAAACAGGCTACTCAAGCTATTAAGGCATCTAAGGGCTTCCACTAACTAGGTAATCACAATCACACACCCATTGGAAGGTTTAAACAAGAATAAAAAAGTTATTTACTTAAGGCTCACCCCTCGGGTGACCTCGAAATGAGAAATAGGTGCCAACACACCTAAATGGAACCTACAGGCATCCTCAATAGGTCCAAATACAACTACTAAAAGAGAATCTGTCAAAAAATGATACCTTTTCGGAAAGCCCGACTGATGGCGTAAACTCCGAACACCCAAAAAACTCCAAGGAAAAGATAAAAGAAAGTATAGACCACCTACTTCACTTAGGTAGTAGACAACTCATCCAGTATCAAGTCCTGATTCATCCTAGTTTGGAAGAAATATAAATAACCGATAAAGAATAGAATATTAGGGAATATGATCCTTAATGAAAATAGTGAAACCGTCATTCCAAAAAATAAAGAACAAATGAAAAGGAATCGAGGACTTACCATTGCAGATCTGATGAGATGATCGGTGATCAAAACGAAGATCAGACATAGTAACTGGATCAAAGCCTATGTTAGGTTCCTAAAGGGAGCTCCACAGAGTGGCTTCTGTGCGTAGAGAAGAAAACCAAAATGGTTTTAAAATGAAATTATGTTTTTAATTTAAAAATAAAAAAACACAATAGTGTCACACGGTTTAACTGTAAGGTTTCCCAAACTATATGGAAAGTATGTGCACCTCACTTCCTAAGAGGGGAACTTTGCATGCTTAGTCCGCATGGTTTGAAAAACTGTGCAGTAAACATGAAGAAATGATCTGTCCAAAAACCTGAAATTTTCAGACATCTCACACGGTTTAGACTAACCACACGCAGGTTGTGCCCAAACCGTGAACCATGTCATTTTTAGCCCAAAGTTTGGTTCCGACCTCCAAACAATCCCCATACACCTCTAGAACACCCATGATCAAGTTAATCATTCACATAAGGCCATACCAAGAAAATTAAATAAAAAAGAAAAGGATTCGTACCATGTAGAAAAACCCAAGTTCATACACTCTCTATTAGCATCACATAAATAACATCCAATAACAAATAATCAATAATATTTTTAATATCAGAGTGTAGAATATGGATTTATGGGGAAAAATAAAACCATAACAATAACATAGAAATTTTATAATAGAATGGAACTCATGAAGGTCATACAGTTATAAAACAAATGTAAGACCTCCAAATGGATTATCATAAAATTATAAGACAAACAGAAATTAAAAGGCAAAAATATTCAACCACTATTATTGGCACCACCGTAGTCTTGTCTCTAAAATCTTATATATCTCTCCCAAATTAACATCTTGAAATGAAGTCATTGAATCAACTTTATGAAAAGCATATGGTTTGTATGCACACCACAGATTCTATATCATATGTGAGTATAAAATTAAATATGGAAAACAAATGAATCCCCTAATAAAAACTATAGTATAAGTATATGCATCGAAATAATGAAAAGTAAGCCATAACATAACATACATTCAAATTTTACCTCATTGGGTACTCATAGATCCACCTTATAATCCAACACAAACCTTATTTAGCCAGTGTTATAATGGAAAAAATATACCCATAGTCAAAAAAACATTGAGGATGAACTATATAGCACTCATCTTCTCATAAAAAATGGTATTGAGAATTCACCAACAGATTTAATCTTGTCGAATAAACTATCACCACTCAAAAAAAACTAGGGTGAATGAAACATCACCTAATAAATGAGGAATCAATAACCCTTGGTGGATAATCCACCACACCTACCCATCCTTAGGTAGATAATATACCACCCTTAAAACACATCATGGGTGGAAGATGTACCACTGGAACCAAACCCACAAGTAGATGATACACCACAAAACTAGTCTCTAAGTGGATGATGAACCCTCAAGACTACACATATATATGGATGATGTACCACTAGTGTTACTTCTATGGTGGTTGATTTAATACGAATATTGATTCCTAGGTGGATTATATACGATTGATATAAATCTCTAGGTGGATGGTGAAACAATGAGATAAATTTCATTGGTGGATGATGCACTACTAATAACTAACTCAGGGTGGATGATATACCTTTACCACACCCCTGGTGGTCAAAATACCACCAATATACCAAGTTTGGATAATTTATCACCACTAATAATCTATAGGTGGATGAGGTTCAACAAGTACATCTCGAGGTAAATGAGGCAGCCCCAACTAAACTCAAAGGCTATATGGGGTACCACCAAGATACCAACTAAAGTGAAGGATAAATCACCAGAATGATATAAAAGGTGAACAATCAATCACTATAAGAATATTAATTTTGGTGAATGAATAGTCACTGCCAACATAAACATATAAACACATAACATAGAAATGTTGAATGATTTATCACCCTAGGTATCATTCCACTAACCCAATATCTCATTAGCCTACACACACCCATGTAATAACCTACCGAGAACACATGCATGAAGCTCAAACCTCCATGAACCAACTTAGGTTCTCATACAGCTACCCATCTCACACGGTTCATTCCACAAGGGCACTCGTTATACCCAATTCGTATCATAATGTTTGGCTCACCACTTATCCTAGCCAACATTTGAGTTTCCATCACCATGAAACACTCAAGAATATCTCACAAGGATCATGACTTAATTTAGAGACTAGAATGCCACTCACTATTCCTTTACCTAAGTATCTCACTATTTCCCAAGGCATCATGACTATCTATGTCCATGTTCTCAATAAACAAGGTTTGAGGGACTACCATGATTTAGGTATCCCAAATTATATTATTAAGAAACATGAAAACCCCGTTTGGTTTCAAATTGGGTTATTATTCCCTACCTACTCAAGATTGTATATGATATGACCAAATCCACAAAAATCATGTACTTGGCCCAATCCACTACCCTAAGTGACCATCACTTACCCTGATGAATCCCTCTTAGGTTGTGTGAGCCATAGATCAAAGTATGGATACCCCTTATAGTTTCATATCTCTCTAATAAATACTCACACATAGGCCATAGAACAATCAATGAATAAATCATCAATACATAATCCTTGAGGACTTGCAAAGAGTCTTACCAAAACACCTAGCCTCCCACCCAAAAATTGAACCAATCTTGGTTTTCATATAGGCCACTCATACTTTCTTACCCACATTATAATCAATATAATATATGAAACTACATGTTAGGATCTAATATTAGTCACCAATTACCATAAACATGGAGTTATACCCTCAAGAAACACTCAACCACGTATACCTAATCTTGACTATTCCAGCATCATCCAGAGATCACCTCCATGAGGTCCTAACAACATTAAAGTTCACTTTAATTAATTATAAAAAAATTATAATTAACTAACATAATTAATCCATGTTAATTAAATTATGTATAAATGATTTTCAACTCATAAATTTATGTATACTCACTAATACCTCATCCAAAAGAGTTAGATCCACTCTGAGGGAATCCTTGAGCCCGCTGCCATCAAAAGACCCAACAATTAGCAAAAAATCAATACCAATTTAAAACCCAATTTTGTATAAAACCTAAGAAAAACTGGTGAAGTGACCTAAATTAATAACAAATACATGAAATAATAAATATTCATTTACCTAGATCCTCATCTAGAAAAGACATACTAAATACCAATTATTCTAGACTGATTCCACCATGTTCTGATGAAACCAGTTTCAAATTGCTACCTAACTACAACAAAAACTAAAGGAAGAGGAAAATAATCAAGGGAAGTGTTGGAGAGTGTGATATCCTACCTTAATCAATTATAAGCTCCTTCATATATCCTAGGGTGGTGAGTAAAGGAGGATGAGGAATAGAGGGAGGGGGAGTTGGCCTCCCCTCTCTGTGTGCCAACACAAACAACAGAACCCCAAGTGGGTTTAAAAAATGAAAGGTGGGAATCCCAATTTCACCCATTAAAATATTCCTATAAAACTATCTTAACTCTAGTGGATTCCACTATAAATTTTATGGTAAGTAAAATCTTGTAGCACCACTATGTAACTGACCAAAACTCCGATGGATTCCACCAGACATTTTATGGTATGTAGCATGGTGAAATACCACTATCCACACGGCTGGAACTCTAGTGGACTACCCACAAGGTTACATTATCTCACATCTACCACCACCTTGTAAAATACTATCTCATTACATTAATTATCCTACTTTGTGATTTTCTCTCTCAAGCATCCATTCCAAAAATCAACCCTTTAAACTTTTAAAATGTGTCCATAAATTCTGATTATCGATCATAATCCAAGAATTAAAATCATCCATGATTCAAATATCTTTATAACTCAGCTATTCTATGGACCCATTAACACACACTGATGTGTTTTTGTTATAGCCTCCTCACCAAAACAGTTCTCACCCCTAAGAAGACTCAATGTGTATATCTTGTGAACCACATCAGTCACCAACATCGGATGAAAATCCCAATTTTCAATCTCTTACTAGATATGGTCCTGATAACAATGCACCTAAACTAGTGAAACTACCAAAACAAGAAACACATCACACTTCATCCCATAAATCATGGATATTACTCATTGAATGATGTGGTTCTATCAACTCCCAAATATTGTAAATCTATCATGAATGAATCACACTATCTAGCACACTATTGCACCGAGTGACTCCAAAAACTCAATGACCATCACACCTTAATGAAAACCAATTCTACTAACCCCAAAATAATTAACTAATCATAGAGGAATTTAGGAATTTATAATTTACCAAAGTTATATACCAATGGTTGAGATAATTGGAATAAACTTGACTATCGCCTAATTGATGATACCCCTAAGTGTTTTCGAGACTCTAGAGACTAAAAATTATAGCCTCACTCCTGATACCCAAGATAAATGATGAATACCCACTTTAAAATAGCGGTCCTCATACTTCTCATGAGTATTGAAATTCTATAAACTTGTTCACCTTCCTAGTTTCAATCCTAAAATTTATATTGGGTTACTCCATTAGACTATAACCCATAATTAACATCATCTAGGTACTGAATGTACTAATATTATCCAATCCACAATAATGATTAAATTTTTTAGGTATTTTAAAATTACCAACAAAACCCTATCAGTTAATTCCATGTTCTAGTGAAAAAACTTAACCAATACCGTTCAAGTTCTCCAAATGTGTCACATGAAACACTCACCTTATCACACCTAAAACAAGGGTAAAAACTAAGAAATATGAATGGTGTTCTCCCCATAATATAATTTCTATTTTTCTATCTTAATGAGAATAATAATTTTTTAAATTCACTATTAGATGAATGTTGTTATCACAAGCCCCGCTTGTTATATCATAATAGGTTCATCTCACGATCCCTACTCTAGGGTATATATCATCATTGTGTTTTTCACCACCACTATTAAATTCCATCGATGGACAAATGTTATGAAATCCAATATCATATAACTCACTATCTTGTAACTCTTATGTTCTAACTAGTTTTGGACTATAAGTTAACTTTTCTAGTGATTCATTAACTCAACTATGCTCAACCCATCATAATTGTGTAATTTTATCAATTCCCTATGAGTCCTATAAATCCTCTTAGACAATATACATTCCCCAAGAACCAATGGTCATAATACCACATCTTATATAAAAAAATTCACAACTCATATCTTATTTGAACCCACCATTTTTCAAAACCATATTCGTCATTACCCTCCCATCCATTTCACCATCACTCTTATAGACACCATATCATGAACAAGTCATATCAAAATTCACTAGTTCTTGAAGATCCTAATGGATTTTGATGATGGTGATTTTATTTGTTCTCAATAAGAAAGTTAATAAGTAATAATATTAATATATGTTGAGTATTGATGAACATCTAAATAAATGTAGGTATTGAGTAACCCCATGACTAATGTAATATTTTCTAGTAAATAGGAGATTTAAGAGCTCTTATAATTATTTTGGAATATCTTGAAAACCCAATGAATGAAGAGGCTCATACTTAATTTTTTATAGTGAATAAATAAACATGAAGAGGGAGTCTCACTTAGATAATGACAATGTGTTGACCTGAAATCATAATACATGTTTCATAATTTACCGTTTTAAAATAATAAAATTATAGATCTACTTCTAGAAAGTTACAATAATGGATATTATGATTTTGTATTCTTATTACGGGTGGTGTAAGAGGGTGATTTTATAGAATTTATGGAGTTAGGGTGATTGATGATAGATTTGATTATATTGTTATTTAAAAATGGATATTTTAGGAAGTAGTTAATGTTATGATTATGGAGATGGACTTAATGGGAATCAAGGACAATTGATGATGGATAATGAAAGAAATGTCATCTACATGATCTTAAAAAGGTTAAGAAGAATGATGCGAGATAAGATTAAAAGGAGATTTTTTAAGTTAATAAGTAAATATGGATGTGAGTTAAAATGAGTATCCATCCTACTATTATCAATCCTAAGATATTAAACACAATATAAAAACTTCCTTGGTCAATTAATATGCTTTTTAAGTTTAATTAATAAGGGTGAAATACGTTGATAGAATATCTTAAAGAAGATATGTTGAAGTAAAGAAGACATGATAATATACTAGTGGAAGATAAGACATGGATGTTTTCAGACATACATTTGGAATATTTAAGTACTGAGAATACATATTGAATTTTTGATAAATGATAAAGGCATATGATTTAGTTTATAAATATGTTCTAAAAAATTATTTTTCTAATAGGTCATATATGAAAATAATTGGTGATAATTACTAATCTAGTTTTAGATAATAATGATAATTTAAAATAGAAAAATAAATAGATGATAAGGATTCTCTTTAAGTATCATATAATGGAAGGAAATTGCAAAGTAAGAAGAAATATTATGATAATAATAAAGAATTCCATGGATCCAGTCAATGATGATGCTGCTTCCACCTAACGTAAAAATCAATAAGTATCTAAATGATAAAAGTGATAATGAAGTTTTCATATGATAATAAGGTTTGGAATACAATACAAAATAATTATAGAGAAGACCAATTTTTGAGACCGAAAGTAAAATATGAATTAAGAGTTGCATGTTCTAGATGATGTTTAAAGATAACAACCAATTTAGAAGGAGTTTTGAAAGTATAGAAGATAAAATAGAAGTGAATTATAGAATATTCACACATACAAAGGACTATATTTGGAAGATAAATAATTATGAAAAGTAAAATTAATTTATCTAGTAATGTGGTTCAAGATGATAGTATGCCAAATTACAGAAGTTAAAAAGTGGAAATTGTGGATATCAGAACCTATGTCGCACCACATGTATGTGTTGTGTGAATCATTAAAGGTATGATAAATCCTAAGATGTCATTATCCAGTGTTTGTATGATGTGTTTATGCTAAAGAACAATAACTATATAATCTTATAATAATTTTTATAATATGTATTATGGAAATAAAGGAAATGTAAAAGTAGCCCAAAATTTTTAGATGGGAAACCTAAATATGCAGAAGAATAATTTATTGAGTTGAAAAAATAAATGTGATGATACTGATATATTGTTTATGAAGTTAATATCAGGATTCTTAAGTTTTTATTCAAGAAAAATCTTTATGAAGTTTTAAAGAATATTGATCGAGTATTGAATGAGAATTTACTGAGTATATGATGAAAATTTTAGAATAATTATAGAGGGAAAACCAATAATAGGGAAAGTAGAAAATTATATGTGAGGAATTCCTGGATCCCACACTACCGCATTTCATATAGGTTTAAACACATAACAATTATTATAGAAGGATGAGTTTTGAGTAAGATAGTGATTGATAGAGATATAATATTTAATGAGATCTTGAGAGACTGACCACCATCTACTGGAAGATCATTTGATTTAATGAAGAAGATAAATTCTAATGTGAATATACCAAAAGCTCATTTGAAGTGGAGAAATAATCTATAATCTTACCTATATGTTATGTGAGATCCTCTTAACCAAATAAAGAACTGATATAGTCAAACTAAATCTTTTGTATATCAACAAAATAAAAATTATAGTTTAGGTTAGAAGGAAAGTAGATTCATAAGTTCAGTTGATTCCGAAGATTAGGAAGAATTAAACCGAGGGAAACTTATTTACAATTCAAAATATTCAGATAATAAAGAGAGAATACAAAATGGATAAATTTTCCTATTCTTGGGTTTATCATTATAAATATTAAGAGAACCAATCCACCATACATACTGATAAAGTTACTTATTCATCGGTAGTCGATGTTTTTTCTATTGAGGAAGAAAATATATTATCACGATGTTGTGATATCATAAGGATTCAAGATAATAGTTTTCAATAAGTTAAAGTTGAGAGAACCATTTTAAATTAGAGGGTTTCTTGTATAATCGTAGTTAGAAGACTACTATTTGGGAATAATTATTAGCATTAAGGAATTTACCACCCTTCTTGTTTTCCTCAGAGGTTAAGGATAATACATTCCCTAACTATTGGGTTAAGGATGATACCTTCCCTATATTTTTGGTTAAATACAATACCTTCCCTATTTATAATCACTTGATGATAATAGTGAATAATATGTATCTTAGACACTACCATAACATAGAAAGTACCTAGTCACCCACATCACAAAAAAAACTTTTAAAAATATCATGTGTTGTTATCTCTTTACTTTACATCTTGCATATGATGTGTTTCTGTTGCATGATTCATATGATATTCATTCATTCTAATAGGTTTAAAGGTATTAGTTAATAAATTGAAAAGAATTTTGAAACACCTAGATCACAATAATTCACCCACCCAACCCTATTTGTGTGACTACATGATCCTAATGGGTACTTTAGTTCTCACTAGTCTATCATATATGACTATACCCCAAGAAACCCTTTCTATGATCATTTCATGATATACCATCAAGGTCTATAACCCTTACACATCCATTAGCTGAGAAAAGGTGTCTAACACCTCTCTACCATCACATTATACTCAATCACAACCTAATAGTGATTACTCAATAAATTATATAAACACCACATGAACTAAATCCATATAGTCAGAGAGATTAAAGGATTAATAGACCCTATCCTGACACATACAAACTGGTCATGGTCCTACTCCCATATGATATTAAGGGACCAAACACACATTTCAGTTATACTGACCTTACATACTAGGTGTTTCTTCAAATCATCTTATTCATCATTCCCCACATGCTATTAAATGTTGATTATACCTAACCAACTCAAAAACTCACCATTTTAACTTATATTACATAATCTAACATACCTCACATGTCAATTAATATCACACTAACATTTTTTATAGTAAGAGTGTATCAAATAATCTACTCATAATGGGAATCACTGTCCTATTTTTTCCCAAACACAAAACACATAAAGCGTTCACCCAAGTGCCACCCCTCTACAACACTTTACTCATGCAAACATGAGTCATATATAATTAATCCTAGTATAATGTTCATAATAAAAAGGTTGATTATGACTCTCGTGCATGTTAGACACGCCCCCATCATAAATCACCATACATGACTTCTTTCATAATACATAATTGAGGCATCCAATATATGTCTGCATCATATACTTGATCACAAATCCCACACATCATCCTACAACATGAGGCATCTACCAATAATCCCCCTCAATAAAGGTACCCTTATTCACAGGATAACCCCATAATTCAAAATCTATCTCAAGCATTAACATGCACCTGATTATTAAACTAGAATAACTGAATCACCAATACCTTGAGTCATACCTTAGAATAACTAGGATCTCTATCCTAGTCCAAAGGCCCACCCTGAAAGTTCATATCTCATGAAGAACCATGATTATACTATATCATATACCATAAGTCCCTCCACATACCATCATCCATTATAGGGATCTCATTAATATCAGGTATTCCTAACCTATACTAACCACTCTAGAGTCAACTTCAACTCATGTTATTATATAATATTGCAAAGGAAGTAGAAGAAAACACACCTCACCACATCACACACACTTTATGATATAATGGGATTCAAATCACTTAGGCAAAACTCTAACCTAACCCACCCACTCTTAGGGCTAAGTATAAAATGCACATATATCCATATAACCATCCATAATATACAAAATAATAACCCAAAACCATGGTAAATATGAGTATAATTACACAAAAAAAATATATGGTATAACATTATAAGTTTTTTTTGACACGTAAAATAATTTACCTCCTAATAATCATATTTTCAGTCACATGTAAGCCTATAAATATTATATGGATCCTAAGTGTTAAATATATTACATAAAATCATGGATATTTACACCATGGTAAAAGATAAAGACTACAAATCAATAAAGCTAAAACATTATTATTAGTAAGAATCAACTCAACTGTTTTAGAAAAAACCAACAATAAAAATCCCAAATTCTTGTCAACTTGGATGTTATCTCATGCTTATACTTTATAAGAATAAGAAAAACCGTCATCTCAATTTCGGACCAGTTGAATCTCAATTTTTTATATCAAAAAGTTGTAAGATACATTAGATAAAATCTGAGAAGATTTTATTATATACTAGCCCAAATTACCCAAATAGTATCTGACGAGTGGTTCTATGTGACCTCTGGTATGCCTTTCCATATACTAGTGGTTTATAAATAATATAGAGGTTCAAATAAACCATGTGGGAGGACTATACTCTCTAGTATCATTATTATAATAAAAAACAGTAACAGAACATCCATAAAATTTATAACATCAAAGTATAATTTATGTAATTATAATATAAAGAAAACATTAACAATAATATATCCATCCTAAAAAAATGGAACTCATGCTGTTCATATAGACATAAATTACATACAATATCAACCGAATAATAAACATAATATAATATAATAAACTAAAAGTAAAAGATATGGAGACCCAACCACTAACTATAGAATTTCCACAAACATATGGTCTATATGCACACTAAGGGACATGCACAAGGAGTGAGTATAAAACTCAGTAGGTCAGTAAAAATGATGTCCCTAATAAAAAATAACATATATATTTATGCATATATTGAATAAAAATTAATCCATAACATCTTATACATAAATCATTGACCCCATTGGGTACTCATAGATCCAACCTAATGGTCAATGCATACCTACTTAGGATAATTATAGAATAAGATGATATACCCATAGTATAAAAACACCTCAAGGATGAACTATATATCACCCCTCATGTAATAATTAGTTTTAATCAAATATCACCAATATGTGTCATATAGGTGAATGATATATCATTGCTCCAATAACAAGGGTGAATGAGTCATAACTTGGTGAAAAAGGCCTCACCAAACCAAGGTGGACAATCTGCCACCCTACCCATCCTTACATGGATGTTACAACTACTATAAAACACATCACAGTTGGATGATTCACCATTGGAACCAACCCATTGGATGTAAGATAGGCACCCAAACTAGTTTCTATGTGGATGATACACCACCAGTACTACATATATAATTGGAAAATGAACCACCAATGTCACTTTCTAGGTGAATAGTTTACCAAAAACATCAATTATTAGGAAAATAATATACTACTAATATACATCTCAAGGTGGATGATACACCACCAGGAGAACATATTTATGTGGATAATGAATCACCAATAACTATATTAGGGTTGATGATATACCAATGACACACTCTAGATGGTCGATATACCCCTATCTTATCAAGGGTGGATGATGCATCACCACTAAGAATATCTAGGAGGATGAGGTTCTACCAGTACATCTCAAGGTGGAAAAAGTACCACTAACTCATATCAAAGGGTGGATGGGTTACCACCAACATACTAACCAAAGTAAATGATATATAATTATCAACACACACAAAGTGAATGATCTGTCACCATAATAATATCAATTTAAGTGAACAACTGATGATGCCTGACACAATCATATCAACACATATCATATCCATGGGGAACGAGTTATCACTCTAGGAATTGGTTTCATTGACCCAATTTCTAACTATGTTGTACACATCCATGATGTACCCCTCATATAAAACATTCTTGAAGCTCAATCCTCTATATATCTACTAGGTTCACATACAACTAGAAATATCACAAGGGTCGTTCCATATCACACTCATCAGACCTAAGTCACACCATAAAGTCTAGATCACCACATTGACTAACAAACATGTTATTTTATCTCACTAAGGAGATCTCAAGGATATTTTATAAGGTTCATGACTAAATTTTGCAACTATGAAACCCCTCACTATTCCTTTTCCAATGTATCTCACCAATTCCCAAGGCATCATCACCATCAGTGTCCACATGATTAACAGAAAATGTTTTAGGGACCTACCATGATCTTTGTTTCCCACATTCACCAATAAAGAAGAAAGGAAAACCCATTTTATTCCAACCTAGTCTATTATTACATATCCACTCAAGCTAATATTTTACACATACAACTATATAATAATCAATTACTCACCCCTTGCCAATGCCTTAAGTGAGCACCACTTACCATGATGATACTCTCCTAGGTAATGCAAGCCATAACTCAAAGTATTAGTACCCCTTAAGGTCCCCTCTCTCTCCAACCGATACTCACACATAGGACATATATTTATTCACAGATAATTCATAAATTCATAATCCTTGAAGACTTTCTAAGAGTCTAACCAAAATCCCTATAACTATCTCAAAAAGGGAACCACTTATAGTTCTTATCAAATTCACTCACACCCACTTACCTACATTTACAATGAATAAAATATATTCAACCACATATAAAGAGTTAATATTAGGCACCAATTAACTCAAACATGGATTTATCCCCCAAGTTATTCTTGGAAACCATTGAACATGATTGAACAAACCCACACCTACCATCAATCACCTCTCCGAGGTCCTATACCTTCTAAAATTCCACTTTAATTAATTATAAAAAATTATAATTAATTAACACAATAAATACATCAATTCAACGAGTCATAATTGAGATTAAACTCATTAGGTGATTTATCCTCTTTGATACCTCTTAAAATGATGTGAGATCTACTGTTAGGGAATCCCTAACCTTATTAACTTCAAAATCCACAAAAATCCACACCAAAACACTACCATTTTAAAAACCAATTTGGGAAAACCCCCCTAAAAACTATGGTAGTGACTTACCTCAGAAAAAACATATTTTACCCTACAATTTAATCTTTAAAAATCCTCATATATAAACTAAATACTTAAGGATAATCATCCCTTGCTAATTCGACCATGTTCTGGTGGAATTGGATTCAAAATTTTAGCCCACATCCACCAAACTTAGATGAAAAGGAAAATAATCATGTGAAGTGGAGGAGGGGATATGAACCCTCCTCAATTAGGAAATAAAATCATAAACATTCTATATGGTATATATATGTAGAGATGAGAATGAAGAGAGGGAGTGGGAGTCTCCATACCCTCTCCATTCACCTGTCCAAAAAAGGGAACCCCAAGTGGGTTCCGAAAACTAAATGACCGTAAAATATCATTTTCCCCTTAAAAAAACCGCCCAGACTGCAACCATATACCTGGTGGTTGTCACCTAACCTCCAATGTAATATATAGTTGTGATAAAATACTATAAATCCCACTAAAACTCTAATAGGTATCCATCAGGGTTCTATTGGCTCTCCACTCCCACCACTCAGACCACCACCATCTCTCAATGCCAAAGATCCCACTTTGTAGATTTTCGTTATAAAAGTCCATCCAAAAAACAACCATTTAAAATTTCAAAATAGATAAATTCTAATTTTTTTTAACAAAATATATGAATTAAAATAATCCTTGGTTATAATATCATTGTATCTTGGATTTTCTATAGCCCAATCGACACCCACTGATGTGGGTCATTACAATAAAAGAAACTATCATGGTTCTATTCCTTAAGTATCTCACCTATTTCCTATGGAGACATATCCTTAAATAAACACATGTTCATAATGTAAGGTTTATAAGACATATTAATGTACATAAAATCCATACTCACCACTCAATAAGTAGGAAAACTAGGGTTGGTTCCATTCTGGTCCATCCTCACATGCTTTCTCATACCCACATATCACACGACTAACTTAATAAAAATTGATTGTCTCACCCACACAGATCACCCTAAGTGATAATTACATACTGTAAATGAGACCTACCTAAGTCAATGAAGACATAAATCCATGATGGACACCCTCAGTGAGTTCCAATTTTACTCCAACCAAGCCTTTTGATAGGCAACAAAGCCATTGAAAACCATGAATGAAAAACAAAACATATGAGGAAACACTAAGAGTCTAACCAACTCAAAAGACCATAATTATATAAGGAACACATCTTCAGTTACATCTTGGGTCACTCTCCCCATCTAACCCACACTTACAATCTATAAATTAAATGCACAACCATATAAAGTGATAATATTAGGGATAACGTACCTCAAAATAGAGTTATCCACTCATGTGATGATCAACCCCACTATCAATGCTTATCAATGATTGAACTTATCATTCACCTTCAAGAAGAGACCCTATCTCTATAAAATATTCTCTTAAATTGATTATAAACTACATAAAATTAATTACCACAATTAATTCATATTTAATTTTATTATACAGTATCCAAATGTTTTAATTAATTTTTTTAGCTGTGGGTTTAAAAAAATATATTATATAGACTTATATTTGTTACAATTATCCATTAAAAACAATTATTTAAGACTATATATATGGTTATTAAGTAAAGTTTTATCTAACGAAAGGTTAAATAATATTTATTATTTTCTATAATTTAGTATAATATATATTATATATATAGATTTTCATACTAATTTTATTATTTTATAATGGTATTTATTATTTTTAATATATTTCAAAAATATTATGGAATGGTATAAAATAATTACATATATTTTTCATTTAAAATGATATATATATATATATAATTTTAATATAATATTAGTTATATGTTGAAATTTAATATGTAATATCTCGATATTGATTTTATTAAAATAAATAATGTATTTTTGAATCATTATTTCAAGATTAAGGGGAAGTTATTTTTTTAAAAATATAAATAACAAGGGATGATAGTTAATGGTAAATGTGATATGTAATCATAGTTTTTGTAAAAAATTATGATAAATTATTATAAGTGATATTTTTATTTAAATTTATATTTTTTTAGTACATTAAATGGTTGATTTTGAATGTAAATATTTTAATTCAATATTCTTATAAGTTTATTCATACATTTGAATTTTATGTCCTTTTAAAAAATAAGAGTTAAAATTCAAATTGAGTTTCATTACACATTAAGTTATAAAAATCGAGAATGTTTTATGAAAATTGATAAATACATATAATATGATAGAATATTATAGTTATAATTTTTTTTTATGAAATTTAAATATTTAAATTATATTTTATTAGAGGTTAAGTAATAATGTTAAATTACTTTAAAAAAAATAAGGCTTCAAGTTTTAATTGAACTTTATAACCTATTATTAAATATGTTTCTATAAAGTTGTGGAACACTTAAGAAAGTTGTGGAATTTTTTAAAACACTCAATATACATAGAAAATTAATTTTCAATTTAAAAATGTGAATTTTATTTTTTTATAGATTGAGTTAAACATTTAAACTCCTTTTAAAATAATAATTTAAGTTCAAATAGAATTATACTTATTATTATTGTATTTTAATCTAAAATGATGTTAAAAAATATAGAAACTTATTAAATATTTCTTAAAATATAATATAAATAAAATATCATATAAATATTATCCAAGTAACATATATTAATTTTTATTTCAAGAAAAATATAAAAATACATAATGCTGATGTAGCGCTCGCATAGGGTAGGAAAAATAAAAAAGTGTAACATAGTGATAAGATTTTGAAATTATAAGTATTTTATAGATATTAGGGGATAAATAATTAATATAAATATTATTACATGAATACCATAATTATTCAAATATATTTATATTCAAATTACAAGAATAGACAAGAAAATATAAATAAATGATTTTTTCCAGAAAATAATTTATAAATTAATAAAAAATTATAATACCATATCTTAAATCATATTTTTATGAGAAATGATATAAAATATATTATATTTACCATTAATGAAACACCCTATGATTTTAAAATTAATTCCCTTTAAATAAATCATGTGTGTTTGATAGCTTGTGATACATGAAAAACCAAACTAAAACGAATAATTCATTTTTTCATTGTTGTATAACATTAAAATAAAAAAGTGATCAACAAATAAATAAATTAAGCATATTAGTAAAATTACGAAATGAATAAAACCAAAAGTAAATAAAAATACTATAAGGATGAAATTATTATCATTACAATCTTCTATGAAGATCATCTTACTGATGATAGCTGTAGAAAGAAAACAACATGTTAGAAATATGAAAAACATATGGAAAAATAAATTATATAATAGGATGAATTATTTTAGAGATTTTTGTAAAATTATATATAGCAATGTAATATGAAAATTATATATATGGTCGTTGGTTATATGGTCTTTGGACATATGGCTACTATATATATAATTATTGTACATATGGTCATTTGATTTCTAATATCTAGTATGTTAATTGAAGTTTTGTAAATTGTAGTAAATTTTTTTAAAAAAATATATTTCACATAAGGTAAATAATTATGGAATGAAATGAAATGAAATGTTAGTAATTAATTAAAATCCTTTATTATAAGAAAATAGTTTTTTATTCATTACATATTATTATTATTAATTTTATTTTTAAATAGTGATTTAATGTGTTTATAAAATTGAAAATAAATATTATAATTCCAATGTATTGATAAAATTTAATTTTTAATTTATAAATATTCATTTTTAAAGGGATATGTTTAAAATAATTTAATGTTAAAAGGGATATTTTTTCAATGATTTTTTTACAAGTGTTGTATATTTTTATCTTAATAAATTAAATTGATCTCTTTTAAAGGATAATTATAAAAAAAATTAATGATTCAATGTATAATCAAAAAAATTAACACTCATTTAATTATTAATTGATATGAAATAAGATTAAGAAAACATAAAGTTTAAAAAAATTAATTTTTCTATAAAAAGAGTTATATATATATTTTGATTTCCTCAAAAAGTTAAAATGTTTATATTTAGATATTTAATTATATTAAATGGTGTTTAAATTTAGAATACTCATTTCAAAATTATTTATGTGTTTCCATTTTTCTAAAACTAGTTATTAAGGAAAACATTGAGTTAACATGGTAAACATAAAGTAAGGTAAAGAGGTTAAACTAAGGGGTAAATACATAAAATATCTCTAAAATTATCTTTAAATTTAGTTTATAAGGATATAAATGGACCATATCTATTATATTTCCACTTTTGATCCTCGTTCTATGTAAAATAGAAACCATACACCTCAAGGAATGAGTATTTTCATAAATACTAGTTAAAACTCACCTATAAAATAAAACCTATTATACCCCTCAAAAACACTGTTTTACTTTAGATATATCTTTATTCCAAGACCAAATTTACCCTTATAAAGGATTATCCCATGTATTTAGCCTTTACTTCTAAGATTTAGGCCTAAATCCTTCATTCAGAAGGAGCCCATTATGAGAGGGAGTGAATCCATCCATGTAAGTATATAGTTCTTCACCATATTTTTACTTTTTATTATAAAATATTTATAAATATCATTATACACTATACTTATGTCATATTAACATAATTATTCTTATATAAAAATGATATTAGTATAATATAACCCAATACTCTTAGTCATTCATTAGCATAACATGTTCTTATTTGGGATGGTCGAACCACATACATGAATAATGTTATAATGTATTCACTATTTATAACATGAATGAGTATCTAGAAAATAATACTAGTAATATATTATATTTAAGCGTAATTTATAAAATAAATATAGATCTTTAAGGGTAAAAAAAATGAATGATCATTATAATGTAACTCATTATTATTGGTAAATTATCTGAAACATGCTCATCATAAGTACTATTCATAGAAACCATAACCATACCATACATAAATTAAAAATAGGGCTTCAAAAACATTAAAACATAGTTATTTCACTACCTTTACTAATCTAGGAATGATTAACCTATTATCATATTATGTGTACCTAAATATCCATTACAAAACCAATATGAAATAATAAAAATTACTAACATTTGATGATGAAATAAAAAACAACTAATATATGTGTAAAAAGGATTATAAATTTTGAATATAAATGGTAATATATATGAATAATGATATGAAATAATTTATTAATATGTTTATATTTATTATTAAGGAGGTTAAATCACTTTCATGGAGGCTTGGACTAAATACAATCATTTCTTTTCCAACATCACTTTGAAATTGATATTATTTATGTATAAATTTTCGTAAATGGATATTCTATGTTCTTTCCCTCTAAAATTTCATATATTTTCCTCTCCTTAATTGTTTTTGGGTTTAAATTTGTCTCCACCATTTCACCACTCTTTGGATCACAATTCAACTGAAAGGATGCTTATAAGTGGAGGGGACCTTATCTCCTTTTTTGGATAGGGATATTTCCCCAATTTCCATATTTTTCATATGATTTTATTGATTTATATACCCCTAATTCTATGATTTCTTAAGTTTATTTTATATTTATATTGACTTTATTTACAATGGTCTGAAAGGAATATTTTTTTAATGTTTCATGAATGGTCCCTTTCTCCCACAATTTTCTTTACTTTTCTATTTTAATATTCCATTCCATTTTTTCATAGTTCATTAAAATAAATTTTAATTAATTTATCATTTTTTTATAAAACCATTAATTTATAGGTTATTTCCTTTTATGATATAAGTCATTAAAAATTTGAATGATATTTATTCATATTTTATAAATAGTTTTTTAATGTTCTCCTAAGTTTTTTATGTCATGATCATTTAATTTTTCATATGATTTATTTGTAAATTATCGAATGATACCATCCACCATCTTTCTATGGATGGTTTATGATCATGTCTAATTAAAAATTTCATTTAAACCATTTCTTTCTCATGGTTTAATTAAACTATGAAGGAATAATGAATGTTCTCATATTCAGGTGGCACAAAAATATATTGATTTTATTTATGTGATAGGATAGATTCAAATTATTTATCCCTCAAATGCATTAGTTAAATATTTATATCTCATGAGATAACATTTAATGGATTGGGGAGTGAACCCAACCCACTATGTTAATGGTAATGGGGAGTGAGCCTAATGCACTTTGATACTCTATCCACTCCAAGATGGTGGTCTTGGTAGTTAGTGTTGATATAAGAAATTATTTTCTATAAGTATTGATTTGATACATTATTATACCAAATTTCATTGTTATGACACATTCTTATGTTGTGTTTCCATGGATTATGAAATTATCTCATTATTCCACATTCATATGCCCTATTCCTCATGTTATATCCAATGACTTATGCCATGATTTGTGATTTATGATCCATGTTGTATTGGATATGATTTCATTATTTTATGTTCATGTACCTTGATTATTCTCTCATGCCCAAATGTTTATCTTATCCCCAATTATTTATGGAATATGTTAAATAATTGTTTTTAAAATATATTGGTTATGTATATAATATTCAAATAAAATAAACCTATAGGTTTTTGGGTGTGATTTATTGTGATATAAAACAAATATTCATATAAAGTGATGTAATATATATATATATATATATGTATATATAGGTTATTTTTGTGTAATATTAGTTTATATCAGAGTATTTTTAGTTAATTTTGGGGATTAGGTTGTAAAAAATAATGGGATAAAACTTAAATCGACCTATATTGAACCAAAAGTGTTATAGGATGAAATAAGAGTGTCATAAGTTGAACCTGATATGTTATAGGTTGAAATAAATTATTAATAATTTATAAAATATTAGGATTTATTTTCTTTATCATTTGATTATTTACTATAGATATTATTTTTAAATACTAATTCTAACCATTTTGGTGTTAGTAATTGAATGAATATATAATCATGATATTGAGATGGTAAAAAGTATACTCTATATTGAAAAAATTGTTTTATCCTAGTTATAATAATAATTTCATATCTAGAAATTTCTCTAAAAGTATTAATTTATATCCTTAATTATTAGATATAGAATTATCAGTGAAAACTCATAGTGGTGAAGTGATTTTATCCAATGTTTATAATTCCTATTTGATATAAATTTGTGGAAATGTTATTCTTAAAAATATTATTACCCTCCCTTTAGTAAAATTTTATGTAATTTGAGGCATGGATTTCCTATCTCTTTATAGATACTATATCTATTTATAAGATTTGGAAATCATATCTCATATCCCAAATAAAACCATGATCAATTATTAGTGTAAGGATGACTATGAACTCCCTATGGAAGCCACTTCCCTTTTATTTATCATATAACCTAATAATGAGGGATATTTATCCCAAATGGTTGGGGTAAAGACTCAATATTGTTTTCAATAAGTATGAGGCACAAGGCCTATTTATTAAATAAAATAAAAAACAAGTAAAGGAGAAACATACAAAAACACATTTGTCCAATGAAATAAAACACAATAATCAAATCAAGATCAGGTAGCATAAGGTCTCATACTCATGATATGGCGAGGGATTCTCCCACCCCGACCATGAGGATGTTTCCCTCATCGCCATGTTTTGGCCTGCATCCACGGGTCTCCTCCATCATCTGAGGGTTCATCATCACAATCCACCATCATTTATTTTAAAACATGTGTGTATTAACTATTTTGAACATCCTTCTCACTGATCCTAGATACAATAAAATAAAAAGTGTTAGATGTAATAACCTCTGAAATCACTTTGGTACCAGGTTAAAAAAAGGTTTGGTTGACATGAGTAGATGTAGAACACTTCTTGACTGTAGCAGATGTGTTTCACTCAATTCCACAGGAGAAGGATTAAGGGGAAACCCCTTTTCCCTGTCTGGGTTCTGAAGGAGCATCGTGATCTTGTTGGGATATAGGCAACATAGAAGTTCCATCTTCCACATTTTGCTTATTAGTATCTGTGATAGGGTCAATATCCATAACTATCCTACCAAGATCTGGTTTAGAATCTAAGAAAGGTCTATGATAGACCAATGAAACACTACATGTAGGCATTATTGAAATATGTCAATTACTTATATTAAAAGAAACATCACCGATAATAATTGGTTTCTTGTTGCAAGAGGTTGAAATGCCTTTTACAATAGAAACCATATCATTATTTGAAGACGAACCATCAAAATTTGGATGCTTCCCATGGTTAGTGCCTCCCTCAACAGATAACATATGCACCCTATAATAATTTTATACATTGAAGGAAGAATACCTATTCATGGTTTTAGAGGAAAATACATGGGCATACATATCTTTTCTATCTGAGACTTTCACTATAGAAGACTTCTTAGGGGAATATTTTACTAGGTTGGTTGAGACAAAATTTCCTTTTCCTTTTTTAGCTTTGGTATCAACTAGATTATGCTACTACCACATGTTAAAGTAAACTTCATCTTGGGCCAATAATTACATTGAAGCCTGACTATCCTCATGTTCATTGACAAAGACTTTATATGATTCATCTTTAAAATATCTAATAGCTATGGTCCAATGCTCTTCCTCTACCAAGTCTGCCCAATCCCTTTTGTTCTTAGGGTCCTTCAAGTTGTCATCAGTGAGAGGGAGAGAAGTATTCTCATAGTTGGAATTAATAGTGGGTATGATGTTTTGAATAAATTATTTTTAATTATTCCTTATCAACAACTGTGTGGGGTTTTCAACAATTGTGTGTGATTGTTCCAAAGGAAGAGTTGGAGTAGTTTGAAAAACATGAATATTTTCCAAAGGCAATACAAACTCACTAAAACATTTCTTTCAAAAATGTGAGATATCATGTCCTTTAATGTTACAATTGGAAAAAACAATATTAGCTCTACAAAAATCAATTTAGTGACAAATAATTTCATAAGAAACACAAGGGGGGGGGGAGGGGTCTTTTCATAGTCAATATGCAGGCATACGTCATCTTGAGGTGTAGATAACACCACACTATCAATGCGTGAAGAACTGAGTTCAATTTCTAACAAAAATCTAGAAAAATGACCAAAGCTAACCATCTATGTGGAAATGTACATCCTAATAGGGACTCTAATTGTGGATAAAATATCAAAAAAAATCTTAGGGCTCAAAAGAACCCAATATTAAAGATATGTATACTATATAGAAATATATACATTTATTTCCAAAATAGTTAAATAGTATTCCCCTAGACCTTGTGGTTGATTTTTTAATATAACTAATACTTGTTTCTATTCCAATACTAAATAATTCCTATATAATGGCCTTCATTGATTTGGTGGAATTAAAAAAGAAATTATAATAGAATCTATATATGGGTTTTATATTCCCATTTACTTCATAATGAGTTTCTCAAGTCCTCTTTGTTAATAATAAAGATTTATTAATGCGTCTCAGTATTGGTTATTATGAATTTTAAAAGACAATGATCAAGAAGAAGTATCCCCTACACTATATTGATGATTTTTATCTACCATGAAAGGATGAATACTTCTAAAATATTTAATTTTGAAACAAATATCATCAATTAAGTGTGAAAAGAGTGGATATATCCAATACAACCTTTTATACAAGATATGGGCACCATGAATTTATAGTGATTACATTAAAACTTGAAACTTACCTCACTATCTTCATGGATATTATGGATAGTATCTTTAGAGACCAGATTAATCAATTTTTGGTTGTATTTATAGTTGATATTATCATATATTTTAGGGTTAATTAAAATCATGAAAATTATTTGAGTATTGTACTAAATATATCGGCAAAGGAGAAAATTTATAAAAAATATATCAAGTGTAAATTATGGTTATAGAAAGAATCATTATTGGGTTATTAGATCACAAGAGAGGGTATATCTATAGATCTTTCAATGAAAAAGTTGATTAAATAATGGAATCAATCAACCACTATAATAAATATCCATTATTTCCTTAGATTTGTTGGATACTATAATTTTTTATGAGATGTTTCTCATGACTATGAAATAGAGTAACCACATTTACTTAGAAGGGATATAACATCCTCTATATTGATGAATGTGAAGATAATTTCATGGATCTTAATAGAAGGTTGGTCACTGAATCTATTCTCACACTATCCTATAGTGAAGAAGGGTTTATAATATATTGTGATGTACCAAAGAAGGGGTTAGGATGTTTCATCATGTAAAATGACATAGTGGTTGATTATTTCTCATTAAAACTAAATGTTAATGAGAAAAACTAATTAACACATTATTTGGATCTAGTAGCAGTAATATTTTCATTAAAAATATAGAGGAATTATCTCCATTGTAATGCCCCAACCCAAGAAGCGATGAGCTAATGAATTAATTTATTACATTGACATGATTAAAAGGTATAAAATCCTAAATGATATTTCAGTTTAGCAGTATTCAGAATACAGATTAAATACATGATACACATAATACATTGGGAAATAAGAAATATAAATATGATACATAATAAAAAGAAATAAACAGAATCCTTGATCGTTATTCGAAGATTTATTCTCCATAACATGGAGAAATAAAAATAGTAAGGGTGAGCTTAAATACTTCGTAAGGGTATGTTAAGCAGAACCAATAATGAATAAATAGGAATAAATTAGAATGGAAAGGTAAATAACTAATAACACATTCCATCTAAATCAATAAATTGAGAATAAAATGTATCCTTAGATATGTCTATAAAAAATATCATCAATGATTAATAATTGAATCCTAAAAATGAAATGCATCCATAGATATATCGACCGAAAATATCATGGATTAATAATAACTAAATATAAATGAGGTAAATGTTTAATTATTGGATTCCATGTTTCCTAGTTACATGGTACCTTTACCATCAAGACCTTTCACGAGACAGTTTACAACATGAAGGGTAAAAAACCCATCTGATTGGCCAAATGATTTGTCTCATGAGACTACTGATGCAACGAGGGGTGATCTATAACTGGGCCCAAACAGTGTCTTACCAGTCCAAATTTTTTTCATTTTCATGAACAATGTGGATTATCAAAATTTACGCATATTGAATAGAAGATACATATTTATCAATAATTCCCTTGTTAATCAAATAACTATCAAAGTAAAAACGGTACGAAAAAAGATATATGGTTTAGAAAATAATAATATATATTTTGGATAATATGGATATTCAAGTTAATTTACATTGAAAAATTATCACAATAAAGTGATTTTTCCAATATAATGTTAATAATCACAATTGAATGTGAGATTTCAAAGATTATCATTAGGAATATGTTTTAGGAAATTAATCATTAAACATCCCAAAGTGTCCCATACCACTAGAAAAATGTAATTCATAATACCCATGAAGGAATGTTTTTTATACCATGAAGAAAAAAGAGTCATTACATTATTTATAAAAGGGTTTTTAGATACACTATATGAAATAATTGTGTGGTGTATATGGGGTATGCCTTACGAAAAGAAAAGTAAGACAAGAATCCCTTACCTTAAACATAATTTTGTTATGTGGCCTTATCCTCATGTATATTGGTTTAAAATACATTACTAAATTATAAAAAAACATACCCATATTTATAATATTATATATTAACTTCTTCCAATATTTTATTACCTGTTTGTTGGCACTCTTTCATTAATCGCACTATTTCGTCTGTTAATTTACTAGTTTTCTTGAGTAAGTTTTAACTTGTTATGTGTTACTCTAATTAAATAGATCATGGTATAATCATATAAATAATGTAAAACATGAATTAATTGTCATATATAGTAATTATATATGTATTTATCTATAATTTTTAGAGATTATAAAATAAGTGCCTTGTTCAAGGAGATGGAAAGTTGTACGTACACATGAACACTACCTTCATTTTATGGTTGTATTAAAAGAATGAAAAATAAATGATAAATATTTATATTATAATGAAAATATAATATCTATGTTATATATGTTACATAGGTTTATTAAAACCATCCTTTATACAATCCATGTATGGCCTGAATGAGCCATATCATTTTGAGGGGGCAGTAGTCCACACTTACTCCAACAAAATTATCGTATTTATGCAAGATGAAAAGCATAAAGGTATTTTAAAAATAAAAATTAAAGAAGCATAAATAAATTATAAATATCATATATATCATATATGAATAATTTTTCTATCATAACTTCCACCATGATAGGTGGTAATGGGAAAATGAACAATCATCATTTCGTGAGGCTGTAGTTCACCGTACATAGAAACAATATGTTAGTTAACCATTAGATGGAGGTGTGTGTAAGTGTAGGTAAAATAGATCACATAAAAAAATCCTAGTATATATACGATACTTTTGTTGTTATATAAAAATATAATAAAGATATTTTAATGGGTGTAAAATGGAAATGAAACTAAAAAACTTGGGAGAAGATGTTACCTCTTAATCAGGTAACATATTTTAGTTTAGACCAAAATACTTCCATGGAAATATTTCTGCCCAAAGGGGAGATTATATGTATATTTAAGGGATTTTGTTAAGCTATTGGGTCATATCCTTTCATTTCTTAAGAGTTTTTAGAGGAGTGAATAAGTAGAAGAGGTGGCGGCCTTTTATAGGGAAGGAAAAGTACTCATTTGGAATTTTTGAAAACAAGTTAGGTACATACATGTTCTTACCTAATAAAAAGTCATAAAAAACCCTGAAAACTAAATAATAGAATGTTTATGGCCAAGATATATCTATAAAATTGGTTTTGGAGAAGTGGATAGGTCATTTGTACCCTTAAGTTAATGATTCAGTCCTTTATTAATCTTAATTTTTCTTTAATCACTATAATTAATATTAATAACTTTCACTAATCATTTTCATAAAAAATTAAGTTTATATTATTTGAATCTAAATATAATATTTATTACAAATTATTGTGTCCATTTTTCTAAATTCAATTCATATAATTAGAAAAACGAAGATTAATGCTAATCTCATAGCCAGGTGAATTAACTAGGTTTAGTAGAAAAATGTTCCAAACATTATTAAGTTTTAATATTAAATTTCAAAATGAAATTGATTATAATGAACTAAATTGCACTAATACATGTATAATTGATCTAATGTGGCATCAAAAAATATTTAATATATAATATAACATTAATAATTATTTAAACGAAAAGATAATTTTTAACTAAAATGCAATATTTTTACTATTCATCAAAAACGAATTTTCTCAAAAAATACCAAAAATTCACCCTAAGATAATATTGAAATTATAAATTAAAAAATTAAGAATATTTTATAAAATTTATTTTATAAATGTTTTAAAAATTAGACTTAAAATAGGTGCTCTATTAAAAGGTGGTGAAACTATTTTTAGAAAAATTAAATATTTTATGTGTAATATTGGGTTTGTTCCTACATTATACCTATCATATATATTAGATGAAGCTAAAAATATTTTTTTGGGTACATAATATATAAATATAATATATAAACTCTCTATGAGTGTTATAATTTAATTAATTGTGCAAAACATTACTAAATAGTGTTTTATATAAGTCTATTGTTGTGTGTATTGCAACTCTATTGATAAAATATAAAGGAAAATATGATAAATTATCAAGTTGGTACATTATTTCCTCATAAAAAAATTTTCACCTTCAAAATTTTAGGGTTATTACCTTAAAAAATATGTGGGTATTTATCCTTCATTTAATCCTATAGTCCTCATGTTTCTTCTTCCATTTTGTGATTCCTTCAGAGAAATTTTACCAGATGATTCATCCAATTATTCAATACTTTCTCTCTGGTATAAAGAATCTGGATGGGTTCTTCACAATATGAAAGGTTGGGTTTCAACTCTATCACATTAGAGACGGTCACATGCATTGGTTCTAGCATGTACTTTCTTAGCAGAGATATATGGAACACATTTTGTACCTTTGAGAGATTTGTCAGCAATGCTAAATGGTAAGAAATAATTCCAATTATTTCAAGAATTTTAAAGGGTCCTATATACCTGGGAATCAATTTACCCTTCTTACCTAACCTTATAACACCATTATAGGGAGATACCTTCAGGAAGAAATGATCTCACACTTTAAATTCCAAATCTTTTTTTGATTACTGGCATAAATCTTTGGCCTACTTTGAGCTATTTTAATATGAGATTGAATAGAATTAACCTTTACTGTTGTCTCTTTAAAAATTTCTAGGCCTATGAGTTTTTTCTTCAACTTCATAGCAACAAGTTTGAGTACGACATCTCTTTCCATATAATGCTTCATATGGTGACATTTGAATACTTTAATGGAAACTATTATTTTAGGAAAACTCTAACCAAGTTAAGTACTGATCCTACATACCTTCAAAGTATATTGAAAATGATATCAACGTGTCTTCCATTGTTTGAATAGTGATTTCAGACTATCCATCAATTTGAGTATGGTAGGCAGTGCTCAAATGAATCTTAGTGTCGAGAGCCTTATGAAGGATTTTCAAGAATTTTGATGTAAAGTGGGGTTCTCAATCAGAAACAATTGATAGAGGTGCATCATGAAGTATTATTACTTCATTAATGTAGAACCTTGAGATGTGATCGAGAGAAAGATATTCTCTTATGGAAAGGAGAGGAGCAGATTTTATTATTTGATCAATGATAACCCATATTGCATCATTCATTATTAGAATCTCTCATAGTACTATGAAAAATTCCATAGTAATTTAATCCCATTTCCACAAAATAATATGAATAGGTTATATGAATCCTTTAGGATGTTTCCATATAGCTTTAACTTATTGAAAAACCAAACATTTCGACACATAATCCACAATTTCCCACTTCATGTTATCCCACTTAAAATGTTCCTTCAAGTACCTATATATCTTTGTGATCCAAGGGTGTATAGAAAAATTAGAGCTATGAGAATCATCCAACAATTATCTTTTTAGTTCACGTATAGATGGAACACATAAACTCATTCCAAATTTTAGAACACCATCTTCACAAAAAATATGCTAATTTTACATCATTCACTCCATTGATTTTCTTCTAAAATTCATCATCATCAGATTGAGAATTATCTATCCTATCTAATAGAAATGATTTTGAAATAATTTGTTAAATTATTGATGTCTACCCTTCATTATAAATTCTCATATCCATATTCACTATATCCCTTAACAAAGAATCCTTCTCAATCCCCATTTGAGTTAGAACTGCATGATCCTTCACACAAAAAGCACCCACCACCTTATTTTTTTTCCTGAGTGGTAGTGTATTGAGAAATAATAATATTTTAGTCACTCAAGACATAACCTTTGTATCATGTTGAGATCTTTCTATGAAAATATGTATTTCATTCTGTTATGATATGTGTATATCTCACATATTTCACTATAGAGATAATATATTAATATTTTCAAAGTAAAGATTACAACTGCTAAATCCAGATCATGGGTTGGATAGTTCTATTTGTGAGTATTCAAATTCTTTGATGCATACACAATAACATTATCATTTTTCATTAGGTCACAACCAATTACCTTCTTTTATGAATCACTATATATGAAAAACCCATCACTACCATATGGAAGAGTCAAGATTAGAGCATTGAAATTTTTTCTCTTTAGTTCATCAAAGAATTCTTCAAATTCAGTCATCCAAACAAACTTAACACCTTTACTTGTAAGCTTGGTTAAGGGGTTGACCAATTAGAAAAAATTCTTAAAGAATCACTGATAGTAACCTACCAAACCAATGAAACAACGTACCTCCATTATGTTTTTTGGTATAGTCCATTCTCTGGATACCTTTTTCTTTGCATGATCAATTGATATTCCATCCTTGGAGACAATATGGTCAAGAAAAGAAACTTCTTGAAGCTAACAATCATATTTACTGAATTTACCATATAACTATTCCCTTATAAGAGTCTTAAGAATGATCCGAATGTGATTATCATGGTACTCATAGGTTTTAGAATACACCAAAATATCATTAATGAATACCATAACAAAATTTTAAAGATATTATTTGAATATTATTTTCATTATGTCCATAAAAATAGAGGGTACATTAGTCAATCCAAATGGAATTACCATAAAATCATAATGTCCATACCTCGTCTCGAAAGCTGTCTTCAGAATTTATTCCTTCTTCACTTGCAATTGGTGATACCCAGAACAAAGATCAATCTTTGAAAAATATTGGGCTCCATGAAGTTGATCAAACAAGTCATCATTGCAGGGTATAAGATACCTATTCTTCATTATAATGACATTTATTTCCCTATAATAAACACAAAACCTCATGGAACCATCTATCATTTTAACAAAGAGGACAAGGGCTCCCTATGGAGAAATAATAGGCTGAATAAATCCCTTATTACCCAAATCCTCTAGTTGTTTCTTTAATTACAATAATTCTAATATGGCCATTAATATCATAAAAAATGATGACAATATGAAAACATTTTTGTTTTAAAACCCCATTTTCTACAGTTAAGGGGCATTTTCACACTATTAGAATATATGTTTCTATAAACATAATATTTTTCTTTTATTACGCCTTGAAATATTTATACTTCATATCTTAGCACATGATGCATCATATGGTGAAGTAATACATTAACCTCTAAAATCTCATCCAATGAGGAACCATTTCATAAATGGTTAACTTTTCCAATATATTTTTATCTAATAACTTTTGAAGGAGAGCCACTAAATTTCTAAAATAAACTTATAATTATCCTCTAATCAACATAATGGAGCTATAAATTTTTACAGTCCAAACATGTGAATAACTTGATCATGTATCCTCTTAAAACATTTTAATAACTCAAATCACCATAAAACCTCATTGGAAACATTCATTATTCCTTATTCCTTAAGTAAGACACATGATACACTACAATAGAATCGCCGTTTAGCGGAAATTTGTTTGCATTTAGCGGTGATTTAAACCGCCGCTACATTGTTTGGCGGCGGTTTACAGAAACCGCCGCCTAATAGGTCGTCGCCAATCTGTTAGCGGCGATTATTTACGTTTAGCGGAAGTTTCAAGAAATCGTCATTGCTACCTCATTTCGCGGTGGTTTTTCTGATTTTATCGATGGTTTTACGATCCCTAGATATCACTTTATTCGTGGCGGTTATAACCGCCGTGAATGAACTCAAATTCCAGTGGCCGTAAAACCGCCGCTAAAGTCACGAGAACTATCGCGGAATGAGGCAGCCACGATGCTCCTATTTAGCGACAGTTATAACCGACGCTAAACCTAAATTTTATTTTACGTTTAGTGACAGTTTTACTGTTTAACGGTGGTGTAAACCACCGCCAATATACATTTCACGGAAGTTAAAACCGTTTCCAGAAGCTTCCCAGAATAAAAAAAATAATTCTTTGCTTCTGCTGCACCACTACCCTGAAAAATAAATACAACCAGAAAAAACCATCCCTTGCCTCCCACCAATGACCAAGAGCTGAATATCCAGAATAAATCACAACATCCAAAGAACATGTTTTTCTCTCGGTGATAAATAATATACAACTTTAATATGTAAAAATAGAACAAAAATCTGAAACCCTGGAAAATAAGACTTCCTATTAGAGAAAGTATTATTAACACAACAGTCAGATATCCATCAAAGGTTCCAACACATTCCTCAGACTCATGTATTCAATATCCATAATAGTAAATACTAGGAAGATAAAACTCCATTGATACAACATTGTAACATCCCAAACTGGATTCCACTAAATCTTATAACTTCACTTTCTTAGGATAGATCATCCATATCGATTCCACTCTACTTATAAAAATTGATAATTGATGAATTAGTAGTTATATTAGTACCAACCCATTTATATAATGATTTTTTTAATTTTGTGGCCTGGAAACCATCCTTAATACTTATAATAAATTTGAACTGATGAAATAGCTTAAATAACACCTTGGAAATATATTTTTATAAAAAATCCTATTGTGGGAATAGTTTTAGAGTTACATTGGGATATAGATTTTATAGGAATGTGGATATTTCCATTTATTCTTAGTTGACATCTTTTTATGTTAGAATATAGGTTAGGTGGGAGATTCTAGTGACCTTTTAGGAATAAACCTAGAATTAGAGTTGATTCCTCGTGTTATGTGAGGGGTTAACCTAGTTTTTCTAGCATCCTTGGAGATATTAAGCATCATTGGATGCATCTTTTTAGTTTTTGGTCATAGAATGTTTTTTATTTATTTTGGGATTGTGTAGGACTCTAGTTGTGGAATGATTACCCAAGTTGTTAGGTGATCAAGAGATAAGTAAAACTTCTAGGTGTTATGAGCATCTTTAATGCTTGATATTAGTGGGACTGACATACAAATCTAATTTTATTTAGTTTAGTTAGTTTTGTGAGTTTAATTTCAAAGGTGTATGACTCAATAAGTAATCATCCATGTTAAATGGTTATTTAGGATAACGTGAACCTTGGGTTTGATTTTTTGAGTAGGCTAGAAAATACCAAGAATGCATAGTGTCATTGGTCCTATGAATTATATGAAATGGGTGTTCCCATTTCATTGATGTAACATAAATTTAGTATTAATTATAATATAAATTTCCTATTTAACTATGGTTTGGTGGAGAGATTTGTGTTGTGTTTTGTGAAAAAATTTCTAATCTCTGAGAGTTTGAGGGATGAAATCACAGGTAACACCTTGAGGGGTATTATCACATAACTACTTGGTTTAGGGTTGTGGGATCTCAAAATGTTTTGTTAACTGATCACTCCCTGAGTGAGGTTACCTAGGTATTAACTATGTTGTGGTGAGTGATGTAGACCAGAGTTTTTAGTAGAAAAGCTAAGTTATCCTAGTTCTATGGATGACTATGTAAGAGGATCGAGTTTTGTAACATCATCAATCTGGGTTAAAGTTCAAGATGCAGTTATTGATGTTGAATGAATGTGTGCGCATGGCATGGGGATTTCATAATGCATGTGATTATGAATAGACCATTTCTATTTATTATTAAGTGGATGATGTAAATCTATGTGGTAGGAAGTGAACCACAGGTTGTTCAAGGATGGAATATTAGTTCCAGATGAGGCTTCAGCGTATGCCAATGATGGATTTTCATGATGGAACATGGTATAATTATGTTGACTCACATTCAGAAACCATGTTTAGTGGTGGAAAAAGTGTTTTTCAAGGGAATTAGATTCATATTTTTATTAAAATGATGAATATTAAAATCCTATGGTGGGGAGAATCACACAGGTCATGGAAAATGTAACCTTTGGGAGAGTGGTTGTAGAAAGAATAGTCATGAATGGTCAAAATGACTTTCAAAATTCTGTGAGCTATAAAATTCAAGTTTTCTAGACATAGAGGAGGTGTTGAATTTACGACTTAGGTATGAGTTTGAATCAGGTTTGGAAATTATTTTCAGACTCGGGATACATGTGAAATCTAAGAAATGTGATAGATTGATATCACATATTTTCTTGTAATGTAGCATGATGTTGAAATGGTTGGTTGAGTATGCACCCATTAAATCACACCACGAGTCAGTTTTTGAATTTAGTGGGTTCATCTCAATTATCACAATATAACTTTTCAATTTATGTTAATATGATTTCATTTTCAAATAAAGGCATTGGCCATCAATTTGGATGTCCTCTAAGTAGGTCAACCTCAAGCGTTCTGACTGGAATTTCAGTAAACAGGTGCATGTTGTGAGCTAAGATTTCTTTGTTTAAGATGTATTAATAATGAAGAGTGTGTTTTGGTTATGACCCTTTAGTTTAAATTTTTAGGACTAGATTAATAGTGATGGTTGATTTGTAAATGGAGGTAGCGGTTTTCATGTCGCACCGCTTCATAAGGTGTTTTCAGGTGATCTCAAGTGAGATCTATCATAAATAAAGCAAGAAAAGCTCGAACATGTCAATGTGAAACTAGAAGTGATGTATAGTAGTATAGTGCTCATGGTTTAGTGGTTTGAGAATTACTATGGTGGGAAGACACCATGGACCTATAAATCATGTGGTGCTCGCTTAAGTAGTTTTCATTGTTAATGTGTCTGAGTGGTGTCACTTGGTTTACTGTTTCTGGATTAAATTCAGATGGCAAAGAAACCTAGGTACATGTGATGAGAGGTTGTTTGGGGGGTCTTATTAAATTAGACATCCTCTAGATGTGGGTGTTGGTCAAATTCAATATGATCATTACACGGAGTCGTGGGAGTATAACTATGGTTTCTTATGAGTATGTTTAGATATAAGTGTTTTGTACCAGACCTATGACATCTCCCTATAAGGCCTAGTGTTGGTAAAGAAAAAAGTTATGGAATTCCAGTAATTAAAGTTTCATGACCGGATAACTTGTAATGAATTGAGGTATGTTTGGTTATATTATTTTTAGAACTTATACTCCCTGGGTTTTTGGTTTGAATGTGAATTTTGAAATTTCATATTCTAACTCTAGAGAGAAGGTTGGGTTTATAACTAATCCTCATGATGTAATTATAGACTTTGTTAGACCATCATGTATGGTTATGGGAATATTTTAAATGTTTCATTTTTTCTGTAAGTATAGCTTGGGGATGAGTTGTCCTATATTGGGGAGTATGTAAAAATCCACTTTTTGGACTACTTTCAATTTTTTCAGAAATCGGTCATAGTTTAGTAAGTGGAGGTATGTATCATCAAACAATTCCAATAAAAAACTCAATACTCCTCCATTTATTCATCCATTTAAAGAATAGGAAGGATAGGGGTTTGGATTCTTCTCCTTTTACCTCCTTTGTTTTCTTCATTTCTCTAAGTGTTATCATTGTGAAATCTTATATGCCCTATTTTTAGTTCTTTTTTCAGGTTATCCATTTTCATATATTTTTATTGAATTGAGAGACATAAATATATGAGTTAACCATCCTAATATTGAAGTATTTGGTTGAATTTTTTTTCTTAAAATTCATGTTTTTATAAGACATACCAATTGTGCATCTAGTCGACATCCATCTTCGAGATCATATTTTAATTTATAAAGTTTTATTTCCTAAATTCATGTACTTATGATAATTTATCACCCTCAGTCACACCTATATCTTAGTGAACCACCCTTGATTTAGAATATTCCATGGAAGATAAATTTAATATCCTTAATCCTAGGAATTATTTTGATGAATTTATGACCCTCATTAAAATGCTCTCACTCGAAATGGTTAATTAATTAATCACTCATTCCATAGACCATGTCATAACTATGGATGAGTCTTGACCTATTAAACAAGTATCCCATTAGGTTCCCATTATTCATATTTTCCTATTTAGATATGTATTGTATTTAGGAGTTTTATAACCTAGGAAGCTACTCAAATAAATTTAAATTAGTGTTTGACCTTAGATGTCACAAATGACTTAAGAAACATTCTCATGACATTTTAGAAGATCTAGAGCATGTTTAGACACTTTTGACGCTTAAATCAGACATTTTCAACAATGGGCCTCACCAAAGTGTCCACAACACTATCCCCATGATCACTATGAAATGACCCAATTTGTTCAACACATAAACAATGCGTTTAACTCCTAGTCATCCAAAATCTTGACTACTAATTCAAACACTGACCTAAATGGAATGATCTATACCACACTCGAGAAATGAAGACATAAAAAGAAATTTCAAAAATCAATAAAATGCATAAAAAGAAACATGAGAAATCAAGGAAATTTTAGGACATGAAAATGTGTGGTGGAAACTATGTGCCACAAATATTACATATACAAACCAATTGTTTCTATTTTTGTTCAACACATCAACAATACAACTACTCAGGGTCTGATGATACATCGTCACCCTCTCCACCTTCATTTCCACTTTGTGCTGTCACCTATAAGAACATTATATTGAAAATGAAATATGGTTACATATTTATATTAAAACTTAAAACCAATTAAAATTATCAAACTAAATGATTTTTATTTTCTATGATTTTCCTGCATACCACCAATTGATGCACTCCCACCGAGGGAATATCTTCTCATCTGCTAACGTATTTCAATCAACTCTTTCTACATTGCAGATATCTGTTCCCCCTGCTGGTGAACTGTGTTTCGTAAAGAAATAATCTCTTTCTTAGCATCTCCGGGTATGGGATGAATAAAGTCAGGAGTAGATGTAGAAACTATCCCCAATGGCCTTCTAAAAACCTCATATGGTACGGGTCCCAAACCCATCCCGCGTACTCTCCTAGGATGCTCCTTCCCAAGGAATTTAGCAACTGGGTCATCCTGGGAGACAGAGTAGGAATGCGCAGGATTGGCATCCCATAGTTCTTTAATTTTGACTTATAAATCAAATATCAATATATATTAACACAGTAAAAACTGATAATAAGTTATTATGATAAAAAATTGACTTCATACCCCAACTTCTTTAGTAGGCTCGTTAACAAAACATCCATCTACTTTCTTGTAAACATCCAACCATAGTTCAGTTTTGGATGCTTCATGGCCTAAACTCTATGACTGCATTAATCAAAGATAAATCAACAATTCAATATGTTAAACAGATAATATTTTCTTATAAATATTTAAACTAATTTAAAGATTACCAATGCCGTTCGACTTCTAGATAAACTTTTTGAGCCTGTAGTGTGCAGGATGACTTTCTTCGATCGGTTTGACGCATTCTGTCTTAAGATATCCTGAAATAAATAAAATGAAATTTAATACTGATGTATTGAATGTAATGTCCTTTTCATATACATGTATAAATGTAAAATGAGGATAATATAATAATATATATATTTCAATTCCATCCACTTCTGATCCCGATGCCTGTCAACAAACACTTTCCCTTGCTCTTTCGGTACCCCACTGGGTAGCTTCTCATACATTTGCAGCACGGTCAAGGAAGCATCATTGACATCAGACCACAATCTCCATTTAAAATATTTCCACTTCTTACCTAGATTTTTCAACGCCCACTTCCGTGCTATCACATCATCAATGGTAAAGTGTAAGAAAATCTGTATACAGAAATTAATTTTGAACATATTAGTAACATGACATTCAATTAAACCATAATGTAATAAATTTACCTTTATTTGAGAATCAAACACTTCATTTTTTCAGCTTGGAGACATATGTCTCCAATCGTCATATGAAATGGGAAGGGAAATGGGCTCTGCTGCCAGCTGGCCTAGAATCTGGCCATGTAACCCCGCAACATCATCCGTAGGTTCCCGTAAGAATCAAATGGCACAAAAATATTCTCACCATTCAGATTCAAAACATCTGAACTTTTTATGTTTTTCTCCATGGTTTCATTTTTTCAACTTCAATGAGAAACCAATTATTATAAAAAAATGAAATAAATTTATTTAATTAAAATTTGTACCTATGATAGTGACACTCCAGTTTGTTAGGGATGAACTGGAAGGGGTGCGTCGCTGCCCCACTGCTGAGGCTCCTGAAGGGGGAGTCGATGACTCAGCCTCTACTGGGAAATCCACAGATGGTGTGAGAGATGGTGCAGGGGGAGATGGTGTAGGGGTGTCCGTAGCTGGTGCCTCAGATGTCGTGCGGAGGGAGCCAGATGGATAGTCATCTGTCGTAGAACTGGATGAAATAATGTACCGCTTCTTCCTTGGAATTCCTGTCATTTAATCAAATAAAATTATGTTCAGAATATATATTTAAAAATAATTATACAGAAAAAAAATTAAAAATGATAACAGATGGAGTACTAACAGACAAAATATATATAACAATGATAATGAATGACTGCAGAAATGAAACAAGTGGTTGCTGAATAAATAAATAATTGTACATACAATCATTTCCCCTTCAATCATGTTGGATTCCTACTACATTGCTTCATCCACTTCATTCATCCTTACTAGACTAATATTTTCAATATCATGATGGACAAATAATTCTGCTTCCTGTTGCTGATTAAATTCAATTTCAGAGGTCAAATTTTCCACTTCATCACCCATATCATACAAATCTATTTGTATTACATGAGCAACTACAATCCACCCTTCATTGGAAACATCATTCACATAATATACCATTATTTCTTACGATGATAAGATATATGGATCATGCAGTTCACAATCACCAACATCCATCAAGCGAGAGAAGTTCACAGAAGTAAATTGCAAGGAATCTCTTTTAACACCTCTAATAATATCGACCCATTTTCATTTGAATAAAACAACTGAAAAATGTCCATGGTAGTTTAATTCAATAATATCATGCATCTTTCCATAGTATTCCATTTCAGCAAATGTAAATATACCACTATTCTGTGTTCTCAAACCCACTTCTCGATCGACTGTACGAAATCTAAAGTCATTCTCATTATAAGCGTCGAACTTTCTAACATCTTTTATAGGACCTCTAGCAGGAAACTTAAAATATTCTGACACCTCTTCTCGAGTATCCGTATTAATGATCTGAAAAAAGAAATATACTTTATTATATTTACAAAATGTATGTGTCAAACTAAAATTCGTATTTATTGCAATATTTATGAACTTACAGGTCATGCAAACCATTCTACAAGATCTTCATTAACAGTTTTCATTATATCTTTCTCATTTTGTATTCGGCCTCTCATTCGTCTATTTTTTTTTGTATCCTCAACTCTTCAATAAATAGATCTGCAATTTCACTATTCTTCAACACATATCTATGTGCCTGTAATAATTCCACTTCAGTCAGTGTCACATTTGAGGTCCTCCCAACTGATCGGCCAATAGCAGGAAATATTTTGGATTTCTGATGTATTTGAGATTGAGTAGACGTGTCGTCAACACGTCCAACTTGATTAAATCTTGTCTCAATATCATCCAAGTATCGAGAACAAAAGGTAATACACTCTTCATCCACATAGCCTTCAACAATTGAGCCTTCTGGTTTAGCTTTATTTCTCATGTATGATTTCAAATGCCCAAGATATTTGTAAAATAAAATAAACATAATTATGCATTTAATTAAGTACCAAAAATTGTTTACTTAACTATAAAAAATATAAATAATGTACCTCTGAATTGGATACATCCATCGATAATGAACGAGGCCTCTTAATTTATCTTCCTCAACCAAATGCACAGTTAAATGCATAATTATAGTAAAAAAGGATGGAGGAAAGATCATCTCCATTGTGCAAAGGGTCAATACAAACCTCTACTGGAGGTTGTCAAGATGAAATGGATGTAGAGATTTCTCACATAGTTTTCTGAAAAATGTGTAGAACTGGAGTACAACATCAGTAATTTTTTCAAGTAATAATGTACGCAATTCCAATGATAGTAACTGTTGTAACAAAATATGTGAATCGTGGCTTTTCAATCCATGTAACATACGATTCTTCAAGTCAACACACCTCGAGATGTTACTTGAATACCCATCAGATACCTTAACATTATTTAACATTCGAAGGAATGTATCTTTATCCCTATTTTTCAATGCAAAAATTGCTGGAGGATACTTTTCATTCTCATCTGGCCAGAGATCACGTTTTATGTTCATTGCTTGTAAGTCTTTGCGAGCATTGAGATGATCCTTAGACTTTGCATGCTCATTAAGCAATGTGAAAATCAAATTCTCACAGAAATTCTTCTCAATATGAATCACATCAAGATTATGCCACAAAAAATTAATTTCCCAATACGGAAGTTTGAAGAATATACTTTTTTTCTTCCGTTGTTGCGTTCGAGTTTCTCTTGACGATGCACTTCAGACCCGTTTTCCGCTATCATTCAAATGATGAACCTTACCAAATTCTGTTTCAACATTTTCAACCTGTGCCAATATTTCAAAACCATTTAACAACTTTTGAGGTGGTCTACGATCAATGGAACCATTAAATTTTGATCTATTCAGCCGAAATCTATGAGATGCATCGAGAAATCTTTGATGACACAAGAAGCACCATTTTCTACTGTGAGGTATCCGTTTGGGCTCAATATCAAAGTTACAAAAGGGACAAGACAAACCCATGTAAGTGTTCCAACCAGATAAATTCCCAAGCCCAGGGAAGTCACTAAAGGTCCACATTAAAGCTGCATGCATTTTGAACATTATTTTAGAAGAAGCATCAAATGTCTCAACACCGTTGCTCTATAACTCCTGCAATTCTTCAATCAGAGGCTGCAAGTATACATCAATATCATTTCTAGGAATTTGTTTTCCAAGAATAATTATTGAAAGGATAAAATATGTTTTTTGAATACACATCCACAGAGGCAGATTATAAGGGATCAAAACAACTGGCCAAATGCTATAATTGGTACTCAAAGTCCCAAATAGGTTCAATCCATCAGCAGCCAATCCCAATCGAACATTCCTAGGATCAATTGAGAAATCTAGATTTAATGAATCAAATGTCTTCCACGATTGGGAAACTCATGGATGTCTCATTAACCCATCATTGTTATTATCTACAGAATTCCACTTCATGTGTTCAGCGGTTCTCGATGATATGAATAATATTTTCAATCGAGGCTTTAAAGAAAAGTAACGCAAAAAATTTGCAGGTGTTCTCCTTTTCTTCTTCTCCATGAAATTATGTTCATTCAGACTTCCAACATCACCCTTTTCCTGCCATCTAGAAGAATAACATTTCTTGCAATTCTTTCTACTTGAATCCTCTCCCCAATAAAGCATACAATCATTGGGACACACATGTATTTTTGTATAATTCAGACCAAGCTTGTTAAAAACTTTTTTATATCATAAAATGATTCTAAGATTTTTGATTCAGGAAATGCATCATGAATCAATTCCAATATCATGGACATTTCCTTATTTGTAATTCCACATATACATTTGATATGGTAAAACTTCAGTAGAAATGAAAGCTTTGAATATTTCAAACACCCACTATACAATTCTTGATTTCAATCATCAACTAAATCATGAAACACATTTTCCGCAGTGAATTTTTCTCTTACATTTGGATCCACAGAGTCAAGAGGAGGATCCAATGATATGTGACAATCTTGATTTTCCTGTGTTACATTCTCAAAAACATCACTTGTCACGTTGCAATTTGTATCACCCTCTTCTGGTTGTTCGGATATGTTTTGATGCTGATAGTGGTGTCTTGTAGTGCCGAATGAATCATTTATTAGGTTTTTCATTTCATTTTCCATTGTCCACGAACTTGGGACCTCATTCTATGGATTAACATCAGTGATCAATCTTTTTGTAATGTTCAATTCTCCATGCCAAATCCAACACAAATATTGACCAGGGAATTGCTTCAGTATTAAATGTTCATAAACCTCATCTCCCTTCAACAATGTTCTAAATTTACATTTAGGACATGGAAATTTTATTCTCCCTTCAACGGATCTATTAGAAATTGAAAAATCTAGAAACTCATTCAAACCCTTAACATGCTGAGGTGTGTTCCTCGGTAATGTGATCCATCTTTTATCCATATATATCACAATGTGCCTACACAATAATAATAAAAATTAAAACACATAGTTACTACTAAATAGAGAAAGAGATTCATATATACGACAGTGTAAGATTACAGAAACATAATATAATAAAGATGACCCATTGATCATAAAGTATGCATAATATAATAAAGATGATACATTGATCACATTTACCACTTACTTAGCATGCCCAGACAAACCGAACAAGTCTGGTCCCTAGGAGACAACGTCAACACCTCATTGATGAGCAATAAGAATATTGGGTTACACACTTATCATAACACTCTCGATCACACATTTATGTTGCCTCAAACAACACCCCATTAAAAGTGATGTCATTGAACACACTAAAGATGCACGATTTTCATACCATTAATAAAACAACATTACTAGAAATATTTATCCCTTATATGACACCCTTTGAGAATTATCACAGGCTAGCTTGGGTACCTGGATTATGGGTAGCCTAGGTCAGTTCATGAAAATTGGTCATGTTTCATTGCTCTTTATGTTTTTCAATATTTTCACTATCTATTTGAATTTACCTCTCTCTTTGAATTTGATATTGTTTCTTATTTCCTTGAATTTGGAGAGACCTTTGTTATTCATTATATCATTAGGTTGTGTAATTTTAATTCATCCACTTGGATTTCCATAGTGGGGTTCTCATTAAAATCTCTTTTAAGAACTAATGAATGATGTATGTTATTTTCACTTAAATATGTTTTGTGTTTAGTACTATAAAAATTTATCTTCAATATTTCAAACAACTCATAATAAAAAAATCATGCAAACCATAAAATTTGTATTTGATATAGTAAAAAGGACATGTCCAATTTTTACTTTAAACATTTATGTATATTTCAAGTCCTAAGCTCAGTTAATTTGAAGTAATTATTTAGAAATGAATTTTCAACTTGAATACAAACTATTATACTTAATTCAATAATAATAAATTTATAATATTTAGTAAGTGACACTAGTTCAGAACTTATGAAGACCTTTTCTAACATGTCTTAGAATCCCATGGTGAGAATCCTGGTGTTCAACTTCTTGGTCTGAGCATAAAGACCATAAATTGTCTTCACCTCTCTTGGTGGTCGTTTATACTGGTTTACACCCCTAAAAAATTCATTTCATGTTTGATTTTACCTTATTATGAAATATAGTAATTCACCATTCATGGTCTGTGTATAAAATCCTTAAACAAAGTGAATACTCCCCTTTTAGGGGTAATATGAATTGGTATGGGGCAAAACAATTTAGGCAGGGACAATTTTTCTTCTATGTTGAATATACGACCTCACCTCTGTGGTCTAAGCTATAAAACTATAACCCCCTATAAATTTTTGTCTAAGAAATATAAATTTAATCTATGTGAACCCATAATTGAGTCTTTTTGTATTAGTATTAGGCTCTTAATTTTACTTGGGATTACCTTAAACTTACCACTATAGAGAAAACCTCATACTTTCATTAAATCTTTATAAAGATAAGCCTCAAACACACATTGGTCTACAATGTTTGAACATAGAAATAAAATACATTAGTACACCTTAAAAGTCCATAAGTTACTAATGTAAAAATAATTGGCACTCTCAACATCAAAAACCAAAAATTGGTGACATTGGAAAAATCGAGTCTCCACTCAAAATATATTTACCTTGTATAGATAGGGAATCATTTTGATCATCTGAAAATTTGAAAGGAAAAAAAATTTCAGGTTGAAAACTTTCAAAGGGGGGACAATGAAAAATCAAAGTTTCTTCCCCCTAAGTCCTTTACAATTCACTGCTAAGGGAAATATTAGGGATAAATTCAAAATACATAAACCTACTAGAAATCACCACTCAACCCTAGAAAATGTCATGGTATACCCTATAGGTCCATCAACTAGGAATATGTAAGATAACACTTATGTTCCTTGAATATTATAGTGAATATTATTTTAACAGAATGCAAAAATATGCAATAAGAGATGCACCATAAAGTGATGTCATTGAACACACCAAAACAAAACTAAACCGCTACTGCAATCCCCATGTGACCTCAAGTTCACCACCATCCTCTAATAACCCATGGATGTTACCACATCCAATGAAACCCTTTAACATCCATGAGACACCCAAAAATATTTTTAGAATCATCACATTCCTTTAAAAACAAACTCATCCATTTCATATAATTTCCAAAGGACCAACAATTATCTTTAAAAACTAAGAGATCTTTCCAAACAACACTTTAACCATACTATAAAAATCACCATGTTCCACATAACAAATGCCAAACACCATACAATAAATTAAATAAAAAATTAATAAGGTAAAGAACCATCTAAATCATCCAATTTCACTATTAAAGACTAATTAACATTTAACCACACACATTAGCCACAAGCAAACATAGGCATAATTTAAGATTCACTTTGAAAGCAATTTTTAACAAATCATATCATCAATAAAACACCATAATAATTCAACCAAGTACTTTAACAAGGTGTAAATAATGTTTTAAAAAGTATTTAGTAACACCCAAGGATCATATGGATTGAATTAGAAAGAAAAGGTAGGGAAATTCCCACTGCTTGAGTGTGAATGCAACGAAACTTCAACAGGAGGGTTGCTGTGGGGTCGCGGGTTGTGCGAGTCTAGTCAAGACATAAAAAGAAACCCATAAATAGACAAGGGGAAGAGATAAAGGGGGAAATGAAAAAAACACCTAAAAATCACCTTGGATGTGAAGAGGGGGGTCCCTGCGGGGTCGCGGGTTGCCGTGGAAGGGGTCACCGGGGTCACAGGGTCGCGCGAGGTCGCCGGGGGTCGCGGGCGGTCACTGAGGTCGCGGGGTCACGCGGGGTCATGGGGGGTCAGGGGAACAAGGGGGGTCGGGGTAGGGGGGAAGGGTTGGCAGCGTAAAAACATATGAAGGGTTTCGCAACAGTTTATAATAAACCGCCGCGAAACCATTTTAGCGAAATTTTTAGCTGCAATTTTGTGAACCGCCGCCACAAAACCGCCGCTAAAACCTAATTTTGGTGTAGTGATATTGGATATATATTTTTTAATCTAGAATTATTGTAATATCTATCAATTATAGAATAGACCACTTTTTGAAAAGTAATTGATCAGTTCCAAGGTATTCAACACTTATCCAAATCAATCATTTCTTCATTATTATCTTAACATCAGGAACATATTGAGGGTTATCTTTCCCTCAATTCGGTTTTTTAGAAATTTTTAAATTTCAACTAAATAATTTTTCTTGGAACCATTAAACATATGGTATCAAATCCTTAACAAAAATTTACTATTATATAATCCTTACATTTTTCTTACATTAAAATATGGGAACAACATAAATAAAATAATTTTACAACATATTCCTCAGATCCAAAGACATAAGTATATTAATCATTCCACTTCAGTTGTGTCAATAACATATTCTTGACCTTGATACCTTATCTTCTTCAAAGGTATATTCCCTTAATGATTGGGAAATTAATATGAATAGTGACCCATATTCTTGTGGTTATAGCACTGAAAATTATTTATCGACTTCTTATACTTATATTATTTATCTTTTTGACCCTTTTCTATACACTTATAAAGAACTCCCAATCCTTTGAATATTTTACCTGGGTGATTCTTTCCACAATTATCACAAGTTGGAAAATCCTTCTTTCCCTTCATCTTCTTTGACTCATTACATTTTTCATAGTGTTTATAAGAACTATTATTCTCTTGTTTTCCTATGAATATATTGGATCTAGAGAATTATTTTGATGGTAGATAAAACTATATCTTCAGAGGACGAAACATTCTAAGAAACCAGTTCCCTTAAAATATTTGGCCTAAGAACCTCAAAGAAGTGGTTGATCTTGCACTCTTTATTGATTATATAATCTATAACATTCTTGGATAACCTTGTAAAGGTAGATTCATAATCCACAACACTTAGTTCTTCATTTTTCTTTAAACAATTTTTTATTCATCTCAATTAATTGATCATGGGAGAAGTATTTATTGAATAATATATCCTTAAATTCTCTCTATTACATGAGTTCTATTTCTTATTCCTCCTTGGTTTTCTTTATCACGGACCAACATTGATAATTATCACATTATAGACAATAGACTACAAGTTTAACTTTTTCCTTTTCGTTGTATTCCAAGGTTGTAAATATCTTCTCGAGAGACTTAATACATTTCTCATCTATAATTTCATTAGAAGTATGACTAAATAACAGGGGATTCTATCACATAAAGTGATCCAGTATAGAACATTCTCTCCATGGAATAGGTTGATCCATTTGAGAAATTTTATTTTTGATAACTTTACTAAGCTAACCTAATATTTCCATAAATTTCTCCATTTTAATAACAACTTTATTGGTTTCCTCAGTGGGGAAATATCTAAATTTTTCAAGAGTACTAATACCATTCTTCCTTCCTGGTGCCATTTTAAAAAAATAGAATATATGGGATTAGCTCATAAAACCATTATTTTCAAATATGGTATAATACTAAACATAAATTCACCTTAAAACATAACTTTGGTTACTTTGAGGGAATATTTACATTTAAATCCTTCATAATGGTAAGTAAAGAAAACTTGAACTATCCTATGCATATCCTCTGAGAGTGTAAAATTAGGTGCATATTAAGGCTTGTTATTGTGTACCAGGTTTCCCTGAGTTAGGCCCAAAATACCTTTTCAGAGTTGTTATACCTAGGTACATCTGTGCCAAAACCATATCCAATGGTAGTATCCAGACATGGATTTATTTCTAGTAATACCAACATAATATCTACCTTACCAAAATTCTAGGATTTTCTTCTATACATATCCTCAATGTCTATCCTAGGGTTATGTTCCCTAATATAGGTATTCTAAATCTAGTTTCCAATTTTGTTTCTAAACTTTCTTTGATACCATCCATAACACCCCGACCTCAGAATATAGGAGCCGATGAATTATTTTATAACATTGGCATAAATAGAAGGAATGAAATCCCAAAGGAACATTCATTTTAAAATTCTTGGAAATCCATATTTCATACATGATACCCATAATAAATTGGTAAATAGTAAATAAAAACATGATACATAATAAAAATAAATAAATAGCATCCTTGAATGCTTATTCAATGATTTCTTTTTCATAACCAAGGGAAAGAAACATAATAATGGTGAGCTAAAATGCTCAGAAAGGGTTGGTAAAGTGAAATAAATAAGGAATAAATAGGAATAAATAAACCTGGAATGGTAAATAAATGATAACATGTTCCATCTAAATCAATAAAATGAGAATGAAATATATCCATAGATACGTCGATGAAAAATCTCATGGTTGAATAAAACTGAATCCTAAAAATGAAATGCATCCATCGATATAATGGCACAAAATCTCATGGATGAATAATAATTGAATATAAATGAGGGAAATTATAAATTATTGGACTCCATGTTTCCTATTTACAAGGTACCTTTACTGTCAATACCTTTCATAAGACGATTTACAACATGTAGGGTAAAAAAACCATCTGATTGGACAAATGATTCATCTCACGAGACTACAAATTTATCGAGGAGATATCTATAACCAGGACCCACCTATGTTGTACTAGTCCAAAACATTGATCATATTCATGAACAATGTTCCCTATCAAAATTTTTCTGTATTGAATAGAAGATATAGATTTATCAATATTTCTTCAGTTAATCAAATAACTATCAAAGTGAACATCGTATGTAAAATGATATATGGTTTAGAAAATAATAATATCCATTGTGTGATAATATAGATATTAAAGTTAATTTAAAATTAAAAATGATTAAAATAATTTGATTGTTTCTAAGATAAAGTTAACAATCACAATGGTATGTGAGAATTCAAAGATAATCATTAAGAATATGTTTTAAGAAATTAATCATTAAACATACCAAAGTGTCACATAAAACTTGAAACATTTAATTAATATTCCCCATGAAATAAAGTTTTTCATACCATGAAGAAAAATGATTCATGATATAATGTACAAAAGAGGAAGTAGATATACTATACAAAATAAGTGTGTGGTGTATACTGTGTATGCCTTATGAAAAGAAAAGTAAGACAAGAATCCCTTACCTTAACCTTTATTTTGTTTTGTGGTAGTTATCCTTCTGTATAGTGTTTTATAAAATTTTAATAACTTATAACAGAACCATAATCAAGTTTATAATATCATATATTAACTTCTTATAATATTTTTTACCCATTTGTTAACACTCTTTCATTAATCTCACTATTTTGGGTGTTAATTGCCCAATTTTCTCGAGTAAGTTTTAATTTGTTACTTGTTGTTATAATTAATTATATCATGGTATAATAATATCCAGAACTTAAACCATGACTTAATTATCATATATAGCTAGTAGATATGTATTTAGAATAATCAATAATGTTTTAAGATTATAAATGAAGTGTATTGTTCATGAAGACGGTAGGTCGTATGTACGCATGAATGTTAATTTCATTTATTGGTTGTATTAAAACAATGAAAACTAAATGATATATATATATATATTATAATTATAGTGTCATATATATGTTATATATTTTCATTATAACCATCCTTCATACGTTTCATTTATGTCATGAATGAGTCATATCACTTTGAGGGGGCGATAGTGCACACTTCCTCAAAAGGAATTATCGTATTTACACATGATCGAAAGTATAAAGGTATGTTAAAAATAAAAATTAAATAAGAATAAAGACATTATAAATATTATATATATCATATATGAGTATATATCACATCATAATTTACACCATGATAGGTGGTAAGGTAAAAATGAACAATCATCGTTTTGTGAGGCAGTAGTTCACTGTACATAGACACGGTTTGTTCGTTACGCATTAGATGGAGGTGTGTGTAAGTGTAGGTAAAAAAATTACATAAAAAATTCCTAGTATATATAGGATAATTTTTTTGTTATATTAAAATATAATAAGGATATTGGAGGGAGTTTATAATGGAAATGAAACTAAAAATCTTGAGAGAAGACATTACCTCTTAATCAGGTAACTTCTTTTGGTATATTCCAAAAGACTTCCTTAGAAATATTTCTGACAAAAGGTAGGATTATAGGTATAGGGGAGAAATTTTGGGAAGCTATTTGGGTAGATATTGGACGAACCTAAGAGTTTTGAGAGGTTTTAAGAAGTGTGAGAGGTGATGGTCTTTTATAGGGTAAGAAAAGGACTCACTTGGAATTTTTGAAAACAAGTTAGGTATACACATGTTATTACCAAATAAAAAGTCATAAAAAACCATAAAACTAAATAATGTAAGTTTTATTCCAATATATGTCTTGAAAATGGGGTTTTCACAAGTGTATAGGTCATTTTGGCCCTTAATTTAAAAGTTTAGTCCTTTATTAAGCTTAATTTTTCCTTAATCACTAAAACTAATAGTAATAACTTTCACTAATCATTTTTGGTCAAAAATTAAGTTTATATTATTATAATATAAATATAATATTTAGTTAAATGGTGTATTTAAATTTTTTAAAATTTAATTCATAGAATTAGAAAAACTAATATTAATGGTAATCTCATAGACGGATGAATTAACATGTTTTAGTAGAAAAATGTTCAAAAGATTGTTATGTTTTTATCTTCAAGTTCAAAGTGAAATTGATTATAATGAACTAAATTATAATAATATATTTATAATTTATTTAATTTTAACTTAAAAAATATTTAATATATAATTTAACATTAATAAATATTTAAATGAAAAGGCAGTTTTTTAACTAAAATGTAGTATTTTCACTATTCATCAAAAAATGAAGTTTCTCAGAAAAATACCAAAAGGTCACCCGAAGTTAATTTTGACATTATTAATTCAAAAATTAAGTTTATTTTATACAATTAAATATATAAATATTTCAAAATTCAAATTTAAAATAGGCGTGCCATTAAAAGGCGGTGAAACTACTTTTTTAAAAAATATAGTATTTTATGATACTGGATTTGTTTATATATTATAACTATAAAATATAATATATGAGTGTAAAAATAATATTTTTTGGATATATAATATATAAATTTACTATATAAATTCTCTAAAAGTGTTATAATTTAATTTATTGTTCAAAACATAACTAAATATTGTTTTGTATAAGTCAGGTGTTGTGTGTATTGCAAAGATGTTGATAAAATCTAAAGGAAATTATGGTAAAGTATCAGGGTGATACATCTATGGTGAAAAGTGTGAAATATATACAGGTCATAAGAGGATATATTCACATATAAGGAATTGGAAAAAACTAAAGGAGATGGTTGGAGTTGATCAAGGAATATGACTACATAATAAATTACCAGCTTGGTAAGAAAAACATGGTGATTGATGCTCTGATTCGGTAAGATGATGATACCTTATCTATGATAAATATTTAAGGATACATAATAATCATGGATTTTAAATGGTTTTACCAAGTAATATTTAGAACAAGGGAGGAATCCTATCTTTACCAAATTATTTCTCAACCTCTCATCCATGTTATGATAATGGAGGTGCTGGAGGATATAGAACTATAGTAAGGAATATTCTTGAGTTCAAAATTAATGTTAATGTAATTATAAGATTCAAGAAATGAATGTGTCCCTTAAATAACAAAAATTAATGAGTTGTTATATGATGAACAAAATTTATCATTCTCTATCCATCTTGGAAGCACAAATATGTATAAAGATCTCAAGAAGAAATTCAGGTGGGACAAAAAGAAGAGAGAGATTGACAAGTATATATTTCAATGCTTAACATAGTATCATGTTAATGTAAAATTATTAAAGTCTAATGGGATAATGAAACAATAACCCAAACATATTTTAAATTTTTTGAAAATTAACATGGATATCATTATAGGACGTTCCAAGACGTCTAAAGGCCATACTTCCATTTGGGTTAAAGTTGGATTCATCATATTGAGCCTAGTGGAACAGTGTAGACACACCTGGGGGTGAATTAGGTGTGATCAACTTTCAACTTATCCCCTTTAGTATTTGAACCCCTAATATCTGTTAGGATATAAATGGATCTTTTATGTTTTACTTAATAGTATATTACCAAATACAATGAACAAATGTAAACAAGAGATCAACATACAATATTTTTACAATGTATAACATTGATTTGGGATACCTACTCCTTTTTTTTCTAGGGATATATAATTCAAGATTATCTCATAAAATATAATCTCTAATTTATAGTACATGGCTAAGGATCATCCTAAAACCATGTTTACACAATATTAAAAATATTTTTTAACCATATACAATTGAATATTCATAGTATTAATTATGTGAGACAATATTCTATCATAGGTTCATTATACTCATATCCTAAGAGTTATTGAAAATTATTCATACTGAAGTAGATCATAATATTTCTAGGGATTAATCTGTACCCACAATTCTATATTCTCTCTCATGTTAGAGTATCTTCTACTGCTAGAATATATTAAAAAACCTCATGTAGCTTTTCCTTGATAACTCAAGTATTTCTTATTATTATTCTCTCTATAATATAATCTCATGTTAATAAATATATCACTGAACCCACAACTTCAACATCATGAAATCTTCCCTTTTATTCCATATCCTCTAGACCCTAGATGTTTCATGGTATTGGTTACCTTTTTCTTCCTCAAATGTAACTGGACAACAGTACCCGTTGGCCTCTTCTTCTTCCTCTTCTTCGAAATCTAGAATATTGGAACTTTTATAATGGCTCAGGGTTGTAGATAATGTTTTTTTGTTGTTTTTATTTTAACTTATCAATTAAATGGTGTGAGGTTAACTTAAAAATAGGTCTAGAGTGAAGAGGTGAGTATCCACCCATGATATAGAAGCTATTTACCTAAAGAATAAATAGAAAATAAGAAGACCATAAGTCCTTAGAATAACTAGCTAGATATATTCCAAGGATCCTAAAGTTAAAGAACCCATATAGGGAATATAAAATGTTTTGGATACTTAAATCAGTGTTTATACACTTAGGGATGAATGTTTATGTTAATATATATTGTTCATTATTGATTGAAGAAGGATACACCTGAGATGGAAGAAAAATTACAAGAAATAATCTAATTTGATTATTATATATTCTATAACAACTAAAAATGCATCTAAATGAGTTTGGAATTATTTGATAATTGTAATAATTATTTGATGAAGTTTTGAGATGATTTAAAGAGGTTGGAGATGCCTTAAGTTTAATTGGAAGTCTATTATAAGATACCTATAGAAATCAAGATTATAAAGTTCTTGGAAAAATGGATAAGTCTTAAATATAAGGCTTTAAGTTTAGATGTTATAATTTTCCTATGAATAATATGACTTTACTTCCAAATGTAAGACATCAAGTTCTAAGATTAAATATTTAAGGTTATTGTAAGGCTTTGAACTCTCATACACGACTCTACCAATCATAATTCTGTATCGATCCTAAATATGTATTATTTTACTTCTCTTCCCATCATAATTCTATAATGTTTATTGAAAATTTAAAATGTAAATAGTTTATGACATTTGGAGGTGAATTCATGTTTTATAATATCAAGCACAAGACATTAAAAATTAAGCATTTTTGTATGTGAGACATTGAAGAACTCAATGTAAGACTTCAACACTTTGGAAAATTTTGACGTTATATTGGGAAAAAAATATACTTTCTATATTTTTCATATGATGAAGATGAAATCATTTTGTATAATGAAAAATATATCCCTTAATGGTATAAATATAACAAAAAACAAGAAAGTGTATTGATTTAAACATGATAAGAAAGAGATGTTGATCTCAATCCATGGAAAGGTAATATCAATGATTTATGAAAATGGAGTTTATATAATTATTTATTTATGAGGAAGTAAATATTTGAAAAATTTTTTGTTGTGATTGTGATTTTATAATATCATGATGTCTATAGAATCCATGATTTATGTTTTTTTGAGTGATATCAAAAGGGAAAATCCACTGCATGAATTTCTTAAAGAATAAATTTTATTTTTTGGGGTTTCAAGAATAATGAAAATGAAGACCCATATAACCTCAAGTTGTTATTTATAATATCCTATATTATTTGGATCATAGGTTTTTTGAGTGTTCATGATAGAGATAAAAGGTTGGTAATTCTCCTAAGACATGAGAAATGATAATATTTCAAGAGTAGATAAATCTTGAAATTAATGTTGAGATCTATTCTATAGATATGTTTTTTATAGATATGTGTTCCACTATGAAGATCTAGAGTTTATATTTCATGGATTCGTTTGAGAAGAAGTCATGAATAGATAAGAATATAAGGATATTTTAATTTTTTGTGTTTTAAAAGTGAGAAGTATCGAATGATGTTATTATTATAATACTCATTGAGTTAAAAAAAGAGTGCATATGAAATCATGGGAACCCATAATGGTTATTATTTATTGATATTTTTATGAAAGTTTCTGTTTCTTCTTCTAAACATACCATTTATGGAATTTAGAAAAGAATAAATACATTTAATGTAACTCCACAAGCATGTGAGGAGTTGAGAAGATCTAATAGGAAAAAAGAGAAAATATAAAAAACAACCTCTACATTTGTATAGTGGAGTGATTGATATATGAATGATTGAGAGAACTGATGCTCTCAATGAAGAAGAAGGGAAATCCTCTATATGCTGTAGTGAGGAAAAGTTGATATAATAAGAGAAGGCTCATGTGGTCATGTGAATATGTCCATGAAATATTCCGAGACTATGTTCATTTGTGTAAATCCAGGTATGATATATTATAGGATGCATTCTTGAGAAGATAGTTTGAGAATAGAATGAGAATATTTTTAAGAACTATGAAATGGGAAGAAAACTAAAGAGTTATTTTCATTATCTAAACCTAAAGAGATTATGGAAGTCAATGAATCTGATGTGAGGAAGAAGATCTAATTATATTTGTGTAGATCCACCCGATGTTTAGAGTAACTCTACTTTAGAATAAGTAATGAATAAATGAAATAGTAAGAGTTAAAGGCTATGTAATAATATAAAATACCTTTACCTGCATCATATAGTGGATGGTTGTCACCTACATAATATGGTGATCACACCTATATAATATTTCATGAGGAATGTTTTAGGATGATCTATAGACACCCATTATACTCAATGATTCAATTATAGTGGATAATCTATGACTCAATGGGAGGTAACATGGAAAGGAGTAGGTTTCCCACACTAGGGATGAACCTTATAAAAATACCTATACTATTTTTTATTCATTCATATTCACTACATATAGGTGTTTAGAAGGGTAAAATAAAAAAGAGATTTATACATATATTAACAGGTGATATAGGTTAAAAACTAAAGGGGTTTGAAGATAAAATAAGAATCAATTTTTGGTTAAATTGGTCCATACTGGATTCACCCCACTCTATGTTTTTCTTGCATGGTACACCATGAAATCATAATCAACACACTTTATCCTTGATACAAGTTCTAGTTTCTTTTGGTTCTTATTATTATTTGAGAGTTATACTTATCTCAAATTCTTCTTTTTTTCTCTCAAAGAGCTATAAGATTCTTTTTGGATACTTAGTTCCTTCCCACCCATCCAGTAGTGGATTCTTCCAATTCTTCCATATTCTCGTCTTCTATATTCTCATCTCCTCACATGAATAAGTGAATACATTAAATGTATCCTTTCATTTTAAATATCCATATATGGAATAGCTTGAAACTTTTTCAATTCCAATTGAAAATAAGTAATAAAAAATCCAATTTGTTCTCATGATATTTTATGCACTCTAATTTTTTAAATCAAAAGGCATTCCATAAATTTCCCCATTCATTAAAATAATTTTTTTAAAACTATTTTGAATAAAATATTCCTTTATTAGTTAATAGGATTGGTTATTCTTTTACTTCAAAGTAACTCTATTGTAATAAACAGCACACACATGTGTCACGATAATCCTCTTCGCAGTGTGAGAAACTTTCTTGTGACACAACACTCCTCAAAACGACCATATAAAATACACTACAACATAATATCTTAGTTTTATAGCTCCTTGAAACATGGGACTATAATTTTTAGTATGATATACTTACATGAAATTACTATAGAATTCATGCTTAGAACTTTACATAAGAATGTCTGCTTTTCTTTATTACCCTCTAAAATAGATTTCATTATAAAGATTTTGTCATTTTGAAAATTATTGATAATTGAAGTGAATTTATCTACATGATTATTAAAAATATAATAAATTAATATCAGCCCATTTGATTTTCGATAAATTCCTTTAAGATTTGATATTCTTCTCATACTACTTGATTATCAATTTCTAAACTTTTCTTAGCTATAATCACACATAATTTTAGATGTTTGGGATGTTTTTTATCCATGAAGAGAAATTTTGACATCATCCCATTTGAATTCACACATCAAGTATTAAATATGGAAAAGCGACTTTTTATCTAGAAACTTTATGAAAATTTCACTAAGTATACAAGTCATACGCTACATAGAGTTATTGAATTCACAATCCATTGACCTCTTCTTCCAGCTATGATTTATCTTCAAATAGTCCCTTTATTTAAGAAAGTATATATGTGATAACATGAAGTGGTAACTAATTTAAAAAATCTATAACCTCAAAATAGAGGTCTTCAGTAGATTTAATGAACCCTTCTTCATTATAAGAACCCGAACTGTTATAAATGAAATTTTACTTTTTATTTAATTAAATTTATTATTTTTTTAAAATGGGTATATGAAACACAATAACTTCCTTGGTTTTATTTTTTTAATGTAAAAACCCATTAAGAATGTTGACCTTTTTTAATAAAGATGTTGAGTAGTGATCACATGATTATTATAACTATAGGGATTTAACAAATCCAATTGACTCATACAAAAAACGTGATAGCCTCAATAAGTAGAATCGTACCCTATGAAGTCTATTAATCAAAGATTCTGAGGGATATAGTCTCTAGGATTTTCCCTTGACCAAGACCATGATGAAATCTAGTGACATAAGCATGAGAGAAACTGTTTATGAGAGAAGTTCAAGCTCATCGAGATCACAACCCGAACCATGTTCGGCGAACGACCCCATGATAATCTCACTATCGTACACCTTACTCTTAGGGAGTACGATGGTATAATAAATGGATATGTATCAAGACTTTAATAATTTCAAAATTTATTTTATATAATAATGTATATATTTTCATTTTAATTATTTCTTTAAAATGATTTTGATTTTAATTCAATTAAATAGAAATTGTATTTCTGGTAATAATCAAATTCAATTAAGGGATTTATTTTGAAGAATTATTGTATTTTAAAAAAAATAGTATTTTAATAAAATATTATTAGTAATTAAGTATTATTAATTATAAATGGTTGTGTAATTTCGATGAATTGAAATGTACATTTTATAAGGGTTTAAAAAACTGTTATTGTAAAAACCCAGCATTTTACAATAAATGTAAAATATTATTTTCAAAGTAAAAATTCACATATTTAGGAAATTATTTAGATAAAATAAATATTATTTTTATAATTATAACTTTTAAATTATGAAATGGTTATTTTTTCATAATTTTTTGAGACGGTCGAATTTCTGGCTAAATATTAAATTCTGTATAAATATAATGTGTGTTTTATGATATCATAATGATGAAAAAATTATGTAATAAATACTATAATGGATATTATTGGCCAAATATATGTTTTAACATTAAAATAATTCAATTTTAAGATAATTTGATTATTTTTATAATTCCCTTAGGAATCCTCCAAAATGTATTATATATTTTATGATTTTATATTTATTTCTTTAATAGTGTGACTCACCTCCACATAATAAAGGATAATATTTTAATATCATGGGACATTTTACTAATAAAATAATGAAAATCTTAATATTTTTCAAAAACCATTGAAAAAACGTATGGGAGGGTTTGTGGTTTTGAATATTTATTTATATAGATTCAAAAACCTAAGTTTGTGAAATATTAAAGAATTCCCCTCCCATTTCCTATATAAACCCACAAAATCTACCAATTATCTTCACTAAAAATAATTAGAGCATTTCATTACTCTGTCCTACCCTATATAGAATAATAACAAGGTTCCCCAAGCTCTCAAGAAGCCCATCTTCAATCTTTTTAAGTCACACACTCAAGTAAGGGCTCCTTCATTTCTTTTTTTATCCAAGTTTTCTTATATTGTTAAACCATTTTATTTTAAATTAAAAATGATGGTGTATCTTTTTAAACCTACCACATAATTCCCTTATTATGTATTAGTGATTAAATACCCATTTCTCTCTCATTAATCCCTCCCATGTATACTTGTAACCATGTTAATAATTTTTGTAAGAGTTATTCCATTTTTACTCTTTCTTCAAGATTCTTTATTATGTTATGGATTCTATTTACAAATTCATTATGTTGGGACATGTATTTATATGACCTTATTAATTTACATTTCATTTATATATGACATGAGACACCTTTCTCTCTCATCATCCCTTTCTATTAATTTTTATGTCATGCCGTTATGCTATCAAAATTGCACCATGGATTTCTATTTCAAAAGCATTGTGTAGTGAATACCCTACCCATTACCTATCACGGGTGTTCAATTTTATTCAAATATTAATTTTTATTTAGTAATTATATTTATTTATTCTATATTCTTTAATCATGTAATAAATTATTATCATGAATGAATCCATGTTTTATGATATATATGGCACACTTAAGTATGAGAATGAAATGAATGAGACGGGTGCACCAGAAACTATATAGCGCTCCACTAAATTGGGTAATGTTTAATATCATGATATGTCATGTTGGGACATGGGTTTAACTAATTATTTTATGGGACTTTTTCTACTATGATGTCTTGGAAGTTTATCCTTGACTTATGATGGAGTGTTTTAAGTTGTTTCCACATTACATGTTATAAGTATCATGCTATATCATGATTTGTTATTCATGTTCCTTTATACATCATTGATATGACTTTACTAACTTGTATTACTATCTTCATACTATTACATGTTTACTCCCTTACTAGGATTTGTAACTCACCCATTTCTTATTAATTTTCCTTAAGATATCCCATGCAGTTTTAAGTTGGAGCATGTTAAAAATGTTTTCAATAAAGATATTGTTTTTTAATGTTTAAAGTTATAATGAAATGTACATAATTACCAAATACACCAGACTTCTTGATCTTTTGGGTTATATTAAGTGTAATTTTATGTAATTTTATCTTGAATGAATGTAATAAACAGAACAAGGTTGCTATAGTTGGTTTCAAAGGGAGGTTTAGTTATTTTTGGGATTTAGATTATAAAACTCTAGATAATTCCTTAGGGATAATAATAAGTATAAGAAACGAATCCCTAAATTGTGGTGAGTATAAATTAAGTGGGTTATCCAGAAAATAAATCCATGTCTGGATATGAATAAGTGGATGTAGCTCTAGTACAAATGTATCTCAGGGTAAAACCTGAAAACACTAATTTGAGGTAGACACAAACGGTAACTGGTGCATGACAATGGGCCTTTCTTCACTCCTAGTTTGAAACTCCTAGGGGATATGATTTGGTAGATTTATAATCTTATTATGATCCATTATTAAGGGAAAACTATTGAAAAAGTGACCTATACCCATGGTTCAAAGCTGTATACCCACAGTTTTGGGAAATGTGGGGAACCGAAGCATCTGTATAGCTCCACTTCCTATACCTATGGTTTTCCAAACTGTGGGTATAGGTTTTTTCCACCATTTCATAGCCATATACCCACGGGTTTAAAACCGTGGGTATAAGGTTTCGAAAAAAGTCAGTCGTGGGTTTCGATCCCATGACCTTCTCCTCTAATACCCACCACATCACCACTCTAGCTACTTAACTTATGTATATATATATAGCTAAATATATTATTCTAAATTGTGGGTATAGGATGGAAAAGTGTGGTATTAAGTGTTCCCACAATTTTTTTGGGTCTCGTAAAAATTTTCCCTGCCATAACATGGGAAATCTATACCAATAGTTTGGAAAACCATGGGTACGAGTCCTCTAAAAACAACCTTATACCCACATTTTTACAAAAAATGTGGGTATAGGTCTCGAAAATCAACCTTATACCCATAGTTTTTCCTAAACCTTGGGTATCAGTAATGATAAACAACCTATACCCACATTTTTCCAAAATCATGGGTATAGGCTCCGATACTACACCTATACCCACAGTTTTCAAAAAACCATGGGTATAGCCCCATTTTCCAATAGTGGAATAAAAAAACCCATAAGAATATAGGTTAGGAAATAGATCATGGATAACTTAGATTGAAGCCTAGAAATTCATAATTTAGGGAAATAAATGTAATTTATAAGTTATACCTTTAATTTCATTGAATTATCCTTTATGTGTTTAATAGTTTATAATACATACCCCTAAGTTTCCTTTTATTCTAGCCAATGGAAAATAATTAGAGGAACCAGGCAGACAATCAATGTGAAGATCAATGTATTGACTGCCCTAATGAGATTCCCAATACGATGGGAGTGGGAATGATAAACTTTATCATGATACTCTCTCAGTTTACTCAAGTTTTGAATAGAATCCTAGATCAAGAGAAATGTCCAACCCCCCCTAAGAAAGAAAAAGTTACAATTGAGAGCTTCATGAGACAAATGCCTTCTACTTTCAATGGATCATTCGATCACTCAATCGCTGAACATTGGATCAAATCCTTTGATAAGGTATTCTCCATCCTTAAATTATTTGAAAAAGAAAAGGTTCTTATGTATTCTTATCATACGGGGGTGAATCTGATTAATAATAAACATTGATAAAAAAATACAAAGCCTAAGGAATAGATCAAGGTGATGGGATAAAAGGATTATTTGAAAAAAAAATTTGATAAATATTTTTATCACACCCTCTGACTTAATATGGAAATGTATTTCCTTTCCCTCAATAAAAATAGTTGATGAATCCATCAGAGCATATGAGGAAAACATCACAAGTCTTGAACGATATGCCTTATAATTTTTCATTACCCCAAAATGCAAGGTTGAACACTTTATTTATGGGCTGAAGTCTATGCTATGGAAATCCTCGACAATATGTGATTTTGATAGCTTTGAGGGAATTTTTCGATGTTCCCTCAAAGAATTAATGGAGATCAGTGAATCTTAGGGGTATCACAGGGATATGAAGCAAAAGGTGGAGTCAAATTCTGGAAGTCTTCTATAGAGATCTAATGGTGCCAAAAAATTTCAACATCTTACTTTCTAAAGGAGTGGAAATAAGCACCAGTGAAATTACCTAAATGGGATGAGGAAATTATTTAGGTGTGGGAAGAGAACCTATCTAGTGATTGATGGAAAGAAAAACCATCTACTGCAATGGAGTAAAGGAATTCCCTACTAAACCCTCAGTGAATTGTTCATTACTACAACTATAAGGAGCCAGGGAATTGCTCAAAATAATGCACTAAGAAAAGGGTTTTTGGAGGAAACCAACAACCTCCAAGGAATCAAGGAAGAGATTTATCTATCAAAACTATCAAGGTGAATCTTGAAAAAAAAGTGGTGAATTAAATTCTAGTTATTTATTCAAGAATAGAGAACATAATTTTTTATTTTGGTACTACACATTCCTTCATATTGCGAATGTTTAGTAGAACTATTTAATCACCATCACAATTCATGGAAGTGGAGTTATTTGTGAATGAAAAATGAGAAATTATTGCATCCCAAGAATATAACTCCTCCCCTGTCAAAATTTACTGGCTGAACTTACTAGTGAACCTTTTCATACTCCCTTTGGTAGAATTTGATGCAATTCTAGGCATGTATTGGCTTTTCATGTATATATCCAACATAAATTTTCATGAGAAGGAAATGACTCTCCGTATTGTGAATCCTCCACCGACTATGTACAAATGCAAGGAGATAGATAAATCTTATTTAGAACCATCATCTCAAGCATGGATACTATTGCCCTATAAACAAGAATATATAGATAATATGATTGAGTATAAGGAATGAATTATCCTTGAAGTCATTACTATTGTGAGGGAATATTCTGATGTATTTTCTGAGGAATTTACTGGTGTACCTCCTGGCTGAGAGCTCAAATTTTTAATCAAAATCATTCATGGGGCATTACCATTATCAATGAATCTGTATAGAATGGATGTTATTGAACATGAGGATCTGAAGAAACAAAAATAGAAAAATATGGATAATGGTTTCATACACCCAAGTTCTTCACCTTGGGGAGAATTAGTCCTCTTCATTAAGAATAAGGATGGGTCAATTAACATTTACATTGATTATCATGAGCTTAAAAAGATCGTGATAAAAAAAAGTACCATTTACCATGGATTAATGACTTGTTCAATCAGCTACCTGGAGCACAATAAATTTCCAAGGTGGATCTATGGTAGGTATATTACCAAGTTAGGGTGAAGGAGGATGATATCCCCAAGACAAGTCGTTGTACAAGGTATGAGCACTATGAATTAATAGTAATGCCTTCTGGACTCACTAATTCTATATAAATATTCATAGACTAGATTAATATATTATTTATATATTACCTTAATTTTTTTTGGTATTATTTATTGATGATATTATAATATACTCTAAAAGAAATAAATATAATGATAAGGAATTAAGTAATGTTCTAAAGACCTTGCGAAAGGTAAAACTTTATTCCAATTATATCAAATGTGGGTTCGGTTGAAGGAATTATATTTCTTGGGATATACCATCACAAGCAATGGGATATCTATAGACCCTTCAAAGACCGAGGTAATTGAATGATGGTTGAGGCCAACATCTATAACATATATGCGTAGTTTCTTTGGATTATTTGGGTATTATTGTGGATTTTTGATAAATTTCTCACGATTGTTAAACCCTCTAACCAAGATAACATGGAAGGGAGTCATGTTTTCATGGAATGCTGAATGTGAAGAGAGATTCAAGGATTTGAAAAGGATGATTTTTACTGCACCCGTGATCACAGTACCTACAAGTGGAAATATTTGCATGGTATCCATTAATGCTTCGAAGAAGGGCCTGGGATATGTGTTGATGAAAAATGAAAAAAGTAATCTTCTATTATTTAAGGCTATTGAAAGTTCATGAACAGAACTACCAAACAGATGATATGGAGTTGGCTGTAGTGATCTTTGTGTTAAAAATTTAGTGAAATTACATCTTTGGGGAGAAGTGTGAAATATATATAGATCATAAAATCCTCAAGTATATATTCACATAGAAAGAGTTGAATATGCACCGAAGAAGATGGTTAGAGCTGATCAATTACTATGAATGCTCAATTCACTACCATTTGGGGAAAGTGGATAAAGTAACATATGCTCTAAGTATAAAGGATACAACAAATATTTCATTGATGATATTTGAGAAGGATCCGATCATCTTAGACTTAAAGAGGATGTACATGAGAATCATAAAGTAAGGAACATAATTAATACTTTCACAAATTATTGCACAACGATATCTTATAAAGAGGTTAAAGGATGATCAAAGAGATGATGTAGAAATTTAGAAGAAATTGGAAACTATTATAAAAGGTAAATCCTCAGTGTTAAATGTTAATGAATAAGGTGTTGTAAGATTTGGGTCAAGAATATGTGTACCATTATATCCCGAGTTAAAGTAGGATAAGTTGGATGATTCACATAGCTCAACCTTCTTTATTCATCTTGGAAGCACAAAGATGTATCAAGATCTCTAAGAACACTATTTGTGGGACAATAAGAATAAGGGGATCACATAATATATATCAAGATGTCTGATATGTTAAAAAGTGAATGTGGAAAGGAAAAAATCTAATGTGATGATGCAACCATTACCCATACCAATATAGAAGTGGGAAAACAACACCATAGACTTTGTCACCCGGATTCTTAAGGAATCTAGAGGAAACAAGGATATATGGGTTTTCATGGATTGTCTAAAGAAGACTACACACTTCATTACAATTTGAGAGGATTTCTCATTGGATTAACTTTCATGTAGATACATCAGATAAGTGGTGAGGGTGCATGGTGTACCACTATCGATTTTATCTGATCGAGATCTAAGATTTATCTCTATGTTCTGGAAGAGTCTCTAACATACTCTAAATACTATGTTAAACTTCAACATGACCTATCACCCTAAAATTGATTTCCAATCTAAGTGGACTATATAGACACTTGAGGACATGTTGAGAGTATTCTCAATGGACTTCAAAGGAGGATGTTATCAACATCCTTTTATGCTTGAGTTCTCTTACAATAATAATTTCCACCCAAGAATCCAAATGTCTCCCTATAAAGCCCTTTATGAGAAGAGGTGAAGAACACCTACATGATAGGATGAATTTGGGGAATTAAAACTTATAGGTTATTAAATGTCCAAGGAAATGGTGAGGAAGGATAAGATCATTCGGTAGCACATCAAGGCTGCTCAGAGTTGACAGAAAATCTATGATGAAAATCTTCGATGAGAACTAGAGTTTTATTTTAGAGACATGTCCTCCTCCACATATATATATGGAATAAAGTTACGAGATTTGGGAAGAATGGAAATCTTAGTCCAAGATACATCAGCCCCTTTGAGATCCTTGATCACATAAAAATGGTTGCCAACTGACTAGCCCTCCCACCTAACTTATCTCAAGTACATGATATATTCAATGTATCCCTATTAAGAAAGTACATACTAGATCCCTCACATGTACTCATTATAGAGGTTGTACCATTGGAAAATTACCTCTCTTATGAGGAGAAGCCAGTGACGATCTTATATTATAGAGAAAAAGTTCCACAGAATATGATAATAAACCTAGTCAAAGTGCTATGGAGAAACAACAAGTTTAAAGAAGAAATGTGGGAACTAGAGGAGCCGATGAAACAGAGTTACCCTCATCTATTTTAATTTGGGAAATGAAATTTTTGAGGGAAAAATTTCTTAAAGGGTGAAGACTGTAATGACCTGAACTCTTATAAATGAAATTTCCCTTTGGATTTAATTAAATGTCTTATTTTTTAAAATGGATATATAAAACACATGCACTTCCTTGGTTTTATGTTTTTGAATGTAAAATTACTTTAGAAATATTTAATGTTGTTAATATACCCATTGATTAGTGATTACATGATTAGTATAAATAGAGGGATTTAATAAATCCAATTGACTTATACAAAGGAAGTGGTGGACTCAATAAATAGAATTGTGCCCTATAAAGTCCATTTATCAGAGATTTTGAGTGAGATAACATCAATGGGATTTAACCTTGAAAAATACCATGATGTTATCCAATGAATTAATCATGATAGAAATAATTTACGAGGGATGTTTAAGCATATCGAGATCATAACCCAAACCATGTTCTTCGAATGACCCCATGATAATCTCACAATCACACACCTTACTCTTAGGGAATATTATGGTGTAATAAATGTATATGAATCACGACCTTAATAATTTGAATATTTATATTATATAATAATTTATATATTTTCATTTTAATAATTTCTTTTAAATGATTTTGGTTTTGATTCAATTAAACAAAAAAATATTTTCTAGTAATAGTCAAATTCAATTAAGGGGTTTATTTTGATGAATTAATGGATTTTTTAAATAAATAGTATTTTAATAAAATATTTTAATTAATTAAGTATTATTAATTATAAATTTTCATGTAATTTTTATGAAGTGAAATGTACTTTTTATATGGGTTTAAAAAATTGTTATAGTCAAAAACCCCAAATATTACAAAAAACATCGAACCTCGTTTTAAAAGTGAAAATGCACATATTTAGAAAATTATTTAGATAAAATGAATATTATTATTGGAATTATAACTTCAAAATTATCTAATGGTGAACTTTTTAAATTTTTACGAGACAGTCAAATTTTCGGGTAAAAATTAAATATCTTACAAATATAATGTGTGTTTTATGACATCATAATGACCCCAAAATGATGTAATAAATACTATAATGAGTATTATCAGACCAATATATGTTTTCCCATTAAAATAATGTGATTTTAAGATAATTTTATTATTTTTATAATGCCCTTATGAATCCTCCCAAATGTATAATATATTTTATTGTTTTAAATTCATTTTTGTAATAATGTGACTCACCTCCACATAAGAAATAATAATATTTTAATATAATTTAATATTTTCCTAATAAAATAATTAAAACCTCTCCTATTTTTAAAAAACCATGGGAAAAATCCATGGTAAGGTTTGTGATTTTTAATATTTAATTATATAAATTCCAAAACATATATTCATGAAATATTAAAGAATAACCCTCTCATTTCCTATATAAACCCACCCAGGATACCACTTCTCTTCACTCAAGATCCTTGTAGAACATCATTAATCTATTATCCCCTCTCTAGAATCATCCCATGGTGCCCCAAGCTCTCAAGAATCCCATTTTCAATCTTTTGAAGTCACACACTCAAGTAAGGGTTCCTTCCTTTCTCGTTTTTATCCAAGTTTCCTTATATTGTTACACCTTACTATTTTCAATTAAAATGATGGGGTATATTTTATAAGCTCCCCCATACTTCTCTTATTAT